>CM062808.1:883079689-884279689 GCA_031772625.1 Pinus tabuliformis | reverse complement strand
GCCAAGTACTTCTCTAAGATAGATTTGCGGTCGGGGTATCATCAAATTTGGTGGAGGGAGCAGGACATCCTGAAGACAAATTTCATATGTGATTATGGGTATTTTGAGTTCCAAGTCATACCTTTTGGGTTGAACAATGCACCAACTACTTTTCAGTCATGCATGAACCATGTGTTCAAAGGCTAGTTGAGGAGGTTTGTACTAGTATTCTTTTATGACATTTCAATCTACAACAGGACATGGAAGGAGCATGTGCAACACTTAGAGATAGTCTTTCGTATATTGGAGGAGCAACAATTTTACGCCAAGATTTCCAAGTGCGAGTTTAAAGATGATTTACGTGGGACACATCATAGGTGTAGATGGGGTTAAGGTGCACAAGGAGAAGATTTGGGCCATTCAAGATTGATTAGAGCCTCGATATGTGACGACGTTGAGAGGAATTTTGGGCATCTGTACCTATTATCAAAAGTTCGTGAAGGGCTTCTCACAATTGGCAACACCCCTTACTGATTTGAATAAGAAGGGGAATTTTGCATGGAAAGATGGAGCTTAGGCAGCATTTGATCACCTCAAGGAGGTGATGAGTTGTTTCTTGATATTGGCACTTCCATATTTTACTTAGCTTTTCACATTGGAGTGTGATGCATCAAGTGTGGCGATCGGGGCAGTCTTGTCCCAAGGAGGGCACCCCATTACTTTCGAGAGTCAGAAGCTCCTACCACATGAGATGTTGTATTTCGTCTATGATAAGGAGATGTTGGCCATAGTGAATGCATTGGCAAATTTTAGAGAATACTTGGTGGTGAACCGATTTCGGGTGAAGACGGATCACAACAGACTTTTCCATTTCATGGGGCAGCAGGGCCTCAATGACAGACAACAGAGGTGGGTCAGCAAAGTGTAGGCCTACGATTTTGATATTGAGTATGTGTGGGGGAAGCATAACGTGGTGGTAGATGCACTATCCAGGAGACCAACATGGCTTTCACTAATGAGCATTTGTCATGATTGGAAGGCTCAGGTATTAGTAGAGTACTCCAAGGATCGTCAGGCATGCGAGATCTTGGAGTGAAACTATGAATATGAGTGCTACAGGGCGATGGATGAGATTATTTATTATAACGGGCACATATTTTTGGTTTCAGGATCTGAGTTGAGGGAGCAAGTCCTTCGAGCAGCTCATGATTCTCCTTTTTCTAGGCACCAGAGCTTTAGGAAGACTTATATAGTAGTGAGAGAGAGTGCGAAGCTTGCTAGAGGAACAAAGGAGAGTTGACCCATCCAACATGATTGTTGCAACCTCTTCCCATCCCTGAGGGGAAATGGGAGAGTATCTCTATGGATTTCATCACTGGACTTCCTTCAGTGCAAGGGAAGGATTGTATTTTTGTGGTGGTCGACCAAATGACCAAGTTTGCACACTTGTTTTCCATACCGACATCATATTCAACTTCACAGGTGGTAGAGTTGTTCTTCAGGGAGGTCTTTCATCTGCACGAACTCCTTAAGACTATAGTCAGTGATTGAGATCATTGATTCATGGGAGGATTTTGGTAGGAAATTTTCAGGTTAGTTGGCACCGAGGTCACCCCAAGCACCAACTATCATCCACAGATCAATGGCCAGACAGAAAGGGTGAACCAGTGGTTAGAGGGTTATCTCAGGAACTATGTGACAATGAAATAAAGGGCTTGCATTCGATGGTTTCATTTCAGAGAGTATTGTTACAACACCACTCGTCACATGTCCATTGATATGACTCATCGCCATTCTTTATATCGGTATGATTCTTTGTCTTTTGTTGGCATATTTTTTTTGGAGATAACTGGGCCCCAAAGGCCAAGGATTAGATCCTAAAGAGAGAATATATCCTCAAGGCTCTTAAGGATAACTTATAGACAAATTAGAACCAACAGAAGATGTATGCTAATAGACATCGAGTAGAGAGGAATTTCGAGGAGGGGGAATTGGTCTACCTTCTATTGCAACCTTACCATCAGTCCACGCTAAAGCAGAAGGGGGCCAAGAAGCTGTAACTAAGATTCTTTGGGTCTTACAAGGTGATCAAGAGGGTTGGAGATGTGGATTACGGGTTGGAGCTACCACCAGGGAGCAAGATTCATAACATTTTTCATGTGCCATGCCTCAAGAGGGTGTTGGGGCAATAGGTTACACAAACTGTGGAGTTGCCTCCACTTGATGATGAGGGGCATATGATTTTAGAGCCAAAGGCCATCTTGGAGACCAAGAAGAGGAAGCTTAGAAGCAGGGTCATTAGATAGTATTTGATGCATTGGAAGAGTTTACTAGATGAGGATGCCACTTAGGAAGGGGAGCACATACTTGAGCATCCAACATTGAAGTTTCTTGGAGACAAGCAACATTTGGGAGGGGAGGATTGTCATGTCCCTTCCTAAATTAATTTGGAACAAGATTAATTTTTATATTATGGGTCCAATTTTGGAGATAGTGGTTCCCATTCAATTTTATTAGGAGATTAGACTTAGGAAAAGATATTTTTGTTGTGGTTCAGTTACACATGGGGGCCACCCAAAATAGGGAAATATGCACTCCCTAGTTCAATTTGCATGGAGGTGGTTAAGTTTTGCATGGAGATGGTTAAGTGAGGGCCCACCATGGAGGTAGAATTAGAGGGAAAAGTGCTCCATGAAATCTATATAAGGAAGGCAAATCTCCTCATTTGATTCATCTTTTTGGCATATTGATTTCTCTTTGGTTGCTCAAGCTACTTAGCCGAGTCGCTAGATGTTCAACACGAGTTCTTCAAACAAAGAGCTCACCCTTTCTTCGGGGGACTTCAAGTGCCACCCTAGGAAGGTTTTTGTTCATTCTTTAGGAGGAAGAACTCATATTGATTTCCAATAGTTGCATTCATCTCCAGTTGGTGTGTATTACTAGATTACGCAGTGAAGAGGAGGCTGAGTTTGCTTGTGGTGTCTTGAGTGGAGTTTGGATGGGATATTTTTTGGAGAAGAGGAATAGGAGGTTTGCTATCATTTTTGGAGAGTTTGGGAGTTGTAGGAGTGTGCTCGTTTGCAGGTTGATTTTCACACCTCCTAGTCCAGCGCAGAAGGCAGCACTTGGCACTCACGTGGTGGGTAGAATATCAATCTTTTAGGTTGAACTTTACTGGGTAGGTTAAGGGAAACATTTGGAGAGGAGATTGCTTCATTTTAAGAGCTTGGAGGAGGTTTTCATTGGAGTTCCTTGCAGGCTGTATTCTTGAGCAGTTTGGAGGGCATCAGGAATATTGGAGGCCGAATTATGGAGGTTGGATTCAAGCCATAACCTTTTTGGGTTTTTGTGGGTTTTGGCCAAGGAGCTTGGGGCTAAAGTTTCAATATTTTCTGATAACCGAAGATGGGGTTTCTTGCAGTTCCTTTCCAGCTAGTAGTGTAGTTTCTAGGGATAGGGCAGAGCATTAGAGGAGCATTCATTTTCTAGCTTTAAGATTATTGTTTATCACCTAGGTTATGTCAAGCTTGCCCTTGATGCAAGCCCAGGTGAATTTATCCATACTATTTTACTTGCTCCATTTCATTAATAAAATGGCTTAGCTGGTTCTCACTTCTAGAGTTTATTGAGCATTTGTTGATTGTTTTAATTTTCTGAGTTATAAATTGATTTTGTTTTGCATATAAATGTTTATTTAAGTTTGGAACATTACATACCATCATCTCAAATATTGTGTGCAAAAAGAAAAAATCTAGCTTCAGTACGTCCCTACAGCATAACAGACAATAAATATTTTGACTAAAGCTTTGCCCAAGGGCAACTTTGTGTTTCACAAAGATAAGTTGGATATTGTGGAGAACCACTTCCTCTCTAAGAATGAGTGTTGAAGTTAGAGAGAAAGTGGTTTAGCTAGATTTGGAGGTGCACTAAATCTGGTAGGGGACCCACCAAAACTCCATTAAGAACAAAGTTTTATTTTTCTCTAATGTTTGACCTAGGAAACACTAACAACAAACCAATCTCAGCCCTTGGATCTTTTGATTCTCAACCATTGAGATCAATTGTGGGGCCCAGGCTAGGTTGATTTGAGATGGAAAAAGGCCAGCGTGGGGTCAACTCGCATTAGATTGTTTTTGGTGAAGGGTTCAAAAAATTCGGGAGAGAAGCTACAACAAAAGCATGCTTCAACAACATGAAAATAACAGAGAAAAAGGGTGTAACAGTTGTGGGAGAGTAGTAGAAGTGCCCAATGCTCGGCACTTGCATAGAACAAGGACGCAGAGGAGGCCATAAAACCTGTATGGATTGCTATAATGCAACCTGTGAGGGAGGGCCACAAGCTGGGTCAATTTCCAGTGTGGCTAAGTAGATTTTAGGGAAGTAAAAAAAAAAATCTATCATAAGGAAGGTATTCCTTCCAGATGTAATTTTTCTTCTAAAAATTTTCTATTTGTTGAGGTCGCCCTAATAGAAGCCACCAGAAAATCATGTTTTTCGGTGTTGGGTTTCCAAGGTAAAATCATTGTGTTTTATGGTGATGTGACTATGTTTTTGTTTATGGGTTTTAGTTATTTATTTCCGTTGCATGTTCTGTTAGAAGAAATCAACATACTTGTGAAAATAAGTTAAATTTCAATTATGTTATTTTCTTGTGATTTTTTGAAGTTAGTTAGCTGAGTTTTTAGAGAAACTAACATTTTTTTCTTGGGAAAAAATTAAAAGGATCATTTTTCTTAATCTACAATTCAGGCACCATAAATTTGAATACATCGATTCTAACAAATTGAACTAAACCAGGGTCAAAGAGATTTTTTTCTCATTTTAGGCATTTAAGACCCTAACATCCACATAAACCAGGGTAACAACTCCTTTGTTAATTCAACCCTGGCATTTAACGAATTTCAAACCATAATATTAATGAATTTCAAACCCTAACAATAACGACTTTAAGGACTTCAAATCCTTTCCATTACACGAGTGAATTACTCAAAAAATCCAAAACTATTACACTATACATAAAATAAATAAATAAAACACTACATATATTCTACTTAACTTGCAAATGGACCTAAAACATCTAAATCTGCCATTCAGCCCTGATTAATGCAAATAATCTAAAATTTTGATGCGGACAAATATCATACTCCTAATATAAGCGATAACAAAAGAAGAAACCCCAGCGACCACAAAATAGACTTTGACGCTCCTCGCTCTGTGTTTGTCTAGGGCCAAGTCCAACAAAATTATCCCCACCCCACCAAGCAAGAGCATAAACCTCGATGAGGTACCTTCGATAATATATTTCCTGTTCACTCTTCTAGAGAGAAAAACCATCGATTTTACATTCCTGTGATATGATCCTAAGGGCTCCCAATGCCAAGCGGTTCGACGATGACATCGTAGATGTAGCTGGAGACCACCAAGAAATTGGTGACTAAGATGAGGGAGAAGACAGTAATCGCTGAGTGCAAGGAAAAGGAGGGAGCCTTCAGGCGCATGCAAGGTACTTTGAGAGAATTGTAAGGAATATTTAGGATGAGAAGCAAGGGATCCATTAAATATGATGATGATAATTATCCACTTGAGGATGCCGAGCTCTAGTGATGAGGAGGAAACTATGTCGTAATTTTTTCAGGGATGAGATTTTGCTTAGAGATGAACTTTAGAATGACCGAATTTAGTATGAGAATATAAGATTTTGTGTGAGGAAATTGTCTTTTCCCTCGATCACTTGGGGGTTTGATGTATTAGTTACCCAACCTTTTAGGTTGGGCTAGCCTGAAACGATGTTGTCCAAATAACGAATCCTCTACTAAAACACACATAAACAAAATTCATCATTCCGAGTGATACCTAGTATCTTGACAAAATAATGAATCCACTACTAACGAAATTCATCTAGCTTGTCTCTGAACTTCCATAAAGTATTATGTAGTAGCTTATCTCTAAACTTCTATCAAGTGCTATATAGTAGCTTGTCTTTGAACTATTTGATCCTTATTGCTATATTCAATAATTAGTTACTATAGTTGTAAGCTTTGTTGAAATTGTAAAGTTTAATGCATTAATTTAAAATGAAAATTAATATTTGCACTATTTTTAAAAGAAATGTGATGGCCAACCATTTGTTTTTTGCATTTACTATTTGTTTGAAAATTTTACATCTACTTAAAAAATTAAGAAAATAGTACAATTTATTATTTATAAATAGTTACATGTAGTAGGGGAGAGCCTTCTATTGTCCCACACATCCATCAAAAAAACATCATAAACCATAAAAAATATGCACATAAATAGTTTATATTAAGTTATATAAGTTATTAAATTATGTCCAAAATGGGCCCATATATTGATTGGACCAACAACTGTCAAACACCAAGCCTTAACATCACAAGTTGACAAGACATAATATTCCAAGTACCTCAAACTATGAATTACCAATTAAATCAAAATGCACTACAAAAAATTCCATTGAATTCTATCCAGGAGTACACCTATCCCATCAAACAGTCACCCACTGATTTCCACTAGAGCAACACATCCCATTGCTTAGTAATACCTGCACAAGAATAGGTGAAATGTGTGTCAACCATATCTACATGTTTGTTTAACCATTCAACCTATTGAAGAAAATAAATGACATCATTCAATTTAGGAATTAGTTCAGAGGATGCAATAAATGACACCAACCCTTTCAATTCAAGTATTAAACACACCAACATTTTCAATTCAGGAATTAAACACAGGAAAGCACAAGGATCAACCATGAAATATTATCAGCCATTTGATCATGTACAAATCAATCCAGAACACACATTTGAATTTGGGAGATGGAAATCCATGCCAATCTTCCCTACCAATTAAATTCTAGATCAAAAAACTATAAAACATCAACTCTTACTGATTTTTCATTTGAAACATTCTTTCTACTCTTCAGTTGTTGGAGACATACAATCTAAGTGTTCAAACACTGTTACATTCATTCTATTCATTAGATGTTAGATACATACAAATAGAGTGTGTGCACAGTGTTACATTCATTCTATTCATCAGCTACTAGAGACATACATGTTTGTTTTTGTTGAATAATGTTATCATATTGATTATTTTATCATTATTTTTGTTGAGAAACAAGGGTAAATTAAAGTCATTGTATCCAATATCACTTTTAAATAGTGTTGAGTCCCAAACCTGCATCTTCCCTATATACCTTTTCAGCCTTCTTTTCCATTTACTTGATCCACCAAGCTGTCAAATCATTGCATATTAGTCTAAAAAGAGCTTATGAAATGGTTTCCTAACTATGTTTATGACTACTGTTTGATTTAGATTTTTGTTCAATCAGCTGCGGAAACTTGTCACTTTCCGCAGCCAGCTCAAGTTTCCGCAGCCATTTTGTCAAAGACTATGTTATAGGTGTCCAACGGAGAATCCGGCCACATGGGCAAGTTGCAAATGACATGTACATGGAGCGTGTCCCCTTGGTTTAGCCGAATCACTCACAAACAGCCATGGTCAAAGACGGTCAAAGGAGGGGTCAAACCAAGAGTTTTGCGGTGGCACGGCTCCGTTTTGCCCACGTGAAGTTTTGCGTGGCAAGATCCTCAATCTATAGAGGTGTGCTAACACCTGTGGATCAATCCTTGAGCCGAATCGAGCAGCCACCACTCCATGGATTTATCTGTCATGATTACCATACCGCTAGATCTCAGGCTGTGGAGATTTACGTGTCTTTTTGGCAGCATAGAATCTAGGAATCAGTTATAGCGTTTTCACTTATAAATAACGTGTTAGTATACGCTGGATAGTTAGTTTTTGATATGTAATCTTGACTGTGTTTTCCGAGCCCACTGTACCGTGCTCTATTTCTATGTTTTTACTGCACTTTAATATATGAGAAGACAACATTCTTGAATTCGATTTGTGATTGAGTATTGATTGGCCGAGGTTGCAGAGGGCCCCTGTACACCAAGGCTCTGTATCTACTGTATAATTTCTCACCTTATTTCATTATGTTACTACTTTTATAATTAGTTGCTTGTATATACTTCCTGATATTTATAATAACTGTTGTTTATCTTTTCTTTTATGCTTTCTCATGGTTGCTAGCTGATCAATCTTTGTCTTTCATGTTCTTGTAGGCAGCCCGGGAAAGTTACATAGTTTTAATGACTACTGACATGAGATAATCTTGTCCTTTCTGCTGATTCATTTACTGAGTTTTAATTCGAGCATTGTCATTTCTTTCAGTTTTGCTTTGCTTATTTACTTTTCTGCCACTTAGATATCATATTACTCATCTGTTTATGATTTCCTTCCTATAGCCAAGTGAATCAATTAGTGAGGAATCAGAATATTATTTGATGTAGTATGATTTAGTTTGCTTTCCTGCAATTTAGTGATTAAATTACTTATGTCATTTTCAAGAATTGAAATATGAATGAGTAGTTAAATCTTAGTTTCCTTTTATGCAATTTGATTTCCTGCAATTTAGATATCATATTACTTAGCTTGTTTATGATTACTTCCTATAGCCGGAGCGAGTCAAAAGGTGAAGGGTCAGAATGTGGGTTGAAGTAGTGTGATTTAGTTTGCTTTGCTTTCAGTCTTTGAGTTGCTTTGAGTTCAGTTTTTATTTTCTTTTCATACAGTAGTAAGGATACTGGGCCATTGTCACTAGTTCACTATTTTGGTACATTTATTTTCTTTTGAGAATTGATTTCATCACAGTCAGTTTGAAACCTTCTTTTTGAGAACTTTAAAGTTTGGAAAATCATTGTAGAAATCACCATTACCATCCATACTTGAATCATTGTAGAAATCACCATTACCATCCATACTTGACTTTCAATTTTTCCATCTCACACTAGGGAATCCACAGAAGATAAACCCAAAAACAAACCAAAAAACTCAAAAACGACAAAGAACAAAGAAATCGGTTATCTTGCATATCCAGTGCACTTCACTTCAACAGTTTACGACTCCCGAATTGACATTTTAAATAGCAATTTAGGACACACTAAATTGACCAAACATTTTGGCGCCATTGTCGGGGAAGTGAAACTAGGTAGCCAATTTCTTAAAAAAAAACAAGAAAATTTCAAGGAAGGAAAAATTGATAACTTCTCAAAGTATGCTCTCCTCTTGCACTTAGTGTGATCTGGAGGATCAGAAAAGAGGGAGTTATTGGTTTAATAATTTCTTGAGTATGCTCTCTTCTTGCACCTAGAGTGACCTGGAAGATCAGAAAGAGAATTATTAGCCTGACTTGAAGAAAAATAAAAAAAATGACATGCATAGAGCAAGAGATTCTAGGGGAAGGTTTTTAGCTAGGGCCAAGAGTTCGATTTTTACAACTCCATATACTTCAAGGAATAGACAAGAGACACCTCCATCATCTCCAACTCACACTCTTAGCCTTAGGATTCTTGGAATTCAAGAGGCAATAGTTGAATTAGGAGACTCTCCCACACCATCCATCGAATCTGAATTAGGAAAAGATCCTTTCTTTCCTTCTACAGGGAGACACATTGTAGTTGAAGAAGTAGAATCACCTGAAGAAGAAGAGGGAGAAATTCCTCCTCGTTCGCCATTAGTAGAGGAACCAGAGGACTCTGAAGTCTCTGAGGAAACTATCATGACAGAGGAAGTAGTAAACGGATTTGGTAGAGGTAGAGGTAGAGGAGGAGGAGGAGGAAACAATGGAGGAGGTAGAGGTAACAATGGGGGAAATAGGGATGGAGATAACTCATTCGGATTTCCTATAGTTGATGAGGATTCTCGAGCAACAATGAAAAACATCTCACCATCTGTCCTCCCAAACTTTCATGGGTTAAGAAATGAGGATCCTGAAACATTTCTATTTGAGTTTGAAGTCATGTGTCGAACTTATGATTATCTAGAAGACTCTCAAAAACTCAAATTGTTTCCTTCAACATTGAAAGGAGCTGCTTTGAAATGGTTCATGGGATTAGTCACTCAATCCATTAGGACTTGGAATGATATGAAACAAACATTTTTGGATAGATACCTGGACTATTGTATTCCCACCAATCACAAGGATGAGGTATTCAAAATGGTGCAAAGAGGAGATGAAAACTTAGAGGATTTACTTGAAAGATTTCAATACAACCTGAAAAGAGCAAAAATGAATAACTTAGATGAGGAAACCTTGAAAGCCCTTCTATTAAAAGCCATTAGAGATGAATGGATAGATATTTTGAACATGATGGGAAAAGGAGATATATCTCAACTTCCACTTCATGATATAGCAGAGCTATGTGTCCATCTCTCAAGGGGAAAATCTAAAACTGGAAAAGGGCCTAGAGATCCTTCTCTCATTAGAGAAAACAAATCTGCAACTGGATCAGTAAGTAGGGCTGAGATTGGCAACATGCTTGATGAATTCAAAACTGATATCTTAGGGAGTCTTAGTGAGCAACTAGACACCCTTAAAATACAAAACAAGCAGAAAGCAGAAGCTGAAGCTTTGGCCATCTTTTGCCCAAAATGTAGAAAGAAACATGCTCTAAGGGAATGTCCCTTGGATGCAAAAGTTGTAGAAACATGTGTGATTTGTTCAGAAAACCATGAGACCAAGGATTGTCCTTCAATTCCTGGGCTCAAAGCTGTCTTTCAAGAAGATCCAAATACAATTGAGTCTCTCTATTTTGTTGCAAGGAGACCTTGGCAGGGGCAACAAAATCAAGGGTTTAACAACTCTATGAACTTTCAACCCCCACCAAATTGGAATCCTTGGCAACAACCTTGGTCCCAACCTCAAAATCCTTTTCAATCATGGGTACAAGGTATGAAAAATCCTTATGGGAGATTTGCTCAATTTTATCAATATCCTCCATCTTTTCAAAATCAACAAGCTCCACAACTTCCAAATCAAAATCCACAACTATCATTGCCATTTCCACAACAACAACAACCTTCTCAAGAGAATCCAAATTCTCAACTCTTGCTTCCATTCCAACAGAAGACAAATCAACTACCTTCCCAGCCATTGCCGAACCCCAACAATAAAAACCCTCAAAATACTTACATGGTAGAAGGACAACAATTTCCTACCTATATGATTGTTACTCTCAATGATGTACAACTTAGATCTGGTAGAGTTTTAGATAAGCCTTCTATAGATGCTCAAAAGAAAAGCATTTCTGAGGAAGATTCTCTTGAAGCCAATAAAGGTTCTGAAGTATCTCTTCAAAACCCAAACACTCAAAAAGAAAAATAAAAAGAGTCAACCCCCACAACTCCTATAGTTGAGCAACCTGCATCTTCATCCACACCTCCTTTTCCTGAAAGATTACAAATTGACAAAGGGGTTGAAAAACAAATCTTGTTGCCTAACTATGATTTTCTAGATGAATTAAAGAATGTCTGTATCAAGATTCCCTTGTTACAAGCCATTAGAGAGATTCCTATTCTAGCAAAAACAATAAAGGAGTTGAGTCTTAAAAGAACAGGAAGGAAACCGAGAGATACAAGAAGAATCCACCTGGTAGAAAAAATTGCAGATATCATGATGGGAAAAATTACTATGCAGAAGTATGTAGATCCCGGTAGTCCAATTGTCAAAACACATATCGATGGGGTAGAAATTCCAAATACTTTGATTGATTTATGGGTTGCTATCAACATTATGAGTAGACAGACTATGGAACAACTAAAACTTCCTAATCTTATTTTTACACCTGCTTTACTACAACTTGCAAATCGATCAATTATCAAACCAGATGGTGTATTAGAAGACATTTCAGTCTCCTTAGACTCTTGGGAATATCCAGTAGATTTCATGATTTTAACTCCCAAGAGTAATTTAGGAGGACACCCTCTCATCTTAGGAAGACCTTGGCTAGCCACAACTGATGCTTTTATCAGTTGTAGGTCTGGGGATATGTATATTTCTGATGGTAATTCGACAAAGAAATTCAATCTGTATCCTCCAGCAAAAGCAATTACAGAAATAGGAGATAATGAGTGGGTTGATGATGAGGATACTATACAACCTGTCTTTACCATTTCTGAAATCAGTGAATATAGTCAAATTCTGAACACATTAGAAAACTTTGAAACATCTTCAGAATATGACCACACACAATTTCAGTTAGATTCTGACATTGAGTATCTATCATCTAGACAAATGTCTCTTTTCTCTATGGAAGAGTTTGGTAGTTCCGCCATTGAGATCTTTCCAGGTAAAACATTGAATATCAACAAAAACTTGGAAAAATCACAACAGGGAGAGCTAAACAAAATCTTGCAAAAACATTCTACTGCATTTGCATGGGAGTATACCGATATGAAAGGTATTGACCCTAAGACTTGCATTCATCACATCTATATCGAGGAAAATAGTAGACCAATCAGACAATCACAGAGAAGGATGAATCCAAACCTTAGGGAGATAGTGAAAGAAGAGCTCCAAAAACTACTCAATGTAAACTTCATTTATCCAATTTCAGATAGCCGATGGGTTTCTCCTTTGGTTATAGTACCTAAAAATAATGGTAAATGGAGGGTATGCATTGACTACAAGGAATTGAACAAAGCAACTTTGAAGGATCACTTTCCTTTACCCTTTATCGATCAGGTATTAGATACTTTAGCAGGCAAAAAGTATTTTTCATTTTTGGATGGTTTTAGTGGCTATAATCAGATTCAGGTAGCACCTGAAGATCAAGATAAGATCACATTTATTTTTCCATGGGGAACTTTTTCTTACCGAGTACTTCCTTTTGGATTATCTAATGCACCCGCGATATTTCAAAGGGTAGTACTGGGAATCTTTTCTGATCTAATCCATGATTGTGTAGAGGTTTATATGGATGATTTTACAGTTTATGGTAATTCATTTGAAGAGGCATTAGAGAATTTGGAAAAATTCCTTATAAGGTGTAAAGAAACAAACTTTTCATTGAGTCATGAAAAATGCTTTATGATGTTTACTGAAGGTATTGTTTTGGGACATCATATTTCGGGGGATGGGATTAAAGTTGATAGATCAAAAGTTGAAGTCATCTCCAAGTTGCCTATTCCAAATTGTCAAAAAGATGTTAGAAGTTTTCTTGGATTTACTCGATACTATAGAAGATTTATCGAAAACTTCACTAAAATAGCATCTCCACTCTTCAAATTACTTACAAAAGACTGTGAATTCAAATGGGATCCTGATTGTCAATCTGATTTTGAAACTTTGAAAACAAGAAGATCTGAAGCACCCATTTTGAGAGGGCCAAATTGGAAAGTGCCTTTCCATATTTTGTTGGGTCAAAAGGATTTAGTTCCTTATGCCAATTACTACACCAGTAAAAATTTGACTCCCACCGAGTTAAACTATACTATGACTGAAAAATAGTTCTTAGCTGTTATTCATGCAATCAATAAGTTTAAACATTATATAACATGCTATGAAACTTTTGTCCATACTGATCATTCTGCAATTAGATATCTAATGAACAAACCTGTTACTAATGGCAGAGTTACAAGATGGCTCTTACTTTTACAAGAATTCAATATTACTGTGTTGGATAGACCAGGGAAACAAAATGTAGTAGCTGATTTCTTGTCTAGAATCCAAAATACTAACGAAGATTCTCTTGTAGATGATAAGTTTCCAGATGAATATTTATTTGCAGTAACTACTAAGACTCCTTGGTATGCAGATATTGCTAACTATTTGGTTATAGGGAAGCTACCTCCACATTTATTTCCTAGTGAAAAAAGAAGAATTATTCAGGAGAGTTCGAATTATTCATGGATTTCTAATGAATTGTTTAAAACAGGGCTAGATTGTGTGATCAGAAGATGTGTTCGGGAAGATGAAATGCCTGAAATCCTTAAGGCATGTCATGATGAACCATGCATTGGACACTTTGCTGACAAAAGGACGGCCTATAAAATCCTTTCTTTAGGATATTATTGGCCTTCCCTCTTCAAAGATGCAAAACAATATGTCAGAAGGTGTGACAGCTGCCAAAGAGTTGGGAGACCGACTCTTTCAAATGAAATGCCATTACAACCACAGGTACTCATCGAACCCTTTGAAAAATGGGCTTTAGATTTTATTGGACCCATTAATCCACCATCTAAACAGAAGAAGTATATATTGGTATGCACTGATTATGTCACTAAATGGGTAGAAGCCAAAGCATTGCCTTCTGCCACTGAAAATTCAGTTGTTCATTTTCTTTATGAGGATATTTTTACTCGTTTTGGTGTCCCAAGAGAAATTGTGACAGATCAGGGAAGTCAATTTACATCTAACTTGATGGAGAAGCTGATGGAAGAATACAAAATCAAGCACAGAAAATATAATCCTTACCATCCGCAAGCAAATGACCAAGTGGAGTCTACAAACAAAGTTCTTGAGAGCATCATCACAAAAACTGTCCATCTACATAGAAGAGATTGGGCAGAGAGGCTTCCTAAAGCCTTGTGGGCCTACAGAACTACATGGAGGAACACAACAAGACATTCTCCCTATGAACTTGTTTATGGGAAAGAAGTCCTGCTCCCCATTGAATTTCAAGTCAAGACTTTCAAGATGGCAGTTCAGTTGGGGATGAATCTATCAGAAGCCCAAAAGCACAGAATGGAGCAGCTGAATGAGCTAGATGAGATCAGACAAGAAGAAATTTTAAGAACTAATCTAGTTCAACATCAAAGAGCTAAGTGGCATGACAGATACATCAAAGAAAAAAAGTTTCAAGAAGGAGATTGGGCACTACTGTTTGATTCCAAGTTTAAAGACTTCAAAGGTAAATTTCAAACTCATTGGCTTGGGCCATATGAGATTGACAAGGTCTTTAGCAATGGAGCGGTAAGAATCATGACCATTGATGAATTTCAAACTCCTCTCATTTTGAATGGCCACCGATTGAAAATTTATCATAAGCCACTCTCAAAAGAGGAATTTGTCAAAATGTTTCAAGAGAATTCTGCAATAAGGCTGGTGAAGAAGAATCCTTCTTCCCCACCAGACTAGCCTTTGTTTCTTTCAGTTAAAAATAAAATAAAATTGTATAAGACTGAAAACCAATCACAGATTGGCGGTCTTATACAGAAAACGTAGAGTGAAAATCAGGGACACCTGACACTCTATATTTTCCAAAAAAAAAATCTCTTCTCTCCTTTTTCCATCTTCACTCCACCTCATTTTCCATTCCACTCCATCTCCATCTCATTTTCATTTCACTTCACTCCGCTTCATTTCACTCCATTTCACTCATTTCATCAATAAAAGTCCCTTTCAGGACTATTTTCACTCAGTTTGTTATTATCTAACTATATTTGTTCAGCTAAGAGGGTGTTGTGTCAGTTTCCACAGCTGGTAGCAGTTTCCGTAGCCAGAAGCAGTTTCCGCAGCCACCACTCTATTTTTCAAATCCACAGTCAAAATGTTGGTGCAATAATCATGAAAATGCAGGTGTGATTGAGCATATGCTATGAAGACATAGAGAATCTCCAAGACATCAAGGAAGAGCATTTGGTTAAAAGCTAATGAGCAAGAAATGACAAGGTTTCCAAAGGTATGAGCAAAATTTTTTAATCAAATAGTAATTAAAGTCATGATTATGCATAGTTATCAAACCATAAAAGCTCTACTATGTGAAATGATCGGTACGATAGCTCCATTACCCACTCCCATTCCACGATATTATTCCGCACACCATGCATTCATTTCTTAAATGTCTCATGATTGATTTTCGGGTTTAAACTCATAGTCGACTGGACTTTCATTCACCACCTGTAATCATGAGATGTGACCTATCCCATTACGGCTCCTCTCCACTGCATTTTCGGCAGCCATCCATTAAAACGTGTAGCATTTCGTACGCAGCCGTTAATTCAAAATCTCGACTTCACTTCATTCCCTTACCATTCTATTAAGACCATCTTCTTCACATACATCCGCATTTCATTTTGTGAACTTATTACGGTTGCTCATCCTCTGTTCTGCCTGTAATCCCGAAGCACTCCCGTTACCTGCTATCCATTTACCGATTGCAGCCACTCTATTTTGCCATAAACCCTGCAACCTAGCCACCTTCCCTTTGCTAAACCCTCACACGCAATTGAGTTTTCAGTTGAAATTCAAAACAGAGGAAGGAATGGGAAGATTACTAAGAGCAGAACGAGAAGGACCAAAATATTTAGAAGGTTACCCTCAAGCAAAAGATTTGCTAAAGAAAGCCAAATGGTTACGCTTCATCCAGAAATTTAAGGGCTATAATAAAGAGGTAACCAAAGCTTTTGCACAGCCTTTCGATGGACAAATGGTGGAAAATGGAGATTTGAAGCTCACGGTGACTGAAACAACAGTAGTAGCTGCCACAGGCTTACCCCAGGAAGGTGAGCGATGCTTTAAAAACAAAAGCGTGGACGAACAGGCATGGAGAATTATGCTAAGAAACCCAGGTATGGACACCACTGTGTTTACAAAAGGAATTCTTGTTCATGCATTGAAAGAAGAATGGGCCAGTCTGCTATTAGTTGTCCAAAAATTTATCACTTGCGAAGGATGCTTTGGTTCAATGTACATGTACCATGCTAGACTGTTGATGAATTTATTAGAGATTCAAACTCTTAATTTGCCTTATTTCTTACTGTTGAGTTTGAAGAAGATGAGTATCACAGTCCAAAAACACATAGGCAATATAGAACCTCATCTATATCATCATGGACTTGTAAAGATTCTCATTGAGGACCAACTAAAGAAAAACAAAGATACCTGGGAACAATTCTTGATAAGAAACTACTTTCAAGAGCCATCTGAGGCATCTGAAAGTAGTACACCAAAGATACCAAGAAAGAGTAGGAGAAAAGAAAAGAGTGTCATAGTCCAAGACTCTCCTACTACAGAAACTCAAGAAGTTGGTCAAAAATAAAAAGAGAACAGAACTAAAGACAAGAAACAGAGAAAAGTGAAAGGCAAAAGAAACATACAAGAAGTCTACCAATCACCTGAGCCATCTATAGAGGAATATTATCAAACACTGTCGGAGAGATTAGTGCATCTTCAAGAACAAGCTGCTATAGCAAAGAAAAAGGAAAAAAGGAAACATAGCATACAAGAAGGGAGTACTAGTCCACCATACTTAAGGAGAAGCACCAGGCTTAAAGGAAAGGGGAGTAAAACACAAGTAAAATGGCCCCACTTCATTGACTTGGGCGGGGAAACACCTGAGAAACCTCCAGCTGGCCGTAGTCCACCTCGTCCTCAACCTAGTATTGAAACTAGTCCTCCACATGTTGATGAAAGCCCTTCTCGGCCAGAGCTAGAAGGTAGTCCTCCTCCTCCACAAGATTTTGAACTCAGTCGAAGAAAGACACCTGAAATAGATCCCAGTCAACAGGAGGTATATGACTACCTTGAATCTTTAGAAAAAACAGTTGCAGGTCCAAGTACCACTCTACCCCACATGACACCAGATGCACAAGTTCAATCCTTAAAGCAAGAGGTATTTGAATTAGAGGTTCTAAACAGGCATATCAAGTAAGAAAATGAAGCACTTAAGGAGCAGAGCAAAGTAGATAAAATTATTCATGATAACACTATGCTTAATTTGGGACTATGGCAAAAGAAAAACAAGAAACTAAAGAAAAAGTGCAGAAAGTTGAGCAGAGAATTGATCAATCTCAAATTCAGATGTCTAATAAGGAAACCCAGGATGGTGGTAGCACCAAAGAAGAAGAAAAGAGGACTAGATGTCCTAGCAGAGGCTTCAGAACATATGGATTAAAGGGGAATGACTAAATTTTGGTTGCATGAGGACATGCAACACCTTCACAGTCGGGGTATGTTGAGTCCCAAACCTGCATCTTCGCTATATACCTTTTCAGCCTTCTTTTTCATTTACTTGATCCACCAAGCTGTCAAATCATTGCATATTAGTCTAAAAAGAGCTTATGAAATGGTTTCCTAACTATGTTTATGACTGCTGTTTGATTTAGATTTTTGTTCAATCAGCTGCGGAAACTTGTCACTTTCCGCAGCCAGCTCAAGTTTCCGTAGCCATTTTGTCAAAGACTATGTTACAGGTGTCCAATGGAGAATTCGGCCACATGGGCAAGCTGCAAATGACATGTACATGGAGCGTGTCCCCTTGGTTCATCCAAATCACTCACAAACATCCATGGTCAAAGACAGTCAAAGGAGGGGTCAAACCAAGAGTTTTGCGGTGGCACGGCTCTGTTTTGCCCACGTGAAGTTTTGCGTGGCAAGATCCTCAATCTACGGAGGTGTGCTAACACCTGTGGATCAATCCTTGAACCGAATCGAGCAGCCACCACTCCATGGATTTATCTGTCATGATTACCATACCGCTAGATCTCAGGCCGTGGAGATTTACATGTCTGTTTGGCAGCGTAGAATCTAGGAATCAGTTATAGTGTTTTCACTTATAAATAACACGTTAGTATACAGTGGATAGTTAGTTTTTGATATGTAATCTTGACTGTGTTTTCCGAGCCCACTGTACCGTGCTCTATTTCTATGTTTTTACTGCACTTTAATATATGAGAAGACAACATTCTTGAATTCGATTTGTGACTGAGTATTGATTGGCCGAGGTTGCAGAGGGCCCCTGTACACCAAGGCTCTGTATCTACTGTATAATTTCTCGCCTTCTTTCATTATGTTACTGCTTTTATAATTAGTTTCTTGTATATACTTCTTGATATTTATACTAATTGTTGTTTATCTTTTCTTTTATGCTTTCTGTTAAAATTGGCAACCAGGGCAAAAATTCATGTGGGTCATCTTATTCATGGCTAATAATATTTTTATTAGATTCCTCTCGTCGAGTGGTGTAGGATTTATATAAAGATCATCCAATTCCGATAAGTATTCATGGAGATATGAATTTATTTTGATTATGGAATTATTATCAAGCCGACCTACAACTCATGTAGGCTCAGAAGCCCAACAGTCGCATCTATTCACCCACCAATGTTGTGTATAAATATAAGAGGAATTTTCCTCATTTGGACTCACGCATCTCATCACATCACTCTCTCTCTACTGCGCAGATATGAGTCTCTTCTCTACTGCGCTGAAATGGGTCTCTCTCTCTCACACATGTGAAGCCGGAAGCTGTTGAATTTGAAGCTGCAACTACAGAAGTAAAGATTGACTTGTGTGGCCTAGAAGATCTCCTCTTTGGAACTTCGCTGTAGGTTCATCTGAACCTCCTTTGAAAGCCGCAACTTTTGGTGGTGGAATGAAGTCAATCCGACGAACGGTTTGCAAGATATCGACTGCCCTAGTTTGAAGCCGGAAACTGCTGAAACTGAAGCTGCAACTGCAGAAGTAAAGATTGACTTGCATGGCCTAGAAGATCTCCTCTTTGGAACTGCGCTGTAGGTTCATCTGAACCTCCTTCGAAAGCCGCAACTTTTGGTGGTGGAATGAAGTCAATCCGACGAACGGTTTGCAAGATATCGACTGCCCTAGTTTGAAGCCGGAAACTGCTGAAACTGAAGCTGCAACTGCAGAAGTAAAGATTGACTTGCGTGGCCTAGAAGATCTCCTCATCTGAACTGCGTTGTAGGTTCATCTGAACCTCCTCTGGAAGCCGAAACTTTTGGTGGTGGAATGAAGTCAATCCGACTGTCGGTTTGTGAGATATGGTCTGCCCTAGTTTGATAATGAAGCCGCTAATGCTGATGCTACTGATCTAGGGTTTGCTACTACTGATATGAATCAGATTTATTGTACTATTTCTCTCTGCTGAATTATTGAAGATAAAAGAAGATTTGATCAAAGGGTTTCCCCACACATTGTGGGGTTTGTCCCTGGCTAGCCGCCACATCTTGTGTCTCTTGTCTTGGCTTGTTTTCTATCGATCGTTTAATGTTCTATCTGCACTTTACTTTATGTACATGTGATTGCTAATCGGTGGAATATAATAAGAAAAAGAAGTAAACTGTTATAAGCATAGAACATACCATAACTTAACACTTTCTCATGGTTGCTAGCTGATCAGTCTTTGTCTTTTAGGTTCTTGTAGGCAGCCCGGGAAAATTACATAGTTTTAATGACTACTGACATGAGATAATCTTGTCCTTTCTGCTGATTCATTTACTGAGTTTTAATTCCAGCATTGTCATTTCTTTCAGTTTTGCTTTGCTTTGCTTATTTACTTTTCTGCCACTTAGATATCATATTACTCATCTGTTTATGATTTCCTTCCTATAGCCAAGCGACTCAATTAGTGAGGAATCAGAATATTATTTGATGTAGTATGATTTAGTTTGCTTTCCTGCAAGTTAGTGATTAAATTACTTATGTCATTTTCAAGAATTGAAATATGAATGAGTAGTTAAATCTTAGTTTCCTTTTATGCAATTTGATTTCCTACAATTTAGATATCATATTACTCAGCTTGTTTATGATTACTTCCTATAGCTAGAGCGAGTCGAAAGGTGAAGGGTCAGAATGTGGGTTGAAGTAGTGTGATTTAGTTTGCTTTGCTTTCAGTCTTTGAGTTGCTTTGAGTTCAGTTTCTATTTTCTTTTCATACAGCAGTAAGGGTACTGGGCGATTGTCACTAGTTTACTGTTTTGGTACATTTATTTTCTTTTGAGAATTGATTTCATCACAGTCAGTTTGAAACCTTCTTTTTGAGAACTTTAAAGTTTGGAAAATCATTGTAGAAATCACCATTACCATCCATACTTGAATCATTGTAGAAATCACCATTACCATCCATACTTGACTTTCAATTTTGCCATCTCACACTAGGGAATGAACAGAAGATAAACCCAAAAACAAACCCAAAAACTCAAAAAAGACAAAGAACTAAGAAATCGGTTATCTTGCATATACAGTGCACTTCACTTCAGCAGTTTACGACTCTCGGATTGACATTTTAAATAGCAATTTAGGACACACTAAATTGACCAAAAAAATAGACCACAAGATCTGATTAGATAAGCATCTTTACATGAATAACGATACCAATTTCTATTTATCACTTGTATATGCTTATTAGAAATTCTCTTTTAATTATTAGATTATGAAATTAAGATGAGATAACTAAAAGATTTAAAGAGCGAGACTACAAAGGATTAGACAAATGAGTTGCAACAGATAATCATTTATTTTGTTATGAGGAATATTATGAGCAAGGTGTTTAAGAGTCTACAGTCCGACCCATAGACATTAAAATGCTATTTAATCATGATGATAATGTAGAGGTCGCAGATGACTTTATTTCCCTTGATTCCACTATTCTGATAATGATGGAGGAGAAATAAGAAGTGTAGTAGGAGGAAGTGTACTTAAATGATGACCATCCCTTTAACCAATCCCCTGCCCAGCTTAGAATGGTGTCTGATAATATCATGGCGGATGTGAGAAATAAATATGAGCTACGAAAATATTGAATGCACCAAATTTGAGAAGGGAGAAGGCAACAAGGGGGCCTGGAAATGCAAGAAGGGATGCACCTAAGGAGGTAGAAGAAACTTATAAAGGAGAGGCAACACTAAAGGCCTATGATTTGAAAAGACTAGCTATTCCAATTGGAGAAGAACTGAAATAAGTGGAGCAACCCAAGAACACTCGGAATGCTAATACTAGTTAGAAACCCCCATCTTCCCAACAACCCAGTTTAGTAACCAATTTCAATGCTATTGTAACCTCAAATTTGACCCCTGCAATTCAATGTTAGACTACTATAATAGCAATGCTTCAGACCTGATATTTTTCAACAGTCTGCAAGATGTCACTTTTGAGGAGAAGTAAGCTTACAAGTGATTGAAAAAATACACTCCAATCATAAATAACATGCATCAGACCTTAGAAGATCCTCACAACCTAGACAAATCAATCAAATAAAGCCTACAACTATGCAAGAGAAATATAGAAAGAAATTTTATGTGTGAATTGAAAAGACTAGCTATTCCAATTAGAGAAGAACTGAAATAAGTGGAGAAACCCAAGAACGCTTGGAATGCTAATACTAGTTAGAAACCCCCAACTTCCCAAAATCCCAGTTTAGTAACCAATTTCAATGCCAATGTGACCACAAATCTGACCCTTGCAATTCAATATCAGACTACTATAATATCAATGCTTCAGACCTGATATTTTTTGACAGTCTGCAATAGGTCATTGTTGAGGAGAAGTAAACTTACAAGTGATTGAAAAAATACACTCCAACCATCAATAACATGCCAAATACCCCAGAATATCCTCATAGCCTAGACAAATCAATCAAATAAAGCCTACAACCATGCAAGATAAATCTAGAAAGAAATCTTATGTGTGAATCCTTGTTGTTTCTTTCTAGATTTCTTGTTTTTTTGTGTGAATTTAACTATTCCAAGCCTCTTGTAATATGGAATTTTATGTGTGAAAACCCTTCCAATTATGAGTTTCAAATATGAGATGTATTCAGTCACCCGTAAGGCTCACATTAAGGAAATGTAATATTGAAGTTACAATATATAGACAATTCACTGATTGTTGTTTCTCATTGATTGCAAATGCCAATAAATTACCTTGTTTTCTAATACAATTTTTTAAAATCAGGATTTCGTGGTAACTCTCCAGGTTGTTGCGGCCATTCCAAGAGTTTCTATCACAAATCATACAAGGAACATGAGGAAGCGAGGGGTGAGGGAGGACCAAATGAGATCCAACTCATCAGACGAGGATAGGGGGTGATGTGAATGCTCCCAATGTGCCCAATAATGTCATTGAAAAGGACACTGTGGTGGCATATCATGTTATCCCACCATCAACCACAAAGCCACCTTCAACCACAGTGCAAGGTGCAAGTTCAAAAAAGAAAATCGGTGCCATCAGATGCTGGAGAAAGCAATACATGCTAGCTGCAATTCATGGCATCAGTTTTAAGGGATATTCAATCCATTCCTCTGCAAAAAAACATGGTATTGTTGCCTCTAACATACATTATTGGATAAATGGGTTGACTAATACAAAGCGTAAAGGGTCTGTTACAGTTATGACTGAAGAGGAGGAGGACATGGTGGTTGAGTGGTGTAAGGAGATGGCCCAATAGGGACATGTGTTAGGGCTTATACAACTTAAGTCTGCAGTAGCTCAAATTTGTCTGGGGATACCAAACCCCTTCAAAGGTGGGTTTCCTGGTAAATCATGGTGGAGTGGGGCTAAAAAAAGGCATCCAGTCCTTGTGCTACTTACAAATGAGGTCCTTGACAGAGACAGGGCTTTAAATCTACGCCCTGCAATTGTGTCCAAGTTCTATAACACTCTTTCTGTTGCATATGAGAAACACTCATATGCCCCAGACCATATATGGAACTGTGATGAAAAAGGCTTATAGGAAGGAAGGAATTATGGTATGTAGTTAATTTCCAAGAGAGGGAGCAGAAATGTGCCTAAGAGCAGGGAGTGGATCACTATTATTTTTTGTGTCAATGCAATTGGTTCTTCAATCCCATGATTTTATCTATTCAAAGGTAAAAATCGACTAAAAATATATATACATAACTATGAGCTAGGTGCATGCATGGTTGCACATCCCCATGCATGGATGACAAAGGAACTATTCCTAAATTGGCTTTGTCACTTTGCTACATCTGTACCGGGTGGTGTCTCACCTGAAAACATAAACCTATTGATTTTAGATGGCCATGTAAGCCACATGGTTGTGCAGAAAATTGAGGAGGCCACCAATTTGGGCATTGACCTGCTAACATTACCGGCTCATACCACTCACAGATTGAAACCCCTTGATGTTAGCATGTTTGGGCCTTTCAAGAACTATTTCAAGATTGAGCAAGCTTCGTGGATGGCAAAGAATCCAAGGGTGGAAATAAAGAGGTTTAAGCCAGCTGAGCTTTCAAGTAAAGCATTTAAAATTGGTTGTCACATCTTCTAATATCAAGGCTAGAGTTAGGAGGACTCGTATATGGCCACTTAATGTTGATGCTCTTATGCATGATAGTAGTTGTAGCCAAGCATTTGATGTGGAAGGTCAAGAATCAGAGAACTTACAAGACCATGTTGATGCCCAAGAAGATGTTGTTGTTGTTGAAGGTATAATGTCCCTTTCTGAAGGGCACTTCTATGCTGATGATGATGAACATGTAAGTGAGACACAATTTAGTTATGAAACAACTATCAATATCATGGAGGTTATCACACCCATTGAACCACTGACCATTTCTTCTTATGATATTCCATATGAGACAGTTGTTCAAACGAATGAAAATGCAAACTTGATTTCAAATGATAATGAAACATGATTAAACAATGAGCAATTGAGCATGCCAAACCAAGTAATCCCATCATCATGGTTGGCAGAGGCCATGATGAATATCAATACACATAATGTGTCTACCACCAATGAGGAAGTCATGGACATGCCTTCACAACCATCAAAGTTGAACACCGAACTTGTTCATTATTTTGTGGATAATGGAAAACTAGAAGAGGAGCCTATTCAACATTAAGTACTTGAAGAAGAAAAAATGGGGCCCAATCAGTTGTTGCTCAGTTTGAAAGCCAAGTGTTAGGTCCTGAGGAGCATGGGACATCAAACCAGAGAATACTTGGTGCATTCCTAAAGCTACTAGTGGAGAGAGTGAAAGCCTCATCAAGGCACTCAACATTAGATTGTCTTCGTTTGGGGAGGAGTTCATAGTTTCTCACATATGAAGATTATATGAATTTATTGTTTGACTCTGAAAGTTAAAAAATGAAAATTAGGAATTTAAAATGAGAAAGAAGGAGTTGGCCAAGGAAAAGAGAGTTGCAAGGATTGCAGTAGCAAAAGCTTGAGAAAAGGAAAGGTTGGAAAGAAAAAAATCAAGGGAAGATAAGGAACATAAAAAAAACTTGGCAAGGCAAGAGAGGGAGGCAAGAAAGGTTCAACAAGTGTTGGAAAAAGAAGGAGGGGTGACAAGCATGGAAGACTATGGTCCATGCCAATTTGATGAAAATAGGATGATGTCCAACATGTTGGATCACATTGCAGAGAACAAACCATCATACCAAGACCTGATTAACATCCAAGTCTCCCGCTATTAACCAAGGGTTATGCCCACCTCTTATACCGCTACCAGTGAAGGTTTAAATCCTAACTATGTTTATATGACACCTATAGTCAGTGTTGGGGTTAGTAACACAAGTGGATACTTGGGCTACTCAATCCCTCCATCGCTACAACGAGAAAATTGGAGGCAAGAATATGGTAGCATTTAGGTACATCCTAATCAACCAATCTTGGGTAGTCCACCATACTTGGGTCAGGAAAGCAACTCAATAGTTTTAGGCAATGCAGGAAATGGAGGCCATCAAACATAGGGATGGCGTGACATAATTTTTATAACCACATTGCAATGTAATTTTTGTAAGGATGCAATATGTCGATTGGTTTAATAGTAGAAGCTAAACTTATACGCAGTTAAGGATTATCTAGTTCATCATATTGAGGATTGCAAATGATAAAAATACCATTCTCTTCTACACAATTACATCCAATTTTACTTGATTTGAGAATGTTTGTTAATGGTCATTGTGATGGTCAAGGAACAAAGGTAGATCAACTGAATTCAAGAATTTGAAATTTGTTGGGATAATATGATCTGTAGATAATTTAACTCTGTTGGGATAATTTGATCAAAGGTAGATAAACTAAATTCAAGAATCTGAACTCTGTTGAATTTGAATTTGAATTCTAATCTGAAAATTATTTTTATTTCAATGTGAGGTTTTTATGATTTTTTCAATCATCAAAATATTCTCTTTTATTTAGAGAAAATCACTAACTCTAAAGCAATGAATCATTTAGTTTAATGTTTTCCTTGGAAGCTTTAGTTTATGGTTTTGTTAGGAGTTAGTAACAATAACACCTTTTTCAGTTTAGCTCTCATTTTCAACTTATTCGTCAAAATGGCATTCATTACTTCTAGAGCATGTACGAACTACCATTCATATGGAGTTAACACAATGTATTAATCCTCAAACTACATTCTTATAAGTTTTACATCATTTTGACTGGCTGTAACAAGATTGAATGCTTCTGGACCATGTACAAACTATCATTCATCTAGGGTCGATACCTTGCCTACAATTACCAAATTGATTTTCTGGTCAGTTTCATAGAAACGAAACTAATTGTTTTGTGATAAGGCTTCACATACTTGTATTCTTTTGTCTCTAGGAATCTAGAACCCATTCAAAAAAAATTTAGGCATCTTATTGCTAACAAGATTTTCTAGTTTGAATCACCTAGTTCCATACAACAACATACAAGCATGTGTGGATCCATTAAGTTTACCTTTATGGGAAAATAAGGTAAAATACTAAAATATAAAGCCCTAAAGCTAATTCTAAGCACCTTCTCTGATGAATCTGCAAGCACTTTTCTCTGTTGCAATCACATATGGTGGTTGTATCTCCTCCTCACATAATTTTTTGGCCATGAAAAAACAGAGAGACTTCCAAACCTTTCTCTGGCACCACAAATATACAACTCACAACACAAGCATTTAAACCATTAGGGGAGGGACACCATTACCCAAATTGAAAAGAGGGAGGGAGGGACTGAAGACAGTGAAGAAAATCACATGTATTTAGGTAGTTTTTAAATTTAAATATAACAAACAAGCTAACAACATTTTACTGCTAACAACTGCTAATAATTTAAATGTATTATACTGCTAACAAAATTTATTATACTATAAATTACAATGATAACATAATCATAATCCAATCGAGTGTCAATCATAATCCAGACTACTGAAAACATGTACCCTCCATACCTTCCATCACAAAAACAAGAAAATATAACTCACTGAAAAAAATATACCAACATAACCACAAGACATCAACTGCAAACCGGTACCATATCCACCTGAAAAGAAAAAAAACGCCCAAAAAATATCAGCAATATCATAGCTAGGCCAATTAGCAACACTAATGGCACCAAAAAACTGGAATGCACCACCAGATCTGACCACAATGCTAACAAACCACCTTGAAAGATCTAGAGAAGACCAAAGATCTAGGACAATATGAGTGTTTTATATAAGATTTTACACTAACTGCCTTTGCCACCTATGGCTTGAATGATGTCTTCATGAGAGAGTATGCCAATCATAAATAGAAAGACTACACGCTTCCCAGGTCAATCTTAGAATAAGAGACAATAACCCTTCTCACATATAGAGCAGTATAATACGACCAAATCTGAGTATGACCAGATACCATCCTAGAGAGATACAATAATCATCTCTGTGATGCCATATATGTATCCACAATGAGATGATATAGAATAATGAGCGTGCAACATACCAAAATCACCAGTTGTATGAAGGTTGAGTCCAAAACAATAGTCATAATGCAAAAAAACACCAAAACTACAACCAGAAAATGAAGCCTTCCAATAGTAAAATTATATAGATACCTAATAGAAGTACCAATCACAATCCAGACTATTGATAACATGTACCTGTCATACCCTCCATCACAAAAACTAGAAACTCTAACTCACTGAAAGCAATATACCAACATGACCACACAGCATTAACTATAAACCAGTACCATATCCACTTGAAAAGAAAAACACCGCCCAAACAATCTCAATAAGATCATAGCCAGGCTAATGGTATGCCTTCAATTTTGACAAACCCTAACAAAAAAACCCACATTTCACACCAAAAAAACCACATTTCAATATTAATCCCACAATTCACACAAAAAAAAACCCACAGTTTACACAAACCCCACAATTTACACAAAACCCACAATTTAGACAAAACCAACACAGATGACAGTGTTTAAAAATACAAGAAGATAATTTGAACAAAGGCACAATAATCCATCCAGTTAAATGTGTTTAAAAACACAGGTAGATAGGCTGGTAGGATAGTGTCCTACCTTCCATCTCTTGTTTCGTCGACTTCCTCCATGCCAGCGCACCATAGGAACCCTAGATGCTCCAAAAACTGTAGTTTCAATTGCAAATTGCATAGTGACCTACAAGACAGGCCGACCATGGGGTTAGAAATCCCAAAACTTGCATAAAACAAGCAAAAATCTCCCATAAAGCTCTGAAACTTACTTGTTTACCTAATAAAACCCTTCGGAGCACAAAACCGCCATATTCGGCACCAAGCCGAGCTAAATTTGCCACAGGGACGAACGTAGATGAATACCCAATCCAATACACCATAAGGGGTTGAAAAAATAGCCCAATAAACCATACCAAACTCCACATAATAACCTCACAACCTCTCGAATAAGCAACAAAAATACCCCATAACCCACTATCCATAGTGCCAAGGACAGATATGGCTGCGAGCAGCATTGCAAGAGCGTTGTGCAAGTACCCAAGAGAAAAAACACACAAGTACCAAGCCCATAATAAGAAAACATCTTTAGGAAGGCTCCAATAAACGACCGCAAAGTAACCCTAATGCGCCCTAAACTGGTTGAACCGGTCACCACATATGCATGATAACTGTCTACAAGCGGAGGACAAGTGTTGTGAGACACCTGTCCATGTTTGCATGGCATCTCTCAGCTCAGAGCTGGATGCGTTCGGCTAATGGCATCCCTCCCCTATATGGTTAGTTTTGAATGGGGAAAAAATAATTAATGAATTTTAAAATGTTATATTTTTAAAAATAGTTTTGTTTAAAATTTTATTTAAAAATGAAATAGAATAATATATTTGACTTGCTAAATTTATATATTAAATAAATTGGATGTTTTTGTTTTTTTTTTTTATAGTTCCGAATTTATTTTTGTCCATGTGTTTTGTAAAAAATATTGTAACTATCTAATTATTGTGATCTATTAAAAGAATTAGCAACTAGCTTTGTAAATGCAGTTATAAAATGTATCTTTGGGGTAAGATTGGTTTCAATCTATTTCAAAATCTTGAAAAATATCATTTAATATAGGGGTAGTCTAACTTATAGGGGAAATGGAATTTTCATTGGAATCTAGCTATACATTCTCAAACAATATTGTGATTTTTTGTTGTTTAAAATACATTTTTGAATGCATAAATGGATTCAACACCCTGTGATTTTTCGTTGTTTAAAATAATTTTTTGAATGCATAAATGGATTCAATGCCTTAAAAAACCTTTGGGGCACTCGAATTCTACATGTTTTTAAAAATCTCTGTTGGATTTTGATTAAAACTAACCAAAAAAATGATTTGAAAATTGTCATTTCGTCTATAAGTTAGACTAGGCCTTCAATATACATCTTAACTTTAAAAATTAAAAAATAATACAATGTATTATTTATAGATAGCTCTTTGAAATATTAGATGATGTTTGAAATATTAAACATTATAACTATATTAAGTAAATATAGAATGGTAAACATATTTAGTGATGATAAACATATAAATTTAAAAATATAAAAAAAGTTAGTTTTAAAAATTGTATTTATTATGGAGATTACAAAATTAGCTTACAAATTTATTAGACATTTTTCATGTTAATTCTAATATTATTTTTTTAATTAATATAACAATTATTTTTCAATTTTTTAATAAATAAATGTATCAATTACCTAATTATAATGTGATGTCTCACTCACTTAATTATGAAATGAAATGAAATAAAATAAAATAAAAAAATTAATGTAACCCATGTACTCTTGACTCACATAATTATGGAATGCAATAAAAGGCTAAGAACAACCATGGAATCTTCTCCCAGAGAAACTTTTAGTTTTGAGTGCTTACAAGTATGGCATGGGATGTTGTCATAGTTTTGACTCCTCTATGATTGTTTTTGGGAGTGTCATTCCAAAGTTTGTCGGAGGAACTTTCAGGTTTTAGTGCTTACATGTATGGCATGCGTTTTTGTCATGGTTTTGACTCTGTGATTTTTTTCAGTGAGGGTTTACACAACATGGAAAATTTGTACTATCGAGGTTTAACATCCTTGGGGGAAATTTGGATCATTATTCAGATTGTCGTTATATCCCTTGTTGCATCGTTTCTAATTGTTCGGATGATCCAGATGTCCTTTGACTGACAAGACTACCATATGCTATTCGGTGGGTGGATATGTGTCTTTGCTCGTGCTGGTCTCCTTCATCCCCACCTATATTGATCGTTACAAATGCTCTTCCTGAACAATATTTCCTATGTTTTGGACATGAATTGACCCCCCCTGTGGAGTCTGGTCCTCTTTTACGTTGATGGTCACTTTGTGAGAAGTGTTGCAATATTGGGTGTGTATATGGGCCTTGGTGTGGTGGTCATGGTAGTATAGGGTGGCCCTGCGGATGCTGCTGGTGGCGGTGCAGTTTGGGGTGGTTTTGTATATGCAGTTTCTGCATGATGTGCACTTAGCTCTGTCATATACTCAGTCTTTCAACGTATATATCAGGGTGTTGTATCTGTATATGTTGTATTTTCAGGTGGTCTTTCTCCTGTTGGACTGACGCTCCCCCTTGTGCGGATGGTGATGCCTAGGTTGGGGTGATGACTCTTGTGTGACTGTTTCGGGGATTCTCTTTATGATCGGGGTGGTGTGGACGATGGTGGTAGCGTCCATTATTTCTAACAGACTTGCTAGTTTTCCGGGACTGATACATGTTTGTATGCTCTTTTTTCCGACCATCGATCTTTCTAGGAGACTCTGGGCTTACTCTCTCGAGGTCCATTTAACATCGTCCTGGCGACTTCTGACAATTCCATTTTTAGATCTTGTCTAAGCCTCGATCTTTGTCCTACCCATATTTTTTGTGATCATGCCATTTATGGACTCTCGCTGATTTGGGTGTCATCATTGATTGCAACACATTCCATATGCTGGTGGGTATACCGATCTCTTGGCCTTCTCACTAGGGTGGTAGCAGGTTCGCGGGATCCCGCGGGGCAACTAACACCATTGTTAATGTGTGGCATTTGGTGGTTATGTTGTTGGGCGATGTCTTGACATTGCTTACCCATATAAAATCTTGTTTTTCAACCCCCCGAGAAATTCTCTTTGCCCTTGACGGGATTTGCTGGGTGCACATTATCCTATTCTGTTCTGGTTGGGGTTTGAATGGTTGTCAAGGGCAATGGGTGGGATGGGTGAGGACCTTCGATTGGATGGGGTTCTGGCCTGCCTGGACTCGGACATGGCAGCACATGAAGCTTTTATTTTGGCCACGATGGATGTTGAGCAAGCACGAGCTAAGGCACCACATGCTCGACGGGCAAATGATGTGTTGCATGGAGAGACCTCGGTACATGCAAACATACATGATAGGCCGCTCCCTGGATCTCCATTTTTTGTTTCTCTATCGACTACGCGGTCCCTCCCAAAGTCTAGGTGATGTTTCTCTTAGCCCATCTAGCCGTATGCAAAGACTAAGTTGTTGAGATTTGGCTATGACGTATTGTGGGATCACGTCACGATTTTTCAGAAGTGTACTTTGGTGGGGAGGTGGATATTTGCTGACCTGAATGAATAGAATATATAGGAATGAGTGAACAAAACTTGGACAACCATGTTGGGATATTCTCCTAAGGTGAGTTTACTGATGAATGCTTGGTTCAATTTTCATCTCCTCCATAATGACAACTTGGGGAAAATTCTTGAAATCCCCTGGGTTCGCAAGGTGATGTTTCCTTCAATTACACCAATGGTACATTGGCTTCAATCCCATTTCACACACGTTATAGAATGCCATTGTTTGGGTTAAGCTCTCGAGTCTTCCCATGGAATTCTGGACTAAGAATACCTTGATGGCCATTGGGGACTTGAGTGGGTGGTTCATATATCTGGAGCCTGGTATTGTGGGTGCTCAGGATAAGAGGGTGGCTTGCATTCTGGTTGAGGTTGATTTTGCAAGTGGACTTTTGGAGGACATTGATCTTAAAGGGGATTGACTATTGGGGGGTCCACTTCTGATGCCTATTTTTTCACTACACTAGACATCTTATAAATCGGTGCCCGGGACAACGAAGGACACGACAGCTGGGATGGGGTCACCAGATGAAGTTTCCTCAAGTATTGAATTGACATGACTCTAGTTTAGCAGGGATTTTCCCCTCAGGTACATCCCCTCCTATCCCTTCTTCTTCTTTTAATGTTTCTCTCTTGTCTCCTCCTCTGTCTAAGTTTTTCCCACCCGTTTCCTCTGATCCTATCATCCATTCCTCATCCCCATGTCGTGCGCACTCCCGGGAAATCGCCACTAACCCCCTCACCAGCCCCTTGCCTATCCCAGACATATTGTAGGCACCACCTTAGGACTCCCCGACATCCACCATCCTCTCCACTCTGGTGCCGCTTGTGATCTCTCCTTCCATGCCACCCCTTGAGTTGGCCTCTCCCACTCCTCTCGACAGACCAGAGATGGCCTCCTCTTTGCACAATTTTGTGGACAGTGATATTGAATTTCTCTTGCATAACTTGAATGTGAATCTTAAATCTATGACGATTCACAAAGGAAAGGCTCCTAACTCATCCCCCCACATTATCCCTGCCTCTGCCAAAAACATCACGATCTGAAAGACTGATAAGAAGGGTATTCACCATTTTTGGGGCAGACCTTCCTCCAGACCACCCCTTTTCTTGGACTCTTTCAGCCTACATGATGTTCCTATTATTTCCTCTCCTAATCCTCGGGCACTTAGAGCTCTGTTGCCCATTCCAAGTGCCCCATGATGAAGATACTCTCTTATAATATTAGGGGGTTGGGGGATCACTCCAAGAAATTAGATCTTCGCGAGATGATTCGCTTTCTTAGTCCTACTATCATATTGATACAAGAAACATTATCCTCTATTGCTCGCACTATTTCTTACTTCCTGAAGATTTTCCCTGCATGGCATTTCACTGGGGTGGATGCCTCCGACCACTCTAGGGGCTTATTGGCCATGTGGGACCCACGGAAGGCAGTCTTTCATGCTCATAGTCTCTTTGCTAGTATTTTACTATTGGGTCATATCCATGGCTATATTTTTCATTTCCATCTACTCAATTTGTATGCCCCATATAAGAATTGCTCTATTTTTTGGGATCGTATACAAAGCTGCAACATTCTCAACATTGGTGGGCTTATAATGGCAAGGGATTTCAACGCCACCTTGCTGGAAGGGGAGAGATGGGGTGTCCATTCTCGGCCTGACCTTCTTGTTGATAGATTGTTTGGTCTTCTTAATGATCATCATATGATGGATATATCGGTTCCAATTTCTTCAACCTAGAGTAACCGCAAAGTAGGGGATGAATGCATTGGTAAGTGGCTTGACAAATTTGTCTATAAGGAGCAACTGGCTAATCAGTTGGGGAATCTCAGATCTTGGATTCATAGGACCTATCTCTCAAATCACATGCCTATTATGCTATAATGGAGAATGGAGGATCAACAAAATCGAATTCCCTTTAAGTTCAATCGTACTTGGTTGGAGGATGAGGAGTACAGCATGCTTGCTAGAATGACGTGGAATGATGTATAATCCCCACAAGTGGATTCCACGATGGGATATATGATGGAAAAAATTAAACTTATCAAAGAGAAGACCAAGGTTTGGGAACAAAACAGGAAGAAATAGATGTACAGGGATCTGGAACAGATCACTAAGGAGATTGATAGATTTGGAAAAGTGATGGAGAAGTGACACCGTCGCAAGGAGACTGGGAATATATCAGCCTCTTAAAGGACAGAAGGAACAAGATCCTCCACATTCAGGAGGTTACATGGAAACTGAAGAGCTGGGAAATCTAGTTGCAGGAGGGAGATCACAACACCAAATATTTCCATAAATTTGCAAATCACAGAAAGAAGACAAATTCTATTTGGCATATTGAGGACATGAATGGGGATTTGATATACACTTCGGATGGAATATGTGCTGAGGTTGTCCTATACTTTATGAACTTATATAAACATCGGGATGGGGTGTGTTTTGAAGACCAAATGTGGGTATTGGAGTGATACCCTCTGATGTTTGATGCAGAGGCAAATGAGGATCTCTTTTGTCCTGCCAGCCTGGAGGAGGTCTTGGAGGTCCTCAAATCTTTCGCTAGAGACAAGTGCTTGGGACCTAACAGATGGATGGTCGAGTTCTTCCTACATTTCTTTGATATCATGGGATAGCACATACTAGATATTGTGGAGGAATCCAGGACTTTGGGTATGATCTCGGGAGCCATAAACTCTACCTTTTTGGCACTTATTCCCAAATCGTCTAATCCCAAAAATTTTGGTGATTTTCGACCAATATCTCTATGTAATATCCTATATAAGACGATCTCTAAGTTGATAGTGGATCAGATTATTTTTTTTTTTTTGTCCTCACACATTTCTGGAGAACAATTTGGATTTTTGAGTGACAGGCTTATACATGATGCTATCTATTCGGCTTAGGAAGCTATACATACCATACATACTCAGAAAAAAGAGCCTTGGTCATGAAGATTGATCTCCACAAGGCATATGAATGTGTGGATTGTTCCTATATTTTCTTTTTGTTACATAAGGTTGGGTTACAAACTCATAATGTTGCATGGATAATGGCATGTATCTCGGAAAATTTTGTTGTCCTGATCAATGGATTGCCCTCTACATTTTTTTGTGAAAAAAGGGGCCTCAGGCAAGGATGCTTGCTCTCACCTCTCATTTTCATTTTGGCTTTGGATGGCCTTAGTTTAAAGATCAAGGAGGCAAAAGAAATGGGTTGTTTCCAAGGTATCAAGATCACTGGGAAGGTATGCATTACTCATCTATTTTTTGTTGATGACATCCTGACATTTGGCATTATTTCCAGATCCCAGTGGTGTTCCCTTCATTGGATTCTGGGCAGATTTGGTGATGCTTCAGGATTGATTACAAATGGAAGTAAGTCCACTTTATATTTTTCTAATGGGGACATACAGGACACCGAATATATTGCAGCACTATTTGATGTACAAAAGGCTCCAATTCGGATGGGCTTCACTTACCTTGGCTTCCGACTCAAGCCCAATTGTTATTGCCTAGAGGATTGGATGTGGCTGGTGGACAAATATAAAAATAAATTGTGCTCCTGGACAAATTGTTTCCTCTCATTGGGAGGAAGATATATCCGCACTCTCACTATCTTATAACAACTAGCTGTCTACTGGGCACATTTGTATCAAATCCCAGTTTCCATATAAAACTGGATCTGTTCTATTTCTGCACAATTCCTCTGGGATGGGAAAAGCTCACGATTTAAATACCACCTTTGCAAATGGGAGCTCTGATGATTCTAAAGGATTGGGGGGAATGGGGCTTACTGGACCAGCGCATATTTGGGAAGGCATTACTTATCAAATCTATGTGGCGTGCTATTTGGGGATGTGGGATTTGGCAAGAGATATTTAAACATAAATACTTGAGTGGTCATGAATCAGAACACGTTTACAGAGACATCAATAATCATCTGTCTAGAGGATCATTGGTCTGGAGATCGTTTAATAAAATCTAGGAATGTTGGCGCAATGGGATGGTCTATAGTTTTGGGAATGGGCACAAAATCATGATAGGCTCAGATCCGGTGATGGGAGTTACCACTGGAAATACTTTGGGAGAGTAGACTCTATCCATGATTCATCATGGAGGTTATTTCTACCTTTCACAAATTATACACAGGTGGGAGTCGGGATGCCCGGTTTGGAAAAATGTTGTGGATTTACATCTGGTGGGTAGCTGCGCCATGGAATGGAGTACATACATCAATTTATTGAACAACACAGGGCCTTGTTTTGACCACGAGGGTGACATTTTAAGATTGTTCGGGAGGCTGTGAAAAGGGGCTCCTATTGTGGCCGATACATATAGGTGGTTAATGACTCTATCTGAAACCCCTTTGGAAAGATCGTGGTTTGCCATGATTTGGAAATGGAAGATCCCCACAAAGATTATCCTATTTTCCTGGCTGGTTTGGAGAAACAAGATTCTCCCTTGGGATAATCTACAAAAAAGAGGACATATGGGGCCGAGTATATCTATACTTTGCATGGAAGACTCTGAGACATCCATTCATTTGCTCTTCTGGTGTTCTTTCACTATCTGCATATGGAAGTTTTTTGCTGATGTTTTTAAGTTCACTTTCTGGAGGATTAGCAACTTTGAAGAGTTCATGATTGAATGGATGAAGGGTCAGCACGAACAATGAACCCTCCCACCTATTCAACATCTGGGAAATATGGAGAGCTCGAAACAGGTTCATATTTGAGGGACGTAAAGTTGAATACTCCTAGTTAATACACAAGGTTCTAACTTGGATGAAGGCCACCTCCACAGATACTGTAAAGTCTTACGACCGATCCTACAGGATGAAGCTGTGGAATGTACTCCCCCTGCTGGCTTCTTTGATGGTGCTTCCCAATTGGGAATCTGTGGGTGTGGTGTAGTGCTCCGCATTGACTGGACTACTGAATATCACTTGTGGTGGCATGGAGGCTCTAGATCCAACACCAAGGTGGAGGCTATGGATTTATGGGGATTACTCTGGTTCACTACACAAAAAAACATTAACTCTCTAAATATATACGGGGATTCAAAGGCATTGATCGATGACATCATGGGGACTTCTGATTTCTGCCCACCCCTCCTCCTGGGGTGGCTCAGGAGGATCAAGCACATCCTGAGCTTGCTTCTCACATACACCATCACGCATATATATAGGGAAGGTAACACAAAGGCTGATAGCCTCTCCAAGGCCGGCCTGAGCTGCGATTTTGGTAAAATACAGTACAGATATCTGGTTGAAAACATGATCCTGGAGGAGGGTTGGCTTTGCTTGCCTTGAGCACCACGTCTCCCCACATGCGGGTCTTTATATCGCCACAGTTTTTTCTGATGCTTTCTATCTTTTTTACAATATGTTGCAAATTTTGTTTTTCCATAGTACTCAAATTATGCTTCGACTTTGTGCTTAATTTTGGACAATATCTAAGTTTTTATTATCTGATTGGATAGTCTGGTATAATTTTTGATGATACTTTGGACCTTACTTATGCAAGGCATATTTGACTGGATGGGTGAAGCTATGAACTACGTATATGTACTGTTTTTATTTATAATAGAAGCAACATTTTTTTCTTATGAAAAAGAACAAAAACAAATCTGATGTGACCCATGTACTCTTGGCTCATTATTTTTAGCATTGAGTAATAACATGTCCAAACTGACAACCAATCCATGAGAAATAAATGCCAATAAAATAAATTACAAAAAATAAAAAATAAAAAAATTTAAAATTACCCTTTATTAATTTTTTTTAATTAAATTAATAAAAAATCAACAAATACTCAAAACATAATATATACCTAAGGAAAAATAATGATATTTTCAAAAATATATAATTTCAACCAACAAACAAAATAAAATATCGAACAATTACATTTCAATTAATTACGTATAAAATTAAACAATATTTTATAAATTTTATATAATTAAATTTAAACTTAAAAATTTTTAATGAAAATTGGAATGTTTTATATCATCAAAAAAAATAAATCTAAGAAAATCTCAAAGATGAATCGAGTTTTATTTTGACATTGAATTAGTATATGGTTAAACCAGGGATTTTGAACGATTCGTTTAAACTTAAATTTTCACAAATTTGAATAGAGATGATGGTTGGAATACTAGTAGAAGTTGGGTCCGTGTCCTGTCCTCCTAGTTTTTTAGGCTTCTTTTTGGGATTTATTTTGTTTGTTTGTTTATCTATGTAGGTATTGGCATCCTTTTTATATTATTTGTTGTTGATTTATTCTTCATTAAAGTTTATTTTGTTGATCCCTCGTGTTTTTTTATGTATTTTATCATCCTATTCGTTCTTAACTCCCTTTAGTATTTATGTTATTTGTTTAATGGGCCTGAACCCCATATTTTATTGTTGACCCCATTTTATTTATTGATTATTTTTCTTTATATATATATATATATATATATATATATATATATATTTTCTTCGGCTCAGGAAGCTATACATACCATCCATACTCAGAAAAAAGAGGCCTTGGTCATGAAGATTGATCTCCACAAGGCATATGACTGTGTGGACTGGTCCTATATTCGCCTTTTGTTACATAAGATTGGGTTACAAACTCATAATGTTGCATGGATAATGGCATGTATCACTTCGGCAAATTTTGTTGTCCTGATCAATGGATTGCCCTCTACATTTTTTTTGTGAAAAAAGGGGCCTTAGGTAAGGATGCTCGCTCTCACCTCTCATTTTCATTCTGGCTTTGGATGGCCTCAGCTTAAAGATCAAGGAGGAAAAAGAAATGGGTTGTTTCCAGGGTATCAAGATCACTGGGAAGGTATGCATTACTCATCTATTTTTTGTTGATGACATCCTAACTTTTGGAATTATTTCCAGATCCCAGTGGTGTTCCCTTCATCAGATTCTGGGTAGATTTGGTGATGCTTCAGGATTGATTACAAATGGAAGTAAGTCCACTTTATATTTTTCTAATGGGGACATGCATGAAATTGAATATATTGCGGCATTATTTGATGTACAAAAGGCTCCAATTCAGATGGGCTTCACTTACCTTGGCTTCCGACTCAAGCCCAATTGTTATTGCTCGGAGGATTGGATGTGGTTGGTGGAAAAATATAAAAAGAAACTGTTCTCTTGGACAAATCGCTTCCTCTCATTGGGAGGTAGATATATCCTCGCTCTCATTGTCTTACAACAATTGGCTGTCTACTCGGCACATTTGTATCAAATCTCGGTTTCCATACAAAACTGGATCCGTTCTATTTCTGCACAATTCCTCTGGGCTAGGAATAGCTCGCGATTTAAATACCACCTTTGCAAATGGGAACTCTGATGATTCCAAAGGACTGGGGGGGATGGGGCTTACTGGACCAGCGCATATTTGGGAAGGCACTACTTATCAAATCTCTGTGGCGTGCTATTTGGGGATGTGGGATTTGGCAGGAGATATTTAAACATAAATACTTGAGAGGTCGTGAACCAGAACAAGTTTACAGAGACATCAATAGTCGTCTATCTAGAGGATTGTTGATTTGGAGATCGTTCCATAAAATCTAGGAATGTTGCACAATGGGATGGTCTGGAGTTTTGGGAATAGGAACGAAATCATGATAGGCTCAGATCCAGTGATGGGAGTTACCACTTGAAATACTTTGGGAGAGAATACTCTATCCATGATTCATTGTGGAGGTTATTTCTACTTTTCACAAATTATACACAAGTGGCAGTCGGGATGCACGGTTTGGAAAATGTTGTGGATTTACATCTGGTGGGCAGCTGTGCCACTGAATGGAGTACATACATCAATTTATTGAACATTACAGGGCCTTTTTTTGATAGCAGAGGTGACAGTTTAAGATGGTTTGGGAGGCTTTCAAAAGGGTCTCCTATTGTGGCCGATACATATAGGTGGTTAATGACTCTATCTGAAAGCCCTTTGGAAAGGTCATGGTTTGTTAGAATTTGGAAATGGAAGATCCCCACAAAGATTATCCTATTTTCCTCGCTGGTTTGGATAAAAAAGATTCTCCCTTGGGATAATTTGCGAAAAAGAGGACATATGGGGCCGAGTATATGTATACTTTGCATGGAAGACTCTGAGACAACCATTCATTTGTTCTTCTTGTGTTCTTTCACTATCCGCATCTGGAATTTTTTCGCTGATGTTTTTAAGTTCACTTTTTGGAGGATTGGCAACTTTGAAGAGTTCATGATTGAATGGATGAAGGGTCAATAGGAACAATGGACCCTCCCACCTATTCATCATCTGGGAAATATGGAGAGCTCGAAACGGGTTCATATTTGAGGGATGTAAAGCTGAATACTCCTGGTTAATACGCAAGGTTCTAACTTGGATGAAGGCCACCTCCATGGATTCTGTAAAGTCTTACGATCAACCGTACAGGATTAAGCTTGTGGAATGTACTCCCCCTATTGGCTTCTTTGATGGTGCTACCCAATTGGGAATCTGCAGGTGTGGTGTAGTGCTCCACATTGACTGGACTACTGAATATCACTTGTGGTGGCATGGAGGCTCTGGATCCAACACCAAGGCAGAGGCTATGGCTTTATGGGGGTTACTCTGGTTTTCTACACAAAAAACATTTACTCTCTAAATATATATGGGGATTCAAAGGCATCGATCGACGACATCATGGGGACTTATGATTTTTGCCCACCCCTACTCCTGGGGTGGATCAGGAGGATCAAGCACATCCTGAGCTTGCTTCTCACATACACAATCACGCATATATATATATATAGCGAAGGTAACACAAAGGCTGATAGCCTCTCCAAGGCTGACCTGAGCTGTGATTCTGGTAAAATACAATACATATATCTGGTTGAAAACATGATCCTGGAGGAGGGTTGGCTTTGCTTGCCTTGAGCACCACGTCTCCCCACGCGCGAGCCTCTATATCGTCATAGCTTTTTCTGATGCTTTCTATCTTTTTTACAATATGTTGCAAATTTTGTTTTTCCATATTACTCAAATTATGCTTCGACTTTGTGCTTAATTTCATACAATATCTAAGTTTTTATTATCTGATTGGATAGTCTGGTTTAATTTTTTATGATACTCTGGAACTTACTTATCCAAGACATATTTGACTGGATGGATGAAGCTATGAACCACGTATATGTACTATTTTTATTTATAATAGAAGTAACATTTTTTTCTTATGGAAAAATAAAAACAAATCTGATGTGACCCATGTACTTTTGGCTCATTATTTTTAGCATTGAACAATAACATGTCCAAACTGACAACCAATCCATAAGAAATAAATGCCAATTAAATAAATTAAAAAAAAAAAAAAAAATTAAATTACCCTTTATTTTTTTCTAAGTAAGCTTAAATCTATTAGTATAACATATGGTATAGAGAGTTCTAGGCATCAGAGTGCCGCCATATAGTCAACAAGATATCAAAAATTGAGCTGCCCACAAGGGGAAACCGGCCCGAGAAGTGTTTGAAAGCTGCCTCGCAAGAGGAAACCAGCCTTGAGTTAATAACAGTAAGCCAAAAAATTGAGCCGCCCACCAGGGGAAACCGACTCGTACATAGATTAAGAACTATTTTAACTACAAAGAACAACTTAGACACGCTTAGATACACAGGTGACAAAACTAGCAAAATGCTCAAAAGACTAGACATGATGGCGAGAAAAAGCAGAGGCGCTAGAGTCCATAGTCACCTGAGGGCGATTCCTCTTCAATTTTGCACCACCATCCTTCCTTTTCATCATGATTTGGATCGGAAGCCCTTTGAGGAGTGTCATCCACCTCTTCACGCTTGCCTGCGGTAGTCCCGGTGTTCTGGAGTTGGCCAGAGTTGCTTTCATCAGGATTTGGATCGGGAACCCTCTGAGGAGCATCATCCACTGCTTCACGCTCGCCTGCATTCGTCCCGGTTTTCTGGAGTAGGCCTGAGCTGCTTTCATTAGCAAGGCGAGAGGGACTATAATCTACGGGCATAGGAATAGGCGGAGCAGAAGGGGAGGCCTGCGGGCTGATAGGGGGCATAAAAGACGGTGGAGAGGCGACGAAAGCAGGCTGAGGTTCAATGTAATGGTGCAAGGCGAAGGTGACATTTCGTGGGGAGGGAGGGAGGCGACGAGCTTGGCCCCTTCCAAGAGTACGATGGGAAGCACTTTCGCTGGGACTGCGAGAGGGGGACAAGCTAGAGGAAGGGGAAGGGGAGGGAATAGGCCTGGCGCCTCCCCTGCGGCATCTCATACGGTGCCTCAACTTTGGCATTGTAACACTGAAGTCGTGAGAGCCGGCGTAAATGAGAGGGGGTCCCAACAGGGGGAGGTGGGAGCGAAAGTCGAACATAGCAGGGAGGAGCTGAGCACAGAACGGGCTGTGCAAGTGATGACATCTAGGGATGAAGCTAATGCAGGAGGCCAGCGGGCAGCGCTTTCCAACCGTGGTGTGAAGGCTGTGCACTTCAGCATCCGACGAATAGCGAGAACCTACCGGCAAGAGTTGTCTCGACATGGAGACCGGCAGAGCACCACAATGCCAAAACCAAGCGGCTGAATTCTCGACTGAGGACGGGGTCACAAGGGGCGGAGGTTTCATGTTGAAACTCTTGGTGTCTCGGCCTCCCCACCGAATTGAATGTCGCGTAGGGTGACGACCCATCAACTTAATTGTTCTAGAGGTGAGTGCCTGCCTTCTGCCAGCAAACCAATGGGCTTGCCATGCACCCGTCTGCCGGATCGTAACCTCCATCACATCAATGTCCACTCGCATCCGGGGTAAGATTACCCTTTATTAAATTATTTATATATATATATATATATATATATATATATATATATATATAATATTTAATTTAATTAATAAAAATCAACAAATACTCAATACATAATATATACCTAAGGAAAAATAATGATCTTTTCAAAATATAATTTCAACCCACAAACAAAAACAAATATGGAACAATTACGTTTCAATTAATTACGTATAAAATTAAACAATATTTTATAAATTTTATATAATTAAATTTAAACTTAAATTTTTTTAATGAAAATCGAAATGTTTTATATCATTAAAAAAAAATCAAAAAAATATCAAAGATGAATCAAGTTTATTTTGACATTAAATTAGTATATGGTTAAACAAGGGATTTTGAACGATTCGTTTAAACTTAAATTTTCACAAATTTGAATAAAGATGATGGTTGGAATATTAGTAGAAGTTGGGTACCTGCCTTGTCCTCCTAGTTTTTTAGGCTTCTTTTTGGGATTTATTTTGTTTGTTTGTTTATCTATGTAGGTATTGACATCCTTGTTATAGTATTTGTTGTTGATTTATTATTCATTAGAGTTTATTTTCTTGATCTTTGGTGTTTTTTTATGTATTTTATCATCTTATTCGTTCTTAACTCCTTTTAGTATTTTTGTTATTTGTTTAATGGGCCTGAGCCCCATATTTTATTGTTGAACCCGTTTTATTTATTGATTATTTTTCTTTATATATATATATATATATATTTCTTTTGACTTGTGTATATTTGTTTTATTTTTCCATTAATTATTTTATTTATTAAATGACCTTGTCTCGATCAAGGTCTTCACTAGTTTTTATAATTTTTGACTTCACTCCTTTAAACTTTGATATATATATATATATATATATCTATATATATATATATATATATATAGATAGATATATATATATATATATTATTTCTCAAAAACTAGTTGTTTAATATAGCGGTTATTTATTAATATTTGTTTTTAATAAATTAATAAACTAATATCTCAATTTAAATATTATTTTTCAAAAATTAGCCGTTTAATATTAATATTTTTAATAAATTAATGAAATAATGTCATTATTTAAATATTTTTTTCAAAAACTAGCCGTTTAATTGTTTTTAATATATTAATAAATTAATATTATAATTTAAATATTATTGTTCAAATATAGCCATTACTTGAAATTATGTCTCTACATTGCTCTTTATTTAAGCCTTTGCCATGGTTTGTCTCTTCATCTGGTTTTAATGATGAACCACATTTGTTGGTTCGAAAGGCGTCGGGCAAAAAATTTTCTTATGTGATCTCTACCAAAAACTTTGCTTAATTGATCAAAATCATTAAAACTTCTTTTATATAACCAAATTTCTACAACTCAAAATATTTAATACTTCTATCTCGTAATTGAAAATGGTATCACATGTTTGCACATGGGAACATTGGAGAGCCGAGATGTATGTGGAAAGTGTGCTCTTTGTTCTTTGCATGTCACTCAAATTGCTTATTATCCTTCTCGCGTAGGGTATAATACATTCGTTTTATGTGTTGACTCTCTATTACTTGGTTATTACGAAAAATTGGATATTGACGAAAAATTTAAAAATATTTTGTAGAGTTAATATTGCAAATGAAATGAAATATACTTATTTTAATATTTTAATTTTATTTTTTAAAATTTTGATTGGTTGATGCAATATTCTTATTCGAATTATTTTTCTGCCATCATCATGGACAGATTAAAATGTGTGTATGGCTTTGCACAGACAAGGGAGTGGGTCTGTGCAGGTGGATAGGGCCGCATTTAAACAGAGCAATTTGGGCAGCAGTGAGAGCAGCGAACAGTGAGCAGTATGAGCAGTGAACAGTGAGCAGAGCAATTTGGGCAGCAGTAAGAGCAGCAAGCAGCAAACAGTGAGCAGTGTGAAAGCAGGGAGTTTTTACGCAGCGGAAGTATTGAGTAGCAAGCAAGCAACAACAAATGCATTCAAACATGACAAAGGAACTAGAAATTTCAGAACATGTGGAGACAAATGATTTAGGACAAGTGAAAATTGCATCATCCGCCAAAGCTGGGAAGTGGGTTTGGGTCAATGCCAAACAATATCGGGGCATTTTAAAACGAAGAATAGCTCGTCTAAAATGGGACCAAACAAGGAAGAAACTCCCTCGCAAAAAGCACCCAAACAAGTCTCCTCCACAAGCACGTGGCAACAAGAAGCCCAAAGGAAAAAGCATTGATGATTTTGCCTTATATAGTCCCACATCCACACCTCTCAGCTGGTCATCTGATCTTTATGTGAAAGAATTGTTAAATGCAAAACAAAGGTTGGAGGTTTTAGAAGCTAAAGGGCAGGAAAGAGATCATAAAATTCATATAATAATGGCTGAGAACAAGGCGTTAGCAGAAAACAATAAAATTTTAGAAGAACAAGTGGCATTGCTACAGGAAGCTCTCCTGATAGGGAAGACAGAATGGCAACGCATGAAGGCGGATGTGCAAAATGTAAAGAAATCTATAGTGGAAAGTACAGAGGTGGTGAATGTGAAATCATCCCAGGATAAAGGGAAAATGATTGTCCAAATAAACAACCATGAAGAGAACGCAAGAGAAGAAATGAAAGAAGATTCCACCAAAGTTTCCAAAACTTGGGCTCAAGTTATTAGTAATTCTGCTAATAAGGTTGACAACATGCAAGATAGTGAAGGCAAGGAAAGACAAAATAGGGCAGCAAACATAATTATTAAAGGGGTGAAAGACTATGGAAAAAATGAATGTACTCTTGACCTTGCAAGAGACTTCTTGAAAGACAAGTTGCTATGGCAAGGACAAATATACCAAGCATGGAGGGTGGGTAAGTTTAACAGGGAGAGAGCCAGGCCCATAAAAGTCATTATGCCTAGCTCACGTGATAAATATATTATTCTAAGCAAGAAGCATCTCTTGAGGGGTTCTCGTTTTTTCCTAGAAGAAGATTTAACTGTAAAACAACAGGAGGAAAGAAGAGAGGAAATTTTAAAGGTTAGGGTAGCAAGAGATGAAGGAAAGAGAGCATGGATTTATAAAGGCAAAGCTGTGATAGCGTAATTTGGACCTCCTTCCAAAACAGAGCAGCAAGATGGTAATAAAGAAGAGGCAACAAACTCTTCAACAAGAAATCAGAAAGCAAGGTCAGCACGGGAAAACAAGGACAAAGACTCAAATGTGAGTCTTGCACGTCAAAATAAATAGCAATCAAGTCATACCTAGGTTTCCTTGAGATTAGTTTGTTGGAACTGCAGAGGTTACCCATGGAGACGAGGACCTGGGTTAGGGCCTATTGCGGAAAATAGAGACATAATTTGCCTCATAGAAACACATGAGCATGAAGGGTGCAAGACACCTTTGTTTGAAGGATACTGGAAGATGGCAGTGTGGAACAAGGCAGCAGGGAATGGCAAAGGGCACGGGGGTATCATGGTTTTAGTAAGGGAGAAAGAAGGTCGTCTCATTCAGTTAGAAAAAGAAGACTCAAATAAGCAATTCATTTGGTTCAAAATATCAGAAAATGGAAACCACATCAGAATTGCAGCATGCTATTTTGCGCCACAGGTCTCAAAAATCTACAAAGGTAGAGGGCTTGACCACAAAGATCCATTTGCAGCTTTAAAAGTGGATATTGCAACATATTCTCAGCTAGGTGAAGTCCTTATAGTGGGTGATTTTAATGCTAGGACTACAAGTGAGCAAGCTAACATTCTTTGTTGTAAAGATGATTGTGACCCTATTTGGCTTACAGAAGAAAGTAATAATCAGTGGGAAAGAATTTCAGAGGACAAGGGTTACAATCTCTTTGGTGAACAATTGCTTACTCTATGTGGGGCCTTTGATTTAGTCATTTGTAATGGCTTGACTAGATGGGAAAAGTCTGGTAATTTCACTCGCAATACTTACAATGGAGCAAGTGTGGTAGATTATGTAATTTGCTCACATGGTTTGTGTGAGAAAATGGACGAAGTTCTGGTTGGAGATCAGCTGTGGGATTTGAAATCAGATCACAAGCCAATTTATTTATGTTTCTCTTGGATTGGAAAGAAACAATTAGAGTCAAAAATTCAGCATGTCTAACAAAATCTCCCACAGGGCAGAATTCTTTTGACCCCAGAAAATTGTAATACCTTCAAAATGACATTAGAGAGGCTCTTTGAGAAGGAGAAAATTACAATTCACAGCCTTCATAGTCATGAATTAACACATTTAATTCAATGCGCACTTGCAAAGTGCAAAAGAACAAAAATTAAGAAGTCTGAAACAAATTGCTTTCCGGTTAATGCTTGGTTTGACGAGGAATGCAAAAAGGCAAGGAGAATCTGGAAAGAGTCAAGCAAGGATAACATAAAGCTCAAATCTTACAAGCATTTATTAAGCAAGAAAAAGGCTGATTTCATGGTTTCAAGGAGGGAAGAACTAATCTTCCTTGGGAAAAATAATCCCAAATTATTTTGGAAGGAGCTCCAACCGAAAAAGATACAAATTGGAAATAATATTACAGCTTCTAAATGGTTTGACTATGCAAGACAACTCTATGAGCAGGTTCCCAAGGTTGACCCTCCCCCCTTGGTCAACACGGATACTAAACTCTTCACGGTACAAGAGGTAGAGATGGGTATCAAGAAGTTGGGTGTTGGAAAAGCAAAAGACTTAGCTGAACTCCAAGCAGAATATCTAAAGTGGGGCTCAAAGATCCTTGCACCTCACATTACCAAAATCTTCAACAACATCATACAACAAGGGCTCCCCACAGATTGGACAACTAGTCTGGCAATACCTCTTTTCAAGAGCGGTGACATCAATAATCCCTCAAATTATAGGACCATCATGATAAACCCTTTGTTTGCAAAGCTATTTGGAAGCATGCTAGAAAACAAAATTAGCAAGTGGGCAGAAGAAAGAAATAAGCGTGCTAAAGGGCAAGCAGGTTTTAGAACTAAGCATTCAACAGTTGATCATTGCATAACTTTAAGGCACATCATTGAAAAAGTTTGGGAGAATAAGGAAGAAGTCTTTTGTTGCTTTGTTGATTTCAGAAAAGCGTTTGACTCGGTTCCTAGGGATAAACTTTGGCAAAGAATGGAGGAACTTGGGGTTCCTAAACATTTGAGAGCAGCTGTGCATAGGCTGTATGAAGAGGTGAAAGTCAAAATTAGAACTTCGGCAGGCATTTCTGAAAGTTTTAGAAGCGATATCGGGGTCAAGCAAGGTTGCCCACTGTCTCCTACCCTTTTTGGTTTATATATCGACAAGCTTGAGGAGTGGTTAAATTCGCAAGGGGGTGATGGTATCTATCTGTGCAAGTTTGTTATAAGGCTTCTTTTGTATGCAGATGACCTTATTCTGATTGCTAAATCGGCGCTTGGTTTGCAAGAGCACTTACTATCCCTTGAGCATTTTTGTAGAAGTGTGGGGATGCAAGTCAGTATCAGCAAAACGAAAGTAGTGGTCTTCTCTAAGAAAAGAAAACATAACCAACATAAGTTCTACTTTGAAGGCAACATTCTGGAAGAAGTTGCGGAATACAAATACCTTGGAGTTGACTTCAACAAAAATCTAAGCTGGAATGGTTGTAGAAAGAAAAGAACTTTGGGGGGTTGGAAAGCATTTTATGCTTTTCAAAATAGGTGTAGAGAGGCAGAGTTATGGGACTGGAAGACCACTCAAACTCTTTTTGGGCTTCTAGTGATTCCAGTGATTCTATATGGTTGTGAACTGTGGGCTAGCAGTACTTCCGACATGCAGTGGAGACAAATTGAGAAAATTCAGAAGCGTTTGATTACAAACAAATTTAAGATTAAAAGTGCAGTGCCTTATGATATCTTGTTAAGTGAAACAGGGGCTGCTCCTATTGAAGCAATTGCTATGGTGGGAGTCATAAGTTATTTAAAAAAAATTGAGCAAATGGAAGAGGGTAGATGGCCTAAGGTTGTCTTTAATGATAGATTGTGCAAGAGCAAAAAAAATTGGATGCAACAAAATAACAAATGGTTTAGTAAATGGGATATTTGCTTGAACGCGTGCCCCATAAACAGCAAAGAGATAAAAGCTTTTGTTATGGAAAAGTTCCACAAACGTACTTGGGAGAAGGAGCTAGGAAGAAAGAAAAATTACTATATTGAAGTGTTTAATCCCACTCATAATCATCAACCAAAAGCATACATAGAGGCCAATATCTCTTGGAGAGCCAAAATTCTTATTGCTCAGTTAAGGACTAATTCTCATCAACTCCGTTGTGAAACAGGGCGCTGGAAAAGGCCAAAGGAAGTGTGGGAGGAAAGGGTATGCATTTTTTGTTCTTCCGGAAAAGTGGAAACAGAAAAACATTTCATTTTAGAATGTGAGGCCTTCAAAGACAACATGGAAAGTTATGCACATACGTTGGCAGCTAGCTCTTGGGATAATCTATTTAACGAGGGGTTTGTCGAGAAGACGGGAGCATTTATTGTGAAGCTTCACAAAAAAAGGGCCAAATACATCAAGCAGATGAAAAAGCAATCTGTCCCATAGGCTATCTTTAGCCTCGTGGACGTTAAAATAATTTCTTTCTTTCTTTCTTCTTATAGATCGTGTTGTTCCAGACTCTCTAACACGACCTTCTCTTTTTTTGTCCTCCTTGCCATTCCATGGTCTCAAATTGTCGGTGACGGCCAATACGGGAGCTGATCACATGTGTCTTTCCTCAAAATTGCTTCCAAATTCTTTTCTTCAATTTTTATACACCGTGGTTAAAATCACGAGTACAATAATGTTCAACCTACTTTAAATTTACTCATAGTTTATTGTTTGTCTTTTTTTTAATATCATCATAATGATTTTAAATTACTAATATTTTATTGTTTGTATTTTTTAAAGTAATTATAATGATTTTGAAGTTAAATGTTTAGTAAATTTTGATTGAGATGAAATTGTAATAAATATCAAAACAAGTATTCTATAATACATTTTATATTATTAAAATTTAATAATTAAGTGTTAAAGGCATTTTAATTGGTAAAAGAAGTAATGTGAAATTAGTGAATACTCAGATCGAAAGTTTACTAGTAAAAGGACACATCATAATTACTCGTCAGAAAAATAGTTGGCTTTCTCTCCCTACAAAAAAATATATATATTAATTAAATATATATACATTAAAAAAAAGGAGTCGTCTAAAGAGGCAAAGGAATTCCCCGGACGGCCAAAGTAGTTGGAATTCGGGCAAAAAAAATTCAAAAAATCTTGTAGAGGCAGTGTTTGAATTGTGTTTTTGATGGTGGAAATGGATTTAGCACCATCAAAAACGTCTATGACACCTAAAATTTTGAAGTTTAACAACTATAATTTCGATTTACAAAAATCTTTGCCAGATTTTCTCTAAATATGACTGGAATTTCCATAACTTTCCGAGCAATTCCCCTGCGTCGTTAGACTACCTAAAAAACACACACAACAACATTTTTAATTATAAATTTACTTTATTTTGAATTTATAATCCATACTTACAATATTTTTAATTATAAATTTACTTTACTTTAAATTTATAGTCATTTTTCACCCATACTCCTTCCAACGTACAAATCCACCCATCTTTCACCCATACTCCTTCCAACGTACAAATCCACCCATAACCACATATTGCTACTTAAAATCCATCTCTAATTAACAAGAAGGATCAGAACTTAAACACTTATGAGTTACCTTTTCGATGCTGGCGAAAGAATCGCTAATTAATTCCAGAAATCCATTTGAGTGAAAGTGTTAATATCGCTCTGCAGAGTGTTATTCTTATCAATTCTCATGGAATTGAGAACTAGATGCCAAACTGTTGCAGAAGGCTGCTGAATTCTGGTAATTTGGGTAAGGTATAACATTTGACCCTCTATTAATTCAGCATCGACGAAAAATTAAACATTTGGTAAAGTTAATATTTCGAACGAAATGATTTGTTTTTTTAATATTTTTATTTTTTATTTTTTAAATTTATTTCATTATAAAAAAATATAAATATTTTTAGATGAAATGGTTTTGAATTTGAATTAATATTTGTGATTGTAAATATTTGTAGGTGAGATAGTTTTGAATCTGAATTAATTATTTGTGATTGTGTAATTTTTTTTCAAAAGTAGTTAATCTTTTTATTAACTTTAATTTTTAATAAAAGTATGATTTTTTTTATTAGTTAATAATAATGATATGTAATGTTTATTTGATTATAAAATAAATTGTAAAATTGTAATTTTTATCAATATGTCTTTATTGTAATTTATTCTAATTTAACTATATTTAAATTAAGTTAGATTAGCTACTCTGTAATCTTTGTTTAAATGTGGGAGTTGGTTCATGCCTTTCAAGGTTTAGTAATTAAATTAAGTGCTAGCTCTGTGGCTTTGTTAATTAATCAATTTTGCCAAATGGAGATCATATGCCAAAGTTACGATCCTAGGAAGTTGATGTTCCAACTAACCCCAAAAGGGCCCACAAGATTTTGGCGCTTCATCTCCTAGGGTCAAGCTTTTGGATGTTTAGGGTTTCTCATTGTTTTTTAATGATAAAAAAGCCTTTGAGACTCATTGTAACATAGAGTTCAGAAAGCATGTAGCCGGCGCATCTCTTCTCATAGATAAGCTACCATTGCCTGAGATAGTACTTACATTCTGCGTATGAACAATTTTCAGTACTTTGTTATTAATGAATTGAAGTTTAGTTTTCAATGTATCTCTGCATTTTTGTTTATATTTGTATTCCATTTCATTCCTTCATAAATTTGGATCAATGTTATCAAAGCAATATGCTCTTTCTCTATTTTTCTGTGCATGTCCCCAATGAGGTTGGGGTATAAGTAGTTAGGAATTGAACTGGTTGAACGTTTGCAAGACCGCCCTCACCGACCCCCAAAACATACCATGACAGAAGAAAATAAAGACGAGGGAGAAGGAGATAATTTCAAAATATTGCTTGAAGAAACCCTCGAGTGACAAAAGAACGTGATGATGGACAACTTTGCTCAGATCCTTCGGCAAATGCCCATAGGGGACACATCTTCATCCAACAGCAGGTGCCACTCCCTTTAAGGTACAATTCAACTTTGATATTCTCATATTTGAAGGCCAGATAGATGTAGATACCGTAGATAAATAGTTAAATTTGTTGGATGGATATTTTTGGTTCATGATTTTTCCAATAGGAAGAAGATTACTTTTGCACTCCTCAAAGTCATTCCCCACGTCAAGGATTGGTGGGAAACCTATTGTGAGAAGAGGGACGAGAGCGAACCTTTGTTGTTTTCAGCTGCATCCCTTCTTTCTGAGATTCCATCAAGGAACAATATTACCCTGTTGGGAGCTATGACGATAAGTACATAAAGTGTACTACACTGTAGCAACGAAGGGACCAAGATGTGTCATAGTTCACAAATATTTTTCATACCCTTCGTGCGAAGTTGGATATCAAGGATTCTGAGCGGCATCTGGTACTCAAGTACCGTGGATGTCTACACAAATACATCTAAGATGATACAGAGTTCTTAGACGTTTCCTCGCTTGGCGTCACATATCGATACACTGTCAAGATCGAGCATAAATTTAAATAGAAGAAGTGAGACTTTGGATTTTCGAATCCAAAGTATGGTAAAGGCGCCCCCAAATCGTAAAACAAAGGATGAAGCCAAGGCGGGGTGACCTAGGACAACCCATCGAAGCTGCAAGCAAAGAACAACACCACAAAGACAAAGAATGACACAAGAAAGTGGTGTGTGTTAGATAAGAACCCCACTCACAACACAAGTGAGTGTTGAGCCAAATAGTCACTAGTGGTTGAGCTGAAAGCTTTAGTGTCAAACGCATGTTCTGATTCTGAGTTAGAACCTGACAAGGGGAATGACAAAGGGAAGGCAATTATTAATGTGGAGCCCAGTGCCACCATTTCCACGACCAAGATCCAGAAGATTGAGCCTGAAGATCCAGAAGAAGCAGAGCTTCTATTCCACTCACAAATGTGGGTGAAGGGGTCTTCACTGCAGTTGATTGTCGACAACAACAACCATAAAAAACTCATCTCAGCCGAGGTCATTAAGCATTTGGGCCTACCGACCACACCATACTTGCAACCATATATGATCTGTATATGAATTTGCTTGAGGTATATGAAAAATTACAAGTGATTAAATTAGGGTCTTTTAGCCTTTTATGTTAAATTCATAAACACATAAACATGAATTAAAATTTCAGTTTTTGCAGAAAATATGAGACAATATCACCATAACAGCAAACACAACACAACAAAATGATGAAGGAGTTCACCCCTCCTGGGCTACATCTCTTGGTCTAGCTTCCAATGGTTGGGACTCTTTCATTATTCCAATAAAATGTCATTTACATCAAGCTACAGTGCTCAAATGGCTTCAAAAATAGCTCCAATGGCTTCAAAACTGTCAAAAACCCCTATCTAGCCTCTTTTTGCTCCCAAAAAGACCAAAAACTGAGAAAGTTATCATCTCCCCAAGTTTTTTTGCTATTCGTTCTACAAAACGCACCTGTCTGCAAACTGTCCTACAATTCCACCCCAAAAATCACTAATAGAGCTACAATTTGGCTAACAGCTGCCTCAATTTGTGGCCTCATTGAATTCGCCATTAACCCCTTATTCCAGAAATCTCAGTCACGTGGCACCCATGTGACCACGTTGGGGGTCGAGTTTTGGGGGCCTCTATCTGGCCCTTATCTCCTTCGCGCCCTCAGTCACATCGGGTTCATATGACCCTAAGCTAGCCCCTCCCCAAAAGTGCACTAAACATAACCTTAAATATTGTTTCGTTCACAACATAAAACAAGAAACATGTGTAGCGTGGTTGGAATGATGCTTCGTTAGCTTATAGGAGGTCATGGGTTTGACTCCACTTGGGTGCTCTCCAGCCTTTTACAAATTCTTAGTGGCCACCAGGATGCCACATGGCAACCTCTGGTTGGGCCACGTGGCAGCCTCTGGTTGGTCCACCTCAACTCATCATCCAACCAATGAAAATCGACCACCTTGTAGCCAATGAAATCTTGCCAAGTGTCAAGCAACCATAGACCATTAAAATTTGAATTTTTTAAACCAATCAAGAGAGGCCACGTGGCAGCTTGCCACTGGCCCAAAATGTACAGTTAGCTGTCCTTTTTTTGGCCAAAATTCGCCTGTTTGACAAATCGATTAGAACTCATTTCTAGGAGCATCCGATATCGGATTTCAATGAAACAAGTTGTGTTGGATTCATATCGTTGAGATCTATCCAACCATATAGGTTTCAAGCCATTTTGACAACTTTAAAATTTGAGCATATTTTTGATCCACTGGATCACTCCTCCCCATTGGAAGATTTTGGACCCCAAAATATCTTTATTACTGAACAATTAGATGAGGGTACAACTCTCTCACTCCTCCAGTCTCAACCCACTATAATTTTCCTAAATTCAATAATTTGAGATTTTCATGAAAACTTATCATTTTCCATGATTTTGGAGACCTTGTCTTGCTATCGTAGATAGCATCTTGTTGCAATTTCCCAGAATATGCAGAACAATAGACTGTCCTTGAAGGAACAAACATATTCCCTCCTTGGTCGTCAATCAAAGGAAACTTAAACAACTTGAAATTCTTCTCACCTAAAACACTGTTGTCATGACGATGCATACCATGTCTAGCCTTGTACTTGGATCGACTCTTGACCAAATGAGATCGCCATCGCCATGCACCATCCCATTTCAAAGACAACACTTTTTGAAACCCACAAGAATAACTTTTGGAACCAATGCCCTCTTTGTCAAATTGCTTTGGCACTTGCTCTTTGACCTTTTCACTCTTTAGCATTGACATCTTGTTCCCATCACTGTTCAACAATGATGTATGTTGCTGCAATTTTTCCTCATCTTGTTTACCTATTTTAGGAGGAAACATATTAGATCCCTGAAACAACTTATCACAACCATTAGCAACCTCAATGAAATCATATTTTTCATTTGATGCATTTCCTTGAAAGGCCTCATTCACAACATCTTGATGCTTAAACATTAACAAAACAAAATTTGGAGTTTCATTCACAATTCTCTTCATTTGTCCAGCATGCATAAGAGACAAACTCATCTTCTTATGATGTGCTCTAACTATATACTCAATCCCATTCTTGAATAAGTGATACTTATTCTCATGGCGATGAAAGATTGCTCTCCTATCATAAAGATATGGGATTCCCAAAACAATACCAGAAATCTCAAGCGGAACTACATCAAGTTCAACTTCATCAAGAAAGTTTGCAGTGATTGCAAATATAAGGATGCACTTCCTTGTCACCTGCAAATTTGCATTCTTACATATCCAGCCTAAAGGATAAGGTCTTGGATGTGGAATGGTTTCTGGATTTAACTTTTTACTAAGTCTCCAGAAATCAGATTTTCTTGTGACCCACTTTTAAATAGAGTGTCAATTTTGGTATGCTTTGAAACAACTCTAATGTGGAAAAGTTAAATTCTTGTTTCATCATTTTGAGTATCATTGGAACAACTTGAAGAACTAGTGCTTTCTATATTCTTACTTTTCAAAGCCATCGTTGTAATATTTGTTTCATCTCCTGAATCAAAACCTAAGTCATGTTCTATAATTGCAACTGTTTTCTCCTTCTCCTTGTTTTTAAGTTTGTTGGGTCTCATCTCTAGATGAAGTTTCCAACAATGGTCTTTATCATGGCCATCTTTCAAATAGTGTTTGCATGTGATTTTTTCTTTTTCCATTTTGATAGCAACATTCTCTTCCCTTTTCCCTTAAACTCAGCCTTTCCCTTTTCTCCAATTTCAAGGGAAATCTCACTTTTCTTATCAGAAATATTTTTCCCCCTTACTTCTAGATGTGTGGCTTGTACACAAAATTCATCTAAATTTGTGGGATTAAACATGAGAATAGTGTGTCTTAGGTAACTATGTAAACCTCCAATATAATTTAACAAAGTTTATTGAGTTGTTAAATCTATGCCCAATACTATTTCTCTTCTCCTAAACTCTTGATTATAGTTTTGAACACTTTGTCCTTTTCCTAGCCTAAATTTTTGCCAATCCATTATATATTTTTCCATGTATGCTGTTATCACTCAAAAGATTTCCCTAGAAGTTACCAAAAGAAGGAATAATCCAAGGTAACCACAAACCAATCTTCAGAGTCAGGTTCTAGCCAACCTAAGTCCAGAGAGGGCTCTCTCTTTATAATTTAACTTTGTTTGGGTGAGGATTTTAGGCTAGTTCTTAGTGTTCATAAGGTTTTGATTTTGGTTGGGTGGTGGAATTCTAGGAACAGATGGATAGAGCTAGTTTCTTCAAGCCATTGGGCTATGGAGTCAACAAAAGGATAGCATAACTGGATCAAATCATTAAAGGGAATGTTCACAAGGCAGGCTAGCAAAGAAAAGGCAAATCTTCAAAGGCTAATGGATGGAATGATTCTAACTAGGGTGAAGGGCACTTAAGAATCCTTGGATCGAGATAAGAATGAGGAACAAAGGATGATCATCAACAAAGGGAAATTAAGAATCCTTTGCTACATAGACCAAAAGGAAAGCTGCAGAAGCTAAGGAGCAGCTAATAATTCCCTAGCTAAGATAGTTTAGCAGAAAACATTAAGAATGTAAACAATCAAGACAGAGTGCATTTAAGACAGTTCTGAAATATCATTCCTATTTTAACATTCAGATTTTAGAAATTTACACCAAATATTATGGAAAAAACATAAGGAAAATAACATTGAACATAGGAGAATACTTATTTGTATTTCGCTTTACACAAGAATCCTGCAAAATATCTGATCTTTATTCCTTGATCCAGAAAGCCAATCTAGTCATTGATACAATAGAACTACGATTTAAGAGAAAAAGTCTATAGAAATGTATTGGAATCCACCTCAAATACTTCGAAATGTGAAGTATTTATACAAAAAATAATTACAAAATATTTCATAACAGTTTGAGATTTAATTTAGGAAATAAAAATATCTTCAAGCATGAAGATAGAGACAGATGGAAAACTGCATCATGTTGTCCCTTTTATTGTGGTAGTGTTGGCTGTTGCAGTTGAGTTGTGGACCTTTAAGCTAGCTAGTAGTTTTACGCTGGCATCTTCTTCATTTTGATCTTTCATTGATACCCTTTGACTCTGCTACTCTTTGACCCTACTGATCTATATTTTATCTATTTCATCTGGCTGCCTTCAGATTTACTGTGGTAACTTATAGTAAATCTGTCATTTTTCCCACCATTCATCCTTAGGTAACTTTTCTTTTAACATTCTTCTATATATTTCGTCTGCTTCTGTGTACTTAGCAAAATTGGGCTTGGTGACAAACAAATGTTTCACCTCATGCTCTAAAAAGAACAAGTTTTCAAAAGTGTCATATAGTACTTTCCATGTAGGCAAGGCTTTGATACCTGAAGTACTGGCTTGTTCCTTAGCCAATTTCCTAAGTCTGTCAGTGTAGTCCAATTGGGTCATGAGTTTATCACTGATGACCATAGGACTGGGAAGGCCTTTGTCTCTCAAAATTTGTAATTTGGCCATAAACCTGTCAATGGCCACCTGCATGTTATGACATTTTTCTTCTAAGTTGACCATGAGGTTTCTTTTGGAAAGAACCTTTTTGACTTCCAGGATGGCTTCAGTCCTATCCTCTATACCAAATTCATTGATTTCATGTCTGTTCTTACTGTTTAGGAAGTGGATGAGTCGATTGGCATCCTCATGCATATCACCCAACTCTTCCTTTACTTTTTGTGTTGGTGGCCCCAATTGATTCTTCTGTGAATTCCTGTTCAGAGGCTAGATTTATCCTTTGTCTTTTAACCAGGCTGGTCTCTGCACAGGCCTGTGATGTGGCTTTGCCTGAAGTAGTGGCCTCTTCCTTGTTTCTTTTGTGGTTTTTTCTCCTCATTTAGAGGAGTTTGCAAGACCGTGGGAGTAATCATGATCGGCTTTGGTATACTTGTTTGAGTTAGCTCCTCTTATAGGTCTGGTTTTTCTGACTCTTCTTGTATCTGGAATTCTTCTTCTACATGTGATTCACTTTATGCCTGTGATTCTCCTTGTGCTTGTGATTCACCTGGTACCTACAGGAAGTAACCTTCATCAAGTTGTTTCTCTAGTTTGATAAGTGTGTTTTCCACAACAACTTTAGTACTATCCATGTCCTCTAAAGTGTTTTCCACCCACTCCAATTGGTTGGCATATTTTTCTATTTCAGGGATTCTGTGATGAATATAAGGAGCCATCTTGTTTTTCTGTCTTCTGTTGCAGATGAAGTCCAAGGAATCATATCTCCATATGAAGCTCTGTTTTAGATTTAGTCACTGAAGGCTTTGCTCTACTTCCTTTCCAACTTCTCGGCTATTCACACAAAGGGGCCTAGTTGATCTTTGATTCTGAGCTAGGCCTTCTTTTTGGCTTTGATAGGTTCTGACTCTTCTTGTACATGGGATTCTTCTTCTACATGTGATTGACTTTGTGCCTGTGATTCTCCTTGTGATTGTGATTCCCCTAGTACCTGCAGGAAAGCACCTTCATCAAGCTATTTCTCTAGATCAATCAGTGTGTTTTCCATATCAACTTCAGTACTATCCATGTCCTCTAAAGTTTTTTCCATCCACTTCAATTGGTTGGCATATTTTCCTATTTCAGGGATTCTGTGATGAATATAAGGAGCCATCTTGTTTTTCTATCTTCTGTTGCAGATGAAGTCCAAGGGATCATATCTCCATATGAAGCTCTATTTTAGATTTAGTCTCTAAAGGATTTGCTCTGCTTCCTTTCCAACTTCTCGGCTATTACACACAAAGGGGCCTAGTTGATCTTTGATTCTGAGCTGGGCCTTCTTTTTGGCTTTGACAAAATGTACCTCATCTGAATTGATTGTCTGCCTATAGTACTCCAAATAAAATAACCTCATTGGGAGGTATCTGGGTAGTTTATATGGGGCCAGCTCATAGCCATAAATCCTAATTTCAGTGTGGTTTTGGTACAAGTACCAATCCCCCACTTTGTGCTGTTTTGAGAGTTGTAGGATCCTCCTTATATCTGAACTGATTCTTGGAGGAGGGCTTCCTAGTAGCATTGTCACAATGGGATGTACAAATAGGTCTATGAAGTCTGTATATGGATATGGAGAATCACATTTATGGAACAATGGAGTCCAAAAAATCACTGACCTAGGGTGACCCTTTGTATCAAGCTTCTGGAGAGTAAATGGGAACTTATCAGCTTGGTAGTATAAAAAGAGGTGATACAAGATAGAGGAATACTTAAAGACTCTCTCATTACTCATCCTTAGAAATTGGTCATGCATCCTATTAGCTATAAACTTGGCATAATCATAAATGACAAAAGGAGGTTGTCTTGGAGTGAAAATGGACATGAAGGCTAATATGATTTCATCTATATAATCACTAGTGGTGTAACCTAAGACACTAGAAATCATTGCTACAATGTCCTAACCAAATGGGAAAAATATGGTGGCCGCATACGGAGGAGGATGTTTTGGGATATGCTTTTCCTTCCTGATGAAGGTTTGGAACATCTCAGCAAGTTTTGTAGTGGTAAGCTTGGGGAATCGATCTAATAGGTCTCCAATTGAAATAGGGGTTAGATTTTGCACTGGTTGAAGTTGCAACATTTCATTTATTGATTCAGCAGTGATGGTGAAAAGTACAGTTTGGTTTGGGGACATCACTGCTCTTTGGCTGGGGATATAGTTTGCATGGTAGTAATGGACAATTTCTAGGAAAATATGAACTTCAAGGAATTGGTACTTGGGTAAATTGGACTCCCAAAGACCAATTTTATCAGTGTGGTTCAGGTATTGATCTCTATATCGGTAGTATAGTTTAAGAGGGGATTCAAGGATAGAGGTGTCCTTGATTTGGAAATATTTATTAGCAAGGGGAAGGTGGTCCAAGTCTAGGTGAGGAGTGGAAATTGGTCTGACATCCATGGCAATTGGGGCAGCCATTCTTAGTTCTTGTGGATTTGAGAATGGGGGAGGTAAATTTCAGTCTTTTAGGGCAATGGTGGTTCAATTCCGGGTGGGTTTTAAGTTATCAGAGTTTCTCTTTAATTTCAATTAAGAAAACTTAGTGACTGGTTCGGAAATTGACAGGGTTTTCAATGGATTCTGGCTTAAATACCTGAAATTGAAGAAAACTGGGTCTGAACCAGGTAACTGGAAATTGTGAATGGTTGAAAAGGCTACGAGAAGGCTGGAAGGTGATCTGGGAGCTTTGTAGCATCTTCAAGGTGCAATTGTATGTGGGTTGATAGCTTGGACATTCGCAGGTGCGTGCATGGAAGTTTGCAGTTTAAAAAAACGATAAAAACAATAATTTTGGGCTTTTTTGGCTTTATGCATGAAAGTCAATTTGACAGGTACGGGTGTACATTGGTTGTTTGTCCTGTAGCAGGGTGAACAATGGTTGTTTTGGCGGGTAGCAAGCTAGTGGTAAGTGGTTTTCTTCGCACAAATTTTGGGCACTTGGCGGTATTGGGTAGAGGCTGCCCGATTCCATACATTGAGCGCCACGTTGCCTCAGGGGCCCAGTGGTAAACAACCATTTTCGGGCAGGTAACTTTTGGATTTTGGGCCCTTCCAAAATCAACACGGGCCGTTAGATGGGGAGGGGAGAGATCGTGTGGTGGTCAAGCGATGGAGTTGCACGGAAGGTAATGGGGGGGCCCGGCGGGTGTTTAAGCGTGGTGGTTTTGGTTTAATGCGAGATTAAGGCAGGGGTTAAGGTATCGGGCGGGATTTAATTGGGTTTTTTAACTAACTTAATCGAGGATCGATTAGTTAGTGGGTCCAGGGTAGAAAACCTTAGTTTATATAATTAAACTAGGGTGGGATTAATTAATATTGCGAGAGTTAATATATATACGGGAAATGGGTTTTTATTAGGGATTTAATAAATAAATTAGTAATTTAGTCAAATAAGTGGAAAAGGGGCACAATATCCCAAATATATGATATCTCATGTTTTAATGCTTTCCAATAATCACATAAAGACTTAGGATATAGTGTTTTTATGGGTTTTTGATATGAAAATGATTTATGTGGGGGAATGAACACCTTTCCTAGGTAAAAGTAATTTAACCTTAGGAAAAGAGTATTATTAGGAAAAATGAATGAATTGAAGGGGGAATGAATTTTTATGAGGGGGTTTTAGTACTTATTGCCTATAAATCATTGAGCCGAGGGTTCGGTCTCTCCAAAAGTCCGAGAAATGCTCTGAGCCTCTTTGACTTAGGGTTTTTTAAGTACTTTGATCTTTATTATGGGAAATTAGTTAAATAAAAGGTGAAATGAATGAGGGAAGTTAGTTAATTGCTTTTGATATTCAATATCATGCTTGATTGTCCACTTATCTATAGAACTTTCATGATAGAAAAGATAATAAACATGTTCTTGTCTAATCAATCACCATACATTTGCAACCTTCTTACTACTTACCCATCTACTCATCCTACCATTTTTACTTCTCTTTATTAGGGTGCATTTAAGCTAGAAAACCCTTATCAAACATTTTTCTTTCTCTTTACATTAGTAAAATAACTAAATCTAACCTTGTTACATCCAAGGGCTCATATTAAACAATTGAGCTCCTTTTATTTACTCTACCTATCTAATTATCTGCCAAGATTAAACAGTTTGGTTAGATATTTATTTTCTATCTATAGACATGAAATTGAAACATGAAATAGCCAAGTTTTAAACATTTTGACTATCATGGATTGTGGCAAAGGTTACAAACTGCACAAAATGATTTATTATGCATAAAAGTAAATAGTAGTGGCATTTTGGCTTGCTCACTTTCATGGTATTTTTCTTGTCTTGGGGTTCACATTTTTCATCTTTTTTGACCTTCTTCTTTTTTTTTGTCCTTTGATTATTCTTTTAGGACATATCCTCTTTACATTTTTTAATTATTTGAATATGGAAAACATTTATAGAAAGCAAAGTTATGTACATATTACAGGTTTAATCTCAGTCATTCAAAAATTATGACTCCTATTGGTATAGGAACCTAACAGTGGCTCCACTTGGGGATGGAATTTCCTGGTGAAATGTCAAGAACTTTGTAGACCAATGGCCTTCTAAATTTCTGTGATGCTATCCTGCAACTTTCCCTTTTGAAATTTTTGCATTATTGCTATTTATAACAGTAAAAATTTTGAAGCTTAGGGCCTTCACTTCGGGCTTCAACTTCAAAAAATCACCATCCAATCCACTCTAGACTTTTTGAAAGTAAAGTATGTACACATGATTAGTGAACTTAGTAACTAGGTTCAATGTAGTGTTTGAGCATTCAACCATTAACTGGTCCTCCTTCTGCTTCTGTGCCATCCATTTCTCTGAGGAAGAAAACATTATTACCTCTGAAAGCATAAATGATATATGGGCCTTTCCATAGGAAATAAAATTTCCCATGTTTACCTTTATCCTCTCTTCTTGAATCCCATTTTAAAACTTTGTCCCCTAGGTAGAAATCTTCTGCCTTAGTCCTTTTATCAAAAGCCTTCTTGATCATTTCCTGCACAACTTGAGATCTGATATACACTTCTTCCCTAGTCTGTTGTAAATGAATTGTTTGGTTGATTCTTCTTTGGATGTCATTTGGTTCAACCTGCAATTCTTGGAGTAGCTTCATCACTAGTGTTCCCAAGGAAGATGGGAAAACAACTTCCATTCCATAAACTAATTGATAAGGACTAGTACCAATGGACTTCTTTGTGGTTAACCTATCTGCCCATAAGGCATTTACTAGCCTTTTGTTCCATGTTTTCTTGTTATCCTCCAACAACGTTTTGATGATATTCACTAAAGTCTTGTTTGAGGACTCCGCTAGTCCATTTCCTTGAGGGTAATAAGCTGTGGAGTGACCCAGGGTTATATGATACTTATCACAGAAACCAATCATTCTCCTAGATTTGAAAGCTGTTGCATTATCAGTGATGATCTTGGTTGGGCACCTAAATCTAGATAGGATGTTGGCCTCAAGGAAGGTTATTATAATAGTATCAGTGGCTTGCCTTGATTGTATGGCTTCTATCCATTTGGTAAAATAATCTGTAGCAGTGAGGATTCATTTGTGTTGGGTAGAGGAAGGTGGGTGGATTTCACCAATGAAGTCAAGACCCCATTGTTGAAAAGGTACTTCAACAGAGATTGGTTTTAGGGGCAAGGGTAAAATCTTTTTCTTTCCTTCAAAAATATGACATTTATGACAAGAGGTTACAAATTTCTTTACATCAGAAAACAAAGTAGGCCAATAGAAACCGGCTCTAAGAATCTTGTCAGCTGTGGTTTTCCAATAAAGATGTCCTCCATAGTCACCTGCATGAAACTCTTGTAACACCTTGTCATATTCTTCTTTCAATAAACAGTTAAGAAGGATACATTCATTATTCCTCCAAAACAAAGCTTTGTCAATTCTGCAAAATTTTAAAGATTTAATTTTTAAAAATCTGCTTTTGGTCCTGGATAATTTAGGAGGAGATTGTAAATTTTGTAAAACATATATGATGTTAGCATATCATGGTGATTCAATAAAGGCCTGGTTGATTGGTGGAGTTGTCATCTCCTCTCCATTATCCATTTCTGCAACAAAATTTATATCTAAGGCTTGACAGTTCGATTCATCCATGAGCTTGGCTAGACCTTGGCCTTTGATTAGTTTTGTTGGTTTGATTTCTAGGTCATATTCTAATATAGTAGCAATCCATTTCCCTCTCTTTCCATCTGGACCCTCCTGAGTTAGGGTATCCTTGACTACTGCATTGGGTACATAGGCTATTACATGAGAATATAAAATGTAAACTCTAAAATCTTTGATAGCTTTGACCAAAGAAAAAGCTTGCTTTTCCATTATATTGTATTTTAGAGGGGCATCTCTCAAGGCTTTGCTAAAAAAGGCAATAGGTTGTTCATAACCCTGATCATTCTTTTGTAGTAGGACTGCAACAATTGTATGTTCTGAGGCAAAGGAAAATATAATGAAATCCCTATCAAACTTTGGACTGACCAAAACTGGTGTTTTTGTTAAGGCTAGCTTAATATCTTCAAAGGATCTCTTAGCTTCAATGGTCCATTTTATGGTCGAATCTTTCTTCAACATGTTATTCAATGATCTAATTAATTCTGCTAAGTTAGAAATAAATCTCCTAAGAAAGTTGATTTTTCCTAAAAAGGCTTGTAATTCTCTAATGCTCCTAGGATGTTGTATTTGTAAGATGGCCTCAATTCTTGCAGGATCTATTCGGATACCATCTTTAGAAATTATATGGCCTAATAACTTTCCCTCTTCTAACCCAAATAAAGATTTTTTGGGATTCAAAGAAATTCCATACTTCCTACATTTGATGAAGACCTGCCTTAGATGATCCAAGTGTTGTTTATCAGATTTTGAGAATACAGTGATGTCATCTAAGTATATTACTAGGAAGTCATGAATTTCCTTAGCAAAAGCTATGTCCATGGCTCTTTGGAAAGTAGCCCCTGCATTCTTTAATCCAAAAGGCATTTTCACATATATGAATGTGCCCCAAGGAGTAGTGAACACTGTTTTAGCCTGGTCATTTGGATGAACTAAAATCTGATTGTAATCCAATAATGAGATTCCAGTTGAACCTACTACCCTTTGTAATATATGATCCATTTTAGGGAGGGGGTAATTATCTTTAAGTGAAACTTTATTAAGATTCTTGAGATCAACACAAAGTCTACTCTCACCAGTCTTTTTCCTTGTGAGCACCAAATTTGAAACCCAATCGGAGAATCTAATTGGTGCTATTATCTTGGCCTCATACATCCTTCGGATCTCATTTTCAATAGAAGGCAATAGGATGGGATTAATCCTTCTAAGCTTCTATCTAAAAGGTTTCTGGTTTTCTTTTATGGGGATGGTGTGTTGTATTATGCTGGTGTCATAGGATTTGACGTCCTCATAACTCCAAGCAAAGACATCTTGGAATTCCTTTAGTAATTCAAGGTATTTCACTTTTTCAGTAGGAGGTAAGGACTTTGAAAGTTTTATCAATTTTTTTGGATTTTCCTCAGTACCTATATTGCACTCCTCTATATCAGATTTCAAGGGTTCCATTTTTGGTTTTCTAGGGACATCATTTGAATCAAACAAGTCTTCCAAAGGAGTTAATCCTTTTGGCAAATAGTTGTCTTTGAGATTAATGATTTCAGAGTCTTCATTAATTATCTCATCAATTTCAACTTGTTTTAGGTTTTCTACATCTGATTTTGTAAATTTAGTGGGATGAAATCTATCTATCTCTTCCTCTTCTATTTCATTAACTTCTATTTTATCTTTAAAATCAGGATCTAATGTTATGTCAATATCTACATTACTATTTACAAATTCTTCTTCTAAAGTTAAAAAATTATTTATCTATTGGTCATTAGTGAATACTTGCCATTTTTTTAAGTTATCTGGGATAGCAGGTCTGTGCCTAACCTCAGCAGTGTACTGATGGTTAGGTTGAAATGGTAACTTACAAGTGCTAGCAAACATTGCTAAACTATGAGCTTGCATATTATGTTTCCTTGGGATGACTGCAAGCTTAGTTTCTAGAAAAGTGTTCAATATTTCTACAACTGTTCCTCTATAAAAACTTAACCTAGGATCTCTGGTCATATATACAACATTAATTTGTTTTATAACCAACTCAGAATCTCCCATAATAGAAACTCTTATAGCTCCATAATAGAAACTCTTATAGCTCCTTACTTTCTAACCAATTTGAGACCTAAAAGAAGTGCTTCATACTCAGCCATGTTATTAGTGCATTTGAAATTCAGTCTATAAGCATGGCCCTCTGAGTGATCATTCTCTAAATTGTATATCCACACTCCTGCTCCTGCTCCTAATTTATTCAATGACCCATCAAATTCAAGACGCCATAATATTTCATGTTCATAATTCTTACTGTCTAGGGGACAAAATTTTCATTGATTAGGGTGTCTTGATTATCTTTTTTATCTGAAAGCTCTTGAATTTGGACAATTTCATTTTGAGCTGTAACTGCGATTTCTTTTGGTTCTAAAATAATTTTGTTTGAAGCAGTTTCTTGTGTTTGTTCAACATTGTACAGAATAAAATAATCGATGTCAGAATGCATGGAATAGATAGGAAAGTTTTGAGGCCTATCCTGGCTACTCACTACATATTTCATTAGGGTCTCTTTGTATAGTTTTTTAGGATGTCCAAAGACTGAAATTGTGGCATATGAAATCTCAAGTTGCAAAGATCCTTGGAGTTTAGCCCCCCATGATCTAGACAATAACATGCCATATTTAGGTGGTATATCAGCAACAACTATATCCATGAGTATGGTTTTAGCAAGATATTATACTAACGAAACACACAGGTCTTTAATTAACCCTAGACACTTTACTTGACTTGAGTTAAATGAAAATAGGTCCTTATAAGGCCTAGTAATGTCCAAGTTTAATTTTTCCATAACATATTTAGGCATTAAATTATGTGAAGCCCTAGAATCTAACATTGCATTGTGTAAGATTTTATCATGAATGTTAAGGATAATATAAAAGGGTGGTATCCCTCCTTATAATGGTTTGCCATTAACATCAGGACCGAATATAAGCTCAGGCTGATCATCAAACAAGTTGACAGAGTCTTCATTCTCAACGAAGTTTAAGGTTTTGCTTATTTGAGATTTATAGGTTCATTTTTAATCAGCTCTGTTAAGAGAACTGAGATTTTCAGTTTAGCCACCTCTGCTCCAAAATTGGAAGGAAAAGGGGCTTTCTCTGTTTGAGGGCTTGGAATTTTCATGGCAAGAGTTTGGGTAGATTGTTCTTCTTTTTCTGCATTTGAAGTATCTTTCTGTGGATTTTCTAATATGGTGTTTGGATATTTCTCCACTATCTCCTTGGAGGGGATTGAAGTGGATGGTTGATCATCAGGGGGTTGGTCATGGGTTATATCTACAACGGTGGGACCATAAGGGTTCTGATTTGGTCTAGGGAGGATTTGGAGAGTTTTAGTAACTGGAGTTGTTTTTATTTTCTTAGGTTGATTTCGTATTGCTTTCTTGTTTTGGTCAGGAGTATCAATGTTCTTTTTACTCCTCAAGTTGTAATGTTTGTGCACTTCAAAGATAGCAAAATCATACCCTTGCTTATAATCGAATGATTCTCTGAATTGGGTCTGTAATTGCTGAAGCATGTGTAATTCCTGATCATCTTGAGTCAAGAAGATAGTTTCCTCTTCATCTAATCCCATTAAGTTAATTTGTGTGTCTTGTTCGGGGTCTTCTGAATGGGATATTTTAGCATAGTTTTCTTGAAAAGGAGTCCTAATATTCTGATCAGGTCCATTTTTTCCAATATTTTTATTTGATTCTTTCTAAAGTTTGGATTTCTCACTGGAGGTGCTTGTTGATTATCCCATTGAGGCTTCCTTTCAATGTTCTCTATCCTATCCATCATTTTTTCCACTCCTTTGGTTAGGACATCTATTTTAAGTTCAGAGGGTGAGGCTTCATCTTTCACAGGTCCTATCCTTTCATTCCTAACCCTGGTTCTTTTTGATAGCAAGTTAGCTTCTACACTAACTGCTACACTCTACATGTCTTCTAAAGTCAGAGGATTTCTCTCTCTAAGTTGGAATCCCATATCAGTGTCAAACCCATCAGGAAACTTTATTAGAGCTAAGTTAGGTGGGGGTCTAAGATTGACTGGCATTGCATTGTATATATTGTTAAATCTGGTACAGTAATCCTAGACTGTTTCATTTGGTCCTCTTCTGATGCTCTCGTATTCTAAAAGAATCTACAGAGGGTTCTTTTTCTTTTCCCATCTATTTAAAAATTGTTGATAAAATACTTCTAAACTATCTATACTATTAGCAGGTAAAGCTCTAAACCATTTTCTTACATCACCAGCTAGAGTTTGAGCAAAAAGTCTCATCTGAACATCTCCAATATCAATTTCATGTAATTCAAAGTAATCTGTCATTTTGTTTACATGATGTTGTGTTGTATAAGGTCCTATGCCATCAAATTGGACAATTTTGTTCTGGTAGTCTTGTGGCATGGCACCCAGTGGAGCAGGTAACACAAGAGGGGCATATCTATTTGCCATGGCTCTAAGTTGGGCAGGGCTAAGAAGTGGAGTTGGGGTACCAGGGGATGATACAGTAGTTGATGGAGAACTAGGAACAATAGGTGTTTGATGGGTAATGATAGGTTGGTAGGGAAGTGAGGGTATGAATGGAGGTGAGGAATGAACTTCGGAGGTGGAGGGGAATAATGGTGAACTAAAGGGAGTTGAAACTGTTTCAGAAAGCTCAGGGATCTTAATAGTAGTAAGGGATGACTGAGGGGAATTTAAAATATACTCATCAATTGACTGGTTTTCCTTTTGGACTTCAAGATCTGCAATAAACTCTGGATCTAGAACTATGTCATCAAGTGCACTTTCAAACCTGGTTCTAAATAGGGAAAGGTCAAATGACTCATCAAAGGGGAGGTCTTCTAAAAACAACCACTCATCAGGGCATGAATCTACTTTGATTGAAGGTGTTGGACTTACTAAACTTTCTTGTCTTTTGGATCTTCTCGAAATCAGGTTGGGATTATCCACTACTGGGGCAAGGTTTGGATCAGGATTGGCCCTAGTATAGTGAGTTCTCCTTGAAGCTAGAGTTTTGAACTTTTCTGGTTACTTTATTTTTGTAAAATTTTGTAAATAAATTCTAATAAAACCTTCAAGAGGCTTGAAATAAAGATTTGAATTTTTCTTAAAGGTTTATTAAGACTGAGGATTTGAGGTTCCCCAGTATGGTCACCACTATGTTATCACTCAAAAGTTTTCCCTAGAAGTTATCAAAAGAAGGAATAATTCGAGGTAACCACAAACCAATCTTCAAACTCAGGTTCTAGCCAACCTAAGTCCAGAGAGGGCTCTCTCTTTATAATTTAACTTTGTTTGGGTGAGGATTTTAGGCTAGTTCTTAGTGTTCATAAGGTTTTGATTTTGGTTGGGTGGTGGAATTCTAGGAACAGATGGATAGAGCTAGTTTCTTCAAGCCATTGGGCTATGGAGTCAATAAAAGGATAGCATAACTGGATTAGATCATTAAAGGGAATGTTCACAGGGCAGGCTAGCAAAGCAAAAGACAAATCTTCAAAGGCTAATGGATGGAATGATTCTAACTAGGGTGAAGGGCACTTAAGAATCCTTGGACCAAGATCAGAATGAGGAACAGAGGGTGATCATCAACAAAGGGCAATTAAGAATCCTTTACTACATAGAACAAAAGGAAAACTATGGAAGCTAAGGAGCAGCTAAGAATTCCCTACCTAGAATAGTCTAGCAAAAAACATTAAGAATGTAAACAGTCAAGACAGAGTGCATTTAAGCCAGTTTTGAAATATCATTCCTAGTTTAACATTCAGATTTTAGAAATTTACACAAAATATTATGGAGAAAACATAAGGCAAATAATATTGAACATAGGAGAATACTTATTTGTATTTTGCTTTACACGAGAATCCTGCAAAATATCTGATCTTTATTCCTTGATCCAGCAAGCCAATCTAGTCATTGATACAATAGAACTCTGATTTGAGAGAAAAAATCTATAGAAATGTCTTGGAATCCACCCCAAATACTTCAAAATGTGAAGTATTTATAAAAAAATAATTACAAAATATGTCATAACAGTTTGAGATTTAATTTAGGAAATAAAAATATCTTCAAGCTTGAAGATAGAGACAGATGGAAAACTGCATCATGTTGTCCCTTTTATTGTGGTATTGCTGGTTGTTGCAGCTGAGTTGTGGACTTTTAAGCTAGCTAGTAGTTTTATGCTGGCATTTTCTTCATTTTGATCTTTCACTGATACCCTTTGACTCTGCTACTCTTTGACCCTGCTGATCTGTCTTTTACCTGTTTCATCTGGCTGCCTTCAGATTTACTGTGGTAACTTATAGTAAATCTGTCATTTTTTCCCACCATTCATCCTTAGGTAACTTTTCTTTTAACATTCTTCTATATATTTCGTCTGCTTCTATGTACTTAGAAAAATTGGGCTTGGTGACAAACAAATGTTTCACCTCATGCTCTAAAAAGAACAAGTTTTCAAAAGTGTCATATAGTACTTTCCCTGTAGGCAAGGCTTTGATACCTGAAGTACTGGCTTGTTCCTTAGCCAATTTCCTAAGTCTGTCAGTGTAGTCCAATTGGGTCATGAGTTTATCATGGATGACCATAGGACTGAGAAGGCCTTTGTCTCTCAAAATTTGAAATTTGGCCATAAACCTATAAATGGCCACCTACATGTTATGACATTTGTCTTCTATGTTGACCATGAGGTTTCTTTTGGAAAGAACCTTTTTGACTTCTAGGATGGCTTCAGTCCTATCCTCTATACCAAGCTCATTGAGTTCATGTTTGTTCTTACTATTCAGGAAGTGGATGAGTCGATTGGCTTCCTCACGCATATCACCCAAGTCATCCTTTTCCTTTTATGCTGGTGGCCCCAACTATTTCTTCTGTGAATGCCTATTTAGAGGCAGGATTTATCCTTTCTCTTTTAACCAGGCTGGTCTCTGCATAGGCCTGTGATGTGGCTTTGCCTGAAGTAGTGGCCTCTTCCCTATTTCTTTTGAGTTTTTTCTCCTCATTTAGAGGAGTTTGCAAGACTGGGGGAGTACTCATGATGGGATCTGGTATACCTATTTGAGTTAGCTCCTCTGATAGGTTCTGACTCTTCTTGTACATGGGATTCTTCTTCTACATGTGATTGACTTTGTGTCTGTGATTCTCCTTGTGCTTGTGATTCACCTGGTACCTGCAGGAAAGAACCTTCATCAAGCTATTTCTCTAGATCAATCAGTGTGTTTTCCACAACAACTTCAGTACTATCCCTGTCCTCTAAAGTGTTTTCCACCCACTCCAATTGGTTGGCATATTTTTCTATTTCAGGGATTTTATGATGAATATAAGGAGCCATCTTATTTTTCTATCTTCTGTTGCAGATGAAGTCCAAGGGATCATATCTCCATATGAAGCTCTATTTTAGATTTAGTCTCTGAAGGATTTTCTCTGCTTCCTTTCCAGCTTCTTGGCTATTACACACAAAGGGGCCTAGTTGATCTTTGATTCTGAGCTGGGCCTTCTTTTTGGCTTTGACAAAATGTACCTCATCTGAATTGATTATCTGCCTGTAGTACTCCAGAGAAAATAACCTCATTGGGAGGTATTTGGGTAGTTTATATGTGGCCAACTCATAGCCATAAACCCTAATTTCAGTGTCATTTTGGTACAAGTACCAATCCCCCACTTTGTTTTATTTTGAGAGTTGTAGGATCCTCCTTATATCTAAACTGATTCTTAGAGGAGGGCTTCCTAGTAGCATTGTCACAATGGGATGTACAAATAGGTCTATGAAGTCTGTATATGGATATTGAGAATCACACTTATGGAACAATGGCGTCCAGAAAATCACTGACCTAGGGTGACCCTTTGTATCAAGCTTCTGGAGAGTAAATGGGAACTTATCAACTTGGTAGTATAAAAAGAGGTGATACAAGGGAGAGGAATACTTAAAGATTCTCTCATATCCTTAGAAATTGGTCATGCATCCTATCAGCTATAAACTTGGCATAATCATAAATGACAACGGGAGGTTGTCCTGGAGTGAAAATGGACATGAAGGCTAAGATGATTTCATCTATATACTCACTAGTGGTGTAACCTAAGACACTAGAAATCATTGCTACAATGTCCTAACCAAATGGGGAAAATATGGTGGCCACATATGGAGGAGGATCTTTTGGGATATGCTTTTCCTCCCTGATGAAGGTTTGGAACATCTCAGTAAGTTTTGCAGTGGTAAGCTTGGGGAATCGGTCTAATAGGTCTCCAATTGAAATAGGGGTTAGATTTTCACTGGTTGAAGTTGCAATATTTCATTTATAAGTATAGTCTAGTTTCGAGACATCACTGCTCTTTGGCCGGGGATATAGTTTGCATGGCAGTAATGGACAATTTATGGGAAAATATGAACTTCAGGGAATTGGTACTTGGGTAAATTGGACTCCCAAAGACCAATTTTATTAGTGTGGTTTAGGTATTGATCTCTATATCGATAGTATATTTTAAGAGGGGATTCAAGGACAGAGGTGTCCTTGATTTGGAAATCTTTATCAACAAGGGGAAGGTGGTCCAGGTCCAGGTGAGGAGTGGAAATTGGTCTGACATCCATGGCAATTGGGGCATCCATTCTCAGTTCTTATGGATTTGAGAATGGGGGAGGTAAATTTTAGTAGTTTAGGGCAATGGTGGTTCAATTTCAAGTGGGTTTTAAGTTATCAGAGTTTCTCTTTAATTTCAATTGAGAAAACTTAGTGACTGGTTCATAAATTGACAGGGTTTTCAATGGATTCTAGATTAAATGCCTGGAATTGAAGAAAATTGGGTCTAAAATGGGTAACTGGTAGTTGTGAATGGTTGAAAAGGTTACGAGCAAGCTGGAAGGTGATCTGGGAGCTTTGTATCATCTTTAGGGTGCAATTGTACATGGGTTTATAGCTTGGATGTTCGTAGGTGTGTGCATGAAAGTTTATAGTTAAAAAAAAAAAGATAAAAATAATAATTTGGGCCTTTTTTGGCTTTATGTACAAAAGTCAATTTGACGGGTACAGGTGTACATTGGTCATTTGTCACGTAGCGGGGTGAACAGTGGTTGTTTTGGCGGGTAGCGGGCTGGCGGTAAGTGGTTTGCTTCACACAGCTTTTGGGTGCTTGGCGGTATTGGGGGGAGGCTGCCCAATTACATACATTGAGGGCCACATCGCCTCGAGGGTCCAACGGAAAACAACCCTTTTTGGGCGGGAATGTTTGGATTTCGGGCCCTTCCGAAATCAACACGGGCCATCAGATGGGGAGGGGAGAGATTGTGTGGTGGTCGAGCGATGGAGTTGCATGGAAGGTAATGGGGGGGCCCGACAGGCATTTATGCGTGGCAGTTTTGGTTTAATGCGAGATTAAGGTGGGGGTTAAGGTATCAGGCGGGATTTAATTGGGGTTTTTAACTAACTTAATCGAGGATCGATTAGTTAATGGGTCCAAGGTAAAAAACCTTAGTTTATATAATTAAACTAGAGTGGGATTAATTAATATTGGGAGAGTTAATATATATATATATATACGGAAACAGGTTTTTATTAGGGATTTAATAAATAAATTAGTAATTTAGTCAAATAAGCGGAAAAGGGGCACAATATCCCAAATATATGATATCTCATGTTTTAATGCTTTCCAATAATCACATAAGGACTTAGGATATAATGTTTTTATGCGTTTTTGATATGAAAATGATTTATGTGGGGGAATGAACACCTTTCCTAGGTAAAAGTAATTTAACCTTAGGAAAAGAGTATTATTAGTAAAAATGAATGAACTGAAGGGGGAAATGAATGTTTATGAGGGGATTTTAGTACTTATTGCCTATAAATCATTGAGCTGAGGGTCCAGTCTCTCCAAAAGTCAGAGAAATGCTCTGAGCCTCTTTGACTTAGGGTTTTTAGTTAAATAAAAGGTGAAATGAATGAGGGAAGTTAGTTAATTGCTTTTGATATTCAATCTCATGCTTTATTGTCAACTTATATATAGAACTTTCATGAAAGAAAAGATAACAAACATGTTCTTGTCTAATCAATCACCATACTTCTGCAACCTTCTTACTACTTACCCATCTACTCATCCTACCATTTTTACTTCTCTTTATTAGGGTGCATGTAAGCTAGCAAATCCTTATCAAAAATTTTTCTTTCTCTTTACAATAGTAAACTAACTAAATCTAACCTTATTACATCCAAGGGCTCAGATTAAACAGTTGAGCTCCTTTTATTTACTCTACCTATCTAATTATTTGCCAAGATTAAACAGTTTGGTTAGATATTTATTCTCTATCTATAGATATGAAATTGAAACATGAAATAACCAAGTTTTAAAAATTTTGACTATCATGGATCGTGGCAAAGGTTACAAATTGCACACAATCATTTATTATGCATTAAAGTAAATAGTAGTGGCATTTTGGCTTGCTCACTTTCATGGTCTTTTTCTTTTATTGGGATTCATATTTTTCATATTTTTTGACCTTCTTGTTTTTTTTTCCTTTGATTATTCTTTTAGGACATACCCTCTTTACATTTTTTATTTTTTTGAATATGGAAAACATTTGCAGAAAGCAAAGTTATGTACATATTACAGGTTTAATCTCAGTCATTCAAAAATTATGACTCCTATTGGTATAGAAACCTAACATATAATAAAGGATAAATTGCCTTCTCAATGCAGCAACACAATTATTCCAAGAGGTTAAGACCTTACCATGCTTTTTCATGTCCTCTTGTGTTTTGGCTTCCCACCAAATAAGAGCTTCACTTTCCAACCTTAATGAGGCAAGATGAATCTTGGTGTCATCATCCTTGATCCTTTGTATCCTGCAATACACTTCAAGTTGACGTACCCAATTATCTAGTCTTTCAACATTTACCTCTCCATCATACATAGGCAAATCAAATTTTATGTCAAGTTTCAAAAATTGAGTTTTACCATGTCCCTTTGGAGAATGTGGAGGTGTTTGTGAAGGGGTTGTTGTGGAAGATGAAGATGGTGAAGATGGTGGTGAGGATGGAGGTGAAGAGAATGGTGGTGTCAAAGGTGGTTTGTCACCATTCCCTTTTGGAGGCTTGTCCTCATCTCCTCCTTTTCCTCCTGAAGAACCCTCTCCCTTTGGAGGCTTGGAGCTCTCACCTTGCAATCTTGTGTTTCTCTCTTCATAGAGAACTTTCACCATTTGGGTCATGTCAAAGAATGCTTTTCTGAAAGCCTTCTCATCCTTTGACATATTATCAGGCCCTCCTTCATGTGACATGCTTGCTAAAGCTTCAGGTACAATTTGAGGTGAAATTTGTGGTGGAGATTGTGGCAAATGTGCTCTCCTTGTCCTTGTCCCAACTTGAGGACCTGCAACCACAAGATTTCCTTCTCCTCTTTTGAGCTTCAACCTTGTAAGCATCATAAACACTTGCAAACAAATTAAACCCTCACAATAACAAAGAACCTAAGCTCTAATACCAAACTAATCTGTATATGAATTTGCTTGAGGTATATGAAAAATTCCAAGTGATTAAATTAGGGTCTTTTAGCCTCTTATTTTAAATTCATTAACACATAAAAATGAATTAAAAGTTCAGTTTTTTTCAGAAAATATGAGACAACATCACCATAACAACAAACACAACAGAACAAAACGATGAAGCAGTTCACCCCTCCTGGGCTACATCTCTTGGTCCAGCTTCCAATGGTTGGGTCTCTTTCATTATGCTCATAAAATGATGTTTAAGTCAAGTTACAGTGCTCAAATGGCTTCAACAATAGATCTAATGACTTCAGAACAATCAAAAACCTATGTCAAGCCTCTTTCTACTCCCAAAAAGACCAAAAAATGAGAAAATTATGATCTCCCCAAGTTTTTCTACTGTTCGTTCTACAAAACGCACCTGTCTGCAAATCATCCTACAATTCCGCCCTAAAAATCCCTAACGGAGTGAAAATTTGGCTAACAATCTCCCCAATTTGTGGCCTCATTCAATTCGACATTAACCCTTTATTCTAAAAATCTCGGTCACGTGGTGCGCATGCGACCACCTTGGGGGCCGAGTTTTTGGGGCCTCTGTCTAGACCTTGTCTCTTCCACGCCCTCAGTCACATTGGGGTCATATGACCCTACATTGACCCATCATGGGTTGGTCCCTCCCCAAAAATGCGCTAAACATAACTTTAAATATTGTTTTGTTCATAATATAAAACAAGAAACATGTGTAGTGTGGTTGGAATGAGGCTTTGTTAGCTTGCAGGAGGTCACAGGTTTGACTCCACCTAGATGCTCTTTGGCCTTTGAAAAGTTTTAGTGGCCACCAGGATACCACGTGGTAGCCTTTGGTTGGGCCAAGTGGTTGCCTTTGGTTGGTCCACCTCAACTCATCATTCAACCAATGAAAATTGACGACCTTGCAGCCAATGAAATCCTGTGAAGTGTCAAGTAACCATAGACCATTAAAATTTGATTTTTTTAAACCAATCAAAAGAGGCCACATGGAAGCCTGCCACTGGCCCAAAATGTACAGTCATCTATCCTTTTTTTCCAAAATTCGCCTGTTTGACAAATCGATCAGAATTTGTTTCTCGGAGAATCTGATATCGGATTTTAATAAAATGAGTTGTGATGGATTCATATCGTCGAGATCTATCCAACCATAAAGGTTTCGAGCCATTATGAAAACTTTGAAATTTGAGCATATTTTGATCCACCGGATCAATACACCATCAGGTGGCTCCACCAAGGATGATATCTTTGCATCATCCAATAGTGTCATCTTCCCTAAAACATCAAACCCTTCACGTATGAGGTACTATGTGACGTTGCTCCTATTGAAGTTTGTGATGTAATATTTGGCTAACCATACTTGTGGAAGCATCATATTGTGTATGAGTCGAGGCCTCGCACTATTATTATTTTTTTGGGTAGTAAGTTATACATAATACTGGAGGTTTCCCTGCCTACTGCCATCTCTTTTATGTCTTCTAAGAAATTTAGTAAGATCATCTCCCAGACTGGGAAATTTGTTGTCTTTATGATTCACTCTTAAAGTAAGGGGAAGATCATGGCCACATCCATGGCCTCCGAGAAGGGTTCCTCCATGTAGTAGAAGCAAGTGGATAAGGTCATGGAAGAATACATGGACATATTTTCCTCACCCACATGGGTACCCTTGCACTATCAGGTCAAGCATTTGATCAATCTAACTCTCGGAGCACCTCTACCCAATGAGTCGATATACTATCACTCCATTCTAGAAAATGAAGATATCAAATGACAAATCTAGGAGTTTCTACAAAAAGGGCACATCCAACCAAGTTCCTCACCCTATGGGAGCCTGATTGTACTTGTACAAAAGAAGGATGGGACCTAAAGGCTTTGCATTGATTATCGAGCACTAAACAAAATCATTGTCAGGAATAGGTATCTAATCCCACAGATTGATGACCTTTTGGACCAGCTCAAGGGGGACACGTATTTCAGCAAGATTGATATGAAGTATAGCTATCACCATGTTCCAATATAGCCCATAGATGTATGCAAGACCGCCTTTAAATCCAAGGAAGGCCTTTTTGAATGCTTAGTCATGCCCTTTGGGTTGAAAAATGCCCTTGTTACCTTTATGAGGTTGATGGATGACATCTTGTGGTCCTTCACCAACTAATTCGTGGTTGTTTATCTCTATGACATCCTCATCTCCAACAAGATTTTGGAAGAACACTTGCAACACATTTGACAGGTCCTTCAAACCCTGGGGCAAGACAAACTATGTGCCAACTTGGAGAAATGCACATTTGGCATGGGCTAGGTAAAAATCTAGGCTACATCATTGATGAACAAGGCATGCACATGGATCCAACTAAGATCCAAGTCATTTGGGATTGGCCAGCCCCAACGACTCTAACAAAGCTTCACAGCTTTCTGGGCCTTACCAATTTTTATCAGAATTTCATGTTGGGATTCTCTCATATCACTTGGCCTTTGAGTCAAGTTACTAACAGAAGGCATTTTTTGAGTTGAATCATTACCCCTTCTCTACACCAATGCTCACATTGCCAGACCTGCAAAAATCATTTGAAATTGAGACAAACACCCCTAATTATGCTGTTGGTGCAGTTCTCACCCAACAAGGGCATCTGGTGTCCCATCATAGTGAGACACTTTTTGGCACCATTTGGAGATACCCAACCTATGATAAGGAGATGTACTCCATTGTGCAGGCTTTCCAAAAATGGAAACATTACATTATGGGGAAGGAGACGATCATCCACATAGATCGCCAACCACTGTAGTTTATACAGACCTAACTTTCCAGGGTCAAATGTACCTCCAATTTTCAAAAACCTTTTTTATGCTAAAGATGTGTTCCGACATCTTTAATCCACTATATTTGTCATTGAGTGTGTAAACCTACGGATTTTGGGAGGCATGCACACAGGAACTACAAGAGGTGGTCACACTTGTTGGACTCCTTTATAACCCCTATGGGTAACCCTTAATGTAGTAGCCCATTGAACAGAACTATGGATAGACTGCACTTCCACGTACCCTTGGGTATATTAGAAGCCGCCCTAGGGTAACCTAAAACCTAACCTTAGATAACTCGTTAACCATCTTGCTACTACCTTACACTGAGAATAACACTTGGAAGATTACTCACACGTACAATAGGGTAGTCAGTTAGTACAACTAAGGGTATGATTGATACTCCTTATTTAACACATTAAAAGATTGGGTTGAGTACTATTGTTGGACCCCTGCATACATCGTGATCTGTAGCACCTAACACTCATTTGGGACCATAGTTCTATCAGATATCTGAAGATTTACCTCTACCTTTTCATCCAACTAAGATCCAATAGTTGGGATTCAACCACAACTGTACTGATCAAATCCAATGGTTGGGGTTATGTCATCATCATACAAATCAGATTAAACAATTGGGGTTTTCACAACACAATTCATACTCTTTGTGTAGTGAGGGTTTTGGGGACCATATTCCAGATCAGATTGTCACAACAAATTTTTTATTACCAAGAACTTGGGGTTTCTATTACTACAATCCATCCCCAATTTTCGTAGGATATTTGAAAGTATCAAGCATTTTGGATTTCGACAAACACATATTTGATCAGCCGAGAGTAAAACTCCTTTTAAAGTAAAAAAATAAAAAATAAAGATAAAAAAAATATGGGGCTATCACAGGATGCTTGCAAGAGATCTAGCTAATAAGATTCAATACGACAAGCTGATCACAATGGTACCATCCACTTATAAACCCCCAATTTTCATGTGGTCTCAAATTTTTCTTAACATGGCTTCAAGTGACCCACATCACTAGACTCTTGAGATTTCCATCTTTCCAACCATACTACTCTTAAGTAAGCTCAAAATTTGACCGGGCCTAGTGTATGCACGATAACAGGTCTCAAGTTATGCCTTCCAAGAAGGATGTGGAGAGAGTTGAAGCCCTCGAGAAAAAAATCAATGACTTCCAGGCATCCATTACCAACAAAATCACAGAAGTGTTGGATGCCCTAAGGATGTCTCGCAAATTCATGAGGGAAGAACAATGTTGATGCACACGTAGAAGGAGAATCCAACTATCACATTCATTTCCATGGTGGTCACCAGTATTCTAGCCATAGGACACCCAATCTGGACATGTACAAATTTTATGTCTCTAACCCGGCAATATGGGTGGCACAAATGGAACAGTATTTCCACCTTAATAATATTTGAGAGAATGAAAATAAGCTACATGTGGGAGCTCTTTACTTGGACCAAGAGCGATGGCAGTGGTGGTAGTGGCATTAGAAATTCTATCTAGGGAGGCCAACTTGGAACATGTTCTCAAAATCCATTTGTGACCGCTTTGATCAGGAATCTCACTTTCTGGGTCGTCTCACTAAGCTAAGAAAAATGGGTATAATACAAGACTAAATTGCAGCCTTTGAGAAATTGACCATCTAGACTGAAGGACTAGGAGATGCCTTTTACTTGGAATGTTTCATCAGTGGCCTAAAGGAAGCCATCCAAGCCCATGTCTAAATGCATCACCTAGCTACTTGGTTGGATGCATGCATAAAGGTCATAGAGGTAGAAATCACTTTAAATGCCCCAATCCAATCGTCCAAATTTTGTCTCACGGGCACATCCCACCCCAACTACAGGCCCCAACAAAAAAATTAAGGTTCAAAAGGTGTCGCTGATATGAATGGTCAAAAGAAGGAAACAAGGACTATATTACTACTGTGATGAAAAATACTCCTTGGGATATAAATGCAAGGAACCAAAACTCTTTCAAATCAATGCTATAGAAAACAGATCCATCGATGAAGCCTCATCCACTAAAGTGCCTGAGGAGGAAGAGGTTGAACCCCTAACAACCCCGGACACTGATACTACTGTTATGCTATATGAGCCAATTCTCTCACTCCATTCCCTGACCAACATTTCTTCTCCTCAAAATCTAAAAATTCGAGGTTTTCTTAAACATCAACTAATAGTGGTGCTAATTGATAGTGGCAACATACATAACTTTGTCCATAAGAGAGTACCAGAAGTCGTTTGTTGTTTTGTTAGGGTAGTATCCAATTTCCAAGTCCTTATTACTGATGGGGGGACCATGAAATGTGAAGGACGATGTGAAAATATTAAGCTTCAAATGGGGTATTATCACATCAAAGCACATGTTTTCCATTGAAATGGGCGATTGTGATATTGTCCTTGGTACTAAATGGATCTGCACACCGGGCCCTATCACAATGCACTTCCAAGAGTTATATATGAGATTTAAGCAGAATGACCATGCTCATACATTACGGGGACTCCAGTAAGGAGCTCCTACTATCATCAACACACATTGAATGGAGAAGCTTTTAAAAAATGACCATCATGGGATAGTAGCACAATTTAATGCCATCTATGCCATTGAATCCACTCCTCCTCACTAATATTCTCAAGAAAAATTCATTTCTCTAGATTGACATAGCTCAGTAGACTTTCTTGGCTCTCAAACAGGCCATTTGCTCCACTCCAGTATTAACCCTACCAGACTTTACAAAACCTTTTGTGATTGAATGTGATGCTTCAAGTGTGGGTATTTTCACAATATTAATGTAGAAGGTATACCATTGGATTTTATGAGTCAACAACTTAGTGGCAAGAATCTGGGTCAGTCTAGATATGATAAATAAATGATGGCCATATTACATGCAGTAGACACTTGGTGACCATAGTTATTGGGGCATCGTTTCCAAATATGCATTGACCATCATAGCCTAAAATATTTCCTCGAGAAACGTTTATCATCACCATAGAAAAATAAATGGCTCACATATTATTATGAGATAATTTACAAGAAGAAATGTGAAAATGTAGTGCTGGATGCCTTATAGCGCCAATTTGAGGATGAGGACACCCTTTTATCTCTCTCTCTCTACCCATACCAGGTTGGATTGAAGAATCTTGTAATGAACAGTTCTCCCACCCCTCTATGTCCTAGCTCATTAATAGATTACAAGCAAATCCTAATTCCTTAGAGGACTACTCTTGGAAGGATGAGGTTCTTTGCTATAAGGATCGGGTAGTGCTATCTTTGACCTCCACCCTCAAAACCTGCATCTTGGAAGAGATGCACTCCTCTCTGATCGCAGGACATTTATGCTTTCTGAAGACTTATGCATGAGCATGCCGCTCTTTCTTTTGGACTGGCATGAAGAACAACATTCTTTTTTTTGTAGATGAATGCAACATATGCCAGTGCAACAAAGGGGAAACAATCAAACTACCAGGAACCTTACAACCCTTGTCACTCGTTGTTTTATCTAGATATATGTTTCCATGGATTTCATTACAAGTCTCCCAACTTAGGCAATAGATCATTCATCATGGTTGTTGTTGACAGACTTTCCAAATATGCTCATTTTTGCTCTCTACCACACCCATTTACCCCAACAATGGTGGCTCAATTTTTCATGGACCAAATCTTCAAATTGCATGACATGCGAACTTGCATTGTGTCTGATCGAGACCCCAATTTCACCAACAAAATTTGGCAGTAAATTTTCAAGATATAGGGCACACAACTCCAACTGAGTACAACTTATCATCCCCAAACCGATGGTCAAACAAAAGTAATCAACAAATGTTTGGACACCTATCTATGGTGCTTCATTTCAGACAAGAAACATCAATGGGTACAGTGGTTGCCTTTATCTAAATGGTGGTATAATACTAACTATCATGAAGCCAACAAGATGACGCCATATGAGGAAGTGTATGGTCAGCTACCACCTTCACCAACTTCTTATATCTCTGGATATTCCAAAGTATAGGAAATTTATAAACTCCTGCAGAACTGTGTCACCATAATCATTCATCTCAAAGATAATCTACATCAAACTCAGAATAGAATGAAGCAATAAGGTGACCAACACCGTTCATAGAGGTCATTTCAAGTAGTTGACCAGGTGTTCTTGTGACTCCAATCTTATAAGAAGAGCTCTCTCAAAGACAAGGGTTTCCAGAAACCAACACCAAAATTCTATGGGCCTTATCAGGTACTTTAACATATAGGAGTAGTCGCTTATAAACTGGCCTTGCCGACTACTTCAAAAACCCACCTAGTCTTCCATGTATTTTGCCTCAATAAAGTTATGGGGAAAAATTGTAAGATTCAAACAAATATTCCATAATTGGATGAGGAAGGTTCACTTTGGCTCTAACCCAAATGTTGGGTTGTGTTATATTCTTTCCATGACTAGTCGACCTAGTTTACGAGGGAGAGCGGAGCCCCCCCTTCATTGTGCTGACTGAACAACGGGGGGTCATAGGGGGTTTGGGGGGGGGGGGCGGTTAGCCCCCATCTACGGGGTCCGGGGCAGTGGCCCAGGGAATTTTTTTTTTGACCTTATATTAGGTGGGCGGACCTACCTATGGTTTTGTGCATAGTTTTCACACATGGTTTTGGGCGCGATGGTTTTTGGTCCATTGTATTGGATGCTTCGACATGTATATATATGTATTGTAACATTGAAAGGAACATAATGAAAAATTAAGATGGTAGTCCCGGTTTTGGGATCTAGGGGAAAATCTCTGTGTATATGTGTTTTATGTGTTATGTTCTCGCTGTTGTTTATTTTCTATGTTTTAGAATTCATATGCAAGTAATTTCTATACGGGGTTAAAACCTACATTTGGTATCAGAGTTGTTTTGGCTTCAAGGGGACGCCTTTGTTGCTGAGGGGTTTCGCTCGAGCCTGTGGTAGACCCTATTCAGTGGGAGATCTGCGGGATCGATTCTGGTGGTGAAAAAAGATGGCGAGAAGTGGAAAGATAGAGATCAAGAAATTTAATGGTCAGAGTTTTGAGTGATGGAAACTCAAGATGGAGGATCTATTGGTAGATAAAGATCAGTGGATCGCGGTAGATCCGGGTACTAAACCAACGGGAGTGTTCGATGAGGAATGGAAGAAGTTGGATCGGAAGGCAAAGAGCATAATACAATTGTGTGTCTTAGATTCAGTATTGTTGAATGTATCTGGGGAAGCTACGGTGAAGGCTTTGTGGGACAAGTTAGGGACTTTGTACCAATCTAAGTCTCTGGTGAATAAACTATTCCTATGGAAAAAGTTGTATAACCTGAGGATGAAAGATGGAGACTTGGTGATAGAGCATCTAAACGCATTTAATACTGTGGTAAGTCAGTTTTTATCTGTTGATATTAAAATTTTAGATGAATATAAGTGCATCAGTTTGTTGTGTTCTTTACCAGATTCGTGGGATAGTCTAGTTATTGCAATAGGTAGCAATGTAACTGCCTTGCAGTTTGATGAAATAGTATCATCTTACTGACAGAGGAGATGAGATGGAAAAATATAGAGATCTAGAATAGTGATTCCTTGTCTATATGAGGAAGGTCCCAGAATATAAACAAAAATAAGTCATCGAGTGGGAGATATAAATCTAGAGGGAGATCTAAATCTCCAGGAAAACCTGTAAAGGTGTGCTAGAAATGCGGAAAGGATGGGCACTACAAAAGGGACTGTAAATCTAAAGCTCCTGACAAAGGAAAGGGATCTGATGATGCTCCTTCTGTAGAGGCAAAAACCACCTTAGATGAAGGTGGGGATGTGTACTTGGCTTCTTCAAGTACACATGTAGATCATGAGGTATGGTTGGTTGACTCAGGTGCATCCTTTCACTTCACTCCCCATAGAGAGTGGTTTTGCGAGTATGAGAAATATGATCATGGTGATGTCTTCTTGGGGGATGATAGGAAGACTAAAATCATTGGTCACGGAAAAGTTAAGTTTAATTTTCAAGGTGGAAGGATTAGAACATTTATGGGTGTTTTGCATATTCTTACATTGGCGAGAAATCTGATTTCTGTAAGCAAGCTGGATGATGCAGGTGTAAAAACAGTGTTCGAGAAGGATACCTGCAAGATGGTTCGGTGAGAACTAGTATTGATGTAGAGAGTTTGGATTGGAATGCTGTACAAGCTGCAAGGTAGCACTATTGTTAATGGGTGCAACCATTCTATGGTTCCTGAAAGTGGAGCAGAAAATCTAGTGGTCTTTGGAGAAAAGACCATGCTATGGCATCAAAGGCTTGGGCATATTGGAGAGAAGGGCCTTCGAATACTTCATGGTAAAGGTATGGTATAAGGTATGAATAATATCTCTTTGGATTTTGATTTCTGTGAAAGTTGTGTATATGGGAAGAAGAATCGAGTGTGTTTCCCCTCTGGTGGTAAGAGGGCAAAACAAATATTAGAGCTTGTGCACAGTGATGTGTTTGGACCTGTGAAGGTTCCATCACTAGGTAATTCTGTGTACTATGTATCATTTATAGATGACTTCTCAAGGAATACATGGATATATTTCCTTAAAAATAAATTTGAAGTCTTTGACAGGCTCTGGTGGAAAACCAGACAGAGAAGAAGATAATGGTGGAGAGTTTTGCAGGAAGGAATTTGAAGAATTTTGTAAGAAGTGTGGTATAACATGGTAGAAGACTACTCCATACACACCGAAGAAAAATGGAGTTGCATAAAGAATGAACAAGACGTTGATGGAAAGGGAAAGAAGCATGCTTAGTGGTGTCGAGTTAGGACAAGAATTTGAGCAGAGGCGGTGGAGACTGCATGTAACCTGGTCAACAGATCACCTTCATCGACGTTGGAGGATAAGACTCCACAAGAGGTATGGACTGGTAAAAAGCCCTCTCTTTCACATCTGAGTGTATTTGGATGTGATACATATGTACATGTTCCAAAGGAGAAAAGAACAAAGTTGGATAATAAATCTGAAAAGTGCATATTTATTGGGTATAAGGATGGTTTAAAGGCTTATAAGCTTTGGAACCTAATAATAAGGAAGGTTGTGTACAGCCAAGATGTGGTGTTTAGAGAGGTGAAAGATGTTATTAAACATGAATTCCAACCAAAGGAACCTAAGAAGATAGAGTTTGAGCTTAAGGAGGAAGAATCAAACTCTACAACAAAAGAGGAATCAGAATATGAAGAGCCACAATCTCCGGTTGTGAGAAGATTAGTTCAAGAAATAAGGCAGCTAGAAAGGTATAGTCCATCTACTTTCTATTCAAATTTTTCTTTATCTATCACTGATGATGATCCCAAAAATGTGAAGGAAGCAGTAGATTCAGAGGATGGAAAACTCTGGAAAGAGGCCATGGTTGATGAAATGGCATATTTGCACAAAAATGAGGCTTGGGATCTGGTGGAGTTGCTGGATGGAAGGATTAACCCATTGGTAGCAAATGGGTGTTCAAAAAGAATACAAATGCATAAGGAAATGTGGAGAAATATAAAGCTCGGTTGGTAGAAAAAGGTTATTCCCAGGTGCCAGGAATTGATTTTGGTGATATTTTTTCTCCTGTTGCAAAGGTAGCTTCTATTAGATTAAATTTATCTGTTGTTGCTGCTTTTGATTTAGAGGTAGAACAAATGGATGTGAAGACAAGATTTCTTCACGGGGATCTGGAAGAAGAGATCTACATGAAGTAACCTGAAGGCTTTGCGGTGAAGGGTAATAAAGAATTGGTATGCAAATTAAAAAAGTCTCTATGTGGGTTAAAATAGTCACCAACGATGTGGTATCAGAAATTTGATACATTTATACGGGGACTTGGCTTCACCAGAAGGAAAGAAGATCAGTGTGTGTATTTTAAAATAATTAGTGACCGTGTTATTTATTTGGTCTTGTATGTGGATGATATGTTGCTGGTTGGAAATGACAAATAAATTAGCCAGGATTTGAAGACCCAATTGTCCTCCAAATTCGACATGAAAGATCTTGGTGCTGCAAACTATATTTTGGGCATGGAAATTAAAAGATATTGGGCAAAGAGGAAGCTCTGGTTAAACTAGAGTAAGTATGTCAAGACAATACTGTAGAGGTTTAATATGCAGGATAGTAAACCGGTGAAGGTTCCTATTCCTGTAGTTGTGAAGTTATCTGCTGAACAATGTCCCAAGACACAAGGTCAGAAATTTGATACATTTATACGGGGACTTGGCTTCACCAGAAGCAAAGCAGATCACTGTGTGTATTTTAAAATAATTGGTGACCGTGTTATTTATTTGGTCTTGTATGTGGATGATATGTTGCTGGTTAGAAATGACAAATAAATTAGCCAGGATTTGAAGACCCAATTGTCCTCCAAATTCGACATGAAAGATCTTGGTGCTGCAAACTATATTTTGGGCATGGAAATTAAAATATATTGGGCAAAGAGGAAGCTCTGGTTAAACTAGAGTAAGTATGTCAAGACAATACTGTAGAGGTTTAATATGCAGGATAGTAAACCAGTGAAGGTTCCTATTCCTGTAGTTGTGAATTTATCTGCTGAAAAATGTCCCAAGACACAAGAAGAAGAAGAAGACATGTCCCGTGTTCCATATGCAAATGCAACCGATAGCCGGATGTATGTGATGGTCTGTACTAGACCAGACATTGCACATGTTGTGGGAGTATTGAGTAGGTTTATGTCAAAACTAGGGAAGGAGCATTAGACAGCAATGAAGTGGGTTTTCAGGTATTTGCATGGCACTAGTGATTATGGTTTGTGCTACCAACGAAGACTAGGATTGGACAGAGTGTTGGATATCCGTGGCTTTGTTGATGCAGACTAGGTTCGAGATCTGTATCAGAGAAGATCTACAAGTGGGTATGTGTTTAACCTATTTGGAGGTGCATTCAGTTGGATGAGTAAGAAATAATCTGTAGTGGCACTATAAAATACATAGGCATAATACATGGCAGCCACTCATGCAGGAAAGGAAGAAATTTGGTTGCAGAGATTGTGTTCAAGTATGGGGTTAGTATAGGGAGCTATAAGGATAGACTGTGACATCCAAAGTGCAATTTTCTTGGCAAAGAATCCTTCTTATCATTCAAAGACAAGGCACATTGATGTTCAATATCACTTTGTGAGGGATATGATAGAAGACAAAAAGGTGTTGTTGGTAAAGGTGGACACTTTGAAGAATACTGTAGATGCATTGAAAAAATATATGAGCTTTGAGAATTTCTCTTGGTGTAGAGAAACAATGGGCGTTGTAGGGCTGGATAAATGACTAAGCTCTCCTGTGGCCCCATGTGGAAAGAAAACAACAAGTGGGAGAATGTTGGGTTGTGTTATATTCTTTCCACGACTAGCCAACCTAGTTTACTGAGGGGTTAGAGGGTGGGCAAAGCCCACCCTTCGTTGCGTTGACTGCGCAGTGGGGGGATCATAGGGAGTTTGAGGGGGGTGGTTAGCCCCCCTCTATGGGGTCTAGGGCAGTTCCCTGAGGAATATTTTTTTGGACCATATAGTTGGTGGGCAGACCTACCTATGGTTTTGTGCATGGTTTTCGCACATGGTTTTGGGCACGATGGTTTTCAGTCCATGGTATTGGATGTTTTGGCATGTATATATATGTATTGTAACATTGAAAGGAACATAATGAAAAATCAAGCTGGTAGTCCCCGTTTTGGGATCCAGGGGAAAATCTCTGTGTATATGTGTTTTATGTGTTATGCTCTCACTATTGTTTATTTTATGTGTTTTAGAATTCATATGCAGGTAATTTCTATACGACATTAAAACCTACACCAAACATGTCCTCAATACTCACGAAATACATCTTTGTGGTTGCATGATGAAGGAAGTCCTCATCAAGTGTAAAGATACCTCTCCAGAAGATGCAACATGGGAACCTGCCACTATTCTTTGGCAGTTTCTGCAACTTCAACCTTGAGGACAAGGCTACTTTTGATGGGGGAGTGAATGTTAGGGTCCAACCCTAATCCCTTTATTTATATAATAAGCCCAAGGGGCCTAATCAAAGTCATAGCTAGTTATTTGATTCAATAAAGCCCGTAAGCGATTATCCACATTATTAATAATTGTAAGTGGTTGGCTTGAATTATAGAAAAGGGACCACGATTAGTTATAAATGAGCCATAGTTAATAAATAAAGTGGTTAACCCATATTATAAAAGGGACCACTAGTAGATATGGTTTTGGAGGTCATAAAGCTATAAATAGTCTTAGATAGCAAGGGAAGAATCATGGAGTCTTATTATAATTGAGTTTTGCTTTGTTGGGGGTTTCCCCCTCGAAGAGGAAAGTGAACATTGAATTCTTCTTCTGAATTATAAAATATATTTGCAGCTTACCTCAATTCATGTGATATTCTTGTGTTGCTACAAATATTGTTTTGTATTTCTGACATTCTATTATTCTTGCAGTTCAAGTGCATAACAATGTTGGAAAATACATCAGATCCTGCATTGTTTGTGTCATTTCCAAGCCAACTATTAAGAAGAAAAACTTGTATACTCCTTTGGCTACTCCTATCTAGCCCTGAGAATCCATATCCATGATCTATATGTCTGGCCTTCCTTATACCAAGCATGGAAATGACTGTGTATTTGTGGTCATTGATAGATTTTCTAAGATGGTCATATTTGTTGCCTGCAAGAAGAGTATCACAGCAAAGGCCACTGCGCGACTCTTCTTTGAAAGAGTGTGGGTACATTTTGAGATCCTGCATACCATTATATTAGATCAATATAGCAGGTTCCTAAGCATGTTTTTGTTGAGCCTTTGGTCATTGTTGGACACCAAGCTCGCCAAGTTGACTATATTCCACCCCAGACTGATGGTCAGACAAAGGTCGTCAACATGATGATTGTGCACATACTATACATGTAAAACTCTAAGCATCCACAAACATGGGATGAGAGTCTTACCTATGTACAACACAACTAAAATAGAGCTCTCCATAGCTTGACTGGCCATAGCCCTTTGAAGTGGGCCTAGGATTTCAAAATTCTGTCCCCTTAATGTTGTCATTCCTCATGCGATTACACAGATAGAATCCACACATGTACAGTCTGAGGTGGATAAAACAACCAAGTTTAATGAATTCATCCAACACATCTTCCAGTAGGTTCATGACATTTTGGAGAAGTCCCATGCTTAGTATAAGTAGTGGCATGATAAACATCGGGTGCCACATAAGTTTTAGGTGGGCACCAAATTTTGGTTGCATTTGCAGAAAGAATGCCTTGACAAAGCCCACTGAAAGATATGACCACTATAATACATGCCTTACACCATCACCAAAGTTGTGGGTGACAATGATTTCAAGTTCAACATTCCCCCATTCCTTGGCCTACACCTAGTGTTCAATGCGGATCATCTTCAACCATACTTTCCACCATTGTTGGACAGATCAAACATTGCAAAACAACAAAGACCAACAGATCTCAACCTAGACTGCATGGAGCAAGCCATAATTGGTCGGATTATGGATACGAAGATCAATACCACTCGCCAATAGAATATCCAACTTTATCGAGTTGTCAAAGATGGATAACTCCTGCACCGAGGAAAGTTGCTCACAAGAGACCAAGTTCAGTTGAAGTTTCCCCATCTCATGGAGGCACTAGGGAACATTGCTTCCTAAGGGAGGAGGAGTGATCTAGGTGGATATTGGTGGTCACCTGCCTTTTCCACCTGGACCCCCACCATTGTTTCTTTTAGTTTCCTTAATTGTAGCACGACTTACTATTTTTGGTAGTGTTTCAGGTCCTAAATTTCCAAAGCCATTTTGAGGGCATAAATGATTTTTTTCAGCTTCCTCTTCTTCGAAATGTGGTAATATGATAGCCAAACAGATATCATATACCAAAGTTACGATCTTGGGAAGTTGATGTTCCAACTAACCCCAACGAACAAGATTTTGGTGTTTCATCTCCCTGGGTTAGGTTTTTGGATTTTTTGGATTTCCCATTTTTTCTTAATGATAAGAAGGCCTCAGAGCCTCATTATAACACATAGTTCAGAAGGCGTGTAGCCTCAACATCTATTCTAAGAGATAAGCTACCATTTCCTAAGCTATTACTTTCATTTTGCATGTAAACAATTTTAAGTAATTTGTTATTAATGAATTGAAGTTTTGTTTTTGTTGTATCTCTATGTTTATGTTTATATTTGTATTCCATTTTGTCCCTTGATAAATCTAGATCAATGGTAATTTACCCAAATCATTTAGATGAGATTTTTCCCAAGTGGGATAAGGGGGGTTCTTTAAAAGTTTTAGAATTTTCCTTAAAAGGCTTATTTCAAACATGATCACAAACACATGACATTATTTCAAACTTCCATAAATTCCATAGTCATTTCCAAAATTTAATTCGATGAATCCCACAATAATTTTCATGTTTTGTTTGGTGATTAAGGTTCCCATTAGTATGGTGCTTGTAAGACAAACATGGGTATAATGGAGATTACTGATGTGGAACAAAATTCATTTCGCTAAATACTGCAGTCATTCTTATGTTTCCACTTTGTTCACATGAAGAAGTGTATGAATTGTGTAGAATGCACACTATTTAATTCCCATGTTAGCTTTGTCAATCTACTAACACTGAATCTATTTTCATGACCAGTAGCGTCAACCATAGATTTTTTAAACCAAAAATTGATATATCATAGTATAAATTAGGATCACTCATTTTTGTGAGTTGTGTTGTGCTTTATTGTTGTAGAATCAAGATTATTTTCTCTAGCAACAAATTGATTGCGATGATCTAGGTTACTGTAAAAAATTAATGTAATTTCAAAGTTTTATGTGCAATAAAATCATTTGTAATATTTTTGTGTAGATGGGTGGCTCTTTAGTTTAACATCTGGTAAATTTTCATTCAGTAATTTTGATAGGACCGGGACTCACATCACAGTCAATATGAAAGACTTTTTATAGTTTCCAAATTTACCATGACCTGTAAACACCACTTGTACGAGTAAGAAAAGCACAGAAGGAAAACACGTTAAATGTCTATAGGACTCGAGTTTTCTTAGCAGTACCTCTGCCTTTGAGGAAACCCATGTATCCGTGATGGGACCTATGTACTTTGGCTCATTAATCGATAAAATGACCGATATTATGTTCAATATGATAGCCAATCATATTGCAAAAAAAATAATTAAAATATTATCAAATAATACTAAATTTCAATGTGAAAAGTTAAAATATGGAAACTTTGCAATTTTTTTGGTCAAACCCAAACTAATATGGCTTTGACCAAAAAATCAATGCAATATCCTACACTTGCGGCAAGGATAATAATGTGAAACTGAATTTAATTAAGTTTTGATTAAAAAATATGGAAGAAGATGCATTTCATTAGCTTTTTATCCTACTGATATAGATAGTTTTAAATCATATTGTGAAATAAATACTATCCCATACAAATTGAAAAAGTTCATGCTTGTTGAAGTATGACATACTTTCAATTTACTTAGTGTGTTTTAGGTTATTTTATTTTATTTTATTCAGATAATCTCAAAACCCCGTTGAAGTATGACATATTTTAAGTTATTTTTTATAGGTCCCGAGGATGTGGTCCAACAATTAGGTGGGGAGGCTTGGTCCCCATAGGTCTCGTGGTCCAATCCTGGGCATGACTATGTATGCATGAGAGCTTCTCCAGATGTGATTTCTTCAAGTGAAAAAAAACCATTGAAGCTTTGGTGAAAATCTTATTAGAACTTTGATAATAGAAAAACTATACCCAATGTTATGACTTCCACTAGAATTTTGGAGAAATCAGTTGACACCATGACTTTCACTTAATCTTGGATAAACCAATATCACTTGACGTCCACTAAAAATCTTTTGGAAACCAATAATTGGGCATTGTTCATTTAAAATAAATGTTATTGTGTAACTAAATTAACATATAAGGGTTTTGCTTCCATGGTAGTGGTTGAAGTTTACATACATGTTAGCTAACCCTAATAATATTATCTTGGAACAAGTTCATAAATTGATTGAATTGATCTCCATTTTCTCATGTTAATAATTCAATCACCTAAATATTAGTGGCGAGATTGAAAATGGATTGTTCTTTAATGTTCACAAAACATGAACACAATATGTATTTCATGTGGATTTATTTTAACCTTATCCTTGAGGGTTATTTGAAAAAATTATTATGTTCAAACAAAAAATCCTAGGTCTCCCTGTGGTGAACCATATGAAAGTCGATGGTAAGGCCATAGAGAGTCCTTTTTGTATAATCACTAATGATGGGGGATATACTTGTAAATAGAATATTAATATACTGAACAGTTTATAACTCATGGTGCTCCCATTGTAGATCAGTTAAAACCCTAAAACACGTGTTCTATTTTTGTCTCTTAGCCAAATCTACATGGGCCTGGGAAAAGTTTCTGTATTGCCAGTGACCCTTGCCTATATTAGATGGAATTAATTGTTGTTGGGAAAACATCTTCCTTAGGCCACAAAGTTTCATTCTTCTAAGATTTTTATTCATGTTGAAGTGTTTTTCATTTTGTGAAAGAAATGAAATGAAATATTATTTTATGATAAAGATCCTTCAAAAAAATTCTCGTGGTATGATAACACATTGATTTGTATGAACCTGTTAGTGCTTGTCAGTCCTTCAGTCACAAGTGATCAAATGTACTCTTTCAAAAAAATAAATTAGGGTCTTAGGTCAAATTTTTATATTTTCAATAGGCTTTCAAATAAAAATTGGTCACTGGTTAGTATGTCTAGGTAGGTTACTACTCCCTCCATTCCATGGTAAAAATTCCATCTTGGTCATGGCATCATTCATTCTGATGAGTCATCAATAAAGTGTCTTGATCATCATCTTAGTCATCATCTCATGGTCACTCATATTGCAACGTACAAAGGTCCAAATCATCAGTTTCATTTTCCACTAGATGTCATCATTATGGTAAAGTCATCAAAATGGTCAAAAACAGTCATGACATCATCTAGGTCATCATTCTAGGAGTAGAAAGTAGGCAAAGTAATCTATAATGATCTCTAAATCATATTTTGATCTTCATTAAGATGTAATATTACATGATGAAGTTGAAGGCTGCAGTACAAAAGCAAGTTCATATCATTATGTAACAGAAAAGGTGGGCCCACATTACCACCCAAGAGAAAATTGACCTCCTTGCCTCTAAAACATGAAAAGAGTAAAAAATTCATTCATTCCATCCTCTAAAGACGTCACTCCATCACTAAAATTCATGCCCACCTTCTGAAAGACAATTTTTTTTCTCAAGAGTGCCAAATTACTATTGCGATGCACTTTCCACTGTTGTGTTGCGCTTTTCTCCAACAACACTACAATTTTCTTCCAAGTGCTGTGTGTTTCCTCCAAGGTGCCAAATCTTCATTTTCAAGGGAATTATTTAGTAACCAGAGGTTTCAACTCCTGAAATACAAGTAAGTGAGGCTCTCATGCCCCTCCTCCACCTTCCATTTGCTTAAGTTTTCCTTTGAAAGCTCAGAATTCACCCTCTTAGGGTTTGCTGCATTTTTTGTTGTCTGAGTGTTTTTGATCCATTTGCTCTAATACAACCTTGATTTAAGGCTCAAAAAACCTTCCCTCACCTTCATTCACCTTCCTTGACACCTCCTTTCACTCATTTCCCTCATCTCCTTCAATTCATCACAAACCCTAGCCTAAACTACACTTTCCTAGGTTAGGGTTGTGTTTTCCACTTTTGCACCCTTTCCCCTCACCCATCCCATAAAATTTCACTTCCCTACACTCCCAAACATCTATCCCTACTGCCATAAATTTTCCCAAGAATTTAGAAGCTCTCCAACCTCTTCATCTCTCTCCATTCCTAAAACTGCCCCAAAATCCCATATTTTCCTAGCACAAAACCCTAATTCCTATTCTTAGTGAGCTAGGGTTTGCAATGGATCTAGAAACCTCAAAAATTTATTAGAAGAAGCATAAGGGAGGCCAGATAATCAGATATGAACCCACTATAGTGTAGGACATCATGGCTTCACCCTTCCTTAAGAAATCATTCGAAGATGCAGGTTGCCTTGTTTTCTGCCAAAAGATTGAAGAATTAGGTTTTATTGATAAATTAAAAAGCACCTTTTCCACCAGTCTAAGGAGGGATCAGGCAAATATTTCAGGGGTCACTTTTACCATTTCAGTAGAGGCCATTTCCATAGCCACTAGGCTCCCAAATCATGGAGAGGTTTGGTTCAAAAGGACAGACCTAAATATTGAAAATTATAAAATGTTTTTGAAACCTCCTTACAAAGCTGCTCCAAAGCATATTTTTCCTTTTAGGCAGTTGCTTGACAAGTATGCCCCTCTCATGAAAATTATCATGAAATACTTCACATGTGAGGGTAGTTTTTCAAGGATATATCAGTACCATGTTATATTACTGATGCATTTTGTTAGATACCTATACCAATAGGTTTCATATTTCATGATTGGCAAAAGAAGTTCCAAATATGCTCTGCTTTGGTGATGCAAAGATCCCATATTTCCAAGAGAAGGCAATATGTGTACATAGCTTGAGGTTGACTGAATTTTGGATGGATGGTCCAACAGCCTAATCTGGATCATGCCATGTTTCAATTTTTGTTGTAGAATAGAGAAAGAAGTCTGTCCAAACTGTTTAATCTTGGCAGACCAATAGTTAGGTAGAGAATTAAGGTTCCCAACTGCTTAATCTGGGGCCTTGGAAGCAATAAGGGTAGTTCTAGATAGAAAATCAAAAGAAAAAGCCAAAGGAAAAGAAAAGGCACATGAGGGTCTGCAAGTCTAAGTGCACCCTCCATGAAGAAACAAAAAATGCTAGGCAAGTAGATGGGTAGGTAGATGGGGTTGCAGAAATGTCATTCCTTTCAATTGAATTTTGCTGGTCTAACATAAAGGAAACATCAATGGATAGAGAAGGTCCTCTCCTCCATCATTTTGCAACAACTCAATGGAGCATGTCTAACTTCCTAATTTCCCCCCTTCACATTTATTGCTAACATCCCTACACCAGTTGTGTTCATGAAAGAAGTCAAGGTCTTGTGTTGGTTCTTGTTTCTTTAAGAGCCACATTTCTTGTCTAAAATTCTTTTCATTTTGATCTACTTCCTAAACTAGGTTGATATCATATAAACTTAGTGTTATCCCTTCTCATCCCCATCTTCCACTCATATTAACCCCTAAGTTCTTACTATTTAACTCCCTATACCCCTTGTTCCCCCTATTACTATGTAAATTATACAAAAAACCCAAAAAATTACATATCCCCTTCCCCGAGCATTATAGCTCTATGATTGGTTTCAAATGTTTTGAGCGCTAAACATTAGAGCGCGACCCACAGAGCGCTATAAATTAATCCTGGGATTAATCCAAGATCAGCTTGGATTAATAACCTTAATCCCGGTTTTGTAAATGAGCCCGCGCATAATCCACTTTGCCCGTAACACCGTCAAAAAACCCACTTTTCTAATGTTTCCGCCGGGCGCGTATGTCGAAAATAATGTTATTTTATTCCCCGCCCACTACCATATCGTCCTAACAACTTGATGACCCATCGACCGTCGGATCTAGGTTTTCCCATCCGACGGCCCTTATCCATATCGGGTCGGCACCGATGACCGTAAGTTACCTCCCGAGAAACTGTCAGAGGGTGACGTCAGGCCTTTGCCACACGTCGCCCCCAAATTTTCTCGGGTCGCCCTCTGACAATACTGCTTCCGTATCCAGAGCGGTCCAAGAAAAACCACTTACCGCTTCTGGTTTACCGTTGGTCCCGTCACGTCCTCGTCACCGCCACGACGTGCCCACATCACGCCACCTCACCGCCTCATCATCGCCCGGCCCGCCACCGCTCCGACCTGTCCACCACCTCACCAGTCCCCGTGGACCACTCATAGGCCGCCACGTCACCCATCCGTACCCAACCCCACCTAATGACGTCATGCTGACGTCATCCAAAAAAAGCGCCAATGACCCAAAAGTCCATATTTTTGCCGAAAATCGCGGTTTTTCTTACTTTTTGCAAAACAAAAACTGTTCTGCTCTGCATGCATACTACGACCGTTAGCCGCCAACCTGCAGAAACCAATACAAAGACCGTGGGCGCGTCCATTACACCTGCATTTGTAACCATTGCCGGCAATTCATAAGGTATTTATCCAAATCGTTCCCTCCGCGCCTGGTTTTGTCCATAATTCTCCAAAGATAGCTTAAAAAGAGTGAGGAACACTGTAACTACCAGCAAACCTCCAATAACCAGTATCTATTTTCAATTGTTGGGTCGGAATTCCTCTGCAGAACCCGCATTTAGCCAAATTTTCCTAAATTCACAGACAGTTCGCGCATTCGTGAACTTAAGACCCGAGCTCCACTAATTCACCGTGAATACAGTTTCACTAGGCCTGGCATTTGCTCTATCAGTCCTCTGTGCAATATTTCAATTGTTGACACTACCAGTTACCCTCTGTTCCTCTGCAATTCACCTCTCTGTTCCAGAGATACCCCTCTGTGTTGCTCTGTTTAGTAACACCAGTTCTAGTACAAGTCATAGTACTACTTAACCATGGAAACACCAGTAGCCCTGAATATTCAACCTCTGAACGCCCCACAAAGAGAGTTAGAATGGAAGGCCCTAGGAGATAAAGATTATCAGATGATAGACTTGTTCTCAATAAATTCTAAGTTTAATATTCATATGCTAAATGAATTGAAAGCTCAACACCTCAATGGAGCTGATATTTTAGGGATTTGGGACTCCAACTTGCCCATTTACAACCTCCCTCAAGTCAATGTCCTTCCAGACCTGATCCATAGATGCTGTGAGAACTATGATCCCTGTCAAAGAGCTGTCCTCAGTACATCAGGTGCAGTCTTGTTCCATATCACCCCTGAGGCCATAAATCAAATGATCAACTTTCATTCTGCAAGACCATTGACTCCTCTCTCCATGATGGACTTATTAAAGAAGGGGGGCAGGCTGTCCAGTGCCCAGGTCATCAATATTAATCAGTTATTTATTCAACCAAGCTCTGAAGCTCTGAGAACACCTCCTATTGGACATCCATATCTCAATGACTTGGGAAAAATGCTTGTAGATTTGATTAGCTATGTCCTGGGCTACAAGGGAGTTGAGGATGTTGATGACACCATAATGGCCATGCTGTCCATATTTTCTCCTGGAAAGCCTCCTGTTGTGCACTATGACTATGCTGAGTATATTGCAAACAATATTCATGAGCAACTGATGAATCTAGAAAGAGAAAAGGTGTTCAGATACACCTCATACATCTATCATCTGTTCCTATTTTATCAACCAGACAGTTTCCCTATTCCTCTCAAGAAACTTGATGCCCAGGGAAATCCAAGGTCTGTAGTATTTTGGACCTCAGTTTTTCATTGCACCTCCCGTTCACCATACACATACCGTGAATTCATAGACCTGTTCATTCATCTAGCTATGACTTTGTTATTTGGTGTCCCTCCTCCAAGATTGACTGATGAGATGCAAAGAATACTTCACCTCTCAAAGGCCTACAGCATTGGTGATTGGTACTTTTACCAACACCATACAGTAATCAGAATATATGGCTGTGAGTTGAACCCTTATAGGCTGCCAAGATATGTCCCGATGAGACTATTTGCCTTGGAATATTTCAGACAGTTTGGAAATGCAGACCAGGTCCATTTCCACAGCAAAAACAAGAAGGTGCAACTAAAGGTCAGGAACCAGCTAGGCCCATTTCTTTACAACCAAAGGGAGGAGGGATGGAAGGAAGCTGATAGGATCCTAGAGGGCCTCCGATTAGAAACTAGTTTCCGCTGGATACCTTATGACCCTAATCATTTCATTTCTCTAAGAAGGGTAAAATATAAATTGGGTGGCTATGCTCACATCAGATTGCCTCACATTGAGAAATATGCCAATTTATTAAGTTGGGAAGAGGGCACTCTAGAAGAGCCAATGACTAGAGAGCAAATGCTACAAAGAGAGGCAAAGAATATTGAGAAAGAGGCTGACTTGGAAACTTGTGGGCAGGTTTCCTCTTCATATCAAAGGCAACTTGGAGCAGCTGCCTCATCTTCGACAACACATCAGCAAGCGGCCAAGGCTACTTATCAGGCTTCCAGCAAAGGCAAAGAGAAGCAGATGGAGCAAGAACAGCCACCTCCTATAGCAGAAAAGCAAGTAGAACAGCAAGAAAAAGGGAAAAAAGAGGGGCAGCCAATACAACAGCAAGAACAAACAGCTGAAGCCCCAATATCCACTAAGCAACAGGCTCAAGAGAATGTGCCTCCTAGGCAAGGAAAGACAGTGGAGGCCTCAGTGCTACAAACTCCACAGAAAGAAGAAAAGGGAAAGAAGAGGGATAGAGAGCAGGAGACTCCCCTCACCACATCCACAAATCAAGGGGAGAAAAGGCACAGAATGAATCCCCTCTCTGAGGAAGAAATGCCTATTGGACAATCTTTGGGCATGGGCCCACCAAGTATGGAGGCATCTGCAAGTTTCTTTCAGCAGGAACAAGAAAGAACAGTTGGAGGAGAAGTCAGCTCCTCAAGCCAGCAATGCAAAGCTGAAACAGGCATCAAACAACAATTTATTGATATCAAAAAGAAGAATGAGCCACTTAGGATACAGCTGTACAATCACCTATTGAAAATGGCTCCTACAAACCAGCAGAGGTTGATGTCTGCATATGATGTAGAAGAGGGCAAAATGATAATGAGTCATTTCATGCCAACCATGCTGCAGCCACAGTCAGCTGCAGACTATATAAGGACCAACCTTGAGGTCCTTGCAAAAGACATCCACCCTATGGATCAGATTGAATTGCACAAGCAAACGGGTGAGATGGTATATGCCACTCTGGCAGACAAAACTTTGGTTAATTATAGGTTGGAAAATAGCCTAAACAATACAGCTGCCCAACTTGAGTTGGAGAAAGCATCCTCTCAGGCAAAAGACAACCGAATCAAAGCATTGGAGGATATCATCATAGAACTTGGGCATGATCCCAAGGACACCAAAGCTATACAAGCGCTGCTGAAACTAAGAGATGCAGATATGGCAGCACTAAGAAAAATGGTTAAGATCCCAGCAACTCTTCACCCACAAACAGAAGAGGTTTCCTAGCTAAGGCATGACCAAGATGCAGCAAGCATGCTGATATCATTATACAAACAACTAATCCAGACAGAAGAGAAATTGGGAGAATCAGAGGCTGCACTGCAGGCAGCCCTACAACAAAAGGAAGTAGGCCAAACATCTCAGCCTCCTCCACAAATAATCAACCTTGAGGAACCCCCTCAAACTAGTGCTCCTCCTACAGAACAGACAGCTCAGACAGCGCCATCTACATCAGCACCAGCACCAACAACAGAGCAGGCTCCAAGCCTTGACATGCAGAAGCTGAAGAATGAAATCCAGGCCTTAGAAGCCCAAATGGCAGAGCTAAATGAAGCCAGAGAGAATTTAGCTAAGCTGAATGAAAAATATGACAAATCCAAGCAAAGTGTAGCAGAAAAACGAAGGGAAATAAAGGCCCTTAAGGAGAAGATAAAGGAGCTAGAGAAAGAGCTCACCCTTGACAAAGTGGTGGTTGAGCTCAAGACAGTTTTATGGGCCAACATTGGCCAATCAATCACAAATCAATGGCAGTATATTGAGACTATTCATGAGCAAATGGAGCTCATAGGCAAAGCACACAGGGAAGTCCAGAGAGCAAGGGCATCTCTAGGCAATATGCCTGAGATAGCCAACAGAATGATTAACGTGCTTAATAACCGTACAGGTCCTTAGCTGGCAGTAATGGGAATCCCCAATAGAACTGAAACCATCCTGCTGATAAAGAGGGTCCTTACATTAAGAAGCCTGGTACAAACATTGGAAAGAAGAAGCCAGGACATGCAGACAGAAGTAAACAAATTCATGGATAAGTTTGCAGCATTACAAAGCAGAGGTCTTCCTGGCTTACTGAACAGCGCAGGGAGGCTACTTTCACATGAGAACTATGCAAAAAGGGTCAATACATTTGCCACCAATCAGATCACTGTAAGACCAAGCACCTCAGAAGAAACAGGGCCAGCATCTGGGCAAAGTCTCTATGACAGAGTAGAGAACTTATTTTTCATTATGAATGAGATTAAACATTTGTTTGAAGTGCCTCCAAACTTCTACAAATATACAGAGGCAGATGAGACCTTGGATGCAATTTTGAGACATCAATTGCCCACACAGGAATGGTGGACCAAAATGATACAGTTGATACTGTAATCAAGAGCCTTTCATCAAGTTTTGCAATCAAAAAACATAAGTCATCATGTACAGGAAAATTTGATGCATTCAGTATTTTTGGAAAAGAATAAACTGAGCCAACTCAGCAAACCAATTCGGCCACTAAAGCAGCACTGACAGTTATAGATGACAGGGCCGAGAAAGCTGCAGCATGACAAAGCCATAAAGACACATCATTCAGCATTAATACAAAACGCTCAGCTGACTCAGTGGCCTCCAAAGGTCAAAAATACTTCTGACAGAATTAAAGGGCATTCACTTTGTATTTAGAGCAGTAATAACTTCTTTATCTGCTATTTTGTAAAGTTGGTGAACATATTTATTTCTCAAGTGACTCAGCGGTTCAGATATTTTGTATCACCGATTGTATATATTCCCCCTCGCCGAAGGAGCAGGGGTTGTTGTTGATTTTCTCTTCTAGAGATCTTATGCTGTAAATGTTCAGAGTATTAATACAAAGCCTGATGGAATTTCCAAAGTTCTGTGTTGTCTGAGGCATTGTGTGTGTTTGCTGAATGCTAGAGGATTCCTGCGTATTTCATGGCACAATAAGTTTCCTTTAAACTCTTCGTTATGTGTTTTAATTATTTCTTCATAACCCATTCATGTTCTATGTTTCACAGTTAATGGCAAAGAAAAAGAATAGTTTCAGGACTTATTCATAGGATACCCTGATCTCAATCTATGCTATTATAAATGTTTTCTTCAGTTATAGTTATAAGGTGTAATTCTTAATTGCTGCACTTTCAGACTATATCTTTCACAGTGGTTATTGTTCAGGAATTCAAATCTGCTCCTGTGCAATATATCTCTTTCTCACACCCCCAGCTTAGTGGAAAATTCTTAATTGCTTTTCACTGGTTAAACGCACTTCATCATCACAATTTCAAGTTTGTTTCATGAAATATCTAAATGGCCCTGTTCCTTCAATAATCACACTCAACAAATTCAAACAACCTGCAACTGCAGACTCCATTGCCCAATGGTCTAAAACTGTCTGAGCATATCATCTTAAGTACTGAAAGACATCATTCAACCAAAATTACAAACCAAACCCTCAACTTATAACTAGCCTAAAATCTTCACAAAGCAGAGCTAAAATTTAAAGAGAGAGCCCTCTCTGATTATAGGTAGGCTAGGACCTATAATCCAAAGCTTGGTTAGTGGTTACCTCGGCCGTATTCCCTTGGGAGTCAAAGGGAACAACCTGGGTGTTAACATAATTGGCGACTCCACTGGGAATTGAGCATATTTTTCAACTGCTGTCTGTCTTTAGACAGTGGTTCCAAAAACAGCTTGAGCAGTCCCTTGAAATAGCTCTTAAAAATATCCTAAAAATACCAAAAAGAAGTTCAGAAGCTGGCTCCTAAAAGGAAGACTAGGCACACCAGGTCAAATCCTGACCCAAATCCTCCTCCTGTTTTCGAAAACCCCAATTTGATCCATAAAACTCATAAGAGCCAAAAGGAACCAGAGCAATCTCCTGAATCTAGCCCTGAGGCAGTTCAGCACACTTTTATCCCCACCCCTTCTAAGCCAACTTTTCACCTCCATACAACTCATTCCTCCCCCTCTTCATCATCCACTTCACAAAATATATTGTCTACACCTAACACCCAAACTGCTATTGTTGTCCCTGTTGTTCCAGTTGTCCCACTTATCCCACCAAATATGGCTAATCGTTATGCACCCCTCCAGCTGCCAAACAATCCTGGGGCCATGCCTCAGGATTACCAAGGCAAAATCACTTATTTTGATGGAACCAGTACATATACTACCTTACAACATACCAAGAAAATGCAAGACTACTTCGAAAACTATGAGATAGATGATGATGATGTGAGAATGAAAATTTTTGTGCAAAGTATGACAGGTGAAGTAAGAACTTGGTTCAGGGCATTGGCTGCAAACTCTATAGCTAATTCGGGTGCTCTTTACCAGTCCTTTCTAAACAGATGGGAAAAGAAAAAAGACCCTCTACATATTTTATCTGAATATGACACCATAAAGAGAGGTCCACAAGAAACTGTCTCGGACTATTGCACTAGGTTCAATTCTATCTATAGTGCCATTCCTCAAAACCTTAGGCCTCCACCTGATTTATCACTAATAAAGTTCCCTGATGCGTTTGATGCTGATATGGCATATCAATTAAGAGAGAGAGCCCCTGCAACTTTGGTTGACATGCAAGACATAGCAGTAAGTGTAGAGGCAAATCTTATTGCCAAGAGAAATAGGGCCAGAACTGAAAGAAGAACTACCTTTAAGGAAGAACCTTCAGCGTTTGAGCAGAAGTTAGATGCAATCATCAAAGGCATGGACAGACTTGGGGACAGAGTGGAAACCATAGAAAGAAAGGCATCATGGGAAGGGCAAACAAGCAACATAAGAAACCCAAACTTTAGAAAGAATCAAAATCCCAATGCTGGAAGAACTGATCCTGACCAACATGTCAGACCCCCTTTCCAAGAGAATTATGCTGAGGCTTCCACATCTAGTGAGCCCAATGAGGATCCTCACATCAACCTAATGGGTTTGGAAAGTGGGAATCAAGTCCTTTTAACACAAGAAGATCATGAGGATGATGATATCAAGCAGTTCCAAACCAAATCATCTGAGTCATTTGACTTCAAACAAGGCTATGATACAGCTGTTTTTGAAGTTCATAAGCAATATAAATTAAGAAGTAGAACAATAAATGTGACACAGCCTGACAAAACAAAGGACACCCCACAACCTAAGAAGGCTATTGTCACAGAGCCAATTGACAAAACTGATCCAATCACAAAGGAAGTAACAGTTGAAGAAATAACTGAAGTATCTCCCTCAAATCAACAGCCAGTGGCTACATCATCCTTGCAGCATAATCCAAGCAATATTTCTCAAAAGGTGAGTAAAAAGGACAAACCCCAAGATCAAAACGAGAATCAAGAAGAAAGCTCTAAGGAGTCCATTGAAAGGGAAAAGATTGTTAACCAGAACACTAAAACCCAATCTGAAAAACCTTTTGACTTGGAAGCTGAAATTGGAAAATTGAAGATATCCATTTCTCTCTCAGAGTTGGCCAAACATAACATCTATAAACAACAAATCAAGAGATCCCTTCAACTCCCTCATAACAAAGATGATGTCAATGTGTTGGATGACACTCCAGAACTACTTTTCGGCCCAGAGGTTGATGGAAAGACAGCAGTTACAGGAATCTTACTGTTCTATGTCAGCCTGCATGTTCATGATAAGATATTACACAATGCAATGTTTGACTCAGGTGCTTCCCACAACCTGATGCCCAAATCAGTCATGGAAAGATTAAATCTAGATATTACAAGACCATATAAGGACCTATTCTCATTTGACTCCAGCCAAGTCAAGTGTTTAGGCCTGATAAAGGATCTCTGTGTCTCACTTGTCCAATACCCCAATAAGACAATCTTGATGGATGTCGTAGTTGCTGATATCCCACCTAAGTATGGAATGTTGTTATCAAGATCATGGGGGGATAAACTTCAAGGTTCTCTACAATTAGACATGTCTTATGCCACCATATTTGTCTTTGGGCAACCAAAGAGACTATACAGAGAAACACTCATGAAATACATGGTCAGCAGTGAAGAAAAACCTCAAAACTTTCCCATATATGCTGTCCATTCTGATATAGACTCATATATTCTCTTCAATGATAATACAGGTTCTACAAATGATGATGAAACTAAGACATTCAAACAAGATCAGGATATAAATGAACAAAATACTGCTCTAGAAATAATGATCGAGCAATCAATAAACAAAATTGTTCAAGAAGGAAAACCAAGTGTAAGCCAAGATCTCAAGTTGTTGATGCCAAGCCCCATAGTGGTTGACAATTCCTCCCCTGACTAAGAAATCTTATGGTTCCTTGAGTTTGATGGATCAATCAACAAATTAGGGGCAGGAGCAGGGGTTTGGATACATAACAAACAAAACAGTCATGCAGAAGGTCAAGCCTACAGGCTAAACTTCAGGTGCACCAACAACATGGCAGAGTATGAAGCTCTTTTACTAGGCCTCAAACTGGTAAAATCATTGAAGGCCACAAAAATTTCGATTATGGGAGATTCAGACCTAATCATCCAACAAGTGAAGGGGGATTTTGTCACTAATGACAAAAGACTGAGATCTTATAGGTCTGCTGCTGTTGAAATACTAAATTCCTTCACTGAATTTCAAATTACCAAAATTTCTAGAACCCATAATCTCCATGCTCATAGTTTGGCCACATTTGCAAGCACATGTAAACTACCTTTTGAACCCAAGCATTGCTTTACAGCTGAGATTAAACACCGGCCTTCTGTCCCAAACAATGTCAAGGACTGGCAAGTGTTTGATGATGATACACAAATAAATAATTTCTTGACTTTGCAGCAAGAATTTTCAGGACTAAACATTGATGCAGAGGCTGCAAGTGAGTCACAAACACTAGGTGAATAGGACCAAACAGCAATATCACCCAAAACAGCCAACCAAATGCTACATCCAACAATTTTTAACAAAGACAACATACAAGAAATTCAACAAATCAGTTGTGAAGAAGTAGCTGATGCTGAAGCTGAAGTGATACAATTGAAAGACAATTTTCTTCCAACAGGCCTAACTCCATTGGAGGATATTTTTGACTCAAATGATGTCCCTAGAAAACCAAAAATGCAACCTCTTAATGCTGCCATTGAAGAATGCAACATTGGAACTGTTGACAGGCCCAAGATAATAAAATTGTCTACATCCTTACCTCCTGATCAGAAGCCTAAATACATTGACCTCTTCAAAGAATTTTAGGATGTCTTTGCATGGAGTTATGATGATTTAAAATCCTATGACACCTCTGTTATCCAACACACCATCCCTCTCAAGCCTAATCAAAAGCCATTCAAGCAAAAATTGAGAAGGATCAATCCTATGCTTCTCCCTTCAATTGAGAAAGAGGTACAAAAAATGTTTAAAGCTGGTATCATAGCACCTATCAGGTTTTCAGACTGGATTTCAAATTTGGTGCCCACAAGAAAGAAAACTGGTGAGATAAGACTTTGTGTTGATCTAAGGAATTTGAACCAAGTATCCCTCAAGGATAATTATCCCTTACCTAAGATGGATCACATTCTCCAAAGAGTGGTAGGGGCTTCAAGGATCTCATTACTTGATGGATTCTCAGGTTTTAATCAGATCCTAGTACACCCTAATGATCAAGACAAAACCGCATTCACAACCCCTTGGGGAACCTTCAAATATGTAAAAATGCCTTTTGGATTGAAAAATGCAGGGGCTACATTTCAAAGAGCAATGGATATTGCTTTTGCCAAGGAGATTCATGACTTCCTTGTTATTTATTTAGATGACCTCACACCTTTCTCAAAATCTGACTAAGAACACTTGAAGCACTTAAGACAGATATTCTTAACATGTAGGAAATACGGAATTTCCTTGAACCCCAAGAAATCTCTATTTGGTTTGGAAGAAGGTAAGCTGTTAGGTCATATCATTTCAAAGGATGGCATTAGAATTGACCCAGACAGGATACAAGCTATTTTACAAATGCCCCACCCAAGAAACATCAAAGAATTACAAGCCTTCTTGGGAAAGATTAACTTCTTAAGGAGGTTTATCCCAAACTTAGCAGAATTGATCAGATTACTAAATAACATGCTAAAGAAGGATTCAAAAGTGAAATGGACAGTAGAAGCAAATCAAGCTTTTGAAGGCATAAAATTGGCCCTTACCCAAACACCAGTCCTAACAAATCCTCAATTTGATAGAGAATTTATCATTTTCTCCTTTGCCTCCCAGCATACCATTGCTGCTGTCTTATTACAGAAAGATGACCAAGGAAATGAAAAACCCATTGCTTTCTTTAGTAGAGCTCTCAGAGATGCACCTCTGAAATATCAGATCATGGAGAAGCAAGCTTATGCTTTGGTCAAGGCCATTAAAGACTTTAGGATTTACATCCTATACTCCCATGTTATAGCTTATGTGCCAAGTCCCATTGTGAAAGACATACTCACTCAAGAAAACTTGGAGGGCAGAAGAGGCAAATGGATTGCCAACATCTTGGAATTTGATATTGAAATAAAACCTACAAAACTGATAAAAGGGCAAGGTTTGGCCAAATTAATGACAGAAGCAAACTTCCAAGCCTTAGACATTAACCAGCTGGACAATGAACCGGAGCTGGCGACTCCAAAGATCAATGTAGCCTTTGAACAATCCTCTTGGTATTCTGATATATGTTATGTGTTACAAAACCTGTGTGCTCCCCCAGGATTGTCCAGAACTAAATGTAGGTTCTTAAAAATGAAAGCTTCAAGATTTTGTGTCATGGATGGCAATTTGCTTTGGAAAAACCATGAGGGTATATTGTTAAACTGCTTAATTGAGAATGAGACTAACAATGTCATAAAAGAATTTCATGCAGGTGATTGTGGTGGACACTTGTACTGGAAGTCCACTGTGGATAAGATATTGAGGGCAGGTTACTATTGGCCCACTGTTTTCCCTGATGTCAAAAAATCTACCACTTCATGTCATAAATGCCAAGTGTTTGAGGGAAAGAGAAAGTTACTGCCACTTCCTTTGAGGCCTATTGCAACAGAGAGACCTTTTCAACAATGGGGTTTGGATTTCATTGGGGAAATTCATCCCTCATCTTCAGGCCAACATAGATGGATTCTAACAGCTACAGACTACTTTACTAAGTGGATTGAAGCTGTCCCATGTAGACAAGCCAATGATTCCACTATCATTCAGTTCCTTGAGACCAATATACTTTCTAGGTTTGGTTGTCCTGACAAGATCATAACAGACAATGCTGCTGCTTTCAGATCCAAGAAGATGGTGAATTTTTGTCACAAATTCCACATTACTTTGGGCCATTCTACTGCATACTACCCTCAAGGAAATGGCCTAGCTGAATCATCAAATAAAAGCCTTGTAAACATCATAAAGAAGATGTTGGAAGAAAATAAGAAGAATTGGCATAAGAAGCTTATCAATGCCTTATGGGCAGACAGACTAACGACCAAGAGATCTATTGGGGTCAGCCCATATGAGTTAGTCTATGGATTAGAAGCCAAATTTCCTTCATCACTAGGGGTTCCTGTTATGAAACTACTTCAAGAAAGTCAAGCTGAGCCCAATGACATGCAAAGAAGGATCAATCAAATAATATGCTTGCAGCAAACTAGAGACCAAGTCTATAGCAGAGTTCAAGTTTTACAAGAAAAGTTAAAAAAAGCTTTTGATAGAAGGACTAAGGCTGAAGTTTTCAACATTGGTGACAAGGTCCTAAAGTGGGATTCAAGAAGGGAAGATAAAGGAAAACATGGAAAATTTGATTCCCTTTGGAGAGGACCATTTGTTATTCAAGCAGTGCAAGGAAACAATACTTACTTTCTTAAAAGTCTTGATGAAACTGATTTGGATGAAGGTCCTGTGAATGGCAGGATGTTGAAGCACTATTTTGACTACTCTCCATGTATATAGCATGGCTGTTCCCCTGTACATAATTTGCTGTATATAATGTTTTCTTTCAGCATGTGAATAGCTCAGTTTGAAAGGTCTTGCAGAATCAGGAAAAGGCTTTAGTTCAGCAAGTTCCACAAGTATGACAGATTCCAATTTTGAGATTTCAAGGAGGAAAACTCCAAGTTTTGGTGAAAAGAAATCAAAGGGCCAAGGCATTCTGACCTGCTGTTCTTGGTCTTTCAAAAAGAAAAACCATCCCCATGTGGAGCCACTGTTAGATACCTATACCAATAGGTTTCATATTTCATGATTGGCAAAAGAAGTTCCAAATATGCTCTGCTTTGGTGATGCAAAGATCCCATATTTCCAAGAGAAGGCAATATGTGTACATAGCTTGAGGTTGACTGAATTTTGGATGGATGGTCCAACAGCCTAATCTGGATCATGCCATGTTTCAATTTTTGTTGTAGAATAGAGAAAGAAGTCTGTCCAAACTGTTTAATCTTGGCAGACCAATAGTTAGGTAGAGAATTAAGGTTCCCAACTGCTTAATCTGGGGCCTTGGAAGCAATAAGGGTAGTTCTAGATAGAAAATCAAAAGAAAAAGCCAAAGGAAAAGAAAAGGCACATGAGGGTCTGCAAGTCTAAGTGCACCCTCCATGAAGAAACAAAAAATGCTAGGCAAGTAGATGGGTAGGTAGATGGGGTTGCAGAAATGTCATTCCTTTCAATTGAATTTTGCTGGTCTAACATAAAGGAAACATCAATGGATAGAGAAGGTCCTCTCCTCCATCATTTTGCAGCAACTCAATGGAGCATGTCTAACTTCCTAATTTCCCCCCTTCACATTTATTGCTAACATCCCTACACCAGTTGTGTTCATGAAAGAAGTCAAGGTCTTGTGTTGGTTCTTGTTTCTTTAAGAGCCACATTTCTTGTCTAAAATTCTTTTCATTTTGATCTACTTCCTAAACTAGGTTGATATCATATAAACTTAGTGTTATCCCTTCTCATCCCCATCTTCCACTCATATTAACCCCTAAGTTCTTACTATTTAACTCCCTATACCCCTTGTTCCCCCTATTACTATGTAAATTATACAAAAAACCCAAAAAATTACATATCCCATTCCCTGAGCATTATAGCTCTATGATTGGTTTCAAATGTTTTGAGCGCTAAACATTAGAGCGCGACCCACAGAGCGCTATAAATTAATCCTGGGATTAATCCAAGATCAGCTTGGATTAATAACCTTAATCCCGGTTTTGTAAATGAGCCCGCGCATAATCCACTTTGCCCGTAACACCGTCAAAAAACCCACTTTTCTAATGTTTCCGCCGGGCGCGTATGTCGAAAATAATGTTATTTTATTCCCCGCCCGCTGTCGTATCGTCCTAACAACTTGATGACCCGTCGACCGTCGGATCTGGGTTTTCCCATCCGACGGCCCTTATCCATATCGGGTCGGCACCGATGACCGTAAGTTACCTCCCGAGAAACTGTCAGAGGGTGACGTCAGGCCTTTGCCACACGTCGCCCCCAAATTTTCTCGGGTCGCCCTCTGACAATACTGCTTCCGTATCCAGAGCGGTCCGAGAAAAACCACTTACCGCTTCTGGTTTACCGCTGGTCCCGTCACGTCCTCGTCACCGCCACGACGTGCCCACGTCACGCCACCTCACCGCCTCATCATCGCCCGGCCCGCCACCGCTCCGACCTGTCCACCACCTCACCAGTCCCCGTGGACCACTCACAGGCCGCCACGTCACCCATCCGTACTCGACCCCACCTAATGACGTCATTCTGACGTCATCCAAAAAAAACGCCAATGACCCAAAAGTCCATATTTTTGCCGAAAATCGCGGTTTTTCTTACCTTTTTCAAAACAAAAACTGTTCTGCTCTGCATGCATACTACGACCGTTAGCCGCCAACCTGCAGAAACCAATGCAAAGACCGTGGGCACGTCCATTACACCTGCATTTGTAACCATTGCGGGCAATTCATAAGGTATTTATCCAAATCGTTCCCTCCGCGCCTGGTTTTGTCCATAATTCTCTAAAGATATTTTAAAAAGAGTGAGGAACACTGTAACTACCAGCAAACCTCCAATAACCAGTATCTATTTTCAATTGTTGGGTCGGAATTCCTCTGCAGAACCCGCATTTAGCCAAATTTTTCTAAATTCACAGACAGTTCGCGCATTCGTGAACTTAAGACCCGAGCTCCACTAATTCACCGTGAATACAGTTTCACTAGGCCTAGCATTTGCTCTATCAGTCCTCTGTGCAATATTTCAATTGTTGACACTACCAGTTACCCTCTGTTCCTCTGCAATTCACCTCTCTGTTCCAGAGATACCCCTCTGTGTTGCTCTGTTTAGTAACACCAGTTCTAGTACAAGTCATAGTACTACTTAACCATGGAAACACCAGTAGCCCTGAATATTCAACCTCTGAACGCCCCACAAAGAGAGTTAGAATGGAAGGCCCTAGGAGATAAAGATTATCAGATGATAGACTTGTTCTCAATAAATTCTAAGTTTAATATTCATATGCTAAATGAATTGAAAGCTCAACACCTCAGTGGAGCTGATATTTTAGGGATTTGGGACTCCAACTTGCCCATTTACAACCTCCCTCAAGTCAATGTCCTTCCAGACCTGATCCATAGATGCTGTGAGAACTATGATCCCTGTCAAAGAGCTGTCCTCAGTACATCAGGTGCAGTCTTGTTCCATATCACCCCTGAGGCCATAAATCAAATGATCAACTTTCATTCTGCAAGACCATTGACTCCTCTCTCCATGATGGACTTATTAAAGAAGGGGGGCAGGCTGTCCAGTGCCCAGGTCATCAAGATTAATCAGTTATTTATTCAACCAAGCTCTGAAGCTCTGAGAACACCTCCTATTGGACATCCATATCTCAATGACTTGGGCAAAATGCTTGTAGATTTGATTAGCTATGTCCTGGGGTACAAGGGAGTTGAGGATGTTGATGACACCATAATGGCCATGCTGTCCATATTTTCTCCTGGAAAGCCTCCTGCTGTGCACTATGACTATGCTGAGTATATTGCAAACAAGATTCATGAGCAACTGATGAATCTAGAAAGAGAAAAGGTGTTCAGATACACCTCATACATCTATCATCTGTTCCTATTTTATCAACCAGACAGTTTCCCTATTCCTCTCAAGAAACTTGATGCCCAGGGAAATCCAAGGTCTGTAGTATTTTGGACCTCAGTTTTTCATTGCACCTCCCGTTCACCATACACATACTGTGAATTCATAGACCTGTTCATTCATCCAGCTATGACTTTGTTATTTGGTGTCCCTCCTCCAAGATTGACTGATGAGATGCAAAGAATACTTCACCTCTCAAAGGCCTACAGCATTGGTGATTGGTACTTTTACCAACACCATACAGTAATCAGAATATATGGCTGTGAGTTGAACCCTTATAGGCTGCCAAGATATGTCCCGATGAGACTATTTGCCTTGGAATATTTCAGACAGTTTGGAAATGCAGACCAGGTCCATTTCCACAGCAAAAACAAGAAGGTGCAACTAAAGGTCAGGAACCAGCTAGGCCCATTTCTTTACAACCAAAGGGAGGAGGGATGGAAGGAAGCTGATAGGATCCTAGAGGGCCTACGATTAGAAACTAGTTTCCGCTGGATACCTTATGACCCTAATCATTTCATTTCTCTAAGGAGGGTAAAATATAAATTGGGTGGCTATGCTCACATCAGATTGCCTCACATTGAGAAATATGCCAATTTATTAAGTTGGGAAGAGGGCACTCTAGAAGAGCCAATGACTAGAGAGCAAATGCTACAAAGAGAGGCAAAGAATATTGAGAAAGAGGCTGACTTGGAAACTTGTGGGCAGGTTTCCTCTTCATATCAAAGGCAACTTGGAGCAGCTGCCTCATCTTCGACAGCACATCAGCAAGCAGCCAAGGCTACTTATCAGGCTTCCAGCAAAGGCAAAGAGAAGCAGATGGAGCAAGAACAGCCACCTCCTATAGCAGAAAAGCAAGTAGAACAGCAAGAAAAAGGGCAAAAAGAGGGGCAGCCAATACAACAGCAAGAACAAACAGCTGAAGCCCCAATATCCACTGAGCAACAGGCTCAAGAGAATGTGCCTCCTAGGCAAGGAAAGACAGTGGAGGCCTCAGTGCTACAAACTCCACAGAAAGAAGAAAAGGGAAAGAAGAGGGATAGAGAGCAGGAGACTCCCCTCACCACATCCACAAATCAAGGGGAGAAAAGGCACAGAATGAATCCCCTCTCTGAGGAAGAAATGCCTATTGGACAATCTTTGGGCATGGGCCCACCAAGTATGGAGGCATCTGCAAGTTCCTTTCAGCAGGAACAAGAAAGAACAGTTGGAGGAGAAGTCAGCTCCTCAAGCCAGCAACGCAAAGCTGAAACATGCATCAAACAACAATTTATTGATATCAAAAAGAAGAATGAGCCACTTAGGATACAGCTGTACAATCACCTATTGAAAATGGCTCCTACAAACCAGCAGAGGTTGATGTCTACATATGATGTAGAAGAGGGCAAAATGATAATGAGTCATTTCATGCCAACCATGCTGCAGCCACAGTCAGCTGCAGACTATATAAGGACCAACCTTGAGGTCCTTGCAAAAGACATCCACCCTATGGATCAGATTGAATTGCACAAGCAAACGGGTGAGATGGTATATGCCACTCTGGCAGACAAAACTTTGGTTAATTATAGGTTGGAAAATAGCCTAAACAATACAGCTGCCCAACTTGAGTTGGAGAAAGCATCCTCTCAGGCAAAAGACAACCGAATCAAAGCATTGGAGGATATCATCATAGAACTTGGGCATGATCCCAAGGACACCAAAGCTACACAAGCGCTGCTGAAACTAAGAGATGCAGATATGGCAGCACTAAGAAAAATGGTTAAGATCCCAGCAACTCTTCACCCACAAACAGAAGAGGTTGCCCAGCTAAGGCATGACCAAGATGCAGCAAGCATGCTGATATCATTATACAAACAGCTGATCCAGACAGAAGAGAAATTGGGAGAATCAGAGGCTGCACTGCAGGCAACCCTACAACAAAAGGAAGTAGGCCAAACATCTCAGCCTCCTCCACAAATAATCAACCTTGAGGAACCCCCTCAAACTAGTGCTCCTCCTACAGAACAGACAGCTCAGACAGCGCCATCTACATCAGCACCAGCACCAACAACAGAGCAGGCTCCAAGCCTTGACATGCAGAAGCTGAAGAATGAAATCCAGGCCTTAGAAGCCCAAATGGCAGAGCTAAATGAAGCCAGAGAGAATTTAGCTAAGCTGAATGAAAAATATGACAAATCCAAGCAAAGTGTAGCAGAAAAAGGAAGGGAAATAAAGGCCCTTAAGGAGAAGATAAAGGAGCTGGAGAAAGAGCTCACCCTTGACAAAGTGGTGGCTGAGCTCAAGACAGTTTTATGGGCCAACATTGGCCAATCAATCACAGATCAATGGAAGTATATTGAGACTATTCATGAGCAAATGGAGCTCATAGGCAAAGCACACAGGGAAGTCCAGAGAGCAAGGGCATCTCTAGGCAATATGCCTGAGATAGCCAACAGAATGATTAACGTGCTCAATAACCGTACAGGTCCTCAGCTGGCAGCAATGGGAATCCCCAATAGAACTGAAACCATCCTGCTGATAAAGAGGGTCCTTACATTAAGAAGCCTGGTACAAACATTGGAAAGAAGAAGCCAGGACATGCAGACAGAAGTAAACAAATTCATGGATAAGTTTGCAGCATTACAAAGCAGAGGTCTTCCTGGCTTACTGAACAGTGTAGGGAGGCTACTTTCACATGAGAACTATGCAAAAAGGGTCAATACATTTGCCACCAATCAGATCACTGTAAGACCAAGCACCTCAGAAGAAACAGGGCCAGCATCTGGGCAAAGTCTCTATAACAAAGTAGAGAACTTATTTTTCATTATGAATGAGATTAAACATTTGTTTGAAGTGCCTCCAAACTTCTACAAATATATAGAGGCAGATGAGACCTTGGATGCAATTTTGAGACATCAATTGCCCACACAGGAATGGTGGACCAAAATGATACAGTTGATACTGTAATCAAGAGCCTTTCATCAAGTTTTGCAATCAAAAAACATAAGTCATCATGTACAGGAAAATTTGATGCATTCAGTATTTTTGGAAAAGAATAAACTAAGCCAACTCAGCAAACCAATTCGGCCACTAAAGTAGCACTGACAGTTACAGATGACAGGGCCGAGAAAGCTGCAGCATGACAAAGCCATAAAGACACATCATTCAGAATTAATACAAAATGCTCAGCCGACTCAGTGGCCTCCAAAGGTCAAAAAGACTTCTGACAGAATTAAAGGGCATTCACTTTGTATTTAGAGCAGTAATAACTTCTTTATCTGCTATTTTGTAAAGTTGGTGAACATATTTATTTCTCAAGTGACTCAGCGGTTCAGATATTTTGTATCACCGATTGTATATATTCCCCCTCGCCGAAGGAGCAGGGGTTGTTGTTGATTTTCTCTTCTAGAGATCTTATGCTGTAAATGTTCAGAGTATTAATACAAAGGCTGATGGAATTTCCAAAGTTCTGTGTTGTCTGAGGCGTTGTGTGTGTTTGCTAAATGCTAGAGGATTCCTGCGTATTTCATGGCACAATAAGTTTCCTTTAAACTCTTCGTTATGTGTTTTAATTATTTCTTCATAACCCATTCATGTTCTATGTTTCACAGTTAATGGCAAAGAAAAAGAATAGTTTCAGGACTTATTCATAGGATACCCTGATCTCAATCTATGCTGTTATAAATGTTTTCTTCAGTTATAGTTATAAGGTGTAATTCTTAATTGATGCACTTTCAGACTATATCTTTCACAGTGGTTATTGTTCAGGAATTCAAATCTGCTCCTGTGCAATATATCTCTTTCTCACACCCCCAGCTTAGTGGAAAAATCTTAATTGCTTTTCACTGGTTAAACGCACTTCATCATCACAATTTCAAGTTTGTTTCATGAAATATCTAAATGGCCCTGTTCCTTCAATAATCACACTCAACAAATTCAAACAACCTGCAACTGCAGACTCCATTGCCCAATGGTCTAAAACTGTCTGAGCATATCATCTTAAGTATTGAAAGACATCATTCAACCAAAATTACAAACCAAACCCTCAACTTATAACTAGCCTAAAATCTTCACAAAGCAGAGCTAAAATTTAAAGAGAGAGCCCTCTCTGATTATAGGTAGGCTAGGACCTATAATCCAAAGCTTGGTTAGTGGTTACCCCGGCCGTATTCCCTTGGGAGTCATAGGGAACAACCTAGGTGTTAACACATTTCACAAGTGTTAAACCTCTTAACCTACCTCACTACCTCTACAGAATCTTGGTTAAAAACGCAGAAAAGGTAGCAAAGGGAAAGATCATCAAGCAAGTTTGTTTCATCATGGCTTGATGAAAATCATTGTCTTCCATTAGCTTACATAGGTTAACCTGTCTTGGGAAGCATTCATGCAATCAACCTCTCTTTTGCCTACTCCAACTAAATCTAGCAGTCAGTCTACACCTTTGGCATCACCAAGACCACAAGAAGTAGGTTCTACAAGAAGACCTGTAACAAGAATATCTAGGGATGAGGTGACTAAAACATACACCAGAGGAAAGAGGCTTGCATTTTCTCCAAGAAATTTTGAAAGGGCCAGCCCTACTTCAGTTGAGAAAGAGACATCAACATATCACGACAAGATACCTTTGCAAGAGGAAGAGCAAGTAGATTTTGACACATATATCGTAGATCTAGTAATGCATGACGAGGAAAAGTCACATGAGAAAATCATCAAGGAGAAAGAGGAAGAAATCATAGGACTAAAGGATGACTTGGAAAAGGCCAAGTATATGATTTCATTCCTATAGCAGGAAAACAGGAAGCTAAAGGTAAAAATTCTCTTGCTTAACAAACCTAAAACTGATGTGGTGGAAGAGCATGACAAAGGAAAGGAAATGGTAGATGTGGAATAAATTGAAGGCAAGAAGGTTCATATCAAGCCTAGAGGGCCAAAGACCAGAGGTTTACAGAGACAAGAAGGGCAGGTGAGTGAGTCATCTCCTCCATTAGGTCAGCAAGACCTTGTTAAAGCATTTGAAGCAGATCTTGAAGAAAAAAAGAGTACTGGATTGAGAAGGTCAATGATCATTTGGAGATGCTCCTGAAAAGGGAAAACCAGACCACCAACCTATAGAGGCACATGGAAAGGCATTACTACAGTCGACACTTGATCAGTCAAATCAGGGTCAAAAACTTGAAAAGGGAATTGCGGAAAACCCTAATTGAGCAAAGGAAGAAGGATAAACTTGACCTATTAACTGAGGCCTCTCTCATTGCCTAGCACATCATTATCCAACTGAAAGAGGAAATTCTAGACAATTTTTTTAGAAATTTTTGAAGTTTTGTGACTTTTTGGGCATAACATAAAATCTCAGTCAGCCAAAAGCGTAGCGCCTTGGCGCTGCGCTTTTCCCTGGGGCCTCTGTTAGGTCCCTATACTACTAGTGTAACCCCTTATTGTTATTAGCACAACCCCCTTATTATATTGTTGTGCCAATGTAGTCCCATATTGTTATTATTGTGCCCCATAGAAGCCCACTATTGTTATTATTGTGCCCTTACAATATTATTGTTATGTCGGCTCTAATTATATTATGACCCCTTAGACTCCTATATATAGAAAGGAGGTCTTGTCATTTGTATCATCTAAGAATTATTCATTTGTGTGATGTAAAGGAGGTTGCCCCCTCGAAGAGGCTTATTTCTAAGGCGTTGATCTATGTTTTCTATCTTTTTGTGAGTTGGTTTCATAACATTTGGTATCAGAGCATTGGATTCTAGGGTTTCGCTGCTCCAAATAGGTCATCGTGGAATTTTCACTATAACTATTTTTCTGTGATGTTTTAGAAGCTAAAAAAAAACCTAGTTGAGAAGAAATCTCGATGAACCTAGGAACCGAATTTTAAATCTTGTCTAGCTATATTTTAGGATATATGATCTGAGGAAGTTGGAGTGTTTGCAAGCTCCATAATTTCATCTAAAACAGGTCATCGTGGAATTTTCGCTATAATTGTTTGGCTACAAAGTTTCAGAACCTAAAAAAAACCCATTTGAGAAGAAATTGTTGTAAACCTTGGGTCCGAATTTCAGATCTTGTCTCTCTATATTTTCAGATATATGATTTGAGGAAATTAGGGTTTTTGCAGACTCCCACATTACATCCTAAATAGGTGACCTTGGGAAAATCGTCATTACTTTCTCTCTGAACCTCAGATTGAAATTTCATAAGAAGTTCTAGAAAGAGGACATACTATAGTTTCTTTTGTATGTTTTTTAGATCCAAAGGTCAAAATAGTGACACGTGGCACTTCATACAAGTTCGCTCTTCTAAAAAGGTCTATAATATGGTCACCGTGGGAGATTTGGCATAACTCTTCCTTGGAGAATCCAATTTTGATCAAACTAGTGGCATTGGAAAGAGGACGTAGAGGGCTACTACAGGTCATGATTTCAGAACTAGAAGAGCCAAAATTACAGGGTTATAGTCATTTCAAGATTGAGCTCCTAAAATCAAGAAAAGGCGAGATGAGGAAGTTTGATGGCAAGGATCCGGTAAATTGGATACTACAGATGGAGAAATATTTTGATCTACATGGTGTACCACTGTTACAAAAGGTATGGACTGCATCTTCATATTTAGAACTGGATCAATTTTTATGATATAAAGGGCTTTGTTCTCGTAAATCACTTGTTACGTGGTCAATTTTCATGGAGGAAATGATAGCACATTATGAGGATACAAAGAGAAACACCTTTTTTAGCCAATCGATAAATGTCAAACAAAAGGGTTCAATGGCAAAGCACATTGACTACTTCCAAAAATTGAATATAAGGGTAAATGATGTTCTAGAGAAGCAAAAGATAAATAGTTGTATCTATGCCATGAAAGCTAATATCGATGGTATGAAAGCATATTGGAAGAAAGGCATGGAAGATTTGAAGAAAGACATGGAATGTTTGAAGGAAGGGGGGACAAAGATGGTACAAGAAAGGCCTCCTAATGATGAAAAGGATCAAGAAACATGAAAATAAGAGGATATATACTAGGAACCAACCCTAGAGAAAGAAGAAATGAATCCAACCACATCTTGTAAAGCATTGGCAAGAATTACCACTCCTCAAACTCTCAAGATAGAAGGACATATCAAGAAGAAAAAGGTTCAAGAAGTGAAAGATCACATCAAGAAAGAAGAAATGAATCCAACCATATCTTGTAATGCATTGGCTGAAATTACCACTCCTCAAACTATCAAGATAAAAGGACATATCAAGAAGAAAAATGTTCAAGAAGTGAAAGATCACATCGAGCATCAAGAAATGAATCTGACCATATCTTGTAATGCATTGGAAGAAATTACCACTCCTCAAACTCTCAAGATAGAAGGGCATATCAAGAATAAAAATGTTCAACAAGTGAAACATCACATCGAGCATCAAGAAATGCATTGAAAGAAATTACCACTCCTCAAACTCTCAAGATAGAAGGACATATCAATAAGAAAAAGATTCAAGCAGTGAAATATCACATCGAGCATCAAAAACAAGTTCTCCAAATTTTAAACGATAATGCCACTTTGGTGCAGAATTGAATGAAACAATAGGCATATCAACATCGGAGTGAAAGAAGTTTTGATGTAGGTGATTGGTTATTTTTACGACTACATCTCAAGCAAGCTATTTATGAGAAGGAAATGTTGGAAATACTACATGAACATAAGAAATGACGACCTTACCTAATGGGAAGACACTTCAAGGTAAAAACAAATAATGATAGTCTTAAATACTTTTTAGAACAAAGATTATCTTTAGAAAAGCAACAAAAATGGGTCACAAATATGTTGGGTTACAACTTTGAAATCATCTATAAAAAAGGGAAGCAAAATGTTGTTGCAAATGCACTCTCAAGAAAGGATGAGGATGTGCAAGCATTATTTTGTGCTATTTCTATTATCCAACCAAATTGGATAAACAAAGCAAGGGATGAATGGCAGAAGGACGAAGAAGTGTGGCCACTCATTCAAAAGTTGTAGAAGATCCCAGTTCAAAAAATATTGCTAGAGCTTGATGAGGAATGAAAAATCATTTTGGAACCTGGAGCAGTCAGAGAAACAAGAACCCAACAGCTATGAAATCGATCAATTTCAGAGTGTCTCATCAAGTGGAAGAACTTACCCGCTGAAGATTCCACACGGGAGGACAAGAATTTTATACAGAAGCATCAAGAACTACTCAAGCATTGAGGACAATGCTTTTTGAAGGAGAGGGGCATGTTAGGTCCCTATACTACTAGTGTAACCCCTTATTGTTATTAGTACAACCCCCTTATTATATTGTTGTGCCCATGTAATCCGATATTGTTATTATTGTGCCCCATAGAAGCCTACTATTGTTATTATTGTTCCCTTACAGTATTATTGTTATGTCGGCTCTGATTATATTATGACCCCTTAGACTCCTATATATTGAAAGGAGGTCTTATCATTTGTATCATCTAAGAATTATTCATTTGTGTAATGTAAAGGAGGTTTCCCCCTCGAAGAGGCTTATTTCTAAGGCGTTGATCTATGTTTTCTATCTTTTTGGGAGTTGGTTTCATAACAACCTCCAAATAACAAAAAAATTGCATTCTTGGATAGCTTATCACCTTCACATATCATCTATGCCACTTGGGTGCGATGCCATCTTTCAATTTGGGAGAAAAAAGCCAAAAACATGCCAAAAAACCACTTTCTGCCACTTTTTTACCCTGGTGCTGTGCTTTTAGAGCGACCTTGGGATAATCCATTTTTCTCAGCCTTGGAGAGGCCATTTTGCATGCTTAAGAACTCTATGGAAAACTAGACATCTTAATATTTCCAATGATGCATTCAAATCATAATTGGGAGTACAGAAAGCCACTCAAAATTGTTCTCCAAGTTGGTGTTGCGCTTTTCCCATGATTTGCTACAGTTTTCCCAGGAAGACAGGAATTCGGATTTTCTCTAGTCAAAGTCAAAGATGATGGTCAAATTACTCCTCTAGGGTAATCATGTGATGTAATTAAATGTAAATAAGGTAGATAATGTAAATTTCATGTAGATTCATGCTTACTTATGTTTGTAAAGTCAAAATGAATTAGTTGGTTTAATTAGGGAGTTTCTTTTTAATTTCCTTAGGTTTAGGTTTGGTTAGATATATTCTTGTAAACAGTTCCTATCATGCGGAATTCGAACCCTGAGAGGGGGGAAGAGTTGTTTTGGTCTATATCTACCCAAATCAAACTGAAGGGAAGGGTTGAATGCCTTTTATTCAAGACTTTGTGGAGCTAGTGTACTTGTGACTATTTGCAGGAGTAATATACAGGAGTTGTAGCTATTATAGTGGGATTCTTGTGGTATGTTCATTAGCAGTGTTTTTTCTTTTGTTATCATCAGTTTGAATGTATTTTCCTCTCTACTTCCATCTTAATTATTTCTTGTGATTGTTTCATAAGTATTAAACATAATTCATATGTTTATGCTCTGTTTTGTTGAAACTCTCATATTTTTGTTACATTTTCCTCTGATAAAAATGAATTCATGAACTCATGCTCATTTTGAAACCTTACTTTTCTACCCTATCCACCATGACAAATCAAGGATGTTAACTGAGCATGCCTACCTTGCCCCATTATATTTATGCAAACTCATGTTTTAGAAGCCCTAACCTAGCCCCTAGACCTAGACCATCATCCAGCAAAAAACCCTAAAATCAAAAACCCCAAATTGAGCTGAACTATCTAGCCTAAAATCCATTCTTGCACCAGTCAAATCCTTGGCTCTGACCATAGAGAGAGCCCTCTCTAGTTTGGTAGGGATGGCTACCGAACTAAAAGATTAGTTTGAGGCTACCTCCGTTGGTCTCCTTTCTCAGCCTTGGGACACTGAGGGGTGATATCATTTTTGGTGACCATACTAGGGAGCGAAGTGAAAAATCTTCCCTAGTATTTTTGTTGCGATTTCATCAAGATCTAGGCCTGTGGGTGACAAGTCCTAGTTTGAAAGAAGGCTGGTTCAATAATTGAGCCAAAGTGCAGATTGAGGAAAATACTGACTCCTAAAATATATACAAGGTCAAATTTGGATCCTAACCCTCCAGCAGTAGTTGACAATCCAGAGAATATTTTGAGGAAATTGAATTCTTGACAACCTCCAGAATTTGAAACAAGTACATCTCCATTGCTAAGAACTACAACTTTACCAACATAATTGATTTCTCTTGAAGATTTTTCTTTTGATCTAAACTTTGAGTTATCATTATTCAAGTCCAAGTCCGAATCTTCTCTTCCAGAAACACTTTTTAATCCTGTGAAGTTTGAGTAATATGTGAAATCTTCTAAGGTTTCATCTGATAAGCTTGATAATAAGGTTTGGTCAAATTTCCATAAACTCCAGAATCTAGTTGATCAATTGAAATTAACTTCTGAAAAAGCTTATACCCTATATGAGCAAGAGTCTTTCCCCATTGTTACCCCTCCTTACACAACTACCCCTTCATCTTCCACCACTAAACCATCATCTCCTCCCAAATAATCCTCTTCCAAAACAACTCCTCCATTAATACCCACTGTTATAATTGTCATATTACCTTCTGCAGCCTTTATGGTGAGATTTGGCCCTTTGATTTTCCCTGGGAAGCTTGCTACTTTACCTTATAATTATGGTCAAAGGTTGCCTTTGTTTTATGGCACAACCAAGATCACAACAAGACAACATGTTGATAAGATAAATGATTTCATTGACCTCGAAGAAGTCGATGAAGATGATGCCAAAATGCACCTCATAGCTCAAAGTTTTTTTGGTGAAGTGAAGAAGTGGTTCCGTGCTTTGATAATTATCTTAATAGCTAATCCCAAACAATTGATAGAATTGTTCTTGGCCAGATGGGAAGAGAAAAAGAGCCCCCTTCAGATCCTGGGTGAATACAATTCATTGAAAAGAGATCCAAATGAATCCGTGCAAGACTTCAATATCAGATTCAATAAGGTCTACAATGTTATCCCAAACAACATCAAACCTCCTCCTGACTTGGCATTGTTTCATTATCCTGATGCCTTTGACCCTGACATGGGCTATCAACTAAGAGAGAGGAATCCCATAACTCTTGAACAAATGTAGTCGAAAACTGTGAGTGTTGAAGCAAACCTGTTGATTAAGAAATCTCAGAAGAAAGTGGACAAGAAGGTCACAATCAAAGAGGAGTCCCCTTGGACTTCGTCGGATGTTAAACTCAAAAATTTAATCAAAACCATGGAGAAAATGATGGATAAGATGACAATATCAGAAACTCAAGTCTGGAATCCTAATTATCGAGGGCAACAACAACAACCTCAATTTAGAATAAAACAAAGAGAGAAGAAAGGTCAGGATCAGTAAGCACATCAATAGATCCATACTCCACTCCAGTAGAATTATGCACAGGGACTTGATGAAGAATAAGAGTTTGCAGGTGAGAACCACTTCTTTTAGCAGGATCAACAACCTATTTTACTAACAGAAGAGGATGAGGTTTCTAAGGAAACATATGCAGTTGATGATCATAGACTTGTTCTTTCAAATGATGATGTGTTGGTAGTCGAGATAGAATATTATCAAAGGGGTTACCAAAATTCTCTTAGCCAAGTGCAAAGGTAGTATAATTTGAGGAACAAAAGTGTGCAACTTACTTCAAATCCAAAGAAGCCAACTTCTCAAAAAGATACTCATACCAAAGAATCAACCTCTACAAATCAGAATAAAGAAAAGGAGGCTGCTACCATTAGTCAGGGAAAGAGAAATGCATAAACACAAACTAGAGGATAAAGAAAAGAGATTCCCACCAAAGAACAACCAAAAAAGAAGGATATGACTTCCAAAGAGGTAGAAAAACATTCTAACTTATTTAGTCTAGAGAATGAGATTTATAAATTGAAAATTTCCATTCCTTTGACCAAATTAGCTAAGAATGATCAATATAAATTCCATATAGCCAAATTTTTGAAGGTCGATCAAATGTCAGACATGGTGAATATTAGTGATGACCACCCTAAACTTTTGTTTGGCCCTGTCGTAGATGGAAATTTAGAAGATAGTGAAGTCCCACCATTTTACCTCAGTCTCCTGATGCTCTCCTGGTCATGGGGAGAAAAATTTAAAGGTAGTTTGCAACGTTATCAAACAAGTAAAGGGGGAATACTAGTCCAAAAATTCCAGGATGTAAGAATATGACAATGTTGTGTTAGATATCCTCAAAAATTTTCCTGAGTATAAATTATCTCTGATTCCAAGAAACCAGAATTTCATGGCTGATTCTCTTGCCACTGCTGCAAGCATGTTTAAAATCCCAATACATTCCAATAAGAAATTTGAAATCAATGTTAAACATTGCCCTGCTGTCCCTGATAATCTCTAGTACTGGCAAGTGTTTCAATATGATAAGAAAATCAATAATTTTCTACAAATGGAGGAAGAATTTTCCACCTCTTACATTGATGATGTATTTTATGAAGATGATCAGGAGATCCAAGCCACATAATTGGAAATATTACAGTTGAAGGAAAATTCCATTCCAAGAGGTCTTGTACCCTTGGAAGAGCTCTTCAATCATGATGATGTTGCACAGAAGCTGACATTCATTCCCACTGAAATAGGAGTTGAAGACATCAATATTGGCACAACTGAGAAGCCAAAGATGGTGAAGTTGTCAAAGTCCTTAACCCTAGAAATGAAAAGTAAGTATGTAGCACTTTTGGCTGAGTTTTCTAATGTGTTTTCATGGGAATATTTAGATTTGAAGGTTTATGATAAAAGTGTAATTCAACATACTATTCCTATCAAACCCAATCAAAAGCCTTTTTGCCAAAAGCTCAGAAGGATCAATCTGAAGCTGCTTCCATCCATAGAGAAAGAGGTAAAAAGATTATATAAAGCTGGTATCATTGTTCCTCTTCACTTTTTTGAGTGGATGTCAAATCTGGTTCCATTTCGGAAGAAGACAAGTGAGATTTGTTTATGCATTGATTTCCGAAATATGAACAAAGTGTCCTTGAAAGATAATTACCCTCTCCCAAAGATGGATCACATTCTGCAAAGGGTAGTGGGTTCTACTAGAATGTCTTTACTTGATGGCTATTCCGGGTATAATCAAATCTTGGTCCATCCTGATGACCAAGCAAAGACAACATTCACTACACCGTGGGGTACTTTCATGTATGCCAAGATGCCTTTTGGGCTAAAAAATGCAGGAGCTACATTTCAGCGAGTGATGGACATCGCTTTCACTAATGAAAAGGATGTGTTTTTGGTTATTTACCTTGATGATATCACAATTTTCTCCCAAACAGATGAAGACCATTTGCATCATTTGAGGATAGTCTTCCAGAGGTGCAGGAAATTCGACATATCGCTGAATCCGAAGAAGAGTTTGTTTGCCATGGAAGAGGGAAAATTACTTGGTCATATCATATCAAAGGATGGCATCCACATAGATCCCGCAAGAATTGAGGCAATCCAACAATTGGATTACCCAAGAAACAAGAAGGAAATTCAGTCTTTTAATGGTAAGATCAACTTCTTGAGAAGGTTTATTCCTAACCTTGCTAAACATCTAAGAGAAATAAATAACATGTTGAAAAGTGACAATGAGGTAAGTTGGTCTAAGGATGCAAGGAAATCTTTCAACCAAGTCAAAACTGCATTGTCTTGTGCTCCCATCTTAATCAGCCCTGATTACACTATGGATTTTATCATTTTATCATTTGGTTTTGAGCACACATTGGTTGCAGCCCTAACGTAGAAAAAGACCAAAAAACATAGCAACCAATTGCATTTTTCAGCAGAACCATAAGGGATGCAACATTAAGGTACAATATCATTGAAAAATAGGATTTGGCCCTAGTAAAGGCTTTGAAGGATTTCTAGGTGTACATTCTTCATTCACATACTATTGCCTATGTTCTGAATGTTGCAGTCAAGGATGTTTTGAGGTAGAATGATCTAGAAGGTAGGTGAGGTAAATGGATTGCTGCAATGTTGGATTATGACGTCAAAATTAAGCCTACAAAGCTTATCAAAAGGCAGGGTTTGGCAAAGCTAATGGCGGAATCCAATTTACATGCTATGGATATCAATCTTATTACTACAATGTTCGAAGAAGAAGTGGTTGATCCATTAGTTCAGGTATCATAGGTTTTTACCTCATCTCCTTGGTATTTCAATATTGTTTTTGTGCTTCAACATTTGAATTCTCCACCGGGTGTGTCGAAAAGTAAGGCTAGATCATTGAGGCTAAAGGCTCAAATATATTGTATTTTGGACAATGTTTTATTCTGGAAGGATCTGGGGGGAATTTTGTTGAATTGTCTAGTTGAAAGCGAAGCAAAGGAAGTCATGAATGAATTTCATAAGGGAAATTGTGGTGGTCACCTTTATTGGAAGACTACAAAAAACAAGATCTTAGGAGTTGAGTATTATTGGCCGAGTTTACTTTTTGATGTATAAAAAACTGTAGTGAGTTGCCATGAGTGTCAAAACTTTCAGGGAAAGAAAAAGTTGTTACCTTTTCCCTTGCAGCCCATTTTTGTCCAAGCACCTTTTAAGTAGTGGGGTCTTGATTTCATTGGCGAGATCCACTCTTCATCTTCAGCTCAACACAAGTGGATTTTAACAACAAACGACTATTTCACGAAATGGATCGAGGCCATCCCCACAAGAAAAGCTACGGATGCGGTAATAATTTAATTTGTTGAGTCTAATATTTTGTACTGATTTGGTTGTCCACAGAAAATTATCACTAATAATGCACAAGCCTTCAAGTCGAAGAACATGATTGATTTATATGAACAATACCACATCAAACTCGGGCATTCAATGACATATTACCCACAAGGTAATGGGCTGGCTGAATCATCAAATAAATCATTGGTAAATATCATCAAGAAGTTGCTGGAAGAAAACAAGAAGAATTGGCACAAAAAGTTGATCAATGCTCTATGGGCAGACAGAGTGAGCACCAAGAAGTCCATAGGTATGTCACCTTTTCAGCTGGTCTATGGAGTAGACATTGTTTTTCTGACTTCTCTTGCTATCCCGATGATGAATATTTTGTAGGAATTCGACAGTAAACCCAATTATATTCAACGAAGAATCAATAAGATGATTCATTTGCAGCAGTTTAGAGAGGAAGTATTTTAGAATACTTCAAAGCTCCAGGAAAATATCAAGAAAAAATATGACCAAAAAACCAAAGCAGATGATTTTGTTTTGGGAGATGTTGTTCTCCAATGGGATGCCCAAAATGAGGAGAAAGGTAAGCATGGCAAGTTTGATAACTTGTGGAAAGGACCATACATGATTTCAGCTTTCAGAGGTTAGAATGCATATTTATTAGAAGAACTAGATGGATGAGAGCTAACAGGAGGATCAATCAATGGTCGATTCCTCAAGCATCACCTCACTTGATTCCTTAAAAAATTTCTCATTTCCAATGTACATATCAGTTTATTTTGTTGCTAAGTGTGAAGGAGCTGTCATGAAAGTTTGAAGCATGAGGAGAAGGCCATAAGACTTTTTCTGATCATCTGTCATTTTTTAAAGTTAAGTTAGTTTCAGTTGTCTTCTGTTTTTTCAGTCAATCATTTCATTTTTGAGTTTGTTTACTTTTTCGACTCCATTTCCCAATGGATAAGGCTACCTGGTCTACGGTGTTCTTGACACCTCCTAAAGGAGCTTCCATCCCCAACTGGAACCAATGTTAGATTTTATCAGTTCTGTCAGTCACCAGTGATGAAATGTACTCTTTCAAAATGTTTGTTAGCATCTTAGGTCAAATTTTTATATTTTCAATAGGATTTCAAATAAAAATTGGTCATTGGTTCGTATGTCTAGGTAGGTTACTACTCCCTCAATTCCATGATCAAAATGCCATCTTGGTAATGCCATCATTCATTCTGATGAGTCATTAATAAAGTTTTCTGATCATCACCTCAGCCATCATCTCATGGTCACTCATACTGCAATGTACAAAGGTCCAAATCATCAATTTCATTCTCCATTAGATGTCATCATTATGGTCAAGTCATCAAAATGGTCAAATTAACAATCATGACATCATCTAGGTCATCATTGTGGGAGTAGTAAGTAGGGAATGTACTATATAATTATCTATAAAGCATATTTTTATCTTCATTAAGATGTAATTTTGCATGATGAATTTGAAGGCTGTAGTACAAAATAGATTTCATATCATTATGTAACAGACAAGGTGGGTCCACATTACCACCCAAGAGAAAATCGACCTCCTTGCCTATAAAAGATGAAAAGAGAAAAAATTTCATTCATTCCATCCTCTCAAGACTTCAATCCATCACTAATAGTCATCGTCACCTTCTAAAAGACAATTTTTTTCCCCAAGAGTGCCAAATTACTGTTGCACTGCAAGTTTCACTCTTGTGTTGCACTTTTCTCCAGCAGTGCTGCGCTTTTCTTCCAAGTGCCGCATTTTTCCTTAAAGGTGCCAAACGTTAATTTTCAAGGGATTTATTCAGAAACCAAAGGTGTCAGCTCCTGAAATACAAGTAAGTGAGTCTCTTGTGCCCCTCCTCCACCTTCCATTTGCTTCAGTTTGCCTTTGAAATCTCAAAATTCGTCCTCTCTTAGGGTTTGCTGCATTTTTGGTTGTCTAAGTGTTTTTGATCCATTTTCTCTAAGAAAACCCTAATTTAAGGCTAAAACCACCTTCACCCACCTTCATTCACCTTCCTTTACACCTCATTTCACTCATTTCCCTCATCTCCTTCAATTCATCACAAACCCTAGCCTAAACTACACTTTCCTAGGTTAGGGCTATTTTTTCCACTTTTACACCCTTTACCCTCACCCATACCCTAAAATTTAACTTCCCTACACTCCTTAACATCTATCCCTACCCCCTTAAATTTTCCCAAGAATTTATAAGCTCCCCAACCCCTTCATCTCCCTCCATTCCTAAAACTACCCCAAAATCCCTAGTTTTCCTAGCACAAAACCCTAATTCCTATTCTTAGTGAGCTAGGGTTTACATAAGGGAGGCAAGATCATTAGATATGAACCCACTATAGTGCAGGACATCATGTCTTCACCCTTCCTTAAGAAATCATTCCAAGATGCAGGTTCCCTTGTTTTCTGCCAAAAGATTAAAGAACTAGGTTTAAGTGATAAGTTAACAAGCACATTTGCCACTAGTTTAAGGATGGATAAAGAAACTATTATATGGGTCACTTTTACCATTTCAGTAGAGGCCATTTACATAGCCATTGGGCTCCCAAATCATGGATAGGTTTGGTTCAAAAGGACATACCTAGATATTGAAAATTATAAAATGTTTTTGAAACCTCCTTACAAAGCTGCTCCAAAGCATATTTTTCCTTTTAGACAGTTGCTTGACAAGTATGCCCCTCTCATGAAAATGATAATGAAATACTTCATATGTGAAGGTAGTTTTTCAAGGATATATCAATACCATGTTATATTACTGATGCATTTCACAAGTGTTAAACCTCTTAACCTACCTCACTACCTCTACAGAAGCTTGGTTCAAATGGCAGAAAAGGTACATAGCAAAGGGAAAGATCATCAAGAAATTTTGTTCCATCATGTATTGGTGAAAATCATTGTCTTCCATTAGCTTACATAGGTCAACCTGTCTTGGGAAGCATTCATGCAGGCAACCTCTCTTTTTCCTACTCCAACTCAATCTAGCTGTCAGTCTACACCTTTGGCATCACCAAGACCATAGGAAGTGGGTTCTACAAGTAGACCTGTAACAAGAATATCTAGGTCCAAGGTGACTAAAACATACACTAGAAGAAAGAAGCTTGTGTTTTCTCCAAGCAATTTTGAAAGGGCCAAGCCTACTTTAGTTGAGAAAGAGACATCAGCATATCACCACGAGGCACCTTTGCAAGAGGAAGAGCAAGTAGATTTTGAGACCTATATGGCAGATCTAGTAATGCATGAGGAGGAAAAGTCACATGAGAAAATCATCAAGGAGAAAGAGGAATAAATCAGAGGGCTAAAGGATGACTTGGAAAAGGCCAACTATATGATTGCATTCCTACAGTAGGAAAATAGGCAGCTAAAGGTAAAAAAATCTCTTCTCAACAAACCTAAAGTTGATGTGGTGGCAGAGCATGACAAAGGAAAGGAAGTGGTAGATGTGGAACAGGTTGAAGGAAATAAGGTTCAGATCAAGCCTAGAGGGCCAAAGACCAGAGGTTTACAGAGACAAGAAGGGCAAGGGAGTGAGTCATCTCCTCCATTAGGTCATGTTGAAGCCTCGAAAATCAGGTCTACAACAAGGGGGATACCCACCCGGTCTAGACCTTGGTTAGAAACTCCTTTTCCGTTTGGTATAGTGGGTCTGACTGGGGATATGGGAATAGTTTCCCAATATATGTGTGTGTGTGTGTTGAGAATTGATATTTATTTCCTAATGATTCCTAAGTAAAAAGCTTTTTATTCTAAATCTAATCTAACAACATGAAATTGTATTCTAATAAACAAAAATACCTAATTCTAAACTAACCCGAGATGTAATCTTTCCGTTATGCGATCTAAAATGATTTCAAATAACAGTTGATAATAAAGATCATTCAGTTGTTATGAGAAAAGAATTCAATAAAGATAAATCATTTCATATAAAAAGTTAGATGAAACAGTTGTGAAAAACATATCGCATAATAAGCTACTCATATATTAAGCATAAATAAATAGCTATCACTGTACAAAAGTGCCAAATGATAACTCAAGCATTTAAGCATTCATATATAAATAACTAAACATGAGTATCACCATAACACATAAGCAAAAACAGTTAAGAGATAAAAGTACCATTTATAACTAGTTCTACTCATGAGCTCCAGCAATAATGATCTATCTCTTCTTAATCCAACATCCACTAAGAGTACAAAAGTGCAACATCAGTAGTAGATATTAAACGCAGATATCAATAAATCATGTTCCATTCATTCATCAAAACCTCCTCGGAGGGTGAAAAAGTGCATGTTCTGAGGACAAGTTTTTGATGAATTTCTGGATCCTTCTCTAAATGCACGAGAAGGGTTTAAATACTACTAACTAATTCTAAAAATAATTTATTACAAAAATGTAGGATGCGGTTTAAATGACTGTCCTCATTTCAGGCAAAAATAAAGCAAAATTAAAACCAAAAATGAATCTAAAACTACAACTAATAACTAACTATCTATGTATCCTTGTAGTCGCAAGTGTTCAACATTTGCTTGAGGAGAGTTGGCTGGCCTACTTCCGACTTTAGCTATCTTGCGAAAACGGAATCAGTAAGAGTTGCCGCCATCTTCTCGGCAGAGTTGATGATACATTTGAGAGTCATGCACTGGCTATGTGGTTTTACAAAGTACGTCCAGTAAGAATCCCAATTCAACTTGGTTAACCTTTGGATTGACTTTTCCCTTTATTGAGCCTTCTGTCTCCAGCTTGTTTGTAGATGCTGTACATTTGGTAGATATTTACATACTATTTGAAGATAAATACCACTGGTTTTGAGTTCCAGTTTTACCTTCTGCCTTTAGCACTTTTTTTTCTACAAATTTCTGAGCTTACAGGCGACTGAGAAATTAGAGGCTTTCCATCTCGAGGGGTTTTGCCTGGCGATGCGCGATTAGTGCTAGGCGCTAATCACGCATTGGAAATTGCCTCTGTTTCACGATCCGGGCTTCCCTGGTGCGATTTTTGCCTCTTGCGTGCTTTTTGTTAAAGGATATAAAGCTTAAATTTTGTGGAAAGAATGACTTATACGTTCTTGGTTCTGAGCTTTAAATTCTCTATATGTGATATCAGCATTATCTAGTACCCATTTAACCATGTCTGTGTATGGAAGAATTTTGGGCCTCGCTGCTATCCTGTGCAAGAACGAACATGCTAGATCTGTAATAGATGCCTCAGAAGACCCATGTGAGCCTGCAGTAGCCATAACCTCCATTACCTTGGGATCTTCTTCCTCAAGTAAACTATACATGCCTTCCCAAGTAGTAATACTGGCATATTTGTTACAGGTGGTGTCTGTGTATAAGGGTGTCATCTCTTTATCTTTAGAACTGGGAGCTTTACCCTTATTTCCCATAATATCTTGAACTCTGCTATGTATACTTCTTTGCTCTTCACTCCTGCAGTTTACAAATGAGGTGAGAACGATGATAAGAAAAAGGTGACGGGAAAGCTTTAAATGCGGAAAACATATAAAATATACCACCTTACGTGAAATGGCTCCTTGATAAGATCAAAACCATATTTTATTAATGATTGCCAACTAACTCATTAATTAACATTAACACACAAAACTGGGCCTCGGTTTATGAAAAAAACTTTCTTGAACAACGGGCCTTGCAGATCTGCGATAAGGCAATTTTGCGATTTGCTTCGCAATATCGCAAATCGCAGTATCGCAGATCGCAATATCGCAGTATCGCAGATCGCAATATCACAAATCCATTGTGTGTGGTAATCATCTGTCAATGTGTTTTTTGCAAAATGCGATTCGCAAGATGCGTCATCGCATATCGGCGGTTTAAGGCATTTTAGCGTAAGTGATGTTTGAGGCATGTGATGCGATGAGGGTCTTTTGATGCGTGATTTCACATCGCAATTTCGCACTTTTAGAATTCCGCTTGTAGGAAGGCATCCATTACCCTTTTTGCAATGCGACGCATTTTAAGGAGTGATTTTATTCTAACTTATCATAAAACTTAAGTCTTTTTAGATTTTTTGAGGGTATTCTCCTAAGTTTATGATAGTAAGTTTTATTGAAAAAGGAAATACAAGCATTAATCAATTTTTTAAATTTTTGAATAAGGGTCCCCACTTATTTAGTATTAGTGATAAAACTAAATAAGAAGGGGGGTTGTTGCTGGCCACAACAATTGGCGATTCACTTGGAAGAACCAGTTATCTTTGCTTTTCTTTTGAATTTCCTAAACTTCCAAAACAGAATTTTTTCTAGAAAATCAAACTTTATTATAGAAAGATAAAATACATTATGCTTTTTAGCCGTCAATGATAGTTTGTTTCTTCTATGTCAACTTTGTTTATTTACTTCCTAGAGCTAGTCATTGTATCTATATCAGTCACTAATTAGTTTATAGAGATAAAAACAAAGGCTTCTTTGTAAATTAGTTTTAAATATGCTCATTTGTCGTAGGTAGAGCCTCTGTTGCCAGCAGGCATTTATAGCCTCGACAAGGTTACCTATTATCCAGCAATGATCCTGTATCCCACTTGGAGAAATATACAATTTTCAAAGAGAAATCCATATCTACACTTATTGCTTTCATTTTCTTTTAATCCTTAAAGAACAATGCCTTGGTTTGGTAGCCAAATTATGACAGTGCCACTCACTTGATTTATAGCTTTGCTGAACAAGCTGGCTCGTGATGAGACCCCTTGTCTTTTGATTGCAACAATCTTGAGTCATTTCCCTGTTGCAGTACACAGTTTTGGCAAAGTCAACAAGCTATAATATCTATGATCATGATAAGTCGGCTCGTGATGAGACCTCTTATTCTTTAAGTTTAAAGTGTATCACTGGATTATTCCTTGAAGCTTGTGATTCCTTAGGTGGGGAGGAAGTCATTGTTTCCTTAAGAATAGCTCTGGACGACAATGGTAGAGTTTTTGGAAAGAGCTTTTCTACAGAGAATCTTTGTTTTGTTATTGATACCTTTCATTTGACTGATATAAAACAAATTCCCACTAAAGGTCATTTTTTTATCAAAATTTACAAGGTTGAAACTAGTATCATATTCAGGCTTATAGCTCTTTGACTGTATCTTTCAATAATAATGACCAATTTTCTAAATTATTTCTATTTATACAAGCGAAAAAACAAAATCTAAAAGAAATACTTGTCCTTTTCGTGAATTCCAAATGTAACCATTTACAACTGGTTTTATTATGAAAATAAAGGAAAAACTAATCTACAAAAATAGAAGAATGATATCCTATGGAAAGTATTTTTTTGAGGATCTGCCTGTTAACAGGTAAAGATTCTCTTTTTCCTGTTAAATCCTGTAACATAAAGGTAGATGGGCCTATGATTTCTGCGATTTGGAAAGGGCCAAGCCACATTTGTTGAAACTTCGTATGTTTTCCCTTTTTCTCATGAGCCTTGTCCCATTTTAAAACTAGATCTCCTATCTGAAAGTCTTTTCTGGACATCATGTTTGAGTCAAAAGAAGCTTTTACTAATGCTTGGTGATGAGCATGAATTATTTTAGCCTGTTCTCTTTGCTCTTCTAGCTTAAAGATTTGTAGTTGCCTTAGTTGTAAGGAAGAAATTGGCGTTTCATCAATATATTGAACTAAGGCCAAAGAGGGAATTTATAGATGAGTTGGAAGAACCACTTCTTTCCTATAAACTAAAATAAAGGGATAAGTGCCAGTAGAGGCTTTTTGCATTATTCGGTTTGCCCATAAAGCATATATTAAAGACTTGTGCCAATTCTTATGATTCTGGTCAATAGTTCGCTTAATGATTCTGATTAAGTTTTTATTCATAGATTCAACTAACCCATTCCCCTGTGGGTAATAATTGGCAGAGTATTTAAGCTTAAAACCTCTTTTGAGTGCAAATTTAGTCATAGCATTGCTAGAAAAATACGATGCATTATCAAACATTAAAGCAGAGGGTAAACCAAACCTGGTGATTGTGAACTGATCTATGAAATCAATGATGTGTTCGGCATTAGCTGTCTTGAGAGGAACTGCTTCTACCCATTTAGTATAATAATCTGTAGCTATAAGGATATACCTATGTTGTCTAGAAGAGTGAGGAACAATTTCACCTATTATATCCAATCCCCATTGATCAAAAGGTTGTTCAATGTTGACTGGCTGCAAAGGTAATGATGGCTTCTTTTGTCTCCCAGCAACAGTTTGACAAACTTGAAATTTCCTTACATAGAAATGCGTGTCTTTGAATAGTGTGGGCCAGTAATAGCCTGTGTAGAGGATTTTATGTGCAGTAGCATCTCTAGCATAATGTCCACCTGTTGGTCCATCGTGGAGTTCCTGAAACACTTTTTCAGCTTCAGATTTCTCAAGACATCTAAGGAGAACAGAATCATAATTCATTCTAAAAAGTACATCGTTCACGAGCTAATATTGCTTAGCCTTCAACCTTAGAGCTCTTTTCTTTGTATAATCAAGGTTTGAAGGCGAACATCCATTCTTTAGATAAAATATGATATCGGCATATAATGAATCAACATCGTTTAGGCTTACCTAGTACATTTGTATCTCTGTAGATGGTATTTCGGAAATAAGCGATGCTCCATCCAGCATTTTGCAAAAGCCTTGACCTTTTACAATATTTGTTGGTTTAATTTCAACGTCATATTCTTGTAATGCGGTAACCCAATTGGCTCTTTTCTCACCCACATCTTTCTGTACTAAAAGATTTCTTACCACTAGAAATGGTACTATGATCTTTGTATGGGTTTTAAGCAGAAAGGGTTTGAAATATTTTATCGCTTTGAAAACAACATATGCTTGTTTCTCTACGTCTGAATAATTTAACTCAGCCCCTTGTAGATTTGAACTGAAAAAAGCAATTGGGGCTTCTACTTTGTCTTGATTTGCTTGAGTGAGTATCGCAGCATATGATCTATCAGAGGAAAATGTATATAAAATGAAAGGATCAGAAAAATTTGGAGTCGCTAAAGGTGGAGCGTTAACAATCGCTTGTTTGATCAAACTGAATGCTTCATATTCGTCTTGGCCCCATTTGAAGATTTAGTTCTTTTTAATCATTGCTTGTAAAGGAGATACGATTCTTGAAAAATTTGGAACAAATCTTTTTACAAAGTTAATCTGGCCAAGGAAAGATTGCATAGCTTGCTTGTTGTGAGGAAAAGGTATTTCAGAAATCTCCTTGATTCTGTCAGGATCGATATGGATTCCAGATTTTGACACTATGAATCCAAGAAGTTTTCCTTCACTTAATGCAAAAAAGGACTTTTTTGGGTTAAGTGAAATTCCATACCTTTGACACCGTTGGAAGATTTGTTTTAAATCTCTGATATGATTGCCTCACTTCTTGGAATATATAGTTCTGTCATCCAGGTAGATTACTACCACTTTGTTTATTAATCCCTTAAATGCGATGTCCATGGCCCTTTGGAATGTGGCACCAACATTGATCAAACCAAAAGGCATCTTTGGATAGGCATAAGTACCCCATTTGGTTCTGAATGTGGTCTTTAATTGATCATCGAGATGGACCAAAACTTGGCTATAGCTGGAGAAGCCATCCAAGAAGGACATTAATTTTGATCTTGCAACTGCCTGCAATATTTGCTCCATAGGAGGCAAAGGAAAATTATCTTTTTGGAAGGCTTTGTTAAGATTTCGAAAGTCAATGCAAATTCTTATGTATCCGTTCTTCTTTCGAACGGGAACCATATCGGAAACCCATTGAGAATGTAGCATGGGGAAATGATTTGGCTTTCAATAACTTATTGAGCTCAGATTTGATCTGGTTTTCAAGATTAGGATGGATCTTTCTCAGCTTCTGCTGGACAGGTTTTTCATCGTTTATCATTGGGATAGTATGTTGGATGATAGAAGTGCCGTAAGTCTTAAGTTCATCGTAGTTCCAAGCAAAGACACTTTTGAATTGTTTCAAGAGACGAACATACACTAATTTTTCTTCAGGATCTAGGCCAAGGCCTAGGTTGATATTCTATGGCTTGGTATCAGTTCCTAGATTTACTAATTCATAGTTCAGAGTTGAACTTTGAAGCTTTGAATTGGTAGATCTTTTGAATCGAACTTTCATATCATATAGATCTTCTAATTTGACTACTGATTTTGGCATGGCATTATTAGTACTATCTTGTTGCAATTGTCTTTCATGTTGGTCCTCATCAATTATCTGATTGGTGTAAGATCCCTCAAAGGTGAGGAAGCTTGCAATATCAAGATAATCATTGAAATTTCTCCAATTTGTAATGTTATCAGGAATCGTGGGTCTAAATATTAATTCAATTGAAAATCTATCGGGGCTAAAGTCTTCTAAGGGAATAAGCTTGGAAGCTACATTTGCCAAGAGATCAACACTAGCATTTTGGAGTCTAGGAATTGACGAAATATTAAATGCTATAAAATGTTTTGTCATATCTTGTACTAAAGATAGGTAATGCTTTAAATGACCTGATAGACAATGTATAGTATTCCATACCTGTCTGATAACAATTTCAGAATCCCCAAAGATGTGAAGATATTTGATGTCTAATCCAATTGCTTTGTATAATCCTTGGATTAAAGCTTCGTATTCTGCAGTATTATTGGTGCAATCGAACTCGAGTCTACAAGTTAGCATAGTTTTGTTTCCCTCTGGACTAACTAATACGCATCCTGCTCCTGCTCCTTCGTTAGACTTAGAATCGTAAGAAACAACTTCCAAAATAAAGATTTATTTACAGGATTATCTATAAAATTAATACATTTAGAACTATCTGTTTGAGAAATTTTTTCTACTTGAGATAAAACATAATGTTCTAAGTAAGGTGAAGTGTGAGCATTAAAATTTCCTAGGAAAGAATCAACAGAATAGTTGCCAATTATATTATTGTTGTATGCTACCGGTTCATTTTCTCCTTCCAATTCTGTTACTATGTATTTCTGATGTCTTTCTCACTCAACCTTTATCTGATTTGGTTTACCATTGTAAGGGAGCCACATGTGCGACCAATCGGTTGCAAAGTATCCATGAAGTTTTTCTGACCAATCCCTACTAAGAATTAAGCCATAGAATTCTAGAATGTCTGCAACTAAAATATCGATAACTTGACATACCTTTGGATTAGATGACAACCTTATGGTAACCTGATTTAATTCGCTGATCACTTCAACTTGTGACTGATCCAGCTGCACTATGCGCACAACAGATTTTTGAGTTTGAATGTTCAAATTTGCACATATCGATTTAGGTAAGATATTGGATGAAGCTCCTAAATCCACTAAACAATTATGCAAATTTTTATTGAAAATTTCATAAGTAAGAAGAAATGGCGGAGTATGAGATCTTGACCTTCCTCCAATTAGAGCGATGTTGTTTGGATCAACTTTGTTAATCACAGTATTTGGAGGTCTTCCCATCTCATGGGAAGCTTGCAAGATTACAACGGTGGGAAAAGGTGCAACTGGTACTGCATGTAATTCTTTCAAAAGGATCTTTTGTTGATGTTTTAACTTTCTCAATTCATAAAAAGTGATGTTAGCCCTAGTCTTCTTCATGTCTTCTATGATATTATACTCCATTTCATCCGAAACAATCAATGTTTTAGATGGAGTTGGTGAATCTATTTGGACTGGGCTTGTTTGAGTCGCTTTGGATGTCGTTTTCCTAGCACAAAACCCTAATTCCTATTCTTAGTGAGCTAGGGTTTACATAAGGGAGGCAAGGTCATCAGATATGAACCCACTACAGTGCAGGAAATCATGGCTTCACCCTTCCTTAAGAAATCATTCCAAGATGTAGGTTCCCTTGTTTTCTGCAAAAAGATTAAAGAACTGGGTTTTAGTGATAAGTTAACAAGCACATTTGTCACTAGTTTAAGGATGGATAAAGAAACTATTACAGGGGTCACTTTTACCATTTCAGTAGAGGCCATTTCCATAGCCACTAGGCTCCCAAATCATGGATAGGTTTGGTTCAAAAGGACATACCTAGATATTGAAAATATAAAATGTTTTTGAAACCTCCTTACAAAGTTGCTCCAAAGCATATTTTTCCTTTTAGACAGTTGCTTGACAAGTATGCCCCTCTCATGAAAATGATAATGAAATACTTCACATGCGAGGGTAGTTTTTCAAGGATATATCAATACCATCTTAGATTACTGATGCATTTCACAGTTGTTAAACCTCTTAACCTACCTCACTACCTCTACAGAAGCTTGGTTAAAATGGAAGAAAAGGTACATAGCAAAGGGAAAGATCATCAAGAAATTTTGTTCCATCATGTATTGGTGAAAATCATTGTCTTCCATTAGCTTACATAGGTCAACCTGTCTTGGGAAGCATTTATGCAGGAAACCTCTCTTTTTCCTACTCCAACTCAATCTAGCAGTCAGTCTACACCTTTGGCATCACCAAGACCATAGGAAGTGGGTTCTACAAGCAGACCTGTAACAAGAATATCTAGGTCCAAGGTGACTAAAACATACAGTAGAAGAAAGAGGCTTGTGTTTTCTCCAAGCAATTTAGAAAGGGCCAAGCCTACTCCAGTAAAGAAAGAGACATCAGCATATCACCACGAGGCACCTTTGCAAGAGGAAGAGCAGGTAGATTTTGAGACCTATATAGCATATCTAGTAATGCATGCAGAGGAAAAGTCACATGAGAAAATCATCAGGGGGAAATAGGAAGAAATCAGAGGGCTAAAGGATGACTTGGCAAAGGCCAACTATATGATTGCATTCCTACAGTAGGAAAGCAGGCAGCTAAAGGTAAAAAATCTCTTTCTCAACAAACTTAAAACTGATGTGGTGGCAGAGCATGACAAAGGAAAGGAAGTGGTAGATGTGGAATAGGTTGAAGGAAATAAGGTTCAGATCAAGCCTAGAGGGCCAAAGACCAGAGGTTTACAGAAACAAGAAGGGCAAGGGAGTGAGTCATCTCCTCCATTAGGTCATGTTGAAGCCTCAAAAATTGGGTCTACAACAAGGGGGATACCCACCTGGTCCAGACCTTGGTTAGCAGCTCCTTTTCCGTTTGGTATAGTGGTTCTGAATGGGGATATGGGACCAGTTTTCCAATATATGTGTGTGTGTGTGTGTTGAGAATTGATATTTCTTTCCTAATGATTCCTAAGTAAAATGCTTTTTATTCTAAATCTAATCTAAGAACATGCAATTGTATTCTAATAAACAGAAATACCTAATTCTAAACTAACCTGGAATGTAATCTTTCTGTTATGCGATCTAAAATGATTTCAAATAATAGTTGGTAATAAAGATAATTCAACTGTTATGAGAAAAGAATTCAATAAAGATAAACCATTTCATATAAAAAGTTAGACGAAACAGTTGTGAAAAACATATCACATAATAAGCTACTCATATATTAAGCATAAATAAATAGCTATCACCGTACAAAAGTGCCAAATGATAACTCAAGCATTTAAGCATTCATATATAAATAACTGAACATGAATATCACCATAACACATAAGCATAAATAGTTAAAAGATAAAAGTACCATTTATAACTAGTTATACTCATGAGCTCCAGCAATAATGATCTGTCTCTTCTTAATCCAACATCCACTAAGAGTACAAAAGTGCAACATCAGTAGTAGATATTAAACGCAGATATCAATAAAAACTGTTCCATTCATTCATCAAAACCTCCTCGAAGGGTGCAAAAGTGCATGTTAAGAGGACAATTTTTTGATAAATTTCTAGACCCTTCTCTAAATGCATGAGAAGGGTTTAAATACTACTAAATAATTCTAAAAATAATTTATTACAAAAATGTAGGATGCGGTTTAAATGGCCGTCATCATTTCAAGAAAAATTAAAACTAAAACTGAATCTAAAACTAAAACTAATAACTAACTATTTATGTATCTATTCCTTGTACTCGCAAGCATTCAACATTTGCTTGAGGAGAGTTGGCTGACCGACTTCAGACTTTAGCTATCCTGCAAAAACGGAATCGGTAAGAGACGGCGCCATCTTCTCGGTAGAGTTGATGATACATTTGAGAGTCATGCACTGGCTGTGTGGTTTTACCAAGTATGTCCAGTAAGAATCCTAATTCAACTTGGTTAACCTTTGGATTGACTCTACCCTTTCTTGAGCCTTCTGTCTCCATCTTGTTTATAGATGCTGTACATTTGGTAGATATTTACATACTATTTGAAGATATATACCACTGGTTTTGAGTTCTAGTTTTACCTTCCATCTTTAGCACTTTTTTTCTACAAATTTCCGAGCTTACAGGTGACGGAGCAATTAGAGGCTTTACATTTCGAGGGGTTTTTCCTGGCGATGTGCGATTAGTGCTAGGCACTAATCGCACATCGGAAACTGCCTCTGTTTCACGATCCGGGCTTCCCTGGTGCAATTTTCGCCTTTTGCACGCTTTTTGTTAGAGGATATAAAGCTTAAATTTTGTGGAAAGAACAACTTATACGTTCTTGATTCTGAGCTTTAAATTCTCTATACGTGATATCAATATTATCTAGTACCCATTTAACGATGTCTGTGTATGGAAGAATTTTGGGCCTCGCCGCTATCATATGGAATAACGAACATGCTAGATATGTAATAGACACCTCAGAAGACCCGTGTGAGTTTGCAGTAGCTGTAACCTCCATTACCTTGTGATCTTCTTCCTCAAGTAAACTATACATGCCTTCCCAAGCAGTAATACCAACATCTTTGTTACAGGTGGTGTCTGTGTATAAGGGCGTCATCTCTTTATCTTCAGAACTGGGAGCTTTACCCTTATTTCCCATAATATCTTGAACTTTGCTATGTATACTTCTCTGCTCTTCGCTCCTACAGTTTACAAATGAGGTGAGAACGATGATAACAAAAAGGTGACGGGAAAGCTTTAAATGCGGAAAACATATAAAATATACCACCTTACGTGAAATGGCTCCTTGATAAGATCAAAACTATATTTTATTAATGATTTCCAACTAACTCATTAATTAACATTAACGCGCAAAACTGGGCCTTGGTTTATGAAAAGAAACTTTCTCAAACAACAGGCCCTACAGATCTGTGATAAGGCGATTTTGCGATTTGCTCTGCAATATCGAAAATTTCAGTATTGTAGATCGCAATATCACAAATCGTAGTATCTCAGATCGCAATATCACAAATCCGTTGTGTGTGGTAATCATCCGTCAATGTGTTTTTTGCGAAGTGTGATTCATGAGATGCGTCATCACATATCGGCGGTTTAAGGCATTTTAGCGTAAGTGACGTTTGAGGCATGCGATGCGATGAGGGTCTTTTGATGCATGATTTCACATCGCAATTTTGTACTTTTAGAATTCCACTTGTAGGAAGGCATCCAGTACCTTTTTGCGATGCGACGCGTTTTAAGGAGTGATTTTATTCTAACTTATCATAAAACTTAAGTTTTTTTAAATTTTTTGAGGGTATTCTCCTAAGTTTATGATAGTAAGTTTTATTGAAAAAGGAAATACAAGAATTAATCGATTTTTTAGATTTTAGGAATAAGGGTCCCCACTTATTTAGTATTAGTGATAAAACTAAATAAGAAGGGGGGTTGTTGCTGGCCACAACAGGTCAACAAGACCTTGTTAAAGCATTTGAAGTAGATCTTGAAGAAAACAAAGAGTATTGTCTTGAGAAGGTAAATGATCATTTGGGTATGCTCCTAAAAATGGAAAACAGGGCCACCAACCTACAAAGGCACATGGAAAGGCATTACTACACTCGACACTTGATCAGTCAAATTAGGGTCAAAAACTTGAAAAGGGAATTGAGGAAAACCCTCATTGAGCAAAGGAAGAAGGATAAACTTGACCTGTTAGCTAAGGCCTCTCTCATTTCCTAGAACATCATTCTCCAACTCAAAGGGGAAAGTCTGGACCATTTTTGTAGAAAATTTTGAAGTTTTGTGACATTTAGGCTATAACATAAAATCTCAGTCAGCCAAAAGCGCAACGTGTTGGCACAATGCTTTTCCCTGGGGCCTCCAAATGACAAAAAAGTTGCATGCTTCAATACATTATCACTTGCACATATCATCTATGCCACTTGGGTTCCATGTTAGCTTTTAGTTTTGGAGAAAAAAGCCAAAAACATGCCAAGAAACCACTTTCTACCACTTTTTTCACCCTAGCGCTGCGCTTTTAGAGTGACCTTGGGAGAATCCATTTTTCTCAACCTTGGAGAGGAAATATTTCATGCTTAAGGACTCTATGGACAACTAGACATCCTAATATTTATAATGAAGCCTTTAGATCATAATTTGGAGTATGGGAAGTGACTCAAAATTATCCTCCAAGTTGGTGTTGTGCTTTTCCCAGAATTCGCTGTGCTTCTCCCAAGAAGACATGAATTCGGATTTTCTCCATTCAAAGTCAAAGATGATGGTAAAATTACTTCTCCAGGGTAATCATGTGATGTAATTAAATGTAAATGAGGTATATAATGTAAATTTCACGTAGATTCATGCTTACTTATGTTTTTAAAGTCAAAATGAATCAATTGGTTTTATTAGGGAGTTTGTTTTTAACTTCCCTAGGTTTAGGTTTGGTTAGAGATATTCTTGTAAACAGTTCCTATCATGAGGGATTCGACCCCTGAGAGGGGGGAAGATTTGTTTTGGTCTATATCTACCCAAATCAAATTGAAGGGAAGGGTTGGATGTTGTATAGTCAAGGCTTTGTGGAGCTCGTGTACTTGTGACTATTTGCGGGAGTAATATACAGGAGTTACAACTATTATAGTGGGATTATTGTGGTATGTTCATTAACAATGTTTTTTCTTTTGTTACCATCAGTTTGAATGTATTTTCCTCTCTACTTCCATCTTAATGCTTTCTTTTGATTGTTTCATAAGTATTAAACACAATTCATATTTTTATGCTCTGTTTTGTTGAAACTCTCATATTTTGTTACATTTTCCTCTGATAAAAATGAATTCACTAAATCATGCTCATTTTCAAACCTTAATTTTCTACCGTATCCACCATGAAAAATCAAGGATGTTAACTGAGCATGCCTACCTTTCCCCATTATATTTCTGCAAACTCATCTTTTGGAAGCTCTGACCTAGCCCCCTAGACCTAGACCATCATCCAACAAAAAACCCTACAATCAAAAACCCCAAATTGAGCTAAACTATCTAGCCTAAAATCTATTCTTGTACCAGTCAAATCCTTAGCTGTGACCATAGAGAGAGCCCTCTCTAGTTTGGTAGGGCTAGCTACCAAACTAAAAGATTGGTTTGAGGTTACCTCCGTCGGTCTCCTTTCTCAACCTTGGGACATTGAGGAGTGCTAACAAAACTGACCCTTGCATATTATAATGCAAGTGCAACAAATTTAGATAAAATGGGGGTATTTATAGCAACAACTAGAATTATAGGGTGTTTCCCCTTACAACATAAGGATCTCCTCGGCCCTTTCACCACCTAGTCAAAGTATTCTTAATGTGGTGATAAATGGCAGTTTCACATGGTTAGTGGACATATTTATTAAAGGAATGGGCACAAACACAACTAGCCTATTTCTTTGGCGAATAACAACAGATTCTTTAGTATTGTGGAAAGAATATTTTTAGGCATTGAATATTCCCAAGACATGATCCTTTGGTTACTTTTGGAGTCTAATCGAAGGGGTAATGCACGGAATTGAGTTGGCATGTTAGTGTAAGACATATATCCAATAACTAGTGGATTAAGTTGTTTTAGGAATTATCCAAGAAATGTTTTGGAACCCAAATTATACGAGGAACAAAGTCATTAAAATTTATAGCACTTATTATTGGAAAAATAAGATATAAGGTAGAATTGTTAAACAATAAGCAATTGGTCGATATATATATATATATATATATATATATATATATATGTATATATATATATCTATATATATATATATATCTATATATATATCTATATATATATATATATATATTATATATATATATAGATATAGATATATAGATATATAAAATGTAGTTTGTGGAGAAGGAGAATAAGAGGGTCGTTACCTAAAAACCTTTTAACTTGATTGTTGATGGTGTCAAACATTGAAAATTATTCCTATGTACTATGGAACTCATAATCCAAAATGGACCATGATAAATTTCGTTATATATCTTGGTACTTTCGAGGTGGAAAAATTGGAGGAATTGGATTGTAGGGCCCACTTTAGAGTCAGGCTCCACATTAGTGATCTGGGGTCTATCATCTTCGATTGAGAGCCCATTTTTCTTACATATCTCCATCCATTTGATGTTACTATAGATAATGGAAGCTTTCCAATTATGTGAAAATCACCTTAAACGAAGTTCATATGCAAAAGTTACGCCTCTTGCAAGTTGACCTACCTTATTGAAAATCATGGCGCTAAGTGGATGCAATGTCAACCCCCATTACTCACACACGTGGGGATGTTCCAAAATAGAAACCCTAATTGAGTGCTGAGGCATGAAAAAACCATAACCTTGATGTCAAATGACTATCATGCTATGTTATTCTTGGTTACTAGGAAAGGAAGGGGCTCCATTCTTTTGGCATTATTATTATTCCATAATTGAGAATGAAATCAAAGAATGGGATATCGAGCATGAATAGGAGGTAGAAGATTTTGTAGTAACCTTTCATGCCACAATGTCCATGGCCACTCCATATTGAGTGGCCCTTTCTTTATACTTATATTTCATAATTAAAAAAAAGAGAATAGAGCATAGGCCTCACCTTCTAGCTAGGATTTCTCTCATATTGGGTTTCCCAAGTCATATATTCTATCATTTGTGTGGATGGTTTGTTTATTTTATTGTTTCTTCCATTTCAGTTTCAACTATTTCCATAATTTGGAGTGCTACACTAGTAATATTTAATCTAAGATCTAAGATAATAAACTACATAATAAAATATTTCTAAACATTGTAAGAATTGGTGTGACAAACTATTCAAATTGAATATCTATGACAATTTAAATATCAATGAAATTGTTCTTATTAATTGTCAACCATTGGATTGACAAACTCATAATAAGAGCTAGAGTTTCATACCTATGCGCACTCTCCAGCGAAAACCTTATTATATTGTGTAATGTGGTGTGTGGATATCTATTTTTTTCTTCATATTTTAATCATGAACCAAAGTAATAAATAACACGAAGCATATGCATAATAGTTGTTGAATAGGTAAGAATATGTATTGTTTATGCATTAGGAAATTTTGACTTGTTCATTAGAATGTGTTTAGGGTCCCACTCTAACTCCCCTAATTAGGAGAATAGGTTATCACTTAATGTATTAGGGTAAATATTTATTAAAGAATTCCCACAATTTAGTAGAGTGTCAAATCAATAATTGTAAGGGTCTAATTGAAGAAGGTCCACTAGTTAGTGGTTGAGGCCTCATTAAGAGATGTCCACTAAGTGGTCAGGGTTTTGGTTAGTTAGAAGGTACATGTATTAGTAGAATCTATGTAAATAATTTCCATCTGAATATTATTGTATTTAAATATCTACTTATGTTGGGTTGCGCCCTCTAGGAGGCAATTGAACATTGTGCTCAATTATGATATTAATAAACATTTGCTTACTATTTTTATCTCCCATTTTTTGTTTTGTTTACTTCTTGAAATTATATTTATGTTTGTTTTTATCCAACTATTATATTTCAACAAACAAGGAACACCACAAGTGGTATCATAGCACCAATGTGTTAGCATGCACTCTTATTTTGGAAAAAAAGAAGCCGATGTCTCTAAATATCATGGTGTTGTTCAATGGGTAAATTGGTGTCTAGGGAAGAATACACATAGAAAATGCAAATGACATGACTTGTTTGGACACCTTTCTAACATCTATTAGTACCACTTTGTGAAGTATCATGTCAAAAAACACTTGTATATGAAGTTTCCTTTCAGAAATCCTCAGGCAAATTGGAAGCCACATAAGAAAATTTGAAACTAATGTAGAAATTCCTTGTAGATTGAAACGGATAATTGTAATTTACTAAAACAATAGACTTGAATATACTCTACTCATCAGTGGAACAAATTAAATGACTGTGAAATCACACAACATACAAGAGATAAAAGAGAAACATTTCAATCAACACATTACATAATGATTTCTCGGGGAAAACTGCAGCTAAAAGTCCATGCTATATGTATATTGCATTATTCATAAAATATGAGAAGATTACAATGCTTTGCTCAAGACCGAGCAACCTCATCACTATCTCTATTTGTCTCACAACTTCCTAGACAAGACCAGGACAATACTTAACCAAATTTTGGCTCTCCCAAGTCCCTATTTCCTTGCACTGTTTCCTTGGGAATTATCCCCCTATTAATTAGGGAAATTCCTCAATATGAATTGCACAATCCTCATAGGCCTTCCTCTGACTGCATGCACCACTTGTACAATTCAGATGATTATATAATTGATAGTACACTATCCCTGTACTATAATATCAACTGGGTAACTCTCAGACCTGACATGCATGAGTTATTTATGAGTGAATCATCAATTAACTGGTTGACCACATGAAGCAACACCTCACTATCTAACCTCCCACTAGTGGCTCCATCAGTTGGAACTAGTTTAACTGACTTTTGACTCAATTAAATTGAATTAATTAATTACAACTCAAAATAAACTCAACCAGGGCTCCTATAATGTAGGAGACACTCTACATGAATCAAGTTAGACCCTCAACTCGAATTAACTGAGCCAACTAAGTCAATTTAACTTAGTTAACTCGTACAAGTTGTCTTGTGATGTGGAATTACAATTTTATTCCTAATTTAATTCAAGGACAAAATTAAATTAGGATTTTCTTGTTGCATTTTCAACACCCCCTCTCAACAAGAAAGGTATTATTAGATACCTCAATCTTGCCTCTATGGAACTCGAATTTGCCTCTTGATAATGTGTTAGTAAATATGTCTACATCCTGTTCCTCTGTAGGAATGTGCTCCAACAACATGATTCTCCTCTACACACAATCTTGTAGATGCTGATACCAGATGTCAATATGCTTGGACCGATCATGAAAAACTGGATTCTCAGAGAGTTTTATAGAACTTTGGTTGTCACAATAAATCACTGAGGATCCATTTGTTGACCAAATAAACCAACAAGGATCTTCCTCATCCAGATAGATTCACAAGTTTCTTGACTAACAACCATATACTTTGATTCTGCCAAATTGAGTGCAACTAATATCTACTTCCTTCTGTACCAAGAAACTACTGGTGACCCAATATTGAAGGTTCCCCCTGATGTGCTCTTCCTGTCGGATGGACTCCTTGCCCAATCTACATCTATGAAGCCTTGAAGCTTCACTCCTTCTGTTCATCAGTACCAAAGACCAAATTGAGTGGTGCCTCTGAGGTATCTCAACACATGTTTAACTACCTTCCAATAGAGTTTGGTTGGCTTAACCATTGCTTGACTAAGCTGGATAACTGCAAAACATATGTTCAGTTGTGTGCTCACCAAATACAAAAGTGAACCCATAAGCTACCTGTAAATAGTAGCCTGCACTACTTCACCTGAAGTAACATCTTCCTTCCTCTAATTTCCTACTAGAGGAGTCTCCATGGGTTTGCTTCTCTCCATGTGAAACTTTTTTAGTATCTCGTTGGCATACTTTCCTTGAGAGACTAACAGTTCCTCATCTCCTTTCCATACTTCCATACCAAGGAAATAATGCATGAGACTCAGGTACTTCATCTTGAATTCTCTTGCAAGATCCTCTTTACAAGATTGTGCTAGCTTCTCATCACCTATTATAATTAAAGCATCAACATATAATACTATAATAAACAATTTACCTTGAACCACAATTGTAGCGATAGGCCCTGATAATGTAACATCATCCGTGAAACTCCCACAATAATTTTGTTCTTCCTTTCAGCCACCCCATTCTGTTGTGAGTTACGGGGTGCTACTAAATCTCATCAAATGCCTTTTGATGAACAAAATTTCTTGAATTCATTCGACACATATTCTCCACCATTATCACTCCTGAGAGCCTTCACTTTTGTGCCAGTGTCTTTCTCAACAAGTGCTTTAAATTTACAAAATTTAGAGAACATCTGATCTTTCTTTTGCATGAAAAAAATCCAACACTTACGTGAGAAATCATCTACAAATATTACATTATACCTGTGATTGGCCGGGGAGGCTATCGAGAACGATCCACACACATCTGAGTGAACTCTTTCAAGGATCACTTATGCTCGACTGCCCTTATCATGAAAGGTGGGTTTGGTGTATTTCCATAATGTACACCCTTTGCATGTATCTTTTTTCTCTAGTGTACCCTCGGGAAGTCTTGTAGAAATATGTTGCATGATCTTCAAAGCTCCTTGGTGCAAGTGGCCCAATATTTTATGCCACAATTCATTGATGTCTTGGCTCTACACCTTCTTTGCTTTTGTGCTCAAAGCAACATAGTCTTCTACATCCAATTTATAAAGGTTCTTCACCCGAACCCCGATCCACTTCACTTGTTCTGAGGCTATCTGATGAAGGAAATCCTTTCCTTTGCTAAATATCACATCGTAGCCATGGTCCTCCAACATAGAAACTGAAACCAAATTATTCTTTAGACCCGAAACATACATGACATCTTTTAATGTGAGAGAAGAACCAGTCTCCCTTTGAAAAGTAGCAATACTGATGCCAGTTGTGCGATACATTCCATCATCTCCCATTTTGATGTGCATCTAGAGGTCCTTCTCCTCCAAGTCACTGAATAATTATTTGTTGTCAGTCATATGGAATGAGGCTCCACTATCCATATACCACACACTACCCATAATCGATGTCACCATGCAAGCAATGAGGGTGAAATCCAACTGGAATTGTGAAGCAAGAGCTTCGCCTGTGCTCCTCCTAAGGGCTTCTTTCTGACCTCCTTGTGTAGACACTTCATGGCATAATGTCCCAACTAATGAGAGTGAAAACATTTAATCTTCAAAAGTCCTTCTTGCTGCCCTGACTGGAATCTTATTTGGAATGGGATGACTTCCCTTTCCCTTTCTTCGTCTTTTGAACCAAGGCACAGTTCTCCTCATCATCATGCTTTAATGATGATCCATCTCCTGTGTTCCACAAAATCTCTTCCTACTCTAGGTCGGACCACAAATTATCCCACTCTGGTAGCTTCTCCCTCCCATTTATTGAATCCTAGGTAGTTGTGCCAGCTCTTGGTAAGGCCTAGAGGTGATAGGCTGACCAAATCATTTTCAAGAACTATAACACCAACAATTATAAGCTCATCCTAAATTGGGTGAACTTCTTCAAGTACTTTGGTATTGTTTCACCCTTATCCATCTTGATTTTTCTAAAATTTTTCTTTAGTGCCAACTTCCTATGGTCATTGATGTTCTGAAATAGGTTTTTCAAGGCCTTCCACATTGCGTATGGAGTCTCTTTACCATGGTGGTTTGAGACAATATGATCTCGAACTTCTTCTGGTATGATCCTTCTCGCCTTTGCAACAGATTTTCTCCACTCTGCCAGATCTTGAGCATTAGTTGCTAGAGGCTTGGCAATGTCTTTGTCTATGAAATCCTTCAACTTGTTGTCTTCCAGCACTGCCTCCATCTTTTCGTTTTGTTGCAGTGGCTACAACCACCCTCCAAAATGTTGCCTAAGCTTCGTTTTGGAGCCTCCATCCTAAAAATCCTAGCAGCTTATCTCGTACTGACCCAGGTACTTGTGCTTTCATTAAATTTTATCTTTTTCTTTACATATTGTGTTTTCTCACTTGCTTTGTTGCCTAACCTCAAGCTGACCTTTTGACTTGGTTGCAATCTGGTTTTAGCACTGCTTTGGTGATTTGCGCAATCCTAGAGGGAAACCAGCCTTGCTCTCAGGAAATGTGCAATTCAAGCCCACAATGAGCTTCAGTTCTAGAATTACACAGACCCAGCTGACAACTTACCTTCACATGGGACACTGCACAGAGCATGAGAGGCAGTCAGAGCCACTCAGCCTAGGAATTGCACATAAACATTCCCTCAACAGATGCCTGATGCATGTGCTAGTGAGTTGTCAAGTTCTCCCTAGAACTACAAAAATTATTCAAGCATGCATGGCAACCTTTCCTGAAAAAGAAAAAAGAAAAAAAAGAATCCCTAAAAAAATAGGGATCTATTTTTAGCAATTAGAGTTACACTTGAGCTATTTTTGGACACTGCCACCATGTGTTGCTTTTTCCTAGATTTTTGGCCTTCATGTCACAAACCATAAATTGATCAAATCTATTTAATGCATTCCGCCAGAGCTCATTTTCACATTTGATCTTGGAGCTCTTGCATTCTCGAGGAGTTCTAGGAACCTTCGGCATGACAATCGCAACCTCTCAGGGTAAGTCTTGTTTTTCTAGTCTTTTGCTGATTTTTCTATTACTTTTGTTTCCTTGGCTTGTGAGAGTGTTTTTTTACCCGTTTTATTAAACGACTGCTGGGATTTCAAATTCTTTTAGATTGTAGAAGTGTTGTTTTAAGTTTTTCTTTTCTTTTCCTAAGTGCCGCATGCATAACCCAATTTTTTCATTAATAGTCGCTGTTGCGACGACCCTCTCCATTAACTTTGTTGTTCTTTTGTTTGAATTATTCCTGCACTTGTTTTGATTGCATGCATCAACATTCACTAAGATTTGCACAAACCATCACTCACATTTTCAGATATGCTCATTTTCATGTTTCCCTTGGGCAAATCTGGGCTTCCTTAGCCTAGATCTAGCTCTTCCCAACATGCACTGCACATTTCTGGATCTCAAGGCTTTGCCTTAGCTCTAGGAATTACGCAGAGGCTTCCAAGGACTGACTCCAACTGCGCACTGCGCAGTTCCAAGAGCCAATCCTGAAGCCTTGGCAACTGGGATTGCGTAATGCACAGTCCCAACTAGTACAAGCTAGATTGAACTATGCATTGCACAGTTCTAGTTAGCATCACTTCCTCGTTGGCAGCTGTGAATGCGCATTGTGCATATCCAACTGATAGTCCCTCACCTCTAAAACCCATAATTACACAATCTTTCCTAGCTGTTTCCCAGTTTGTTGCTTGGTCTATCTTGAACTGCTTTCCATTTCAAGCTAACATTTTCATGCCATGAGTTTCCTCTCTGTCTCCAAGTACAACAGTTGTTGAGAAAATTTTTAGCAGTATAGTTAACATGGCTTCCAAGATAGCTGCATCAAAGGATATGTTGAGAGCAACATTGGGGATGTAGTTGAACATGTGTCAATGAACTTTCCATTCTATGTAGACACACAGTTGTTCATAGAGAAGGATATGAAGATAACATGGTAGGAAATCAAGGATATCTTTGTAGGAAACTTCAAGGAAGATCTAGAAGATTGGCAGGTCTATGTCAACATCCACAAGGTAGGATTTTATAAGGTTGCATGCAGGAGCCCCGCCTTCCCATGTGCGAACATCATTCACTAGATTGTCTCACATACCAATCCTGAGATGATGACATTGAGCAGTGCAAGTGGAACACAACTTGCTACCTTCAAGATAGAAAAATATCATCAGATGTATCACTTACCACAACCAGTGAACCGCATGGATGCACTTTTCTATACTCCTAATAGTATTATGAACACTCGAGACATCATGAAGCATTGGGTGAAAGAGCCATCAAATTTCAGGTAGACACCCACTCATGTTTACAAGACTAAGTCACTCAGAAAGGACTACAAAATCTTGATCATCTTTGCATGCCATTTGTATGGTCAGGAGAGCACGAAGACCTTTCCACAGAATTGGGTGGTTGTGTTGGACCAGTTGGAAAATGAAGGAAGGCCATTCAACTGGTCAGATCTATTGGCTCTTTAGCTGAAATCACATGTGACTAATGCCCATAATCTTCACAAGGATGAGTAAGCAAGATTCTATATGTTCACATACCTAATTTATGCAATCTGTGCCCAACATTAGTTTCCTGGCATGGGTTGGACATGAAAACCATTAGAGAATGTTGTGAACATTTATCTCAAGTTTCTTTCTAAGTGAAGCTACTAAGGAGTCATGGTGAGGCTATCTGACCATTTCATCATCCCAGTTTACAAGTTGATCTTTGAGTAGGATACAACTTGCATGTCCCAAGAAGTGATGCAGGCATTACTTAACATTGCAGATTGGTATGCCTCACACGGTGGTACCTCCATTAAGATGTTTGGAAAAGAGAAGCCTCTGCATGTGCTACCAAGGTTTTCCATGGATAAGTTGGTCATGAAAGAGGTTGCATATCACATCTTCATAGGGTTATCAGCAGGACTACACATGAGGAAGAATGCACCATGGCCTACTCTCCCTTTGAGGATTGGATTGTATGAGATTCGAGGCTTGAAGGGTGCGGATGTTGAGACTAAGGACTTTTAAAAGTTTGAGTTCAGAACCAAGGAATAAAATCTGTATGATCACCACTGCATATTCAAGAACCACCGTTCAAAGGTGTATTATCCATGGATCCATGGGACATTTCATTAGGTAGAGGAAGATCCTTGGAGGTAATGTTACAATTCCTCTAGGCTCAATGAGTTGGTTAGCATGGATATAGAATGGAAAGTCACTCTGCAGGAAGTAGCACCATAAGAAGTAGCAACAATAGAACAACGTGGGAAGAAAATTTGTGTAGGACAAAGGCAAGAGGAAGATTGCCAAGAACCCAGAGGCTGAGCAAAGCTACAAGTTCATAGAATAGCCTCTCGTTCAAAAAGTAGCTTTGGTCGTGGAGGCGAAGGGAAACAATGCTTAAAGAGAGTAGAATGAAGGAAGAGAGAGAAGAAAAGGTTGGAGGATGTAGAAAGGAATTTGCAGGAAACAAAGAAGAAGATGAAAGAAGAGCAGGAGTGAAGAAAGAGAGAGAGGGAAAAGATGCAGAAACAGGAACAGGAAGAAGGGAAAGGTGCGGTGACAAAGAAAACTTTGCCTATATAGGTTGAGGAGTTAGAACATCCAGTAGATGAAGAAGAGGGTGAGTAGGTACAGGTTTAGGAACTTGTTTAGAAAATTGAGAAAATGATTGAAGAAACAGACATGGAGTTGGAATAGGAGCCACAAGACCAAGATACGGACCTCATGCTGAGAACATGCGAGGTCGCCCCTTAGTCTCCACCACCTCCAAAATCAGAACCTGTCCCGAGTGAGCAAGGAGACGTTGTTCTCCTTGATGATGATCTGATGATGGATGTGTACAATATATCATTTGATGAGTCACAACAAAGGATTGTATAGACGTGGAGAAAGCATCTCCCGAATGATCACACATCACCTGCACATATGGAGGAAAGGGTGATTGTGTCAGACATTAGAAAACATCCATCTGCCATGGCCGATGCCTCTAAGGCTTATGCAGAAGCTGTGAGCTCAAGTTTTAAATTCTTGATAACAGAGAATGATCGGATGGAAAAGGACTTGTAATAGGTGAGGCAGAGGGGAGGAAAGTGATACTTGCTGAAGTATCAAATCTTGAGACCACCATGTAGAAAATTTATGATGGATTTTTCACCGTGCCTAACAAAATTGTCCATCTATATGGTTTTCAGAAACGGTGCATGAAGATTTCCCAAACTCTCAAAGACATACATGATACTATTAAACATGTATAGGAATGGAAAATTAAGTATAAGGGAGCCTCGCTTTACTTGCACAAGATAATGAAGTCACAGGAAGAGCTAGATAAATCACGAATCCAAATGTTGATCCAGAACTATGAGCAACTCCCTCCGCTCATCACTAGCATTGAGGCTTCCTATGCACGATTGTTCAAGAGTATGGATGTCATGGTGAGGACACACATGATCCCTTCAATTAGTTCCCTTACCAAATCCATTGAGAAGAACCAAGTCTAGCTGGAGGTTGATGTGTACATGGAGTATTTGATGCGAGAGGCCACCAACGATGACTTGTAACTGAGTGCAGAAACATGCAGAGGTACATTGGGGGTCCAACCACACTTAGGACAATGATGTGCATGCTTCATGATGAGTTGGAAAAATTTTCCAGGACCATATACTTAGAAGCCATGGAAGCAAGAGTCCATTTCCAGAAATATATCACCAAACAATATGGGGACATCATAACACAGTACCAAGCTTGGTATTAGTTCATCACTGAATACCATGAAGAGGATGTTGCCGAGTTGGTCTTTCCCCAAGCTTCCAAGTGATGATGTTTGTCTTGTTAGGCTTATTAAAGCCTATTTTGTCCCACATGGGTATATCTGGAAATTGTATATTATTTTTAAATATATTGTAAGTGAAATTCCAAGTGTCATTAGTGGAATGTGAACAGTCACTATGTAATGTAAAGAGTTATTTGTAAAGGAGGTGAAGAGCCATGAGGGTATTCAAAGATTCAAAGGGGAATGCCAAGGGTCACTCCACCCTTTGTGATATATAGAACCTCATAACTCATAGTATAGGCTTTTGGGAGCTAAGCTTTTGGCTAGGCTTAGGCTTAGAGAAGGCTTGGGAGTATTGTGATGAGCCTTGTCTTCTCCACAATGTAGAGAGAGTACATTTCTTTGGAGGAGTAGATGATGCTGACTGTAATGTTCCACTATTGGGGCTAGTAGCTTTCAATGGTGTATGTATGGATGGAACTTTCACTTAATAATATAACTGAGCCAACACGTTTTCATGAATATGTTTTTATTGTAGTTGGACTATTCTAGTTGCTTTAGCAATTTATGTTGTTTAACTTATGCATTTGTGTATGAAATATTTTGTATGCAGTTGTATGAATCTTGTTGAAGGCGTGTTATTTGATTAACCCATCATTTTGGTTTGTGGACTATTCCACTTCTAGCTTTTGAATTCCGCTTGTGTGTTCCTTTAAGGTTGTGTACTATTACTGGCTTCTAAGGGGCACACTTCCTTTCCCCTCCATGTCTTAGAACCCCTATGCATCTCACTTGACTCACTACAAGGTCACACTCTTGCTTTCGACCAAAGCTATCATACTTACCTCTGTTCACTACCGTGGTCAAGGCACTACATTACCACCCATTGCTAGGACTCCTACTCCAAACGGTCTGAGGTCTAGTTGGGACTTCTTACCGGGGGGATCCTCTTGAAGGTTGGCGAGTCAACCACTGTCAACATTTCTGGTTCTAGAAGAAGGGCCAGATGACAAGTTGATCCCTCAAAGTTTGTTTTGAATCTCTGCTCATCAATCATGACTTACATCACAATCTCAACTTTGACATGTTTTTCTCATGCACATGATTTCAAAGTGTCGGAGGATGTCATCGATGACTTGTCACAACTCAAATACAAATGATGAAGGTGGAATAGCCTTGTTAAGACATAGAGTTTCCTTTTTGAGCTTCTGTGAGAGGAATGAAGTCCCCTCGGACGAAATTGCTCATGGGTTGTTCACTTACACGTTTGAAAGGTGTGTTAAGAAATGGTGTCTCACATTGCCCGCAACCTCTATTCACTCTTTTAATCACATGATCATAGAGTTAGGTAATGCTTTCTTTTGTTATGACCATAAAGCACTTAATAAAAAAATTCTAGAGTTACAAAAAACACTTAATGAATTTATTGTGAAATTTTGGGAACGCTTCCGCAATATTGCTTTTCAAATCCTTGAAGATGAAGTTGATTGGAAATTTCTCAAAGAAAGATTTCAGTATCTTCTTCATGTATCTAAAAATCCACATGAGTTAGAATCATTCAAACCCCTCCCAACATACCTCGGTGTTAGAGCTTCCAAATCTAAGACGGAAAAGCTCCCTATCATGAGTGACTCTTCGTCCTCTTCTCACCAAACAACTATAGCTCCATAGGACGAGGTCGGAGAAGTTGCGAACCAATCTATTGAACTGTCACATCCTCCAACCCCACATGCTCTAGATATTTGTGCAGATTTTGACCGCAGCCCTATTGGTTGCCACGTGATCTCATTTTCTCAACCTCTATCCTCTGGTTCCTTTGATCCTCTAGATTTTAGTGTCTTGTTTTCATCTGTTCCAGATTCCACATGTGATGTTCATGAGGATCAATTTATCTACAGAGTTGGTGTTGGGAAACCAACCTGTGCTATAATTTTTTATGAGTATGTGTGGGAATCTGAAGAAGAAGTTGCGGTGAAGGATGACCTCCTTCTATCCGCACCTCATATCCTGACATATTATGTGATTCTTCTATTTCTTATTTTTATTTTGAAAATTCATACTCAGATGTTTCTACTTCCAATCATTCATAGGACACACATGATGTCAGTACATCATTTGATTCTAGAGAGGAAAAATATTTATTTCCAAATCCTCCCAATCTATCATCTTTCATTTCTGGAAATTCAGAGGGTGAAAAATTATGTTTCTCATCAACCTCTATGTATGATTCATTAGACCATGAGGATGTTGATGCACATCTTGAATTTTATGATCATGGTTGTCGTGATCTTTTTACTTAGTCATTTCATCGTGATTCTGATTCACTTATTGTTGATCTTTCTAAGCCATTGATATTTGATTATACATATTCTAATGAAGTGGACACCCATCAAACTGTCGAGTCACCTCATCTTGAGCTGATGGTTATGTCAGGTTCTCGTAGTCTCAAGGTTAGTCCCACTTACAATCAGAAATCTGTTGAATCATCCCAGGGTCCTCATCACTCTCTTGTTTACATTGAAAATCAATCTAGTTTACAGATCTCACATCCTCCACCAGAATCACACAATCCTATCGCTCATGCATTAAAGGAGTCATACGTAGCAAGTCATGTTGTGAAACGAAATTTTTCTTCTTTTTGCATGTTTGATCATTTGTCAAGGTCAAAAGACTGTACATGCTTTTCGTCTACACGGAATATGATACAACACCATGATACATCTGTAGACTGCCTTCCATGTGCTTTTATTTTGTTCATTTCTGTGGATAGATTCAAACTTCGAGCATGTTGGGCTTCATTTCTTTATCTTTCTTTCTTGCTAGTTTGCCTAAATATATTTCTTGTCAACCATGCCTTCACCTACATGGCCCAACCAATGCGTTGGTCACTGTATTGGAAATATCACTTCACGTGAATAGGCCCATGCACTGTTTAGCTTAGGAGTAGGAGTAGTGTTTTCCTTCATGTTTTACTTTCACTTACTTTCTTTTCTTCATTTTACTGCTTTCCTTTGCTTGTTTGCTTGTTATGCACGCGTAGGATTAGTTTCCCATGAAACCATGTTTGGCTTCTTGAGACAAGTAGGGTGAAATACAAGAGGACACGTACAAATATCAACATTTGGTTATCTGTTTATTCCCTTTCTTTATGAAGAAATTGTGTTTCTTTAGTCACTGATACCCTGATGGAAAATACGTTCCTTTTAGAGTGAGTCATGGTGAAATCAAAATGCGTGCACTTTTAACTAGTACCACCTACTCTAATCGGTGTTCTGTATTTGGTTAACCCTTGTTGAATCAGCCAAGTAGAGTAAGGTGAGGGGGAAAACCTTTACAAGTATGTCATATGTATATACAAACATCCTTCTCTGAAGGGACAACCTCTTCTACTCTTAATAAGTCGGGATCCCTCTTTTCGTTAATGAAATAAATAAGTGCCTATGCACAGTTCTTTGAAAAATGAAAAATGAAAAAAATAAACTAAAGACGAAAGAAGAGAAAGGCTTCCTGCATAGGGAGGTGAAGCAAGTAACTCCCCTGGGGTACTGTCCAGGTTCACTGGCAGTAGAGCAATTCTTATGTTCCTGAAGTGACTCTGCTGGGGTACTGTCCAGGCCTGCTGGCAACGGAGTAACACTAGAGAAGAGACTTAAACTTTGTCAGTCTATATCACTTGTACATCAATATAACCCTCGTCCCCAATCGAAAAAACTTAGTTGACTTGGCTTGGTATGTTTGTTGCCAATAAAACAGAATGGCAGGGACTATATCTTTAACTCAAGCTAGTGAAAAAGCCATGACAATTAAAGAATCGAATAATAATTTCGAAAGGGTTAGAATCGATTTACATGAGACAAGGCCCATACAGAGAGCTAGAGTTATACCAGTGTGTCGCCAATGTTATAGCAGCTACAACCACCCTCCAAAATTTTTCCTAAGCTTCATTTTGGAGCCTCCCTCCTAAACATCCCAACAACTTATCTTGCACTGACCCAGGTACTTATTCTTTTATTGAGTTTTATCTTTTTATTTACAACTTGCGTTTTCTCACTTGGTTTTCTGCCTAACCACACGCTGACCTCTTGAATTGGCTGTAATCGAGTTCTAGCACTGCCTTGGTGATTTGCGTAATCCTAGAGGGCAACCAACCTTGCTCTCAGGAAATGCGTATTTCAAACCCATAGTGAGCTTTGGCTCCAGAATTGCACAGATCCAACTAGCAGTCTAACTCTAGCTAGGAAACTGTGTAGAGCATGAGAGGCAGTAAGAGCCACTCAACCTAGGAATTACTCAGAAGCATTCACTTGGCAGCTACCCAATGCATGTGCTAGTGAGTTTCCTAGTTCTCCCCGAAACTGCGCAATTTCTCCATGCATGCATGACAATATTTCTTGAAAAAAAAAGAAGAAAGAAGTGAAAAAGATCCCTAAAAAATATGGATCTATTTTTAGCATTCGGAGTTACACTTGAGCTACTTTTGGAAACTGTCGCCATGTGTCATTTTTTCCTAGATTTTTGGCCTTCACGTCGTAAACCCTAAATTGATTAAATCTATTTAATGGATGCTGCAAATTCTCATTTGTACATTCAATATTGGAGCTCTGGTATTCTCGAGGAGATCTAGGAACCTTCGGCATGGTCGTCGCAACTTTTCCAGGCAAGTCTTGCTTTTCTAGTATTTTTTTTCTCCTTTTTCAGTCGCTTTTGTTTCCTTGACTTGTGAGAGTGTTGTTTTTCCCATTTTATTGAAAAAACATTATAATTTTGATTTATTTTAGCTTTTAGAAGTGTTGTTTTAAGTTTTTCATTGCCTTTCCTAAGTGTCGCATGCATAACCAAGTTTTTGCACTAACAGTCGTCTTTGCAACAACTCTCTCCATAAGCTTCGTTCTTATTCTGTTTGACTTATTCCTGCACTTTTTTTGATTGAATTCATCACCATTCACTCAGATCTACACCAAACATCAATCACAATTTTAGATCTTTACATTTTCATGTTGCCCTTGGGCAGATCTGGGCTTCCTTGGCCCAAATCTAGCTCTTCTCGGCATGCATTGTGCATTTCTAGATCTCAAGGATCTACCTTGGCTCCAAGAATTGCATAGAGGCTGCCAAGGACTGGCTCCAACTGTGCACTGTGCAGTTCCAGGAGCTAGTCCCAGAGCCTTGGCCACTAGGATTGTGTAATGCGCAGTCTCAACCAGCACAAGATAGACTGAACTACACATTGTGCAGTTCTAGTCAACATCACCTCCTCACTGGCAGTTGGGACTGCACATTTCATAAATCCCTTTGGTAGTCTCTCACCTCTGAAACTCAAAATTGTGCAATCTTGCCCAACAGTTGCCTAGTTTTTTGCTTGGTCTGTCTTGAAGTGCTTTCAATTTCAAGCTAACATTTTCATGCCATGAGTGTCCTCTCTATCTCCATGTACAACAGTTACTGAGCAGATTTTCAGTAGTACATGTAACATGGCTTCCAAGAGAGTTGCATCAAAGGATACTGTCAAGAGCAACACTAGGGATGTAGTTGAACATGTGTCAATGAACTTTCCAGTCTATGCAGACACACAATTGTTCATAGAGAAGGACATGAAGATAACATGGCAAGAAATCAAGGATATCTTTGCAGAAAGCTTCAAGGAAGATCTAGAAGATCGATAAGTCTATGTCAACATCCACAAGTCAGGCTTTTATAAGGTTGCATGCAGGTACCCCACCTTCCCATGTGTGGACATCATTCACTGGATTGTCTCACATACCGATCCTGAGACGATGACATTGAGTAGTGCTAGTGGAACACAGCTTGCTACCTTCAGGACATAAAACTATCATCAGAGGTATCACTTACCACAACTAGTGAACTAAATGGATGCACTTTTATATAGCCCCAACAACAATGTGAACACTAGAGACATCATGAAGCATTGGGTGAAAGAGTCGTTGAAGTTCAGGTCGACACCCAATCATGTTTGCAATACTAAGTCACTCAGAAAGACCTACCAACTCTTGATCATCTTTGCATGCCATTTTTACAGTCACGAGAGCACGGAGATCTTTATGCGGAATTAGGTGGTTGCATTAGACCAATTGGAAAATGAAGGAAGGCCATTCAATTAGTCAGATCTGTTGGCTCTTCAGCTGAAAGTGCATGTGACTAATTCTTGGAATCCGCCCAAGGATGAGAAAGCAATATTCTATATGTCTGTGTACCTACTTGATGCAATTTGTGCCCAACATTAGTTTCCTAGCATGGGTTGGACATGGACACCATCAGAGAATGTTGTGAACATTTATTGTAAGTTTCTTTCTAAGTGCAGCTACCGAGGAGTCATGGTGAGGCTATCTGACCATTTCATTATCCCAGTTTACAAGTTAATCTTATAGCAGGATCCACCTTGCATGTCCCAAGAAGCGATGCAGGCATTACTTAACATTGATTGGTATGCCTCACCTGGTGGCACCTTCATCAGGATGTTTGGTAGAGAGAAGCCTTTGCATGTGCTACCAAGTGTTTCCAAAAAATAAGTTGGTCATGCAAGAGGTTTCATATCACATCTCCACAGGGTTATTAACAGGACTGTATAGGAGGAAGAAGGCACCATGGGTTGATCTTCCTTTGCGGGTTGGATTGTACGAGATCCAGAGATTAAAGGATGCAGATACTGAGGCCAAGGACTTACAAAAGTTTGAGTTCAGCACCAAGGACTACAATCCATATGATCCCCACTACATATGCAAGAACCACTGTGAGAATGTGTATTATCCATATATTGATGAGACATTTCATTGGGTAGAGGAATATCCTTGGAGATACTTTTACAACTCCTCTAGGCTCAATGAATCGGTCAACATGGGTATAGAATGGAAAGCTTCTCTGTAGTTAGCAACACCATAGGAAGCAACAACAATAATAGCGGTGGGCAGCAAATCTGTGTAGGACAAAGGCAAGAGGAAGATTTATGAGAACCCATAGGCTGAGAAAAGCTACAAGTTCAGAGAAGATCCTCTCATTCAGAAAGGTGAAGAGGCAACAACACATAAAGAGAGTAGAACATAGGAAGAGAGAGAAGAAAAGGTTGGAGGATACATAAAGGAAGTTGTAAGAAACAAAGAAGAAACTGAAAGAAGAGAAGGAGCTAAGAAGGAGAGATATGGAAGAGAAGAAGAAACATGAATATGAAGAAGGAAAAGGCGTGATGAAAGAGAAAACTACACCCATACAAAATGAGGGGTTAGAATAGCCAATAGATGAATAAGAGGGTGATCAGGTGCATGTTCGGGAACTTGCTTAACAAATTGAGAAAATTGTTGAAGCAATGGACATGGAGTTGGAATAGGAGCCACAAGACCAATATAACAACCTCATGTCAAGAACATCTGAGGTCGCCCCTTAGTCACCACACCTCCAGAATTAGAACCAATCCCGAGTGAGCAAGGAGAAGTTGTTCTCCTTGATGATGTTATGTCCCTATAATACTAGTGATTCCCCCATTAATATTGTCGTTGTATCCCTTATTATTATTGTTGTGCCCATATTGTCCCCATATTATTATTATTGTGCCCCATAAAATCCCTCTATTGTTATTTTTATGCCTTTATATTATTATTATTAGGCCGACTTGGTTATATTCCGACCCCTTAGACTCCTATATATAGAAAGGAGGTTTTGTCATTTGATTCATCCAATTGTTCATTTGTGTAATGTAAAGGAGGTTGCCCCCTCAAAGAGGCTGAATTCTAAGGCGTTGATCTATCTTTTCTATCTTTTTGTGAGCTAGTTTCATAACATTTGGTATCAGAGCTTTGGATTTGGTATCGTGGAATTGTCGCTATAAAGTTTTTTTTCTGCGATGTTTCAGAAGCTAAAAAAAAAAACCATTTGAGAATAAATCGCTCTGAACCTCGGTCCAAATTTCATATTTTGTCTCGCTATATTTTAGGAGATATGATCTGAGGAAGTTAGGGTTTTGGCAAGCTCCAGAATTTCATATAAAATAGGTATTGTGGAATATTGTCACTATAACTCTTTCGCTACGAAGTTTCAGAGGCTAAAACAAAAACCCATTTCGGAATAAATCGGTCTAAACCTTGGCTCCAAATTTCAGATCCTATCTTGCTATATTTTCGTAGATATAATCTGAGGAAGTTAGGGTTTTTGCAGACCCTTGAATTAAATTCCAAACAAGTCACCTTGGGAAAAACATCATAACTTTCGTTTTGAGCATCAGATTGAATTTTTGTAAGAAGTTACATAAATAGGACGGACTATAATTTGTTTGGGTATCATTTTCAGAACCTAAGGTTGAAACAGTGACCTGCGGTATGTCATACAAGTTCGATCTACTGAACCAATCTATACTTAGGCCATCATGGGAGATTTGGAATAACTCTTAATTGGAGAATCCAATCTTGATCAGACTTGCAGGTTTAGAATATTACTCAGAGGGTTACCGCAGGAAGAAATTTCAGACCTAGGAGATCCAAAATTACAGAGATACATCAGATTCAATATCAAGCTCCTACAAAGTGAAAAAAGGTGTGTAGTTTTTTTTTAATTTTTGCATAAGCTTGGTTTGAAAAATTAGCTTGAAGGAATTCAAAGGGCATAGTGAAGCATTATTATCAGTAATTGATGCCCCAAAGAAAGAAAATGGAAACACCTAGTAAGCAACTTGAAAGCTCTAGCATGACTCATGAAGAAGAGGAAGAAATGAAACATGATATATCAAAATTATGAGACCATGTGCAACAAATTTCAGTCGCACAAAAAGTAACAAAAAATAAGATGGATGGTTTAAAGAAATACGTAGAAGCTAAGATGGATCGTTTAAAGAAAGGCATGGAATCTAAGATGGATGGTTTAAATAAAGACGTAGAATCTAAGATGGATGGCGTGGAAGCTAAGATGGACAGCATGGAAACTAAGATGGATGGCATGGAAGCTAAGATAGATGATTTAAAGAAAGGCATGGAATATTTGAAGACATATTTGACAAAGTTTCTACAAGAAATGCTTACTAATGGCGAAAGGGTAGTAAAGGAAACTCATGATGAGAAAAAAATAAATGTTAATCATGATTTCATAGACTCTAACTTTGGATCAAAGAGCCACCATGTTCCAAAGATCGATATGAGGAAGTTTGATTGCAAGGATCCCGGAACATGGATACTACAGATGGAGCAATTTTTTGATCTCCATAATGTGAAAAACACACAAAAGGTACGCATTGCAACTTTATATTTGGAACCAAATCAGTTTGTATGGTATCGATGGCTTTGCTCTTGTAAACAAATTGTCACTTGGGCTATTTTTACGGATGAAATAATAGCACATTATGAGGATACAAAAAGCAACACTTTTTTTATCAAATTGATAAATCTCAAACAAAAGGGTTCAATAATGGAGCACATTAAGGAATTCCAAAAATTGAATATAAGGGTAAAAGATATTCTAGAGGAGCATAGGATTGATGTGTTCATAGGGACTTTAAAAGATAACATCCAACATGAGGTTCACCTTTGGTAACCAAATTCATTGGAGAAGGCATTCAGGTTGGTAAGAAAAATGGAAAGCAAAATTATGGCAACAAGGAAGCCTACCACTCACAATCATAAAGATGGAAGTGTTGCTGCCCCTAGCCATCCACAACCTACAAGGTTGACACCACAACAATTCGTGGAAAAAAGAGCATAAGGTCTTTGTCACAGTTGTGATAGCAAATACACTAAAGGTCATAAGTGTGCCGAGAAGAAATTATTTTACACAGATTATGAAGAGGAGGAAGAAAAGGAACAAGAAATGTCAAAAGAAAAGGATATACACCAGGAAAAAAACACTAGAAAAAGAAGAAATGAATCCGACCATATCTTGTAATGCATTGGCTGGAATTACCACTCCTCAAACTATCAAGATAGAAGGGCATATCAAGAAGAAAAAGGTAATAGTGTTGATTGATTCGGGAAGTACCCATAATTTTATTCATTGTAAGACAGCCAAGGAATTGAATTGCTTCCTATATCCAACATTAGAGTGTCAAGTGATGGTTGCAAGTGGAGGAAGCATAAATTGCTCAGAAGAGTGCCATATTATTAAGCTATCCATAAGAGAATATGTATTGAATAGCCCAATGCTTTCCATTCCAATGGGTCATGCTGATGTTGTACTAGGAGTCCAATGGCTACAATCCTTGGGTCTAATAGATTTTAATTTTCAATAACTTTTCATGAAATTCTCTTAGGAAGGAAAGGAAGTTGAATTAAGGGGTATTGTGGGGAAACAGGGAAAGATAATCAACTCTAATGGAATGACAAAGCTTCTAAATAAAGAACAATGAGGCATAATTGCACAATTATGTTCACTAGATGTTCCCACATCAAAATCATCCATTTCTCCAGATCTCCAAAAAGTCTTGGACAATCATTCCAAGGTATTTGAGACTCCCAAAGGCCTCCCACCTATTCGTGATCATGATCATGCTATTAATTTGATTCTAGGAAGTGTTACTCCAAACATTAGGCCTTACAGATATCCCTATGTCCAAAAGAGTGAAATTGAACGTATGGTTGCAGAAATGCTAGAGGCTGGTATAATTCGACCTAGTCAAAGTTATTTCTCTACTCCAGTAGTATTGGTTCACAAGAAGGATGGAGCATGGCACATGTGTCCAGATTATAGGGAGCTCAACAAGCTCACTATTAAAGATAAATTTCTCATTCCTTTCATTGATGAATTATTGGATGAATTGCATGGATCAATTTAATTCACCAAGTTGGATCTTCGTTTAGGATATCACCAAATCAGAATGAAGACTGAAGACATTCCAAAAACAACATTTAGAACTCATGAGGGTTATTATGAATTTTTGGTCATGCCTTTTTGCCTTACTAATACACCTTCTACATTTCAAGATTTGATGAATTCCGTTTTCAAACCCTTCCTTAGAAAATATGTCTTAGTGTTTTGTGATGATATACTAATCTACAACAAGTCTTGGAAGGATCATGTCCAACATGTTGACATGGTGCTTAAACTATTGGAGGAGAAACAATTATATGCAAAAATATCCAAATGTTTCTTTGGAGTAAAAGAGGTGGAATATTTGGGTCATATTGTATCTCATGAAGGTGTTAAGGTAGACCCTAGAAAAATTAAAACCATTGAGGAATGGAAAATCCCCACATCCATAAAGCATCTACGAGGATTTCTCGGGTTGATAGGGTATTATCGCAAGTTTGTTAAGAATTATGGGAGAATAGCATCACCTCTAACAACATTATTGAAGAAAGATGCATTTTCATGGACTCCAGAAGCAACAAAGGCCTTTGAACATATTAAAGAGGCAATGTGCCAAGCACTAGTCTTAGCTACATCGGACTTCACAAAAACCTTTATTGTGGAATGTGATGCCTCAAGAAATGGAATTGGTACTATTTTAGTGTAAGAAGAAAGACCCATTGCTTTCGAAAGTCGTCCAATCAAAGGAAAGTATTTACACAAAGATATTTATGAGAAGGAAAGGTTGGCAATACTACATGCACTTAAGAAATGGTGAGCCTACATAATGGGAAGAAACTTCAAGGTATAAACAGATCATGGTAGTCTTAAATGCTTTTTATAAAAAATATTATCTTCAGAAGAGCAGAAAAAATGGGTCACAAAGACGTTGGTTTATGACTTGAAATCATCTACAAAAATGGAAGCAAAATGTTGTGGCAGATGCATTCTCAAGGAAGGATGAGGATGTGGAAGCATTTCTTTGCGCCATTTCTATTATTCAACTAGATTGGATAAACAAAGCAAGGGATGAATGGAAGAATGACGAGGAAGTGTGGGCACTCATTCAAAAGATACAACAAGATCCCAATACATTTGATACATTTAGTTGGAAAAATTATTCGTTATGGTACAAGGATCGGTTATACCTATGCAAGAATTCCCAACTCAAACAAAATATTCTTAGGGAATTGCACACCTCTCCCTTAGGAGGGCACTCAGGATTTCTAAAAACCTACCACAGGGTTAAGAAGGATTTCTTTTGGGATGGCCTTAAATCGGATATTCAAAATTTTGTGGCAAAATGTTTGGTTTTCCAACAAAATAAGGTTGAAACAATTAAGACCCCACGGCTATTACAACCTTTATCCATTCCAAGCCAACATTGGGAGGAGGTTTCAATGGATTTTATCATAGGTTTACCCAAGTCAGAAGGAAAGAGTGTTATCATGGTGGTAGTTGACAGGCTTACAAAGTATGCACACTTTTGTGCATTATCTCATCCATTTAAAGCAAGTACAGTTTCTACTGCATTTATGGAAACAATTCAAAAGCTACATGGAGACCCAAAGATTATTGTAAGTGACAGAGATCACGTTTTCACTGGAAATTTTTGGATAAAATTATTTTCTTGTCTTGGTACTCAGTTAGCTCATAGCTCATCTTATCATCCTCAATCTGATGGACAAACTGAGATTGTAAACAAATGTTTGGAAGGATATCTTCGTTTCTTTGTATCTGATAAACAGACATAATGGGTCAAATGGTTGCCTCTGGCTGAATGGTGGTATAACACTTCCTTCCATACTGCAACAAAAATGACTCCATTTATGGCACTTTATGGATATCATACACCATCCATCACATCATATTTAAGAGAAAATTCTAAGGTTCAAGCAGTGGAAGATCACATCGAGCATCAGCAACAAGTTCTCCAACTCTTAAAGGATAACCTCACCTTGGCACAGAATAGAATGAAACAACAGGAAGATCAACATCACAACGAAATAATTTTTGATGTAGGTGATTGGGTATTCCTACAGCTACAACCATATAAACAAATGTCCCTCAAGAAAGCTAATAAGGATAATATATCACCAAAGTATTATGGTCCGTACAAGGTGTTGCAAAAGATAGGTACTATGCCATACAAATTGGAGCTCCCTGCAGCTTCCCAAGTGCACCCAGTTTTCCATGTTTCATGGTTAAAGAAGGTTATAGGTGACAAGCTTCCAGTTCAAACAATATTGTCAGAAATTGATGAGGAAGGAAAAATCATATTGGAACCTGAAGCATTCAAAGAAACAAGAACTCGATAGCTACACAATCAATCAATTTTAGAGTATCTCATCAAGTGGAAGAACTTACCCATTGAAGATTCCACGTGGGAGGATGAGAATTTTATACAGAAGCATCCAGAACTACTCAAGCATTGAGGAAAACACTTTTTTGAAGGAGAAGGGCATGTTGGGTCCTTATAATACTAGTGATTCCCCCATTACTATTGTCGTTGTATCCATTATTATTATTGTTGTGCCCCTATTGTCCCCATATTGTTATTATTATGTCCCATAGAATCCATCTATTGTTATTTTTGTGCCTTTATATTATTATTGTTAGGTCAGTTTGGTTATATTGTGACCCCTTAGACTCCTATATATAGAAAGGAGGTTTTTTCATTTGAATCATCCAATTGTTCATTTGTGTAATGTAAAGGAGGTTTCCCCCTCGAAGAGGTTGAATTCTAAGGCGTTGATCTATTTTTTCTATGCTTTTGAGAGCTGGTTTCATAACAGATGACAATCTGGTGACAGATGTGTACAATTTGTCATTTGATGAGTCTTAGCAGATGATTGTACAAACGTGAAGAAAGAATCTCCCAGATGATCATGCATCACCTGCACATATGGAGGAAAGGGTGATTGTGTCATATGTTAGAAAAAATCCAACTTCCATGGCCGATGTCTCTAATAATTATGCAGAAGTCGCGAGCTCAAGTGTCAGGTTCTTGATATAAGAGGATGATCGGATGGCAAAGGACATTCAAGAGGTCAGACAGAGGGAAATTTTTTTTGTAGGATCTGCTATGGAAGAGATGAAGAAAGCGATACTTGCTTAAGTATCGACTCTTGAGACCACCACGAGGAAACTTTATGACAGATTTGTCACCGTGCACAAGGAAGTTGTCCATCTATATAGTTTTCAATAGTGATGCATGAAGATTTCCCAAACTCTCAAAGACATACATGCTGCTATTTCACACGTATAGTAATGGACAATGAAGTACAAGGGAGCCTCTCTTTACTTGCACAAGATAATGAAGTCGTAGCAAGAGCTAGACAAAGCACGGATCAAGATGTTGATACAGAACTATGAGCAGCTCCCTCCGCTCATCACTAGGATTGGGGCTTCCTATGCATGGTTGTTCAAGAGTCTATATGTCATGGTGAGGACACACAAGATCCCTTCAATTGGTTCCCTCACCGAAGCCATTGAGAAGAACCAAGTCTAGCTGGAGGTCGACAGGTGCATGGAGTAGTTGATGCGAGAGGCCACTGTTGGGTGAAATTTTTAAGCATATCTTAGACACCTCTTTCCCCATTTTTTATCATTCTGTCTCTATAAACCTATGAACTCTATGACCCAATTACCATTTTCCCTGGTTATAGGAGAAATAATTTCTCAACATATTAGTTTGCCATATTTTGCTAAATATCGAATGAAGTGATGCCTTTTTGAGATGGCTAACCAAGGTAATTGTGGAGTAAGTTTTCTGGTTATTTTTATTTCAGCTGTTTCCTAAAACTAAAGATTAAGGATGAGAATTTGTTGTTGTTACTTGTTGTTACACTTTGAGGATTTTCTATTACAGTTTGAAGTTTTGTTGTTACACCTTGAGTTGTTGTTACACTGCAACTGCCAAAGATCATGGTTGCTGTCTTCAAAGACAGTTGTCAAGAATCATGAATTATCTACAGATGGTCAAAGGATCTCAGCGGTTATGATTGTGGAGATGGTGTAACTTGAATTGGTCTTTTATTGGGAAACTATTTGTAATGCTTTCTATTTTTCTCTTAATATTGATCAGCATGAGAATCGTGAGATTCTCATGACTGATCTGTTCCCTAATTTTTGGGGCTTGTAAACTTTATAAAAAGGTTTGGTTCCATGAAAAGGGAATGAAAACACAGGAACAACATCGACATTTTGATCTTGTAATTTCCAGTCATTTTGAATACAAAACACTTTTGGTGATGTTCATATAGATCTCATGTTGAGTTTTTAACTAGTTTCCATTTCATCCTTGCACCCTGCTAGGGAGGAAGGGCCCTCCTCTTTAGCAGGGATTGCAGTAGTAGTATATTAGTTGTTTAGTTTGTCTTTCTTTTAAGTGTGGATTCATTAATGTCGTTGTATGAATTGTAGTACTGATGCACTTCTGTTTTCATGTTCATGATATACCGTTACACATGATTGGTTAGAACTATAATATTTAATTAGCTGATACAATTTTATTAATGATGTGTGGCGCACTTGTTCTTTGAGAAAAACATGAAGTGTGATGAGTGAATTTCATTCCTGTAGAATGTCTTTTTAATTTCTGCATGAGTGCTTTAAGTTCTACAATTGTGTTCAACGACATTTTCTTTCATTTCTTTCCCTAGCTGTTATGTATTGGCATAGATAGTGCAGACACCTTTGAAATAAATAAACTTACCCTGGTTGACAATTAAATTCTTGCAGTTCAGTCAAATTAAATAGTGATTAAACCAACACAACATTTTGGCATCATTTTCGGGGAAGGCAGTTGATGATACAGTCAGCCAATGTGTTTTGTTAGTATAGTGTTTCTAGTGCACAAGTGTTGGGTGGTAAGACGAGAGGTAAGAACCTGTGCATCACTCTAACATACCTGAGCGAGATCACCACTGTGATCATTAGAACACTTAGGGTGTGATAAATTTTGAATTTATTTTTTTAGAAGTGTCCTCAGTCTTACAGATGCTAGGCAGTAAGACGAGAGGTAAGAACCTATGCATTGCTCTAACATACCTGAGCGAGCTCACCACTATAGAAACTGAGGCACTTGAAGTGTGAAATAATTATAGATAGGGTCCATGTGTAGAGTGTATGAACATAAGAGACATGAAACTTAATAAATATAATAAAACTACAGGAAAAATGGGTCATAAAAGGAACAAGAAAAGCGTAGATTTAGGGAGGAAAACATTCATTCAGGAATTAGTTTCAAAATTAGAGAGAGAACAATCAAATTCATAGAGGGATACAAGAAAAACAGGACCACAAAAAGTTGTTACTCCCATATTAAGGTCAGAAGCATTTGGTTCCTCTGTCTTAGGACCTCATCACCCTCAAACTAGTATACATACTCCCAAAACTGTAGATTCAATTCGAGAACAACATGAGGAATCAAGTGGCTAGAGCTTCGGATCTGAAGGCCAAGGGTGAACCAACGGGGAGCACTTAAAGCCAGAATTGGAAAAACATTCTTTTACTTATCAATACCTAGATTCAGGCAATGCCATGAAACAACCAACCCTAGAGCAACCTGTACAATCATCACAAGAATCTTCATCCATAGGACACTCACCTGAACGATCTTTGGGAGAGGACTCATCAAAACAAGAAACAAGGGAATCTATAATGGAAGACAATAACAACAATAACAATAACAATACTAGGACTGATGCCATTGTTACCACCTTTGAATTCCCAATAGGTGATATAAGGGGCGAATCTCCCATGAAAAACATTCCCTTATCAACTCTTCCATATTTTCAAGGAATGACTGTAGAAGATCCTGATACATTCTTGTTTGAATTTGATGTCCTGTGCAGGAGCTATGATTATACTATTGGAAATAATACTGAGAGGGGGGTGAATCAGTATTATCAGATCAATAATTTTATTTCTCAAATAGATTTATATACACTACTTTAGTGAAGTGAATTAGCGTGTACACGCAACTGTGTTTAGAGAAATGAGCATATATCTAGAGAACTTGTGATTTAGACAATTTATCATGTGTTGATCTTAAACCAGTACATCAGTAACTTATTAGACAGTGCAGTAAAAGTAGAATAAAGAATCACACATAAGCACCACACATGAACACCAAGATTTAAGTTGGAAACCCAATGTGGGTGAAAACCACCTACTATTGTCGTCTCTATCTTCTTTTAATAATAAGAAAATATGTTTACAACCTTGTACTGGTGCAGACTCATACCAATACGTAGGCACCCACTTGCAGAAGGCTACAACCTTCTCTCATTTTCCAGCTTCTACTGGAAGGGAGCTACAACCCCCGAGCTCTTGTACAAGCCAATTTGTTTACTAGTACGTAGGCGCTAACCTACAAAAGGCTACGACCTTCTTTCTTCCTCTAGGGACCACATTTCATAAATTTTCAAACTGGATACTCCTCGATCACAACACCACAATTTGAAAGCCATGTTTCATCCAATTTTCATGACGGGCCCATAAAAAACTTTTAAACTTAAACTGCATCAACCAACATTCATTTAATCCGAACAATGAGATCACTGACACCAGAACACTGTGTTGAACCCAGAAACCTGCATCATCATTCAGAACCAACTGTAACCTCAAAAACCATGCATCAGAGTGTATACATTACTTGGCTGAATCCAAACTGCGTGTATATGCTACTTCTATTAATCAAACCTGCGTATACCTTCAAAAACTACTGCAAGCATAGACTTTTGAATCAAATCTGTACCAACCAGCAATATACTGAATATCTATTGTCAACTTATAGAGCTTTACATAGGCAGCGACTGAGATCACTTCTTCTCACTTATACAATCAATCAATCAAATACCAGCCTCCTTATGCATTCAATTTTACATTCAGATCTAAGAAGACTTCATTGACAGACAACAGTAAAACAATAGAATTTGATCAGATATATCAATTAGATTTGAAAAATAAGATTTTCTTTTGTACATGCTATTTTGAAGGGTATAACTTGCATGTACATGCACTTTTGAAGAGATGAACCAACGTACATATATGCAAATATCAACTCATAACTTTGTTGCACTTCTGAACTTCAGACAAACCCAGATCATGACATTTAAAGAATAAAACAGGTGTACATAGTCATATCTAGCCCAACCAATATCAGATCATCCAATAATAAGTCACTTCAGGTCTCATGATCTTGATCCAACATTGAATTCAAGGTGCACAAAGTATTTTAGATCAAATCACAAACATAGCCCCTGCAACATAAAATATACTTCAGATAGAAGTATTCCTTAGAAACCCATACACTTGCACCCTTGGCCTTATGATCTTCTCCTCCTTATATAGATTTAGGCCCTTTGTCAATACCTTGGACCAAAACCACTTAGGACCAATACCTTGGACCAAATACCTAGGGTCAATACCACAGACCAAATACCTCGGACCAAATACCAAGGGTCAATACCACAACCAAATACCTAGGTTTTCCAATCATGTACGTGCTTTTCTTTCTGAGGGAGTGCATGTATACATATACACTATTTTTGTTATGTGGAACAACGTGTATACATTGTTTTGACTAAGTGGACCAGTGCGTATCAAATTTTTCTTTTACTTTATTTATTATGATCAGTAGACCTTAGTTCCATCTTCCTATTCTTCTATACCATTGCCCTGTAACCTCTGAATATACCTGTTGTACTGTGAGTTGCCTTTTACCAAAATTGAATTGACCTGTGAGTGAGTTGCCATCAAGGACAACACTTGTATCATAATGCCAACAATATCCCCCTTTGGACTTGATGGCAACCATGATGGTGTTGATTTCTGCAAGCTGTAGAAATTGTTAGAGATAACAAGCAACACCAAAATTCTCTCCCCCTTTGACATCAAGGGCAAAGGGAAAACTAGGATACTCTTCATATCTAAACAACTAAATATGATCATGCTCCCCCTAGGCACATGTTGAATTCTCTAATTAAACTCCCTCTTTGTGCATGTTCTGATATCATTGTACATGTTGTGATGCACTAACCATCCATGCTCCCCTTGAGCACATGCAGAGTCTACAAAAATATTTTCCAAAAGAATAACATGACTCTATAACTCAACTATGTGAGTTTTACCTTCCTATCACCAATGACTCATACATACATCAATCTCCCAATCAAGTGGGGATATACCAAAGCACTCATCCACCCAACCAAATGGGGATATACCAATTGTTTATACATGACATAAATACAATAAATATTACATCATCCATCCCATGCAAAGTGGGGATACAAATTACATCATTTGTCCAATAGGACTCATTCAAATGTATGAGAAGTCATATCACACCCTAGACTTTTACATGACTTAAGTAAGAAATGGCATAAATATTTGAAGCCATAGCTGGGCTCAGCAACCATAATGCCAATAATGCAGAATGCGTGTGAAGGCTAATGCTCCCCCTGAACCTATGCTACTTGTGCATTGTTAACAAGTCATTAATCAAGGCATCTTTGTCAGTAAGATAAAAAATAATGAACAAAACATATCGTTAGACTGTAATCATCAACATCATACAGAGCACCCATATCAAAGTCTGACCCACTGTTTTTCTTGTCAGAAGAACATATATGCTTCTTTAGCCATAGAACCCTACATGTATACAAGACTATACTTCATGAAACTTGCATATAATAAACTTTCTTTGAAAAAACTGGATTTAACAATAGGATGATGTAGCAACTACTCCCAGCTTTTGTTTGAGATATTCAAATGTTTCTCCGGGCAATGGTTTAGTAAATATATCAACAACCTGTTCTTTGGAGGGGACAAACTCCAATTTGACCTTTTGTTCAAGCACTTGTTCTCGTAGAAAATGGTACTTGATGGGTATATGCTTGGTATTGGAGTGCATGACTGGATTCTTTGAAATACTGATGGCACTTGTATTATCACATAGAATGGAGATGGGTGGAGTACATGTGATCTAAATGCCTTGCAAAGTTTCCATCATCCAAAGTAGTTGTGTGCAACAAGATGCAACAACCACATATTCTGCTTCAGCTGTAGATAAAGCAATTGAGCTTTGTTTCTTGTTGAACCAAGACACTAACCTAGAACCCATATAGAATGCACCACCACTAGTGCTTTTTCTATCATCAACACTTCCTGCCCAATCTGCATCTGTATATGCATGAAGAGTAAGATCTACATCTCTAGGATACCATAGTCCAAAGTCTTGAGTTCCTTGAAGATATTTGAAAATTCCTTTGACTACCTGAAGGTGTGATTCCTTTGGACTTGCTTGGAATCTTCCAACTATTCCTACTGCATGCATGATGTCAGGTTGGGTACCTGTTAGATAAAGTAGATTTCCAATCATGGATCTGTAAGTTGGTTGATGTACTGCTGTTGATTCATCATTTGAGCCAAGACTACACCCTGTTACCATTGGAGTACATACAGGTTTAGAATCTTCCATTTCGTACATTTTCAAGATTTGATTGAGATATTTGGTTTGTGAAAGAAAAATACCATCTTTAGTTTACTAAAATTGTAGACCAAGAAAATAGGTAAGTTCACCAAGCAAGGACATATCAAATTCTTGTTGCATTACTGAAGCAAAATTCTGACTCATGGATTCTTCATTTCTACCAAAAATGATATCATCAACATAAACAATAATAATTAGCAATTTATCATTTTCAATCTTTGTATATAAATTTCTATCTGCAGAACCTTTTGTAAAACCTTGTTGGTGTAGATATTTGTCAAGGCGGTAATACCAAGCCCTTGGAGCCTGTTTCAAACCATAGAGAGACTTTTTGAGTTTGCATACAAGTTTTGCATCATTTCCAAGAATGAATCCTTCTGGCTATTCATTAAAACTTCTTCTTCTAAATCTCCATTAAGGAAGGCTGATTTTACATCCATTTGGTATACTTTGAATTTCCAAAAACTGGAAAGAGCAAGAAACATTCTTATGGCTTCAAGTCTGGCAACAGGTGCAAAAGTTTCTTCAAAATCTATACCTTCTTGTTGAGCATACCCTTTACAAACAAGTATGGCCTTGTTTCTAATGACTTCTCCATTTTCATTCAACTTGTTCTTGAATATCCATTTAGTTCCTATAATATTTTTATCATGAGGTCTAGGAACTAATTCCCAAGTGTCATTTTTTTCAATTTGCTCAAGTTCTTCATCCATGGCCTTGACCCAACATTCATCTTTGCATGCTTCATTTACATTTTGAGGTTTGGTGGAGGATAGTAATGCTAGATAGCTTGAGGTCCCTGTAATAGTTCTTCTTGTCTGTACACCAGCCTCCCTTTCTCCTAAAATTTGAGTTTCTGGATGATTTTTCTGAACATACCTGGATGAAGTCTTTTCTTCTACCATTATATCTTCTTCTGGTGCTTCATTGGTTTCTTCTTCAATATAATTTTGATTTGATGTGGGAAAGTAATCCCCATCTTCCTCATTGTCATAATCTTCTGTTGATTTTATCTATTTTGGATTTATGCATGCTTCATCGACTACAACATCAATGCTTTCAAAAGTTTTCCCAAGTCTTTTATCATAACATTTATATCCTTTACTTCTGGAAGAGTAACCAAGAAGAATCCCTTCATCTTCTTTGGGTTCAAACTTACCAAGTTTTTCATCAATCCTTTTGATAAAACATTTTCTTCCAAAAACTTTAAAGTATTTTACAGTAGGAGTCTTACCATACCAAAGTTCATGTGGAGTTTGAGTGCTATTTACCCGAACATTTGCTCTATTGAGAATAATCACGGCAGCAAATGCGGCTTCACCCCAGAAGGTTGCAGGAGTTCCAGCTTCATCTAGCATAGCTTGGGCCATTTGTTGAACTGTTTTGTTCATCCTTTCTCCCACACCATTTTGCTGAGGAGTTCTTGTAGTGGAGAATTACCTTTTTATTCAATGTTGCTCACAAAAGTCAAAGAATTCATCTGATATAAATTCCCCTCCTCAACCAGATCTGAGGCATTTGATTTTTCGATCTGATTCATTTTCAACCAAAGCTTTGAAGGCTTGGAACTTTTCAAATGCTTCATCTTTATGCTTTAGAAAACCTATCTAATACATTCTGGAAAAATCATCAATGAACAAAATAAAGTATTCTTCTCCACGAGGTGACTTTTTCCATGTTGGTCCACATAAATCAGTATGGATAAGTTCAAGAAGCTTACTAGCTGACCCTTCTTTTTCCATGAAGTGAACTCTCATTTGTTTACCGATTTGACATAGTTTTCATATTGTATTTTATGGGATGTTGATATCTGGAAGATCATGAACAACCTTGAGTTTGCATGCTTTTCTTATTTGAGAAAAGCTTAGATGTCCCAATCTTCTATGCCATAGCCAGTTTTCATCATTTTTGCTTAGATAACACTGTCGTTGTCCTCCTTTGAGTATGTATAAGTTGTTTGGATTTCTTGTACCTTTGATCACAGTCTCTCCTATATCAAGCTCACGAACAACACATCCATTTGATCGAAACACCACTTCATTTCTTTGATCACACATTTGACTGACACTCAACAGGTTATTCTTTAAACCATCTACATACATAACATTTCCATCTTTAACCTTTTCTTTCAAGAAAACAAAACCTTTACCTTTTATGACAGCTAGAGTGTCATTTCCAAATGAGACATTATTTTCCTTTCCTAAGGCATTATATGAGTGAAGTTTCTCTTTGTCACTTGTCATATGTTTGGAGCATCCACTGTCGATGTACCACTAATTTTTTTGTCCTTCTACATACAAGGCTATACCACATCTTTCTATTTGATATTCTTTCCTTCTCCATATCTTGGGATTTAATGGCGTTTGCTCCTTTTGAGGTGTTTGCTGAAATTTGCTCCTACATTCAGATTCGTCATGACCAAATTTGTTACAAATTGAGCATTCTATTTCACTTTTAAGAGGAGAAAAGTTATTATAGGAACTTCTCTTGATCCTTGTTACATTCCTTTGATTTCGTGCTTCTCTAGTCATGATGGTTTTGTGAGAAATGCATTGAGCAGCTTTGTGCCCAAAATTATGACATGAAAAACATCGCCCATTAAAGAAGTTTCTGCGACTGTCAAACCTATTTACCTATTGATTGTAGTTTCTATTGATATTCATCTTTGGAGAAAATTGAGTATGATTTGCCTGAGGTTGGTTGTGGATTCTAGTGATATTCATCCTTGGAGCAAATTGAGTATGATTTACCTAGTGATCAGCTTTATGCCTTTGCTGACGATTGTCATATTGTTCACTGGTCTTTGCTGCATCAAGATATCTTTTGGTGGAGGTTGACAGCTTCTGTGATTGAGATGCTTCTTCATTATATCCAAGACCTATCTTTATCAAAGGAGAATGCTGAAATTTGATCATTTCATTTAAAGTTTCTGATCCTTTAGCAAATCTAAGAGTAAGAGATTTTGTTTTCTCAAGATCTTTTCTTAGACCCACAATTTCACATGCTAGTTTTTCATTGTGTTTTTCTTTTTCAGCAAGTTGGTATGTCAAGGTATCTATGATCATATTCTTTTCTTCTAAACAGATTTTGAGTTTAGAGATTTCTTCATGAAAATTTTCCTCTTCTAAAGCATCAAAAAAATCATCATTGTCATAAGCCATGAGAAGTGTATAATCATCACTATTAGATAAACCATCACTATCCTCTTCTAAACTATCCCAAAAATCATTGCTATCATAAGCCATGAGAAGTCTATAATCTTGACCAATTTCATCTTCATCACTATTAGATAAACCATCACTATCTTCATGAGTATAGTAACTCCTTCTATTCACAACTTGTTTCCTATTTCCTTTTGCATATTCCTTTTCCTTTTTCATATTTATCTTTATGAGGACATCTGGAAACATAATGACCGACTCTACCACAAGCAAAGCATTTGAAAGGTAGCTTGCCTCTAAACCTTCCAGAACCCCATTGAAGCTTCTTGACAAAATTTACCTTATCTTCTTCTTCTGAAATGTGTCCTGATTCATTGTGTTCTTCCTTTTATTTTCCTTTTTCTAAAGCTTTAAATGTGGCTTCTCTCATATCTGATGGACCTCCTTTTCTCATCTCAAAAGAAGTTAGGATTCCGTGAAGCTGTGTCATAGTGATATTCTGCAGATCCTATTTTTCTTCTATGGCAGACACTTTTGATTCAAATTTAGCAGACAAGGATCTCAAAATTTTCTCAACTAAGGTAACTTCCTTTATTTTTTCACCCAAATTATTCATACAATTAACAACCTCATCTATACGTATGAAGTAACTAGTTATACTCTCATCACTATGCATATTAAGAGTTTCAAACTGAATTCTAAGAGTTTGAAGCTTGGCACATTTTACCTGAGAGTCTCCTTCATAGCTCTGAACGATTTTGTCCCATATCTCTTTAGCTAATTTGAGCTGCATGACTTTGAAAAACTCTGATTGTGACAAACTTCCCAATAAAGTATTGACAGCTTTGGCATTGGTTTCATATTTCTTTTTACCTGTCGTGTCTGTAGGAATTGCTGTTGGAAATTTATATCCTCCTTCCACAATTTCCCAGACATCTATTCCAAGAGATTATAGATAGGATGTGGTTCTTATTTTCCAATAAACAAAGTTTCTCCCATCGAATATTGGCGGTCTGATGGATCCCATGCTTTCATGATTATTCATCTTGATGGATCTTCCTTCAAGCGATCAAGCTTCTTCTGAAGGACCTGCTCTGATACCAATTGTTGGAAATAATACTGAGAGGGGGGTGAATCAGTATTATCAGATCAATAATTTTATTTCTCAAACAAATTTATATATGCTACTTCAGTGAAGTGAACTAGCGTGTACACGCAATTGTGATTAGAGAAACCAGAGTATATCCAGAGAACTTGTTATTCAGACAATTTATCATGTGTTGATCTTAAACCAGTACATCAGTAACTTATTAGACAGTGCAGTAAAAGCAGAATAAAGCATCACACATAAGCTACACACATGAACACCAAGATTTAAAGTGGAAACCCAATGTGGGTGAAAACTACCTGCTGTTGTCGTCTCTATCTTCTTTCAATAATAAGAAAATATGTTTACAATCTTGTACTGGTGCAGACTCATACCAGTACGCATGCACCCACCTACGGAAGGCTACAAACTTCTCTTGTTTTCCAGCTTCTACTGGAAGGGAGCTGCAACCCCCTAGCTCTTGTACAAGCCAATTTGTTTACTAGTATGTAGGCACCGACCTACAGAAGGGTACGACCTTATTTCTTCCTCCAGGGACCACCTTTCATGAATTTTCAGACTGGATACTCCTGGATCACAACACCACAATATGAATGCCACGTTTCATCCAATTTTCATGTTGGACCCATAAAAAAATTTTAAACTTAAACTACATCAACCAACATTTAGTTAATCTAAACAATCAGATCATTGACACCAAAACACTGCGTTGAACCCAGAAATCTGCATCATCATTCAGAACTAGCTGTAACCTCAGAAACCATGCATCAGAGTGTATACACTACTTGGCTGAACCTAAACTGCGTGTATATGCTACTTCCGTTAATCAAACTTGCATATACCTTCAAAAACTATTGCAAACATAAACTTTTGAATCAAGTCTATACCAACCAGCACTATACGAAATATCTACTGTCAACTTACAGAGCTTTATACAGGCAGTGATAGAGATCACTTCTTCTCACTTATACAATCAATCAATCAAATACCAACCTCCTTATGCATTCAATCTTACATTCATATCTAAGAAGACTTCATTGACAAAAAATAGTAAAACAACAGAATTTGAACAAATAGATCAGTTAGATCTGAAAAATAATCTTTTCATTTGTACACACACTTTTGAAGAGACGAACCAGCGTACATATCTACAAATATCAACTCATAACTTTGTTGCACTTCTGAACTTCAGACAAACCTAGATCATGACATTTAAAGAATAAAATAGGTGTACACAGTTAGATCTAGCCCAACCAATATCAAATCATCCAATAATAAGTCACTTCAGGTCTCATGATCCTGATCCAACATTGAATTCAAGGTGCACAAAGTATTTTAGATTAAATCACAATCATAGCCCCTGCAACGTAAAATATACTTCAGATAGAAGTATTCCTTAGGCACTTTTTCAATACCTTGGACCAGAACCACTTAGGACCAATACCTTGGACCAAATACCTACGGTCAATACCACAAACCAAATACCTCAGACCAAATACCAAGGGTTAATACCACAAACCAAATACCTAGGTTTTCCAATCATGTATTCACTTTTCTTTCTGAGGGAGTGCGTGTATACGTATACGCTCTTTTTGTTATCTGGAACAACATGTATACATTATTTTGACTAAGTGGGCCAGCGTGTATCAACATTTTCTTTTACCTTCTTTATTCTGATCAGTAGACCTTAGTTCCATATTCCTGTTCTTCTATACCATTACCCTATAACCTATGAATATACCTGTTGTACTGTGAGTTTCCTTTTACCAAAACTGAATTGACCTGTGAGTGAGTTTCCATCAAGGACAACACTTGTATCATAATGCCAACATATAATTTGGATGCTCAGAAGCTGAAATTGTTCCCTACTACTCTAAAGGGAGCAACATTAAGATGGTTCATGGGACTGGGCTCTGCTACTATTCGGACATGGGGAGAGATGAAAACTACCTTTCTATCAAAATATCAGGACTATTTTCGGACCAAGGACTTGAGGGAAGAAATATTCAAGATGACACAAAAAGAAGAAGAAAGCTTGGAGGATTATGTGGAGCGATTCCACTATAATCTACAGATATCTAAACATAGTGATTTGGATCCAGAGATCCTGAAAACTATATTCATACGGGGAATGAGAGATGACTGCCTCGATACATTGAATATACTGGGGAAGGGAGATATATCTCAAGAATCATTTGAGGAGATAATAAAACTCTACTTAAGATGCTCGAGAGGATCATCACAAGGAAGAAGCATGACATGGGATGCCTCCATTCGAATACAAAAATCTACAAATGGAGGTGTGACCAAAGTCGAGATCGGGAACCTGTTCGAGAATCTTAAGACTGGCCTCCTTAGTACTTTATCTGCCCAACTGAAAAGTGCACAAGTAAAAATGGCACAGGATGAAGCCAAGAAATCTTTGGTTATATTCTACCAAAAATGTAAGGATAAACATTCCTTGAGGGATTGTAAAGTCGACAACATCAACTTGTGGCTCATTTGTGATTTGGAACATTCTACAGGCTATTGTCCAGAACTTCCTAGATTGAAAGCAGTGCTCAAGGAATCAAGTGAGGAATCCTAGTCCTCCTACTTCATTGGGTCTAGGAAGCCTTGGTAGCCATGACCACCAGGTATGTATCAAGATTTTTCTTTTAATCCATGGAATAATGTATATAATGCACAACAATTTCCATGGAAATATTCCTCTCCTCCTCTAGCTCATTTTTCCTCACCATGGAACCAATGGTCTCCCTCTCCACCTTTTCAATACCCTCCATATCAGCCATATTCTTGGCCCAAAAATTGGAGAGGAAATTATTTAGGTGCAACTCCTTCTGTATTACAAATGCAAAAAAAATTACAGTTTCCGCCTCTCTTAAAACCTATTTCTACACTTCCCATACGACCCCAATTACCTATACAACCTAATCCTAGCCCAAATAATAAGGCATCCCAGGTTTTAGAAGCTCCCACTTCCTTCCAAACTCCCTGCATCACTGTTGTTGAATGTAATGAAATCCATCTACGATCAAGAAAAGTAGTAAAAACCTCTCCTATCATCACTGAGGAAGAATGTGAATCTCCTAAGGACGGTCCTGCGGATTCTCATTAGACTACTACAACAGGTCAAGGTGATGTTGTTACACCTGTAATAGCTAACCCAAACAATGTTAGTACATTTGTATAGCTGACCCAACTATTACAGTAACTAAGGATCCTCCATATCCACAAAGATGATCAGAAACTAGGATGACTTCACAACCTGACTCCAATTTTATCAGAGAGCTTAAAAAGATACACATTAGGATTCCCCTACTGTAAGCTATCAAGGATGTTCCAATCTATGCTGTTAGATTCGGTATTGTCATCCCTCCGTCAGAGATCAACTCCTCTTGTTACATTTCATGTTAGGTGTACCGCCCAGTCATTTGCATTCCATTAGGCGCATAGATCATTTGATGGCAGTGGTGTTCCTCCAGTTTCCTTCATGTTATCTACCTATTGGCTCATGTTTGTTCATTTGAAAAAAAACATATACAGTCTTTTTTATCTTGAAAATTGCAAAAGTTGTCTTTAGGGTTTCATGGTCAAATAGGTCTAGGGTTTCATTAGGGTTTTGTCAAAAAAAGTGTCAGAGTGTTTAATAATTGCTAGAAAGCCATGAGGATGTTTCAAAATCAATAAAATTCATCACCAAGCATTTGAAAATGTGTTTTTCCTCAAAACTATGTTTTGAGGAAAAAACAGAGTATTTAGTATTTATTGTACAAAATCATGAAAATTTTGCTTTTATCATTGTAAATCCATTCATCTGCACCCTAGTTTCTTTCCTTAGCCTAAAAAGCTCCAACACCTGCAAAGCAAGCAAAGCTCAGGTCATATGGTTCATTGCAAAGCTAAAAAGAAGGGAAAAGTCCAAAAAACAGAGTTTGTAAATAAAGTTATTGGCAAAACATTATGAAAGTGGGTTTTCGCAAATTAAATTTGAAAAGCTCATGTATAAGTCATTCCTCCAAGTGTTTGAAACTCATTTGCACTCCAAGAGCCAAGAGAAAACAAAGCAAAGTGATTGTGGGAGTTTTGGGTGAAATTCGCTCCAAATCAACCAGTGCAGCACACTGGGCCTCAGAAACCTTTGTTAAAAATCACAGGCGCGGCGCATAGGTGGGGCGCGGCGCATACAACCAGGAAGCCCGAAAAACACCAGGACGACCTCCAATTGCCAAAAATCGCACGAATTTGCCTTGTTCCAAGTAGGTTGAGCTTCACCTCTTCTGTTTATCAAAGTTTGGTGTTGATGTTATGATGGTTGATGTGGTGAATGTTTTAACAAATGATCAAACCCTACCATTACAAATTCCTCAAACAAAAATTGCTGCCCAGGGTTTGATCAACTTTTTTTCTACCAATATCATCTTCCCTCCATCATTCCCTTACCCCATTTTTCCCTGTTTTCATGGTTCCCTAAGTTCCCCTACCCCCTAAACTCACTAATCCCCTATCCCAAGTTCCATTTCCCAAATTTCCTATTATAAAATCCCAAACCCTAACCTTATACAAAACCTCCCAAACATCTCATATTTTCCCTAACTAAAGTTATCCCAACAGTCCCAAAAATTCCCACTATTTTTCCCTCTCCTAACAATCCCTTGCTTCATTGTTTTCCCTTGGTAGCAGAGGTCAAATAATCTTCAAAGGCAGTCCAAGACAGTTTGACATATCAGCACCTATTTCTTCAAGGAAGTTTGTCCACCAGCTATTATGGCATTAGATCCTTCATATGATTATGAAGAGGAGACCCAAATTGACTCACCCATGGAGGGACATGCACCCAGGAGGCCTCATAGAGGTGGCATACATATCAGAGAAGAACCTAACACTCTTACCGAGTTGCAGGCCTGCCCTCTTGCCCTCTTTTGTTTCCAGCATCAGTCATGCTATGAATTCTGCGAGAAGGTTGCTCATATTCAGTTTCATTGTGAGTTGGCCCACTTATTTGTGTTGCATTTGCATGGTGATCAAGCCACTCTTGCCAGTGTTACTTTCACATTAACACCAGAAACCATTTCATTGGAAACCGGCATACCAAACATTGGAGAACCATGGAACAAGAGACAGAAAATTGATCAGCAACACTATGAACCATACATCAAACCTGGTTTTCTGAGGCAGCTTAAAAGAGTGTTTCCTTTTCGGTTTCTCAAGGATGAGTATGCTCCTTTAATGAAACTCATCATGAAGTATTTCACCTATGAGGGCAGATTCTCCCGCTTGTATGCTTATCACATCAGGCTGCTGATGCATTTCACTCGGGTATGGATGATGAACATTCCTTATTTCATATGTCGAAACATAGAAAGGATGACCACCCTTGTGCAGCACAAGACCCCTCAGTAGTAGCTTAACAATGTTTATCATTTTTCTCTCATCAAGATTGTGGTTGTTCATTAGCTTGGATTACAGGGCATCACTTGGGATGACTTCATCTCACGTGAGTTTTTTAGAGCTTCACAGGGACCATCAGAGGTTAAGCATGAGACAGGTGGACCTTCTCATCAGTATGAGGGCCATGAGACAGCTAGTGTGTCGGTATTCATCACATATCAGAGGGGCACTAGACATTTGTTCGCAGCAGCAAAGCGAGTGTTATCTCCACCCGAGGTGGAAGGGGCCTCATTTCCTCCATCAACACAATAGGTTCAGGACTGAGGCAAGAGGCCTCTATAGGAGGAAGGACCATCAGGTGAGTGAGAGACTGATTTCATCCTCATTGAGGGTGATGATACTGACGTGGGCCCACAAAGTGCAAATATTAGACAAATCATCAAGGAGCAGCAGGCAGACATTGATGCCTTGTCCACCAACTTGGATAGAGCCCAGTTGACTATACAGTATTTGGAGCAGAGGAACAAGCAGCTTGAAGATCAGCAGGTGGTGATGGAGTTACAGAAAATTCGGCAAAACCGCCAAAGTGCCCGAAGGAGGAGGATAGAGTTCACTTCATTGGAGAAAGAGATCAATGCAGATAGGGAGTCATGGCTTGAAAGATCCAACATCCACTTGGAGAGGAAACTAGAGAATGCCATCAATGAGAATAATATGCTCAAAAACTTGTCATATCATTATTTGTCTCGGAACTTGGTGTGCAAAGCAAGAATCAGGAATTTGAAAGCAAAGCTAAAGAGAGCATCAAAAAGGCAAAAAGAGGATGAAGGACTTAAAATCTTGGTTGAGGCTTCCTTGGCCCATCAAAGCACTCAATAGAGAAGACTCAGCCCAAATTTCAAGAAATTTGGAGCAATTTTTGCATTTTTGTAAATTTTTGGCATAAAAAACAGAGTTTTTCTCCCTATGCGATGTGCCACGTGGCGCTCGCTTTTGCTAGAGGGCTCTAAATCACAAAAACTTTGAATTTATGGATTTTTCATGGAATTTTATGCTTGCCTACCTATGGCCAAGAAATTTGGGCAGGTTTTGAGCCCTCAAAAGGTCAAAAAATACTCAAAAAATGACCTCACTACCCCTATTTTGACACACAGGAAGCAATGTTGGGAAAATGGACTTTTGGAAGGGAAAATGGAGGCCAAGTTGAAAAATTCCACTTGGGTTGGAAAGTAGACAGGCAGACCTTTCTAGAAAGCATGCCTGGAGCTCATTTGGACATCGGGAAGGCCTCCAAAAGTGGGTCCAAACAGGAACTACGCATAGAGAATTAGGTGCTACGCATAGAGGAAAAATTGCCAGTTTGACCAAGTTTTGCTCTGTTTTTCGCCCAGTTTCGCCTAGTTTGACTTTTTCACTTTCTTAATGGAAAATATATGATGTATTTTGATGAAATTTGATGGATTATGATTTAAATATGTTGGATTTTCACTTGTAGAGGTAGATTCATCAGTTTAGAGGTTGTTTGAAATTGAATGAATCAGTTCCCTTGTTTTTAGAGGCATGCTGTTATCTTCCCTAGTTTCTAGTTCTTAGTTTAGAATCAGTTGGATCAGCTCCTAGACTCATGATCTCGACCACTAGAGGCAAGGATGAGCTATGTTTGTCTATATTACGTTGTTTTCTAGTCATTAACAAGGTTGGACTCTTGAGAAAGCTTTGAGCTTCATTGTACATTCATTTTCAGTATTTTGGCTAAGGAATTGAGACCAGGATTTGCAACACTCTTTGGGATTCATGTGGCAATTTGTATTGGTACAATGCTTCTCTTTGTAATTGTGAATTTTGTTTATGTATTTCATCATCTATCTTATTTCTTCTGAACTAATAAAACAAGAGTGTAAGTAGAATTCATTGAAAGTGCAATTCTCTACTTGAGGTTTGTTGTAGTTGTTTGATGTTTTCAACTGTCTGAGGAGGATTCATGATTTCCCTTGCCCTCTTCAACCCCTCACCTGTATTTTCCATCCTTCTCAATAAAATTTAAGTGCCAAAACGGTTGCCTACCTTGCCCCATCGAGATCTCTACAGAACTGAGCCTCAATCCCCGCACCCCAAAATTTGTTTTCCCCCTGATTCCAACAAAACCCCCAAAAAATCAAATCAAAGCCTTGTACTTCATACCTAGCCTAAAATCAGTTTTTATTTCAGTCATCTCAAGCCCCATTGATTATATTTTGTTGAGATTGACCCGGAGAGAGCCCTCTCATGTCCTCGTAGGGCTAGCTACAAGGCTGAGCGTGGTTTGATGTTGGACCTGGATCTTACCTTTTCAGCCTGAGGTAAATCTAGGCCCTAACATAGTGGCGACCATGCCGGGGAACTAAAAATTTGTTTGTTGGTATTATTCGTTTTATAAACTACAGACGGAGCTTGAAGATTAGCCAGGTAGCCTTCGAAACGTTTTTGCTTTGCATTAGCACAAGTAGATAAACGCTACTTCAGTCAATCTCCGGTCTAGTCTTATAAACAGAGTATCTAACTTGCAGATCACCCCAGTATATCTGAGAATTCTAAGCTTTTGGATGATAAGTTTAGGATTTGATAGGCTGAACAAGTTGTTAATGTCCATTTGATTTCTTGAAATAATAACACACTGGCTTCTAGAAGACATACCAGAGAAAATCTGGATCTTGATCCCCCTCTTGTCTACGAAAATCCCAATCTTATTCCAAGAATCGTCCACCAAGGAAGCTCTATCATTCCCGTGTTCAAAGCTCAATCGTGTCCTGTTGGTTTTGAGTATCTTGAGGATCAAGATTTTGATGAGTAGTTTGAGTTGTCTTTGTTTGAAACCAAATCTGAAAGTGTTGTTGCTTCAACTGTCTTAAATCTCGAGTTTGTTCGAAATCTTGAAACTGAAAGGGCCAATAAATCCATTGATGATTATATCCTAAATTGGCTCCAGACTTCCATTGTGGCTTCTAATATCTTTGATTTTTTAGAGACTGCTTCTGCAACCCTTGGGTCATCTGCAATTGCGTCTAGTTCAAGAATTCCCACCGAACCGCCTTTCATTCCTACCCTTCCCCCGTAGCCTACTATCTCTGATAAAAAATCTGCAGTCGTATCCCCTCCGTCCACTCCTTCTACTCCTAAAATAGCCAAGATTGCTTCATCGCCGCATACACCTCCTCATACTCCCCATACATCAACTCCACCTACTCCCCCAACATCACCAAGACTGATTGCAAATCCAGCAAGAGCAATGGTTGCTCGTCTTGCACCTCTTTTATTGCCTCAAAATTTGGATGATATGCCTGCTGACTACCAAAGCAAAATTCCTTTGTTTGATGGCACTCCTCATGGTATCATAGCTCAGCAACATGTGGACAGAATGACTGATTTCTTCAATCTTCATGAGATTGATGCAGAAAATGTAACCATGAGACTGTTTGTACAAACATTTGGAGGTGAAGTAAGGAAATGGTTCAGGGCCTTGCCGGCTGCAAGTGTCACTACATTGGCCGATCTACAGAGACAATTCTTAAACCACTGGGAAGTGAAGAAAAATCCCCTTCAGATTCTTTCCGAGTATGAGCACATCAAACGAAATGCGGGTGAGTCTGTTCAAGATTACTGCATTAGATTCAATTCAGTTTATAATGCAATCCCTGATCACCTAAAGCCACCCATGGGGCTAGCCTTGATTAAGTTTACGGATGTTTTTGACACTGATATGGCTTACCAATTACGAGAAAGATATCCAGCTACTTTCGAAGACATGCAGAAGATTGCGATTAGCGTTGAAGCAAACCTGCTGGCCAAGAGAGATAGAGCAAGAGCTAAAAAGAAAGTCACAATAAAAGAAGAGTCTTCCTCGTCAGGTCAAGTGCTTCGAAAGGTGGAATAGATGTTAGATAGATTGAAACTTGACAAGCCTGAACCACAGATCAGAAATCCTAATTTCTGTGGCCAGCAGCAGCCCCAATACAGAATCAAACAAAGAGAGAAGCAAGCCCAAGATCAAACAGCGCAGCAGCAAGTGCAGACACCTCTACAGTAGAATGTTATACCTGGTCCAGAATCATAAGAAGAAGAGAATGTGATTGGAGAAGAAAATCATTTCTTCATGCTCGATGACATGCCAATTTACATCACTGAAGATGAGGAGTACTCCAAGAATCCAGCTGAATGAGGGGATGAAAATTTTATTTTGGCAAATGAGACGGTACTTGAGGAAGAGTTCGATGATTACCAAAGAGGATACATGAATGCTTTTTCAGCTCATCAGCGGCAGTATTCACTTTGAAATAGAGATGTGCCTGTAAATCCAATTCAGAAAAGGAAGGAGGCAGCAACGTCAAAGAATGATCCTCCCAATGTGCAGAAAAAGGGAAAAGAGATAGTTGATCCTAGCAGCAGCAAAACTACATCAGCAAGTGAAAGACCAACCCAACCCAATGTGTCAAAGGAGAAAATAGAAAAGAAGGATGTTCCAGCAAAAGAGGTAGAAAAGGTTTCAGTTTTTAACTTAAGTTGAAAATATCCATTTCTTTGACCAAGTTGATGAAGAACAGTAATTATAAAAGTCAGGTGTCTAAAATTTTGAGAGTCTCGAATTGATCTTTGGGCCAGTGTTGGAAGGTTAGTCCTAAGATACCGATGTTGCTCCTTTCTATATCAGTCTCAGGGTGCATGATTTTGTTTTACATAATGCTATGTTTGATTCCGGAGCCTCTCATAATCTTATGCCGAAAGCTATCATGGAGAAATTGGGATTGGACATCACTAGAAAATACCATGACCTATACTCTTTTGATTCCAGTAGAGTAAGGTGCATCGGGCTTATAAAGGATTTGGTGGTCAGTTTGGATCAAATTCCGGCTAAAAATGTTTTGATGGACGTGGTGGTGGCAGACATACCTCCTAGATTTGGCATGCTTCTTTCCAGATCTTGGGGATCAAAGATTAAGGGGAAAATGCAACTTGATTTCTTCTATGCTACGATTCCCGTGTTTAGTCAGATGAGGAAACTACACTGGGAGCAGAAAATGAAGTACATGATCGCTAGCAAGGAGAAACCGGTAAATCATCCGATCAACTATGTACATACTGATCTAGAGTCATTTTTTTTGTATTCAGATAGTTTTAATGATGTAAATAGCCAACTAGTGGAAGTAGAAGACATTCCTGAGATTACTAAAATTTTTAGAGAAGTCTTAAGACAAGAGCGGCAAAGACTTGATGGCATCGTTGAAAAATCAGCAATCCGACAACAGCAACATAATGATGGACAACAAGGTAAGGAAAAAGAGTTTCAGCATTTGGAAGAGGATGAAACAGGCCTATGGAGTATGGACTTTGATGGCGTTGTTGGAAGAGAAGGTGCTGGCATTGGTATATGGATACGTAGCCCGATTTTTGCCCCAAACAAAGTGCCAAGTAATGTAAGGGTCTGCTCTTATAAATTAGCTTTTGATTGTTCAAACAATGAGGTTGAATATGAAGCGTTGATTGCTGGTTTGAAAGTGCTTAGGAAATTAAATGCTAAGAGGATTTCAGTGTATGGCGACCCCAAGTTAGTCATCAAGCAGGTGAAAGGTGGATATCAAGCTAATCATCCTCGAATGCGGGCCTACCACAATGCGGTGTTGGATATCTTGAAGGTATTTTCTAATTATACTATCACTTGTGTGCCCCATGCTTAGAATGTCATTGCAGACTCACTTGCAACAGCAACAAGCAATTTGAAGATTCCTATGAACTCAAACAATAAGTTTGAGATTCACGTAAAGCATCGCCCGACTGTGCCCAACAATCAAAGGTATTGGAAAGTGTTCCAAGATGATGATGAGATCGATGAATTCCTGTAAAACAAAGGTAAATTCAAGGACATTTCTATTGACATGGAGTATGATAATGGTGATGATAATATGGAAGTCAATCAGATGGAAGTTCTGCAGCTCAAAGACAACATCATTCCAAAGGGTCTGATACCTTTAGAGGAGCTCTTTTATCAGGATGATGTGGCTAAAAAACCTACCTTGCTGCCAACTGAAAAAGGAGTTGAAGATGTGAACATTGGATCAGCTGAAAATCTGAAGATGGTCAAATTATCAAAAGCATTGTCCCCACAGGTGAGAGCGAAGTATATCAGTTTGTTATCCTCTTTTATTGATGTATTTGCTTGGGATTATTCAGATTTGAAGGCTTATGACACGAGCATAATTCAGCATGTGATCCCAATCAAGCCAAATCAAAAGCCTTTTCGCCAAAAGCTAAGAAGAATAAATCCAAAGCTGCTGCCCTCAATTGAAAAGGAGGTGAATAGGTTGTATAAAGCTGGTATCATAGTCCCTATTAGATTTTCAGATTGGATTTCAAACTTGGTTCCCGTCCGCAAAAAAATAGGTGAGATTCAATTATGCATTGATTTTAGAAATCTGAACAAAGTTTCCTTGAAAGACAATTATCCATTGCCCAAGATGGATCACATACTTCAGTGAGTTGTTGGACCATCACGAATGTCACTACTCAATGGTTATTCGGGTTATAACCAGGTTTTAATCCATGAGGATGATCATGACAAAACAGCATTCACCACTCTGTGGGGAACTTTTCATTATGCAAAGATGCCGTTTGGATTGAAAAATGTTGGTGCAACCTTTTAGCGGGCGATGGATATAGCATTTGCCAATGAAAAAGATGTTTTTCTAGTTGTTTATCTTGATGACTTAACAGTTTTCTCTAATACATATGAAGAGCACCTCTATCATTTGAAAGTTGTTTTTTAGCGGTGTAGAAAGTATGGCATCTCGCTCAATCCATAGAAAAGTTTGTTTGCCATGGATGAAGGCAAACTTCTCAGGCATATAATATCAAAGGAGGGCATCTAAATTGATCTAGCATGGGTGGAGGCCATTCAAAAGATTGATTTCCCACGAAGTAAGAAAGAAATCCAATCTTTCAATGGTAAGATAAATTTCCTACGCCATTTTGTTCCCAATCTTGCAGAACACTTAAGAGAGATTACAAACATGCTGAAAAAGGATAGTGTAGTAAGGTGGACCGAGGAAGCGGTTAAGTCTTTTAATTTGGTGAAATTAACTCTTTCTTCAGCTCTAGTTTTGATCAACTCGGACTATACTCAGGATTTATTTTGTTTTCCTTTGCCTCAGATCACACTATGGTAGCAGTCTTGATGCAGAAAAGAGACCAGCTCGAAAAACCAATTGCATTCTTCAGTAGAACTATAAGGGATGTTGCATTGAAGTATAATATTATTGAAAAACAGGCCCTTGCATTGGTTAAAGCATTAAAAGATTTTTGGGTTTATATTTTGCACTCTCACATCCTTGCTTATGTTCCTAATGCTGCTGTCAAAGATGTCCTAGTGCAAATAGATCCGGAGGGAAGGAGAGGCAAATGGATTGCTGCCTTGCTGGAATATGATGTAGAAATCAAACCGACAAAGCTCATTAAAGGACAGGGGCTGGCAAAACTTATGGCTGAGTCAAATCTGCACGCTTTGGACATTAATCTAATTGCTGCTATGTCCGAGGAAGACGAAGAAAATCTGCCCACTCAGGTATCATAAATTTTCCTCCTTTCTCCTTGGTATTTGGACATTGTTTTTGTGCTTCAAAATTTGTCATCACCTCCTGGAATGGCCAAGAAAAAAAGTAGGACATTGAAGTTGAAGGCTGCAAAATTTTGTATCATGAATGGTGCACTTTATTGGAAAGATCCTGGTGGTGTCCTACTAAATTGCTTGGTAGAAGAGGAGGTGAAACAAGTTATGGCAGACTTTCACAAAGGAGATTGCAGAGGCCATCTTTTCTGGAAAACAAAAGCCAATAAAATCTTGAGAGTGGGGTATTATTGGCCAAGTCTATTCGCTAATGTGTACAAAACAGTGGCCAGATCTCACGAATGTCAAATGTTTCAAGGTAAACGGAAGTTGCAGCCTTTACCACTCAAGCCCATTGAAGTGAGCGCTCCATTTTAGCAAAGGGGTTTGGATTTTATTGGTGAGATACATCCTTCTTCTTCAACACAGCATAAGTGGATCCTCACGGCGACAGATTATTTCACCAAATGGATTGAGGCAATTCCAACAAGGCAGGCCGGAAAGGAGATTTGGGAATTTTGGAAAAGATTGGAGAGCAGAGCTTGAGTAATTTACAACTATGGCGGCCGCATTTGCAGCTTCACCAGTACCGGAGCTTTACGAAAATGGCAGCATTCTTTCAAACCCGTTCAAAGACCCGGCAAAGGCCTTTAGGAGTTCAGAACCTTTGGTCGCCTCCCGCGTTTCGATCCCGCAGCGAAGGGGCGAGGGTTTCCGGAAATTTTCTGCGCAGGGCCGGCAAGGGGTGTCGTCTAGGACATTCCAGCATTGTTGCAGTAAGAACAGGGACGGGTTCATGTACTACGAGGGAGTGCGATTGCAGGATGTCATTGCTACGATGGAGAGGGGACCCTTTTATCTCTACAGCAAACAGGGTTTGGATTCCATTATTGGCTATGCTGTAAAAGCGAACAATAATCTCAAGATTTTACAGCATTTGAGGAGCCCGGGCTCTAGAGCAGTCCTTGTCAGTGGAAACGAGTTGAGAGTGGCTCTCAATGCGGGCTTCGATCCTAGCAGGAGCTTGGCCGCCCTGCACCAGCGTCGGCTTCCCTGTGCTGACGGAATCAAAGAGGATGCACGACATATGTTTGACAAAACGCCCCTACGAGATTCTACCCCAAACAAGGACTTGGTCTCTGTTTCAGCTCAAACGACAAGCGCTGGAAAGGGTTTCGGTAGCCAGCAGAGAACAGAATTTTCAGATCCATTCCAGATTCTGATTGTACTCATCTCCAGAAAGTCAATGCTGCATTGGGTGCGATCTTCAGACCTGGTGCAGGACATCAAGCTACTCCTGGAAAAAAAGACGGGGATTCCATCAATTTATCAGTGTCTCCTTTATGCAGGTAAACAATTGGAAGATACCTGCCCCCTGTCCTGCTATAATATTCAAAGAAATGCCTCCATTACCCTGTCCATGCGTCTGCGAGGGGGTACTGTCGGACAGTCCTCTTCAGCTGCAGCCTTTTCCTATAAAGATGCAGTCCATTCACAGAAGCCCAAGGAAAGAGACCCTCCTGCGCAAGCTCCCAAACCCTTCATTGTGGACAAGTCGGATGATATTCCTTCCATTGAATTAGCACATCCCTTGTTGGATACGCATCATCAGATGTATGCAGAGTGTGGCATCATCTGCAGGTTCAACGGTCTTTGGCCCAATACAGCAGATCTGTACCAATGGATTCATGCAAATTGGACCAACAATTGCAGGGTTTTTTTCTGCTCTAAAGGCTTCTTTATAACAATGTTTGTTGACAATGATGATTACCAAAAAGCCTTAACTAAAGGCCCTTGGTTTTGGAATTCTGCGGGTCTGTTCCTCACTCCGTGGTTCCCAGAGTTTGATCCTTCCACAACAGTCATCACCAAACTCCCGATCTGGGTTAGACTCCCTAACCTTCCGGCGCATTTATGGAGCTATGTTGTATTTGAAGCCATCGGCAACACCTTAGGTCGTTTCCTTGAAACAGATACCTCAAGAGGGCTTAAAGGATTTTATACCTACGCCAGAATCTGTGCAGAAATAGACATAAGCAAAGGACTTCCTGATCAGATCATTCTCAAAATAGGTGATTTCCATTGGTCTCAACCCCTGGATTTCGAGAATACAGCATTTCGATGCCGAAATTGTCATCTCACAGGGCACCTTCAAAGTTCGTGTCCTACAATGCCCTTCCAAAAAAAGAAAGCCAAAGCCAAGCCAAAATCTAAAAGCTGGAAACTTCATGATCCTCCTCCATTGCACGTTGTTTCCAGCTCAGATGATGAGGACGTGGAGGAAGATGTGGAAGTCGTAGAAGAAATGTCAGAACAGGTTTCTCCCCCAGTGCGTCTCGAGGAAGCATCAGTTCCTCCCAGCTCTCAGAAACGAACTCATGAGTCATCCCCTTCGGAGTCAGACAAGGAGCTATCGTCTCCAGTCCAACACAGTTTACAAATTGTTCTGAACCAACAAGGTCCAAATGGTTGGGTCAAAGTCGGCAAAAAGAAAGGGAAAAAAAGTCGACCAAGTGATTCCACCCTAGGTGGGTAGTTCCTTTGGCTTGGACCGGACTCCCTTCTTCTTCTTGTTCTGTTTGTTCAGCTCTGCTTTTGTCTCTTCTTCTCTTGGGAGCCGAGGTGGATATTTATCCTTTCCGGCTGCCCTTTCAGTCTTGTGGTTCTTGCCACCCTGCGTGGTGGGCAGTCTTCTCGTTCTTGCTCCCTGTAGTCCAGTTGGATCTCCTTTTGTCTTTTGGAAGTATAGGTGCCTCAGCTCTGTTTTCCCTCGGGGCAGACTGAGGCCCTAAGCTTTGTACTTTTATAATGGTTGTAGCTAATAGAATTACCGCAGTTTACAAAAAAATTCCAACAAGGCAGGCCACCGATTCGGTAATTATTTCATTTCTTGAAAACAACATTTTGTCTCATTTTGGATGTCCAAATAAGTTGATCACTGACAATGCAGCAGCCTTTAAATCAAAAAGAATGATCGAATTTTGTCATAAGTATCAAATCACTTTGGGGCATTCGACCACTTATTACCCACAAGGTACTGGTTTGGCGGAATCCTCCAGTAAATCTCTTATCAATATCATTAAAAAGCTAAATTAACAAGAAGAGTTGGCACAAAAAGTTGGTCAATGCACTTTGGGCAGACAGGGTAAGTCAAAAGAAATCCATTGGCGTGTCTCCTTTTGAGCTTGTGTACGGTGTGGACACAGTCTTCCCAACATCTTTGGCAGTCCCAATGGTCAAATTGTTGCAAGAAGCTGGAAGTGAGGATGATGGTTTGCAGCGAAGAATCAACCAAATGATACATTTGCAGCAAACAAGAGGAGGTATTTCAACATACTTCCAAGCTGCAGGAAACAGTTAAGAGGATATATGATCGGAAGGCCAAGGCAGACAGGTTTGAAATTGGAGACATAGTGTTGAAATGGGATGCAAGGAATGAAGAGTAGGGTAAGCACGGCAAATTTGAAAATCTGTGGAAAGGACCGTACAAGATTGCTGCACATCAGGGCCAGAATGCGTTCCTTTTGCAAGAGCTGAATGGCGAAGACTATCCTGGTGGGCTGGTCAATGGTCGGCTTCTCAAATGGTATATTGTGTAAACTATTTTCTGCTGTCCTATCATCATTGTACATACCGGTTTGTTAAAATTCAATTGCAAGAATGTGTTGTCTTCATTCTTCAGCTTGGGGTCCGAGGTGAAGGCTATAAAGGTGAAGTTTGATTTCAGTTTTGGTTTGGTTTGTTTGAGTTATGTCTTTCGGTCAATTTCAGTCTTGAAAATGAGTCAATTTGAGTCATGTTCAGTCCTGAAATTGAGTCTTTTAGTCAAGAGTTCTTATTTGTTGTGTCGAAATTATTGACTCCATAGCCCAATGGACGAAGGCACTCCTTCTTTCCCAGAGATCTATAGTTCTTGGCACCTCCAAGGAGCTACCATCCCCATTGGAGCCGATGTTAGAGTCGGTATTGTCATCCCTCCATCAGAAATCAACTCCTCTTGTTGCATTTCATGTTAGGTGTCCTGCCCAGTCATTTGCATCCATTAGGCGCATAGATCATCTGAAAGCAGTGGCGTTCCTCTAGTTTCCTTCATGTTATCTACCTGTTGGCTCATGTTTGTTCATTTAAAAAAAAAACATATACAGTCTTTTTTATCTTGAAAATTGAAAAAGTTGTCTTTAGGGTTTCATGGTCAAATAGGTCTAGGGTTTCATTAGGGTTTTGTCAAAAAATGTGTCAGAGTGTTCAATAATTGCCAGCAGGCCATGAGGATGTTTCAAAATCAATAAATTTCATCACCAACCATTTGAAAATGTGTTTTTCCTCAAAACTCTGTTTTGACAAAAAAACAAAGTATTTAGTATTTATTGTACAAAATCATGAAAATTTTGCTTTTATCATTGTAAATCCATTCATCTGCACCTTGGTTTCTTTCCTTAGCCTAAAAATCTCCAACACCTACAAATCAAGCAAAGCTTAGGTCATATGGTTCATTGCAAAGATGAAAAGAAGTGAAAATTCCAAAAAACAGAGTTTGTAAATAAAGTGATTGGCAAAACATTATGAAAGTGGGTTTTGGCAAATTAAATTTTAAAAGCTCATGTATAAGTCATTCCTCCAAGTGTTTGAAACTCATTTACACTCCAAGAGCCAAGAGAAAACAAAGCAAAGTGATTGTGGGAGTTTTGGGTGAAATTTGCTCCAAATTGACCGGTGTGGCGCACTGGGCAGGAGGCGCGGCACATTGGCCAAGCGTGGCACACTGGGCAGTAGGCGCGGCGCATTGGCCAGGTGCGACACACTGGGCCTCATAAACCTTTGTTGAAAAGCATGGGTTCGGCGCATAGGTGGGGCGCGACGCATTAGGCTTGCTGCGAGGAGCATACAACCAGGAAGCCTGAAAAACACCAGGACGATCTCCAATTGCCAAAAATCGCACGAATTTGCCTTGTACCAAGTAGGTTGAGCTTCACCTCTATTGTTTATCCAAGTTTGGTGTTGATGTTATGATGGTTGATGTGGTGAATGTTTTAACAAATAATCAAACCCTACCATTACAAATTCATCAAACAAAAATTGCTACCTAGGGTTTGATCAACTTTTTTGCTACAAAGTTCATCTTCCCTCCATCATTCCCTTACCCCATTTTTCCCTGTTTTCATGGTTCCCTAAGTTCCCCTACCCCCTAAACTCACTAATCCCCTATCCCAAGTTCCCTTTCCCAAATTTCCTATTATAAATTCCCAAACCCTAACCTTATACAAAACCTCCCAAACATCTCATATTTTCCCTAACTAAATTTATCCCAATAGTCCCAAAAATTCCCACTATTTTTCCCTCTCCTAACAGTCCCTTGTTTCATTGTTTTCCCTTGGTAGCAGAGGTCAAATAATCTTCAAAGGTAGTCCAAGACAGTTTGACATATCAACACCTATTTCTTCAAGGTAGTTTATCCACCAGCTGTTATGGCATCAGATCCTTCATATAATTATGAAGAGGAGACCGAAAGTGACTCACCCACGGAGCGACATGCACCCAAGAGGCCTCATAGAGGTGGCAGACATATCAGAGAAGAGCCTACCACTCTTACCGAGTTGCAAGCCTGCCCTCTTACCATCTTTTGTTTCCAACATTAGTCATGTTATGAATTCTGTGAGAAGGTTGCTCATATTCAGTTTCATCGTGAGTTGGCCCGCTTATTTGTGTTGCATTTGCATGGTGATCAAGCCACTCTTGCCAGTGTTACTTTCACATTAACACCAGAAACCATTTCATTGGCAACCGACATACCAAACATTGGAGAACCATGGAACAAGAGACAAAAGATTGACCGGCAACACTATGAACCATACATCAAACCTGGTTTTCTGAGGCAGCTTAAGAGAGTGTTTCCTTTTCGGTTTCTCAAGGATGAGTATGCTCCTTTAATGAAACTCATCATGAAGTATTTCACCTGTGAGGGCCGGTTCTCCCGCTTGTATGCTTATCACATCAGGCTGCTGATGCATTTCACTCGGGTATGGATGATGAACATTCCTTATTTCATATGTCGAAACATAGAAAGGATGACCACCCTTGTGCAGCACAAGACCCCTTAGCAGCAGCTTAACAGTGTTTATCATTTTTCTCTCATCAAGATTGTGGTTGTTCATTAGCTTGGATTACAGGGCATCACTTGGGATGAATTCATCTCACGTGAGTTTTTCAAAGCTTCACAGGGACCATCAGAGGTTAAGCATGAGACAGGTGGACCTTCTCATCAGTATGAGGGCCATGAGACCGCTAGTGTGCCGATATTCATCACATATCAGAGGGGCACTAGACATTTGTTCGCAGCAGCAAAGCGAGTGTTATCTCCACCCGGGGTGGAAGGGGCCTTATTTCCTCCATCAGCACAGTAGGTTTAGGACTGAGGCAAGAGGCCTCTATAGGAGGAAGGACCATCAGGTGAGCGAGAGACTGATTTCATCCTCATTGAGGGTGATGATACTAACATGGCCCCACAAAGTTTAAATATTAGATAGATCATCAAGGAGCAGTAGGCAGACATTGATTCCTTTTCCACCAACTTGGATAGAGTCCAGTGGACTATACAGTATTTGGAGCAGAGGAACAAGCAACTTGAAGATCAGCAGGTGGTGATGGAGTTACAGAACATTCGACAAAACCACCAAAGTGCCTAAGGGAGGAGGATAGAGTTCACTTCATTGGAGCAAGAGATCAATGCAGATAGGGAGTCATGGCTTGAAAGAGCCAACATCCACTTGGAGAGGAAACTAGAGAAGGAAATCAATGAGAAGAATATGCTCAGAAACTTGTCATATCATTATTTGTCCCGGAACTTGGTGTGGAAAGCAAGAATCAGGAATTTGAAAGCAAAGCTAAAGAGAGCATCAAAAAGGCAAAAAGAGGATGAAGGACTTAAAATCTTGGCTGAGGCTTCCTTGGCTCATCAAAGCACTCAATAAAGAAGAATCAGTCCAAATTTCAAGAAATTTGGAGCAATTTTTGCATTTTTGTAAATTTTTGGCATAAAAAATAGAGTTTTTCTCCTTATGCGCCGTGCCACGTGGCGCTCGCTTTTGCGAGAGGGCTCTAAATCACAAAAAATTTGCATTTCTGGATTTTTCATGGAATTTTGTGCTTTCCTACCTATGGCCAGGAAATTTGGGCAGGTTTTGAGCCCTCAAAAGGTCAAAAAACACTCAAAAAATGACCTCACTGCCCCTATTTTGACACACAGGAAGCAGTGTTGGAAGAATGGACTTTTGGAGGGTCAAATGGAGGCCAAATTGAAAAGTTCCACTTGGGTTGGAAAGTAGACAGGTAGACCTTTCCAGAAAGCACACCTAGAGCTCATTTGGACACCAGGAAGGCCTCCAAAAGTGGGTCAAAACAGGCGCTATGCATAGAGAATCAGACACTACGCATAGAGGAAAAATTGCCAGTTTGACCAAGTTTTGCTCTGTTTTTCGCCCAGTTTCGCCTAGTTTGAATTTTTCACTTTCCTAATGGAAAATTTTTGATGTAGTTTGATGAAATTTGATGGATTATGATGTAAATATGTTGGATTTTCACTTGTATAGGTAGATTCATCAGTTTAGAGGTTGTTTGAAACTGAATGAATCAGTTCCCTTGTTTTTAGAGGCATGTTGTTATCTTGCCTAGTTTCTAGTTCTTAGTTTAGAATCAGTTGGATCAGCTCATAGACTCATGAGCTCGACCCCTAGAGGCAAGGATGAGCTATGTTTGTCTATATTATGTTGTTTTTAATTCATGAGCATATTTGGACTCTTGAGAAAGCTTTGAGCTTCATTGTACATTCATTTTCAGTATTTTGGCTAAGGAATTGAGACCAGGATTTGCAGCACTCTTTGGGATTCATGTGGCAATTTGTATTGGTACAATGCTTCTCTTTGTAATTTTGAATTTTGTTTATGTATTTCATCACCTATCTTATTTCTTCTGAACTAAGCAAACAAGAGTGTAAGTAGAATTCATTGAAAGTGCAATGCTCTACTTGTGGTTTGCTGTAGTTGTTTGATGTTTTTAGCTGGCTGAGTAGGATTCATGATTTCCCTTGCCCTCTTCAACACCTCACCTATCTTTTCCATCCTTCTCATTAAAATTTAAGTGCCAAAACGGTTGCCTACCTTGCGCCATCGAGATCTCTGCAGAACTAAGCCTTAATCCCCGCACCCCAAATTTTGTTTTCCCCTTAATTCCAACAAAACCCCCAAAAATAAAATCAAAGCCTTGTACTTCATACCTAGCCTAAAATCAGCTTTTATTTCAGTCATCTCAAGCCCCATCGATTATCTTTTGTTGAGATTGACCCGGAGAGAGCCCTCTCCTGTCCTCGTAGGGCTAGCTATGAGGCTGAGCATGGTTTGATGTTGGCCCTGGATCTGTTAGGGTCCCACCCTAACCCCCTTATTTATGTAGTGGGATTGAGTCATAGTAAAGAGTCAATAAAGCCCATATTAATAATTGTAAGTGGTTAACCTGCAATTAATGACGGGACCACAGTTAGTTGCAAATGGGCCATGGTATTAAATAGATGGTATTAATAAAACCCATGGTATTGATCCATGGTATTGCATGTATGAGTAATATATAAAGGATAGAGACTCCCTGCGAGGAGCATCGTGTCTTATTTTTGTATCGAGCTCTGCTCTATTGGAGGTTGCCCCCTCGAAGAGGCCAATGAACATTGCTTTCTGAATAATAAAATATTTGCTGTTGTCTCTCACTATTCTATGTTCTGGGTATCTTTCTTCACATATTCTGTATTTGGGTATCTTTTTGTAGGTTAAGAGCATAACAAGTGGTATCAGAGCCAAGTTCCAGGGCCGGTGGGATCTCCATTTCCTAGCAATTTTTTTTTTTGGATAGAGACGTGTTTCGTCGTCTTTAAATCACGAGATCTGTCGTTGAGCGCATAAACCTGCAGATTTGGGGAGGCATGCATGCAATAAATACAAGAGGTGGTCACGCTTGTTGGACTCCCTTGTAACCCCCGTGGGTACCCCTTCGAGTAGTAGTGCATTAGATAGAACCACGTACAGACTGTCTTCCAAGTACCTTCTAGGTATATCGGAAGCCCCTTAGCTCCTCTGCAACCTCGCCATAGATAAACCATCGGCCATCTTGCTGCTACAGTACACCGAGAACAACACTCGGAGAGATTACTCACCCGTACGATAGGGTAGTCGGGTTGTACGGCTAAGGGTATGGTTGATCCTCCTTAGTTAGAGCCCTGAAACATTGGGCCGAGTACTACTGTCAGACCCTTATGTATATTGTGATCTGTAGCACCTGACACTCCTCGAGACCATAGTTCCCTTTTCTATCTTGGGATCACACATCATCTCTGCCAGATCTGCTCACGCAAAGGGGTGTAGCAGCAGCAGACATCAGTCCCGTAGTTCCGACCAGCCATTCCGATCTATTAGATCCATCAGATCCACAACAGCAATCTGTTCAGCCGCTCAGAGCTATTCGATCCACCATTCTTAGTGAAAAATTTTTTTTGGGCGGTCCCAAATTTCAAGAACATCAGGTTGGTGCATGGTAGAAACTAGAGATCAAGCTATGGCCAATGAGAGGATGAACAAACTTGAACAAACCTTGCAATCCCTCCAACTTCAGCTTGATAGACTAACTAGCATAATCCCGAAGGGCAAGGAGGAAGCCCACGACGAGGCGTATATTGGCAATGGACACAGTGAGGGTGAGTCTAGCTACTCTCTTCACCTCTGGGGCCCCCACCAACAATCCCTTCCACGACCTCCCAAGTTGGATATGCATAAATTTGATGGTTCTCACCCGGCAGCATGGATAACACAAATGGAGCAGTATTTCAATCTAAATAACATCTTAGATAATGAGACTCAACTTATGGTGGGGAGCATGTACTTGGACAATGAAAGGTGGCAATGGTGGGAATGGCATCAACGTTGCAATGGAACTTTTGTGACTTGGACCACCTTCAAAAAATCTCTTACAGAACTCTTTGACTAGGAATCTTCTTTTTTGGGTCGTCTTACTAAGCTCCGATAGATTGGCACAGTGGATGAATATGTTACAGCCTTTGAAGCCTTAGCCTTCCGCACTAGGGGTCTCTCAGATGTGTTCTACACGGAATGTTTTATCAGCAGTCTTAAAGAAGCCATAAAAGCCCACGTCCTACTGCACCACCCTCCCACATGGATGGAGGCTTGCAAGGTAGCTCGTAACGTGGAACGTGCATTAGCAGCCCAGTACAGTCACCCAAATTTCACCGCTAAGGGTCGCCCCCCATAGGCTCACAGCACGACTCAAACACTTAAGGTTCAAAAGGTATCACCTGCAGAAATGACCGAAAGAAGAAAGCAAGGATTATGTTACTACTGTGATGAAAAATACCCCCTGGTCATAAATGCAAGGAGCCCAAATTTTTTCAAATTGATGCCACTGATTACAGCTCATCGGAGGAAGACCCACCATTGGAGGAACATGAGGCGGTAGAAGAGGACAACCAAAAGGACAATGTCCCTGATGAACCAGTTATTTCGCTGCATGATTTGGCAGGGATTTCTTCACCTCAAACTCTCAAAATCATAGGTTTTATTAAACATCGCCCAATAGTAGTCTTGATTAATAGTGGAGGTACACATAATTTCATCCATCAAAAATTCACGGAAGTAGTGCATTATTTTGTATGAGTAGTTTCTAACTTCCAAGTCAAAATTGTGGATGGGGGCACAATGAAATGTGAAGGCCGTTGTGAAAATGTCAAACTTCAAATGGGGGATTATCAGTTGAAGACCCACATGTTTTCCATACACATGGGAGGGTGCGACATTCTCCTCGGTGCTGAATGGCTTCGCACCCTTGGTCCAATCACAATGGATTTCCAGGAGTTATATATGAGTTTTAAGCAGAACAACTCCACACATACCCTCCGTGGACTCCAGGCAGGAGTTCCCTCTATCATCAGCTCGCATAGGATGGAAACATTGCTAAAAAGGGCCATCATGGAGTTATAGCTCAATTTAATGCCATCCAGGCAGTCGAAACCAAGTCCCTACCGATTCATCCTGAGATGCAACAGATTTTAAATAACCATCTGTCGGTCTTTGACAAGCCTCATGAGCTTCCACCCTCGAGAGGGGAACATGATCATAGCATCACCTTGGTTCCAAGGGCCCAACCCCCAAATGTGCACCCATACAGATATCTGTTCACAAAAAATAATGAAATAGAAAAAATAATCAAGGAACTTTTGGAAGCAGGTGTCATTCGTCCTAGCATTAGTCCTTATTCATCACCGGTGGTCATGGTGCTCAAGAAAGATGGGGAGTGGCGGATGTGTCCAGACTTCAGGGCCCTCAATAAGTTGACAGTCAAAGATAAATTTCCCATCCTGGTGGTTGATGATTTGCTAGATGAACTCAATGGGGCTTAATTCTTCACTAAGCTTGATCTTCGCTCACGCTACCACCAAATTCGCATGAAGGAAGTCGACATTCCAAAGACTGCTTTCCGAACTCATGAAGGCCATTATGAGTACCTATTCATGCCATTCGGTCTTTGTAATGCCCCATCTACTTTTCAGAGCCTTATGAACCACCTTCTCAAACCATATCTTAGGAAATTTGTCCTTGTCTTCTTCGATGACATCCTCAACTATAGTTGCACTTGGGCTGCACATCTTCAGCATGTAGATCTACTCTTGCAACTGCTCCGCAAGCATAAATTATTTGTTAAGATGTCTAAGTGTTCGTTTGGCATGGAAGAAGTTGAGTATTTGGGCCACATTGTGGGGCGTGAAGGTGTCAAGGTGGACCCCAAAAAGATCTAGGCAATGCAGGATTGGCCTCAACCTAAGACCTTGAAGAGCTTGAGAGGATTTTTGGGTCTCACAGGCTATTATCGCAAATTTGTCCGCAATTATGGTCGCATAGCGAATCCCCTCACTCAACTCCTGAAGAAAAATTCATTCTTCTGGAATGAGGACGCATAACAGGCATTTACAGCTCTCAAAATTGCCATGTGTTCCACTCCAGTCTTAGCACTCCCTGACTTCACCAAATCTTTTGTCATTGAATGTGGTGCTTCGGGTACGGGTATTGGGGTGGTCTTAACGTAGGAAGGGCGACCTTTGGCCTTCACAAGCCAAAAACTAAGTGGGAAGAATCTGGGCCAATCTACCTATGAGAAGGAAATGATGGCCATTTTACATGCAATAGAGACCTAGCGACCTTACTTATTGGGGTGACGTTTCCAAATCACACAAACCATCACAGTCTTAAATATTTTTTGGAGCAACACCTAGCCTCCCCACAACAAAATAAATGGCTCGCCAAAATGCTGGGATATGATTATGAGATCATTTATAATAAAGGGCAAGAAAATAGTGTAGCGGATGCATTATCTCGCCAATTTAAGGAAGGAAGTACCCTGTTAGCAATTTCCCTTCCCATTCCAGAATGGATTGAAGAGGCTCGCAGGGAATGGTTTTCACATCTCGGGCTCTCCCAACTCATTTCTCAATTGCAGGCGGATCCAAATTCCACCAAGGGCTACTTGTGGTAGGATGATATTCTTCACTACAGGGACAGAGTCGTAATATCACCAACATCCACCCTCAAAAGTCGCATTTTGGCAGAATTGCACTCATCACCCATTGCAGGACATTCAGGCTTTCAGAAGACGTATGCTCGCACCAGAAGATCATTTTTTTGGACAGGCATGAAAAATGAAATACTTACTTTTGTAGCAGAATGCGATGTTTGTCGATGCCACAAAGGGGAGACCATCAAAGCACCAGGCACATTACAACCGTTGCCCATCCCGGCAGCAATATGGACGGAGGTTTCTATGGATTTCATTACAGGTCTTCCAAAGTCAGGAAACAAGTTAGTCATCATGGTGGTTGTGGACAGACTTTCGAAGTATGCTCATTTCTGTGCCCTACCCCACCCATTTACACCGACTTTGGTCGCTCAATCTTTCATGGATCAGATCTTCAAATTGCATGGCATGCCCACTTCTATTGTGTCTGATCGCGACCCGATCTTCACCAGTAATTTTTGGCAAGAACTCTTCAAGCTACAAGGCACCCAACTAAAACTCAATACTTCTTATCATCCACAAACGGATGGTCAAACTGAAGCCATCAACAAATGTCTGGAAACCTACCTTAGGTGTTTCACTTTAGAAAAGCAACATCTTTGGGTATAGTGGTTACCTCTGGCTGAATGGTGGTATAACACCAACTATCATGCCACCACCAAAATGACTCCCTATGAAGCAGTATATGGTCAACTCCCTCCTTCTCCTACTTCTTATCTCAAGGGGTGCTCAAAGGTACAAGCAATGGATCAACTCCTACAAAACTGCGCAACCATGCTCCCCCAGCTTAGAGAGAATCTTCATCAAGCTCAAAACCCCATGAAGCAATAGGTAGATCAACGTCGCTCAGAGCGCCAATTTCAAGAAGGGGATTAGGTCTTTTTGAGGCTACAACCATATAAGCAAACATCACTCAAAGACAAGGGTTGTTAGAAACTATCTCCAAAATTCTACGGACCATATCAGTACTTCAGCGCATTAGAGAAGTAGCCTACAAGCTGGCTTTGCCGCCTACTGCAAAAATCCATCCAGTTTTCCATGTCTCATGCCTCAAGAAAGTGATTGTGAACAATTGCAGAATTCAAACCAATCTACCGGAATTGGACAAGGAAGGGTCAATCTGGCTCCAACCTGAACAGGTCCTAGACACGAGAAAGGCACCTGCGTGGCTGCATGATTAGGGAAGTTCTCGTCAAGTGGAAAGACACCTCTCCGGAAGATGCAACTTGGGAACTAGCCACTATTCTTCAACAGTTTCCGTAGCTTCAGCCTTGAGGATAAGGCTATTCTTAAGGGGGAGGGCATGTTAGGGTCCCACCCTAACCCCCTTATTTATGTAGTGGGATCGAGTCATAGTAAAGAGTCAAAAAAGCCCATATTAATAATTGTAAGTGGTTAACTCACAATTAATGACGGGACCACAGTTAGTTGCAAATGGGCCATGGTATTAGATAGATGGTATTAATAAAACACATGGTATTGGTCCATGGTATTGCATGTATGAGTCATTTATAAAGGATAGAGACTCCCTACGAGGAGCATCGTGTCTTATTTTTGTATCGAGCTCTGCTCTATTGGAGGTTGCCCCCTCGAAGAGGCCAGTGAAAATTGCTTTCTGAATAATAAAAGATTTGTTGTTGTCTCTCACTATTCTATGTTCTGGGTATCTTTCTTCGCATATTTTGTATTTGGGTATCTTTTTGCAGGCTAAGAGCATAACAAGATCTTACCTTTTTAGCCTGAGGTAAATCTAGGCCCTAACATATGCAAAAATAGTAAGGGACTTGTGCATTAAAAAACCTGGAGGAAAGCCTAAAGACCCTGTCACTATCCATGTGAAAGGGAAATTATCAGAATTAATGATTGGTTAGTCTTCGTTGACTAAAGGTAATGATCCAGGGAATCCTACAGTTACTGTTTAAATTGATGAGGCACCCATACCAAATACATTAATTGATTTAGGGGAAACAATTAATGTAATGACTAAAGAAGTCTTTACCATCTTAGGCTTGCACAGGCTGAGACAAACACCTACCGTACTTAACCTCAAACTTTATCCCCCTGCAAAGCCAAGTAGGGAGTTGGGAACCCCTTTGTGCGATGAGTTTAAACCCGAATCAAATAACTCCCAGCCACTTCTTACCCTCAGTAAAGCCCAGTACTTTAAGGATGAGATAGAAGATGATATTATAAATGGTTTTATCAGTAATCCTCTTTCTGTTACTTCTATTGAGGACTCGGGGGAGGAAGAGGCTGTGGAAGATTTGAGCTTTGAACATATGAAGACCACTCCAAACATCAAGAGCATCTTGATTGAAATAGAACCAAGTAAACATCTGAATTTTAACTCGAACCTGAATCCCGAACAAAGAAAAATTCTATTACAGTTGTTACAAATGTATAAAAAGGCATTTGCGTGGGATTACATATATATGAAAGGAATTCATCCTATCCTGTGCACCCACCATATCTATTTAAAAGAGGATTGCAATACAGTTAGACAACCACAACGACGTATGAACCTAACACTTAAGGATGTAGTAAAGGAAGAATTACAAAATCTCCTAAATGAAAACTTCATTTATCCAATTTCTGATAGTCAGTGGGTATCCCCACTTGTCATTGTCCCTAAAAAGAATGGAAAGTGGAGAGTCTATGTAGACTATAGAGAACTTAACAAGGCCACCCAAAAGGACCATTTCCCTTTGCCATTCATAGACCAGGTCCTTGATACCTTGTCTGGAAATAAATTCTTTTCATTTCTAGATGGGTTTAGTGGTTACAATCAAATACAGATTGCCCCAGAAGATCAAGATAAAACCACCTTTACCTGCCCTTGGGGAACCTTTGCATACAAATTTCTTCCTTTTGGACTCTGTAATGTGCCAAAAAATTTCCAAAGGGCGATATTGGGAATATTTTCAGATCTATTACATGACTGTTTAGAAGTATTCATGGATGACTTTACACCTTATGGCGAAGCCTTTGAAACAACATTAGTTAACCTTGAAAAGGTACTAGAACAATGTGTACAAACTAATGTTTCTTTAAGTATAGACAAATGTCACATGATGATGAATGAAGGAATTGTGTTGGGACATTTTATCTCTGTTGATGGAATTAAAGTAGACCCTGCTAAGATAGAGGTAATTCTGAAAATTCCAGTTCCCAAAACACAAAAAGAGGTATGCAGTTTTTTGGGACATGCAGGGTATTATAGAAGGTTCATAGAAATTTTTTCAAGAATTGCATCCCCTTTATTTTCTCTACTTGTTAAAGATGTGGAATTTTTTTGGACAGGGAAATGCGAGCAAGCCTTTACAAAATTGAAAAAGTGTGTATTAGCAGCCCCTATTTTGCAAGGACCAAACAAGAGATTTCCATTTTATATAGCCACAGATGCATATGATATTGCTGTGGGAGCTGTGTTGGGTTAGTTGGAGGTCAAAAGACCTTATGCAATATATTATATAAGCAATAATTTGATCCCAGCGGAGTTGAATTACACGGTGATAGAAAAATAATTTCTTATAGTAGTTCATTCCATCAACAAATTTCGACACTACATTACAAGATATCAAGTGTTTGTACACACTGACCACTCAGTCATTTCTTTTCTAATGAATAAATCAATCATTAATGGTAGGGTTACGCATTGGTTATTTTTGTTACAGGAATTTGACATAACAATCCTAGATAAACCTGGGAAAGACAATGTAGTGGCTGATTTTCTTTCTAGGTTGACTATTGGTGATGAATGCATGCCTATTGAAGATTATTTTCCCGATGAATATCTTTTTTCTATTTCAACTCACTCACTGTGGTATGTAGACATAGCTAATTATCTTGCTGCAAGAAGACTCCCACAACACCTATCCTCACACGAGAAGAAAATAGTTGTTCAACAAAGTGCAAGATACTCTTGGATTGAAGGAAACCTCTATCACACTAGGTCAGATCATCAGATTAGGCATTAAATGAGGGAGGATGAAATATTTGATATCCTTAAAGCTTGTCATGAAGGAACCTTGTGGGGGAAACTTTGTAGATAAAAGGATAGGGTATAAGGTGCTTTCAATAGGGTACTATTGGCTTACTATATTTTAGGACACAAAGAAATTTGTGAAAGGATGTGACAGTTGTCAAAGAATGGGTCAACTGCTCCAGTTAGATGGGATGCCATTACACCCTCAGATAGTTTTAGATCAATTTGAGAAGTGGGCCTTGGATTTTGTATGGCCGATTAATCCTCCATCTCAGCAAAAATCATACATCCTAGTTTGCACAGATTATGTCACAAAGTGTGGAAATTCCCATTGTAGATTAGTAGATTATGCAATATACTAAAGCAAAATACAAGATCTACTTCTACAACAAACTTTATGGAAGCTCAATCGAATATGAGAAATATCAATTAGAACACATATAACTGATAATGAGGAATCAATCACACATGAACACAGAAGAATAACTCGGGGAAAGCCTCAACCTAAAACCCTAATCTTTGTATTATCATAGAAGTGGAAATATGTTCAAGTTACAAAAAGAATCAGCTCTAAAGCTATCCTGCTCTCTCTGCAATCAAAAAATACTGCTCATAGACAGTTAAAGGCTCTCACAACCTTCTCCTCTGCCCTCCAAGCCTCCTATTTCCTTGCACAGTTTTTCCTGGGGTCCAGTGCTTCCACTTGTGTGAATTCCCACCTCACACTGCTCACTTGGTTCAGAAATAACTGCACAAACCTGAAGGAGATAATTCCTTCTGCATGGTAGTTTCCTATATAGGAAAAATCCTCCAACTGATAGTACAATGTCCCTTCCTCTGATCTCAACTGGGCCTCTAACTGAACTGACATGCATGAGTTATTTATGAGAGAATATTTAGTTATCTGAAGAGCAACAGTTACATGCATGCAAGCATTAACTAATTGAACTCACAATTAGTTCAACAAACTATTTGAACTAATCTAACTGGACTTGACTCAGTTAACTGAGCAAACTAATTACAACTCATCCTTATCTCTTTAACTGATGGATAAATTCCTCAATCAATGGAAAAACTGTTGCATGTCCCCACATAGACTTCATGTTTGATTTTCTACAACTAATTAATTCAAGATGAATTAATTAATATTTAAGGAAACAACTGCTAAGAAAAAATTCGAATTTTACTTCTCAATTTAGTTCAAGGACTAACTAAAATTGGAATCCATCCTGAAATGCTATTTATAGCAATGCTATTTTTAGCACTTCCATTTTCATTCCTTGTTGCTATGTCCAACACTGGTACCCGAACTGCTATTTATAGTAGTTCTATTTTTAGCATTTCTTGTTGCCATTTTCAACACTCCCTCTCAACAAGAAAGGCATTCAAATTGAACACGATCCTAAACCTTTGGAATATTCTGCATGCAACACTTCTCCCAAGTGTTATTGCTCCAGTAACTCTAGAAAAAAAAAAAATTCCCAACTGACCTCCCTGTTGGGTTAGAAACACCCTTTGATGCTGAAGCTCCCTCTGCCGCTGACAAGTGCTCCCTCTATGACCTTTGAGCTGCTGCAACACTCCATGCATGTCACATCGTTGCACACCTCTCTGTGCCATCCTACATTGGTGCAGCACTCCTGTGTCTCTTGCATTGTTGCAGCTTGCTAGCTCTGCACTATCTTGGGATTTCCGCACTGTAGCTCTCTCTACCGTTCCATCTGCATCTGTCTCTACCCACTTAGATAGTCTTGCTACTCCTCGTCGGGGTTCCCGTAGCAAGGTCTAATCAAAGAGGTTGGGTACCTCAATGATCCTTCCCCTATTTCAGCCTTCTTGGGACTGTCACTCCACATCGCCCCACCTCCTACCTGGAGGTATGGATGCATGTGCTCCCTCTACCCACTTGGCCCAAAATTTCCCCCTACTAGAGGTCTCTGCATGAGTGGATGCCTCCACTCAATCCCCTCTCTACTTCTCTATTTGTGGCTACTCCACAACCTCCTGAAGCTGCTTCACCAATTGTGGCTCCTCCACAATTGTCTAAGACTTCTTCTGGCGTTGCATGTTGAGAGGTAATGTACTCTCCCTCTCAACCACCAAGTCTCCATCAATTTCCTTGCTCCTCAAGGCTTTGCATGCATCTTTAACCTCAAGAGCATATAGGTTCTTGACTCATGAACCGATCTTTTTCACCTGTCTAGTGGTTATGTGTCGAAGGAAAACCTTTCCCTTACTGAAGACTACATCATAGCCTTTGTCTTCCAGCATTGCGATCGACACCAAATTTTTCCTCAGTCCTGGTACATACTTGACATCGGTCAAGGTAATGTGAGCTCCATGCTCCCTCTGAAAAAAAACCATGCCTACACCTAAGACACTATACTTTTCATCATTACCCATCGCTATGAGTATCTGGAGATCTTTCTCCTCCAAGGTACTGAATAAAATCTTGTCTTCGGTCATGTGGAAAGAAGCTCCATTGTCAAGAAACCAACCACATCCCACCATGGATGAAACCATGCATGCGAAGAGTGTGAAATCCAACTCGAACTGTGACACCAATGACTCACCTTTAGATCCTTCCTTGGATCCCATCTTGGATTTCTTCAGTGGACAATTTGTAGCAAAATGGCCCACCTCATGACAATGAAAGCATCACACTTTTGATTTGTCAAACTTCTTCCCACCATGGGAAGAACTCGATTTGGGATGAGAATCCTTCTCCTTCCCTTTCTTCACCTTACTCGCTAAGGTGCAATTTTCTTCATCCTCCTTAGATGAAGAACCATCTCTGGTGCTTCTTCTTATCTCCTCCTGCATCAGATCCAACCAAAGTCGTTCCCAATCTGGCAGTTTCTCTCTTCCATTTACCGAGTCTTGGTAGCTATGCTAGCTCTTAGGAAGACTGAGGAGAGCAAGACTCACGATGTCATCATCGACTGTCGTGATCCCTACACTTCGAAGCTCATCCCTATATGTGGTGAGCTTGTTCACATATGTAGAGACCATGTCGCCCTTTTCACACTTGATTTTCTGAAGCTTGTCTTTCAGGGCCAACTTCCTCTGATCGTTGCTGTTCTGATATAGATCTTTCAATGTTTTCCACATCAAAAACGATGTCTCCTTCCCATGGAGACTCGAGACTATGTGGTCTTGAACTCCCTCTAGAAGGATTCTCCTTGCTCTAGCCATACATTTCTTCCATTCTGCCAATTATGTAGCATCAGTCGGCTTGGGGACTTCTTGATCGATGAAGTCCTTTAGATCGTTATCCTCAAATACTGCTTCCATGCGATCCTTCCAGGCTATATAATTCGAGCTGCCATTAAGGGCATACTTGAGTCTTAAACCGTTGAACGCCATTGGTGAAATTGAGATGTGATAAGAACTTGATTTCTATATTCAGGAACCTCAAACTTCAAACTTCTCCCTTCTTGTATACTGTTCTTCACTTTGATCACCTTTGCTATGATACCATGTAGAAATTCCCACTGTGGATCAACAAATTATGCAATATACTAAAGCAAAATACAAGATCTACTTCTGCAACAAACTTTGCAAAAGCTTAATCAAATATGAGCAAGATCAATTAGAACACATATAACTAAGAATGAGAAATCAATCACACATGAACATAGAAGAATAACCCGGGGAAAGCCTCAGCCTAAAACCCCAATCTCTGTATTATCATACAAGTGGAAATATGTTCAAGTTACAAAAAGAATCAGCTCTCAAGCTATCCTGCTCTCTCTGCAATCAAACAATAATGCTCATAGACATTCAAAGGCTCTCAAAACCTTCTCCTCTGCCCTCCAAGCCTCCTATTTCCTTGCGCAGTTTTTCCTAGGGTCTAGTGCTTCCACTTGTGTGAATTCCCACCTCACACTGCTCACTTGGCTCAGAAATAACTGCACAAACCTGAAGGAGATAATTCCTTCTACATGGATGAGTTTCCTATATAGGAAAAATCCTCCAACTGATAGTACATTGTCCCTTCCTCTGATCTCAATTGGGTCTCTGACTGAACTGACATGCATGAGTTATTTATGAGAGAATATTTATTTATCTGAAGAGCAATAGTTACATGCATGCAAGCATTAACTAATTGAACTCACAATTAGTTCAACAAACTATTTGAACTAATCTAACTGGACTTGACTCAGTTAACTGAGCCAACTAATTACAACTCAATATTACAACTCATCCTTATCTCTTTAACTGATGGATAAATTACTCAATAAATGGAGAAATTGTTGCATGTCCCCACATAGACTTCATGTTTGATTTTCTACAACTAATTAACTCAAGATGAATTAATTAATATTTAATCAAACAACTGCTAAGAAAAAATTCGAATTTTACTTCTCAATTTTAGTTCAGGGACTAACTAAAATTGGAATCCATCGCGAAATGCTATTTATATCACTTCCATTTTTCATTCCTTGTTGCTATGTCCAACACTGGTACCCGAACTCCTATTTATAGCAGTGCTATTTTTAGCATTTCTTGTTGCCATTTTCAACACAAAGTGGGTTGAAGTAAAGGCACTAACTAGAGCCACAGAACAAGTTGTTTCAAACTTTTTGTTTGAATACATTTTTGTTCACTTTGGGGTTCCTTCGGAAATACTGACAGATGGAGGGCCGCAATTCACATCTCATTTGATCTAGAATCTAGTTGAGAAATACAAAACCTATCATAGGATTACTTCACATTATCATCCACAGGAAAATGGAAAAGTGGAAAGCACCAATAAGGTTATTGAGGGAATTCTTACCAAGATTGTGGCTAGCCACCGAAGGAATTGGGATGATAAACTACCAAAAGTGTTGTGGGCATATAGGACTACATGGAGGAACACTACGATATTCTCACCATACGAATTAGTGTATGGTAGAAATCTTTTATTTCCCATAGAGTTCGAAATAAAGACAATGGGAACAACACTACAAGTGAATCTAGATTTGGCCATATCATAGAAACAATGGTTAAATAAACTAAATGAACTTGATAAGAAGTGGTTGGTTGCCATTCAGTAAACGGATATCATCCAACAACAGAGGGCTAAGTGGCACGAAAAATTCATCAAAAAGAAGGTGTTTCATAAATCAGATTGGGCTCTACTATATGATTCGCGATTCAAGGATTTCAAGGGGAAGATCTCCACCAGATGGATAGGTCCTTATGAAGTTGATACAGTCTTTAACAATGGGATTGTGAATTTAGTCACCTTCAACAATGCTAGGACACCATTACTTTCTAATGAGCATCGTATTCAGTTATATCACAAACCAGCTTCAAAGGATTCATTTGTCAACATTGTCTCAGAATCTGATCTTCAAATTATAGGAGTAGGGGAAAGTTCTCCCGCGTTGCCAAATTTTTAATCCTCAATAAGTGTAACAGCTGAAAACCAACTTTGTTGGCGACTAATACACCAAAAAAAAAGATAAAAATTAATAAAAAGAAAAAATAAAATAATAATATATAAATAAAAATCTATCTGTGAAAACCTCTTATAGGGGCACAGATAGATAATGGTAACAGTTGAAAACCACTATGTGGCGGCTGTTACACATTTTTTCCCCTATAACAACATCATCTATTTCATACATGTTATCTTATGTTGTTACACGCTTAAGTCTTTTCCTTCTTTCTTTAATTTTTTTTCAAAGTATTGTAAATAAGAGTTTTGCTGTAAAGAGTAGCATTAGCAATTACATATGTTGTTACACCTGTAACAACTAACAATCTGTAGCAACGAATTGGGCACAATTGTCTACCTTAATAAATGATATCACCAGGATGTTGTCGCCAGAATAAATGACCTAATCAACATGTTTCCACTAGAATCAATCATGTCACCAATACTTTTCTGCCACATCACCATCGGTGAGTCATTCGAAAGGTATATTGCTTTTCTTTATTTAACGATTATGGAAATTAATATGATTTTCCATATGACGATTGAGGACGACCATCACATTAAAACTCGAGGGAGGGTGAATCATTTCACAATCTGTAATTTAAATCAGACATTAAAGTTACAAACCATGTAATCATTGGAAAATCGTGCAATCATTATCATCATTTTATGTCAAGCATGCTTTAGGTTTAAATTACATTTAAGATAGATCTCCACGACTTCGGATTAATAATTAGACCATAACACATATTGTATGATCCCCTGACTCAACATCCTTTCTTTTACTGCCCCAATATCTATCCCAACAAAGCACTGCATCTTCATTTCACAGAATTCTCAGAAGAGAAAGTAGATAGAGCATAGAGGGTATTGTCTGAAGCAGAGATGGGAGGAGAAATGGTCAAGAACAAGCCTAATTCCATAGAAGCATTGGAGAATTTCCCGGAGGCATGCCAAATTTTTAAAGAGGCGGGATGGTTTGAATTCTTCGAACGACTCAAAGGGTCGAAAGAAACTGTTGCCTTGGAGTTTTCCAAGAATTTGAACAGGAATCAGATGGAGGTCAAGGGGTTGAAGTTAGAAGTCACTGAAGAAGTAATTTCTAGAGTATCAACATTGCAATCTGAAGGAAAAAGATGGTTTAACTAGAAAATCAACGATCCTTCCCTCAAGGTGGAATTTTTGCAAGGGGAGGAACAATTGGAGAAGAAGGGCAGGGGAATTGACCAATTGTCGCTTCCTCAGCCATGGGGAGATGTTTCCTTATACATTATAAAATAAATTACTAGTGAAGGACGGGCTACAATAGTTTTTAATTGTCATTTCCTATTGTTAAACCATGTCCGACATAGGCAATTGGTTAACCTTCCATATTTCTTGTTGGAGAACATGAAGCATATGTCTGCTGCTATGAAGGTTTCTTTGCATCCGGAAACTTGTGTCACCAATCATGGAATTATAAAATTAATCATAATGGATGCCCTAGAACACCAAGGCTAGAGCTCGGAAGAGGTTATGAGCAAAAATATGAGGAATTCACGCCGGAAGCAAGCTGAAACCCCCACTAATGCTCCAAAGGAAGCTAGGGTGACTTAAGAGCAAGGGAAATCCTCTGGAAGAATAATCAAGAAAATATCACTGGAAAAGACAATAGGTAGTAGGACACCAAAAAAGAGGGCCAGAGTCAGTACCCAACGAGATCCCCCACCTCCATCTAAAAAGAGTTCAAGCAAGCATAAGGACGTAGGGGAGAAAAATGAAGAAGAATGGGCCCATCCTAAAGAGGTTCCTTTACCAGGTAAGGATGAGACCCAAACCTTGTTGTGTAAAATTGAAAAATTAGAAAAATAAAATAAAGAATTAAGGCAAAAATTAGAGGATAGTAAAGTAGAAACAAGGGTCCCAGGTCTAGAAACTTTGGCAGAGGCTATTGATAAGATGAGAACAAAAACTACACCAGATTCTGTATGTACAACATGTGCTAAGAATTTAGCAACAACAGGGTATAAAGTTTGTGCTACAAGTACCATCTCGATAGAAACTCAAACTGAACCCTAGGAAGCTGTTACACAAGCACCAGCAGTTGAAACGGAGCATCCCATGGTGATTGACCTGGAAGTCGAGACACAAGAACCTGCCGATGATACTGTTGTTATATAAGAAAAAACAGTTGAGGAAGAGGTCCCTTAGGAAGAAGAACTAAGAGCTGATCCACAAGAACTTGCTGATGAAGCTGCTGTTACACAAGAACCAACAGCTAAAGTAGAACAACTCAAATCTTGAGATGTTGTTACACCCCCTATTGATGTTGCATGTGAGAGAACACAAAATCTTGAAGCAGGATGGTGTTCATTTTTTCTTTTTGTTGATATCAGAATTACAAAAATGTTAGAAACTGACACTCTCTTTGCAAAAAGGAGTGATCTCTCTAGAGGAGCATTGAATAGTTGTAAATACTCTCAAAGAACAGTGGGCTAAGAGGAAGTTGACAGAAGAGTGGACAAGATGGGAAAGGAAGAAAACTGAGAAGGAAAAGGAGGAACGAGTGTAGTAGTTACAATAGGAAGTTCAAAACTTAACAGATGATAAAAATAAGCTATACAGACTCACCTTGAACCTTTTGGGGTGTAGAAGGCCTTCCCCATCTTATCTGATATTTCTTTGGGAAAGATTTTATTTGTTTTAGTTAAAATATGTCTATGAGAATATACCTTATTTGGGTAATTCTACCTGGAATTTTTAGATGTTTTTCGTGCATGTGATTTTGATGAGCAAAGCTTACTTTGTGAGATTTTTCTACATAATATGATTTGTGAATACGCTAGCTTGCATATGATTGTATGAATTTTCTCCTACATGGGGGACTTGCAGTTGCGCGCTTTCATATTTTTCGTGAGAAATCAAGTAGAATGGCATATATCCATCAAGTCATTTGACACCAATGAAAAGAAGTCAACCTTGTGGATAAGAGCATAAACAAGCATGGCTACTGAATTGAGGCATGAGTTTAGGAAGTTTCTAAGTATCCCTGATATGAGGGAACAATCAGCCATCTACAAGAGGAGGATTGTTGGATTTTTCCTCAACCTCTTTGCACAGCTGAAGAGTCGAGCTTTGATTGATGCCTTAAACATACAATGGTTGGTAGTTCAAGTCTGTAGGATTGTGACCCTTTTTGGTTTCCTAATTTTTTGGTTGTGGTTACATGGGTTCTAGGATATGCCAGGATTATGAATTCAATGGGAGCATTCTAGATAGGGCGTAGATTTAAGTATCCCTTTATTTGGCTTCCAGTCGAAGATACCATCCCCATTACCAATTATGTGATTATGAAGAGGAATCATGGCCACATCAACTGATGGCTACTCAGGGCTACAAACTAGTTGACGAAGATACTGTTGGTGCTTATAACGTGACAGATTTACAATATCGATACAACAATAGTACCTAAGGATTTTGCATGAGGACATGCAATTGCTTCAATTGGGTGGATATGTTGGGCGCAATTTTTAAGCATATCTTAGACACCTCTTTCCCCATTTTTTTTCACTCTCTCTCTACAAAACTATGAAATTTATGTCCCAATTACCATTTTCCCTCATTATAGCAGAAATCCTTTCTCAACATATTATTTTTCCATCTTTTGTTAAATATCAAATGAAGTGATGTCTTTTTGAGATGGCTAACCAAGGTAATTGTGGGAGAATTTTTCTGGTTATTTTTCTTTCAGGTGTTGCCTACAACTAAGGACTAAGGATGAGAAGTTGTTTCTGTTACTTTCTATTACACTTCGAGGATTTGTTGTTACAGTCTAAAGTTTTTCTGTTACACCTTGATTTGCTGTTACACCACAACTACCAAAGATCATGGTTGTTGTCTTCAAATTAGATAGTTGTCAAGAATCATGAATTATCTACGGATGGTCAAAGGATCTCAGTGGTTGTGATTGTGGAGATGGTGTAACTTGACTTGGTCTTTTATTGGGAAACTATTTGTAATTCTTTCTATTTTTCTCTTAATATTGATCAGTATGAGAATCGTGAGATTCTCATGACTGATCTATTCCTTAATTTTTGGGGCTTGTAAACTTTGTGAAAACATTCGATTCCATAAAATGGAACGACAACACATGAACAACATCAACATTTTGATCTTGTAAATTCCAGTCATTTTGAATACAAAACACTTTTGGTGATATTAATACTATAGGTTTTAACCCCGTGCAGAAATTACATGCATATGAATTCTAAAACACAGAAAATAAACAATGCGAGAGCATAACACATAAAACACATATACACAGAGATTTTCCCCTAGATCCCAAAATTGGGACTACCAGCTTGATTTTTCATTATGTTCCTTTCAATGTTACAATACATATTTATACATGCTGAAGCGTCTAATACCATGGACCAAAAACCATCACGTCTAAAACCATGGACCGAAAACCATCACATCTAAAACCATGGACCGAAAACCATCGCGTCCAAAACCATGTGTAAAAAATCATGCACAAAACCATAGGTAGGTCTGCCCAACCTAATATAGGGTCCAAAAACAAAATTTTCTAGGGTGCTACCTTGGACCCCATAGAGTGGGGTTACCTGCACCCCTCAAACCCCCTGTGATCCCCCCCTCCGCTACACAATCAGCGCAACGAGGGGGGGCTCTGCCCCCCTTCTAACCCCCTGGTTTAACTACGTGGGCTAGTCGTGGAAAGAATATAACACAACCCAACATTCTCCCACTTGTTGTTTTCTTTCCATAGGGGGCCACAAGAGAGCTTAGTCATTTATCCAGCCCTGCAATGCCCATTGTTTCTCTACACCAAGAGATCTTCTTAGAGCTCACATATTTTGTCAATGCATCTGCAGTATTCTTCAAAGTGTCCACTTTTACCAGCAACACCTTTTTGTCTTCTATCATATCCCTCACAAAGTGATACTAAACATCAATGTGCTTTGTCTTTGAATGGTATGCAGGGTTCTTTTCCAAGAAAATTGCACTTTGGCTATCACAGTCTATCCTTATAGCTCCCTGTACTAACCCCATAATTAAACACAATCTCTGCAACCAAGTTGTTTCCTTGCTTGCATGAGTGGTTTCCATGTATTCTGCCTCTGTAGTTGATAGTGCCACTACAAATTATTTCTTACTCATTCAACTGACTGCACCTCCAAATAGGTTAAACACATACCCACTTGTAGATCTTCTTTGATCCAGATCTCCAGCCCAGTCTACATCAACAAAGCCATGAATATCCAACACTCTATCCAATCCTGGTCTTCCTTGGTAGCACAAACCATAATTACTAGTGCCACACAAATACCTGAAAACCCGCTTCACTACTATCTAGTGCTCCTTCCCTAGTTTTGACATAAACCTTCTCAATACTCCCACTACATGTGCAATGTCGTGTCTAGTACACTTGCATATGGAACACGAGACATGTCCTCTTCATCTTCTTGTGTCTTAGGACACTGATCAACAGATAGCTTTACACCTACAAGAATAGGAACCTTCACTGGTTTACTATCTTGCATATTAAACCTCTACAATATTGTCTCGACATACTTCCTCTGGTTTAACCAGAGCTTCCTTTTGTTTGATCTCTTTTAATTTCCACGTCCAAAATATATTTTGCAACACCAAGATCTTTCATGTCGAATTTGGAGGGCAAATGGGTCTTCAAATGCTGGATAATTTCTTTGTCATTTCCAACCAGAAACATATCATCCACATACAAGACCAGATAAATAACACGGTCACCAATTAATGTAAAATACACACAGTGATCTACTTTTTTTTTTCTGGTGAAGCCAAGTCCTCATAAAAATGTATCAAATTTCTTATACCACATCCTTGGTGACTATTTTAACCCATACAGAGACGTCTTTAACTTGCATACCAGTTCTTTCTTACCCTTTACCGCAAAACCTTCAGGTTGCTTCATGTAGATCTCCTTTTCCAGATCCTCGTGAAGAAATGTTGTCTTCACATCCATCTGTTCTACCTCAAAATCAAAAGCAGCATCAACAAATAAAAGTAATCTAATAGAAGTTACCTTGGAAACAGGAGAAAAAATATCACCAAAATCAATTCCCGGCACCTGGGACTAACCTTTTGCTACCAACTGAGCTTTGTATTTCTCCACCTTTCCTTCTGCATTTGTCTTCTTCTTGAACACCCATTTGCTGCAAATGGGTTTCCTTCTAGCCGGCAACTCCACCAGATACCAAGCCTCATTTTTGTGCAAAGATGCCATTTCATCAACCATGGCCTCTTTCCAGAGTTTTCCATCCTATGAATCTACTACTTCCTTCACAGTTCTGGGATCATCATCAATAATATATAAAGCAAAATTTGAACAAAAAGTAGATGGAATATACCTTTCTAGTTGACTTATTTATCGTACTGATCTTCTCACACCCGTAGTTTGTGGCTCTTCATCTTCTGATTCCTCCTCTGCTATAGAGTCTGATTCTTCCTCCTTTAGCTCAAACTCTATCTTCTCAGGTTCCTTTGGTTGGATTTCATGTTTAATAACATCTTTCGCCTCTCTGAACACCACATCTCGGTTGTACACAACCTTCCTTATTACTGGGTTCCAAAGCTTATAACCTTTTAAACTATCCTTATACCCAATAAAGATGCACTTTTCATATTTACTATCCAATTTGGTTCTTTTCTCCTTTGGGACATGTACATATGCATGACATCCAAATACCCTCAAATGTGAAAGAGAAGGTTTCTTACCAGTCCATACCTCTTGTGGAGTCTTATCTTCCAATGCTAATGAAGGTGATCTATTGACCAGGTAACGTGCAGTCTCCATCACCTCTGCCCAGAATTCTTGTCCTAACCCGACACCACTAAGCATGCTTCTTTCCCTTTCCATCAATGTCTTGTTCATTCTTTCTGCAACTCCATTTTGCCGAGGTGTATATGGATTAGTCTTCAGCCATGCTATACCACACTTCTTACAGAATTCTTCAAATTCCTTACTGCAAAACTCTCCATCGTTATCTGTTCTCAACACCTTTATCTTCTTCTCTGTCTGGTTTTCCACTACAGCCTTAAATTCTTTAAACCTATCAAAGACTTCAGATTTCTTCTTAAGGAAATATATCCATGTATTCCTCGAGAAGTCATCTATAAATGATACATAGTACATAGACTTACCCAGTGATGGAACCTTCACAGGTCCAAACACATCACTGTGCACAAGCTCTAATATATGTTTCGCCCTCTTACCACCAAAGGGGAAACTCACCCGATTCTACTTCCCATAAACACAATTTTCACAAAAATCAAAATCCAGAGATCTATTACTCATACCTTCTACCATACCTTTACCATGAAGTATTCAAAGGCCCTTCTCTCCAATATGTCCAAGCCTTTGATGCCACATCATGGTCTTCTCTCCAGAGACCACTATATTTTCTTCTCCACTTTCAGGAACCACAAAACTGTTGCACCCATCAATAACAGTGCTACCTTGCAGCTTGTACAAAGTTCCAATCCTAACTCCCTGCATCAATACCAGTGCTTCCTGAATCATTTTGCAGGTATCCTTCTCGAACATTGTTTTTACACCTACATCATCTAGCTTGCTTACAGAAATCAAATTTCTAGCCAATGCAAGAATATGCAGAGCACCCAGAAGTGTTCTAACCCTTCCACCTTGCAACTTCAACTTTACTTTTCCATGACCAATGATTCTAGCCTTCTCGTCATCCCCCAAGAATACATCACCACCATCATTTTTCTCATACTCGCAGAACCACTCTTTATGGGGAGTGAAGTGAAAGGATGCACCTGAGTCAATCAACCATGCCTCATGATCTACTTGTGTACTTGAAGAAGCCAGTTACACATCCCCACCTTCATTAGAGGTGGTTTTCACCTCTGTAGAAGGAGCATCATCAGATCCCTTTCCTTTGTTAGGAGCTTTAGATTTACAATCCCTTTTGCAGTGCCCTTCCTTTCCACATTTCCAGCACACCACCTTTACAGGTTTTCCTAGAGATTTAGATCTCCCTCTAGATTTAGATATCCCACTCGATGACTTATTTTTGTTTCTATTATAGTACCATCCTCATATAGACAAGGCATCACCATTCTGGTTCTCCATATTTTTCCATCTCATCTCCTCCGTCAGCAAAGATGAGAATATTTCATCAAACGGTAAGGCAGTTTCATTGCTACCTATTGCAATAACCAGACTATCCCACGAATTTGGTAGAGAACAAAACAAACTGATGCACTTATCTTCATCTGAAATTTTAATGTCAACAGATAATAACTAACTTACCACAGTATTAAATGCGTTCATATGTTCTATCACCAAGTCTCCATCTTTCATCCTTAGGTTATACAACTTTTTCCGTAGGAACAATTTATTCACCAGAGACTTAGATTGGTACAAAGTCCCTAACTTGTCCCACAAAGCCTTTACCGTAGCTTCCCCTGATACATTCAACAATACTGAATCTGAGACACACAATCGTATTGCGCTCTTAGCCTTCTGATCCAACTTCTTCCATTCTTCATCGGACACTCCCATTGGTTTAGTACCTATATCTACCGCGACCCTTTGATCTTTATCCACCAAGAGATCCTCCATCTTGAGTTTCCATAACTCAACACTCTAACCATTAAATTTCTTGATCTCTATCTTTCCACTACTTGCCATCCTCTTTCACTACCAGAATCAATCCCGCAGATCTCCCACTGAACAAGGTCTACCACAAGCCCAAGTGAAACCCCTCAGCGACAAAGGTGTCCCCTTGAAGCCAAAACAACTCTGATACAAAATGTAGGTTTTAACCCCGTACATAAATTACCTGCATATGAATTCTAAAACAAAAGAAAAAAACAATGTGAGAGCATAACACATAAAACACATATACACAGAGATTTTCCCCTAGATCCCAAAACCGGGACTAGCAGCTTGATTTTTCATTATGTTCCTTTCAATGTTACAATACATATTTATACATGTCGAAGCATCCAATACCATGGACCGAAAACCACTGCATCCAAAACCATGGACCAAAAACCATCACGTCCAAAAACATGTGCGAAAAATTATGCACGAAACCATAGGTAGGCCCGCCCAACCTAATATAGGGTCCAAAAACAAAATTTTCTGGGGCGCTGCCCCAAACCCCATAAAGTGGGGTTACCTGTGCCCCTCAAACCCCCTATGACCCCCCCGCTATGCAATCGATGCAACGAAAGGGGGGCTTCGCCCCCCTTCTAACCCCCCGGTTAACTACGTGGGCTAGTCGTGGAAAGAATATAACACAACCCAACACATACAGATCTCGTGTTGAGTTTTTAACTAGTTTCCATTTCATTCCTACACCCTACTAGGGAGGAAGGGCCCTCCTCTTTAGAAGGGAATGTAGTAGTAGTAGATTAGCTATTTGGTTTGCCTTTCTTTTAAGTGTGGATTCATTAATGTTGTTGTATGAATTGTAGTACTGATGCACTTCTGTTTTCATATTCATTATATGTTGTTACACATGATTGGTTAGAACTATAATATTTTATCAGCTGATACAATTTTATTAATGATGTGTGGTGCACCTGTTCTTCGAGAAAAACATGAAGTGTGATGAGTGAATTTCATTCCTGTAGAATGTCCTTTTAATTTTTGCATGAGTGCTTTAAGTTATGCAATTGTGTTCAACGACATTTTCTTTCATTTGGATTTTATGTATCTACATAGATAGTGCAGACACCTTTGAAATAAATATGCTTACCCTAGTTGACAATTAAATGCTCGCGGTTCAGTCAAATTAAATAGTGATTAAACCGGAACAACAACCACCAGTGATGACTTACAGCTAGGTGCAATAAAAATGCTGAGGTACATCGGGGGTCTAGCCACGCTCAGGACAATGTTGTGCATGATTCAAGATGAGTTGGATAAAGGTTACATGACCATATACCCAGAAGTCATGGATTCAAGAGTCCATTTCCGGAAAGACATCACCAAACAGTACATGGACACCATAGCTTAGGACCAAGCTTGGTATCAATTTGTCATCGAAGACCATCAAGAGGATGTTGCCAAGTTGGTCTTTCCTCAATCTTCCAAGTGATGGTGTTTGTCTTGTTATGCTGATTCAAGCCTATTTTGTCTCACATGGGTATATGTGGAAATTGTATATTATATGTAAATGTATTCTAACTAAAATTCCAAGTGTCATTAGTTGAATATGCACAATCACTATGTAATGTAAAGAGTTATTTGTAAAGGAGTTGAAGAGTCATGAGGGTAGTCAAAGAGTCAAAGGGGAATGTCAAGGGTCACCCCTCCCTTGTTATATATAGAACCTCATAACTCATAGTACAAGATTTTGGGAGACAAGATTTTGGTTAGGCTTGGGAGTATTGTGACGAGCCTTGGCTTCTCCACAACGTAGAGCGAGTACATTTCCTTAGAGGAGCAAGCGGTGTTGACTGTAATGTTACACTATTGGGGCTAGTAGCTGTCAATGGTGTATGTATGGATGGAAATTTCACTTAATAATATAACTGAGCCAACATGTTTTGATCCATATGTTGTTATTGTAGTTGGATTATTTGGTTGCTTCAGCAATGTATGTTGTTTAAATTACACATTTTCTTATGAACTATTTTGTATGCTATTGTATGAATCTTGTTGAAGACATGTTTTTGGATTCACCCATCGCTTTGGTTTGTGGACTATGCTACTTCCAGATTGTGATGTCATTCCGCTTGTGTGTTCCTTTCAGGTTGCGTACTATTATAGGCTTCTAAGGGGCACACTTCCTTTCCCTTCCATGTGTTAGAACCCCCATGCATCTCACTTTACTCACTGCAAGTTCACACACTTTCTTCCAACCAAAGCTATCATACTTATCTCTACGCGCTACCGTGGTCAAGGCACTACATTACCACCCACTGCTAGGAATCCTACTCCAAACAGTCTAAGGTATAGTTGGGACTTCTTAACGGGGAGATCCCCTTGAATGTTGGCGGGTCCAACACTGTCAACACCTTCCAAGTAATATAGTTTGAACTACATTCAAGGGCATATTCAAGTCTCAATCTGTAGAACAACATCCTGCTGACTCTGAAGAATGATATTGCAAATTCGATTTCACCTAGAAAAGACAAACTTGTATTCTCCTCTTCTAGAATGATTTTTACTCTAATACCATGTAGAAATTCCTTATAGATTCAAACTGCTAATTGTAATTTACTAGAACAATAGACTTGAATCTACTCTACTCATCAGCGGAAATAATTAAACAATCATGAAATCACAAAGCATACAAGAGAAATAATCCAATCAACACATTACACAATGATTTCTTGGCAAAAGCCACAACTAAAAACCCCTGCTATCTGTATATTGCATTGGTCATATAATATGAGAAGATTACAATACTTTTCTCAAGCCCGAGCAACCTATGCACTATCTATGTTTGTCTCATAGCTTCCTAGACAAGCCCAGGCCAATACTTAACCAAATTTTGGCTTTCCCAAGTCCCTATTTCTTTGCATTATTTCCTTGGGAATTAGCCCCCTATTAATTAGGGAAATTCCTCAATATGAATTGTGCAATCCTCATAGGCCTTTCTTTGACTGCATGCACAACCTATACAATTTGGATGATTATATAACTAATAGTACATTGTCCCTGAACTCCAATCTCAACTGCGTAACTCTTAGATATGACAGGCATGAGTTATTTATGAGTGAATCGTTAGTTAATTAGTTAACCACATGAAGCAACACCCCAATGTGTGAATTCCTACTAGTTCCTCCATAAGTTGGAACTAGTTTAACTGACTTTTAACTTAGTTAAACTGAATTAATTAATTACAACTCAAAATAATCTCCACCAGGGCTCCTATAATGTAGGAGAAAATATACATGACTCAATTTAGACCCTCAACTCAAATTAACTGAGCCAACTAATTCAATTTAACTTAGTTAACTCATACAAGTTGTCTTGTGATGTGGAATTACAAGTTTATTCCTAATTTAATTCAAGGACAAAATTAAACTAGGATTTTCTTGTTGCATTTTCAAAAACCAACATAATATAATCATATCATCCATCTTGTTCACATCAATTGGTTGGACACCCTTTTAACCTTTGTTGGTGTGCTTTCAAGTAGTATCCCATCAGACAACACCTATAGATAGAGTTGTCTTCCGCATGTCCTTAAGGATATTGGAAGCCCTTTAAGAACACTTGAAACTAGCATAACATAATCCTATCAACTATATTGTTATACCACACCAAGAGAAACATATGAGGAGATCAATATTTCATACCAACAAATTGAGTAGTACAACTAAGGGTGCTATCTATCCTCCTTAGTTAGTGCCATGGAATATTTGACCAAATATTATTATCAGAAACTCTTTGGTATATCAAAGAGCTATGGAAATTAATGCTTCTTTTCCTGTAGGACCCTACAAACCCTAGATTCTCCTTGCAAACCTTGGCCTCTATAACAAAAACAACAAAGTTCCTGCATAATTTACAATGTCATGAATTTGAGAATTCCACCAATTCAGTGACACTCCAAACAAATTTTTAGAAAAATAAATGCCTAGCTCAAAAGACTCCATGTGTGGTATTGATCACCATGATGTCACTCTAGTAAATATTTTTAGGTGGACTCACTAATACAATTGATTTTGATCCCTCTCCACATATTCCTCTCAGGGCACTGATTATGTTGGGCTATATATTACACAATCTTTCTAGTGGCCATGTGGTCCCATGACACACACCTACAACATGTCATCCATAGAGGACACAAAGTAAATGGTTTAGCCCCTCTCATAGTACATTAACATTCTTGCCCAATCACTCAGCACACCATAGACCAACAATTGGGTTCTTCGTTTTTAGAAGGATAACAGTTGCAAAGGACGACCATCATTCTGGTTTCTATTTGACTGTAACAAAATATCAAAATCGGCTCATAGTTCTTTGACACGCTCCCTTATTTTTTGTTACGCAAGAGTTTAATCATGAGTTGAACAACTTCAAGTGCAGAATGTGAGTCATAGAGTTCTTTCATCTTTTGTAAGGCTTCAAAGGCAGTTGAATATGACGAAATATGGCGACTCACCTCTTCATTTACAAATGCTACGATTAATGCATAAGCTTTGCTGTTCTTGTTTTCCCAAATGACGAGCTCTTTGTCTGAGGTAGGTTGTACTGGGTCATTGTCTCCTTCTCCGACACACACTCCTTTCCACAACTCATTGAAGATGAGGGTGTGTTTTATCATCCGGGACCATTCAGGATAGTTCTCCTTGCCAGTGAGAACTATTCCTACCATGGAGATGATTGAATGCATTCTGTAAAAAAAAACTTTTGCTGATAGAAAAGAATACTTCTGCCAATGTACTCAAAAAAGCATTCTCAAAAGATTTCAAATCCATAATGTGACCCATATAAATCCATCATTGTATAAATTCACCTCACATAAACCTCATATAAGTTTTATATAAGTCCATAATATAACTCTCATAAAACTTCACCTTATAAATCTTATATAAATCTCATAAAACTTCACCTATAAATACCATGGTCATGCGCATTATTTGAACTGTAATTTACAGCGGTCAACTTTGGCAAAACATCAAACATATGAATGGCACCAACAATCAAATCGGATCCAACTTTAGTTACAGAAGCATAGAATCTCGGTTGCAAATGGAATTCGAACTAGTCAAATCTGCATTCGAACTTATTTGAAATGTTGCATAGCAAATGGAATTCGTTACCACACACATTGTTCATAAAATACCATGAACACATGAAACAGCCGCATTCAAACTTATTTGAAACATCTACATTCAAACTTATTTGAAATGGCATCATTCAAAACGTATTTGAAATAAACAACAGCATTCGTTGGATTGTATACCATTCAGGTAGTATTGAAAACAGTCATAACCAACGTTTGAAAACTTATGGGATCTCCGCTATGGCACCATGAATCTCGATGGAACCTCCAAGGTAGTATTGCGTGGTTTGGAGAGGTGGTATCTGCAGAACAGGAAGCTTTGATTCCAATCCAGAAATTCAAGCCACCAGCAGTGCCGCCCTCAGTGGTAAGGCCTACTCCATGGACGCCGACCTCCAGGTACACGGGAAATGTGCAGTTCAACACTGGCCCAAACTTATTTGAAACAAAATCAAACGTATTTGTTTGAAATGGCATTCAAAACGTTCATAACCAGCGTTTCAAAATTTTCATAACCAGCGTTTGTCAATTCAACAACGTAACGCCACAACACGCCATCAACACGATTTCCATTTCAATCCAGCGCAGTTAAACGCATCATCATAGGGGATAGAGGACCGAGGCATTGAGGACAACGCTCACTTCAGAAACGAATACAATAATACAGTTAAACGCATACCAATTCACTGAAAAAAAATGCAGAGGACAGAGGCGTCAGAACAGTGCTCAGGTCAGAACGACAAAGAACAGCACTCAGTGGACAGTGGTCAAACCAGCGTACAGCCCATAGTAGCAAAAATGAAGGGAGTTACGACTTATTTTGAGAACTTGGCTCTGATACCATGTCAGGCCAGGCAGTAAAACTGATTCTATTGATTTCATTAGGTATGCTATTGTTATATACAAAAGGGTGTGACTGTTCAGTTCATCTCCTGATGACTGTTCACATTCCTAATTTAACTATTTACATAAATTCACCCAATCGTGAGGATTAGGTGTCAACACAATCCATCTCACTTTCATTTTAGTTTTACGATGCTCTGTTTCTGACATTTGGACGAAAATGTCAGAAACAGAGCATCGTAAAACTAAAATGAAAGTGAGATGGATTGGATCTTGCGTAACAAAAAATAAGGACAAATGTCGGAAACAGAGCATCGTAAAACTAAAATGAAAGTGAGATGGATTGGAGCTTGCATAACAAAAAATACGGGACTGTGTCAAAGAACTGAGCTGATTTTGATATTTTGTTACAGTCAAATAGAAACCAGAATGATGGCCCTAGGTACTGAAAATTATGGATCAAGCGAGAGTGAGGTATTGGAGCAAGCGAGCATGGTTATAAAAGAAAACAAAAGGAAATGAGAAATAAGTTTAGATGGTGCTACAAATTTTAGATCAAGCCTGAGGATTAGATAGGGTTGAGTGTACATAGTTGTTTCGCTCCGAGATCTGGATTTGTAATTTTTTGGTTATGTATTTCCAGTAGATTTTGATATTCTGCGCAACTATGTAATTTTCACAAGTTGTAATGCTTCTAGTTGTAATGAAAATATTCTCTAATGGTAATTCATATAAGAAAGATTGGATTTTTGGCATTTCTTTGTATCATTTATGGGCCCCATTAAAATTTTCTGCTTATGTTAAATTTCTCGTTGAATGCATATTGTAAATGGTTAAGACTGAATGATGTGATAGATGCGCAATTCATATAATAGGTAGATCCAAATCCCCTTTATCTTTCCATGGTTTTGGCTCACCTCGGGTGAGACTCTTCTTCCTTTTGGAAGGAGTGAATATGCTAGTGAAGTGTTAGACTATGCAGGATTTTTGTTGGCACCCTCGGTTGAGCCCTAGGTCAGTTTAAAAGTAAATTTTATTGCCAACAAATGATTCCGTTTCTGGGACCTCGAGTTTCTTGAAGGGGGATTTAGATCATGCGACCCCGGTATGTTTGTTATGAAACCAACTCACAAAATATAGAAAAGATAGATCAACGCCTTAGAATTCAGCCTCTTCGAGGGGGAAACCTCTTTTACATTACATAAATGAACAATTCTTGGATGATACAAATGAAAAGACCTCCTTTCTATATATAGGAGTCTAAGGGGTCATAATATGATCAGAGCTGACATAACAATAATAATGTAAGGGCACAATAATAATAATAGTGGGCTTCTATGGGGCAATATGGGGCACAATAGTAACAATATGGGCACTACATGGGTACATTAATATAATAAGGGGGTTGTACTAATAACAATCAGGGGTTACACTAGTAGTATACGGGCCTAACATGCCCCTCTCCTTCAAAAAGTGTTGTCCTCAATGCTTGAGTAGTTCTTGATGCTTTTGTATAAAATTCTTGTCCTCCGATGTGGAATCTTCAGCGGGTAAGTTCTTCCACTTGATGAGATACTCTGAAATTGATCGATTTCGTAGCTATCGGGTTCTTGTTTCTGTTACTGCTCTAGGTTCCAATATGATTTTTCCTTCCTCTTCAATTTCTGGAAATATTGTTTGAATTGGGATCTTTTGAAACTTTTGAATAAGTGGCCATACTTCTTCTTTCTTCTTCCATTCATCCCTTGCTTTGTTTATCCAATCTGGTTGGATAATAGAAATAGCACAAAACAATGCTTCCACATCCTCATCCTTTCTTGAGAGCGCATATGCAAAAAAAAATTTCTTCCATTTTCTATAGATGATGTCAAAGTCATAACCCAACATATTTGTGACACATTTTTTCTGTTCTTCTAAAGATAATAGTTGTTCTAAAAAGTATTTAAGACTATCATGATCCATTTTTACCTTGAAGTGTCTTCCAATTTGGTAAGGCCGCCATTTCTTAAGTGCATGTAGTATTTCCAACATTTCCTTCTCATAAATAGCTTGCTTGAGATGTAGCAGTAAAAATACCCAATCACCTACATCAAAACATTTTTCACTACGATGCTGATCTACCTGTTGTTTCATTCGATTTTGCACCAAAGTGGCATTATCCTTTAAAAGTTGGAGAACTTGTTGTTGATGTTCGATGTGATCTTTCACTGCTTGAACCATTTTCTTCTTGATATGTCCTTCTATCTTTAGAGTTTGAGGAGTGGTAATTTCTTCCAATCCTTTACAAGATATGGTCAAATTCATTTCTTGATGCTCGATGTGATCTTTCACTTCTTGAACATTTTTCTTCTTGATATGTCCTTCTGTCTTGATAGTTTGAGGAGTTGTAATTCTGACCAATGAATTACAAGATATGGTTGGATTCATTTCTTCTTTCTCAATGTGATCTTTCTCTTCTTGCACCTTTTTCTTCTTGATATGTCCTTCTATCTTGAGAGTTTGAGGAGTGGTAATTCTTGCCAATGCTTTACAAGATATGGTCTGATTCATTTCTTCTTTCTCTGGGGTTGGGTCTTGGCATATATCCTCTTCTTTTGATGTTTCTTGACCCTTTTCTTCCTCCTCTTCATACTCTATGTAAAATAATTTCTTCTTAACACACTTATAACCTTTAGTTCATTTGCTATCACAATTGTAACAAAGCCCTTTTTCTCTTTTTTCTTCCAACTGTTGTGGTGTAACCCTTGTAGGTTGTGGAAGGCTAGGAGAAACAACACTTCCATATTTGTAGTTGTGAGGGGTAGACTTCCTTGTTGCCATAATTTTACTTTCCACTATGTAACAAAGCCATTTTACTCTTTCGAATTGTTGTGGTGTTGCTCTGAATAAGGTGTTTCTCTTTGTATCCTCATAATGTGCTATCATTTCCTCCGTGAAAATTGACCACATAACAAGTTGTTTACGAGAACAAAGCCCTTTATACCATAAAAATTGATCTGGCTCTAAATATGAAGATGCAATACATACCTTTTGTAACAGTGGTACACCATGTAGATCAAAATATTCTCCATTTGAAGTATCCAATTTACCGGGTCCTTGCCATCAAACTTCCTCATATCGCCTTTTCTTGATTTTAGGAGCTTGATATTGAAATGACTATAACTTTGTAATTTCGGATCTTCCAATTCTGAAATTGCAACCTTCATTAGCCCTCTATGTCCTCTTTCCAATGCCACTATTCTGATCAAATTTAGGTTCTCCAAGAAAGAGTTATGCACAATCTCCCAAGATGACCTGATTATATACCTTTTTAGAAGAGTGAAATTGTAGGAAGTTCCACGTGTCACTGTTTTGACCTTAGGATTTAAAAAATATACACAGGAAACTACAGTCCATCCTCTTTCTGTAACTTCTTATGAAATTTCAATTTGATGCTCAAAACAAAATTTATGACGATTTTCCCAAGGTCACTTGTTTGTAATGTAATTTAGGAGTCTGCAAAAAGACCAAATTACTCAGATCATATCTCCGCAAATATAGCGCAAAAAGCTCTGAAATTCGGATCCGAGGTTCAGAAAGATTTTGTCTCAAATGGGTTTTTTTGTTTGCTTCTGAAACATTGTAGAAAAAAAGTTATAGTGAAAATGTCACAATGACCTATTTGGAGCAGCGAAACCCTAGAATCCAAAGCTCTAATACCAAATTTTATGAAACCAAATCACAAAAGATAGAAAAGATAGATCAACGCCTTAGAATTAAACTTCTTCGAAGGGGCAACCTCCTTTACATTACATAAATGAACAATTCTTAGATGATACAAATGAAAAGACCTCCTTTCTATATATAGGAGTCTAAGGGGTCATAATATGATCAGAGCCGACATAACAATAATAATGTAAGGGCACAATAATAACAATAGTGGGCTTCCATGGGGCACAATAGTAATAATATGGGCACTACATGGGTACATCAATATAATAAGGGGGTTGTACTAATAACAATCAGGGGTTACACTAGTAGTATAGGGGCCTAACAATGTTCGTCAGAATATCCAAACATGGTGGCATGAAAAGGTTGACCACTTTATTTTGCAACAGGTGCAGCTAAGGCAGAAGAATCTGGACTAGGTCAAAGAAGAAATGTTATATGCTGAACCTCCTTGTGACCAATACGAAATCTTTTGGTGTGAATTTCTAGAGAAGTTAGAAAATTGGTTGACTCGATATCACCATAAATCAAGGGTTCCCATACAACCAAGGTTGCGTAGGGATTGGACAACAACTGATATGGCCGATATTCATTAGCTGGATACAAAAATGACAAGATCTGTTGATTTCTAGGTTAACACATTTCTTGAAGGATATATCATTGAGTTTGAGGTGGAAAAGAATTAGTCATTTTCCCATACATAGGCTATATTCAAATTTGGAATACGAGGGTAGCTATTGAAGGAAATCCCACTTTGGATTAAGATACTCTTAGTTGAAGACAACCTGTTGGAGTTTCAACCAAATCAAATGGAAACTTAAGTTACTCATGTTAGGAGAATGGATTAGGGTAAAGGGAGGTCATGTCGCCGTGGGAGGATGAATGGATTCCTCTAAAAAATCAAGATGAGTGTAAAACCCTCCTACCACATCTACCCAAGAACCCAACCAGCCTGGGTAAACATGCAATGAGAGCCCACTATGATATGATTCGACCTCCCAAGTCACGTTAAGGAAGTGGAACTGATAGAAACACACCATACAAAAATTCAACATTAGCTTAAGGACCCTTAGGAACCAATCCAACATTTTAGACAACTTTCCCTTAGGTCCCACTAAGATTTTGGACAACTTAAGCCTAAGTCGTTCTCATGCTATAGGCATGACAATGTTTAAAAACCTAGAGTTGTTCTAAAAGGATTTCTTGCCAACATTCAAAGACTCTTTTTCTCAGTGCTATGTTAGCATCCCCTAGATTTGAGACACTTTTTCAGGCCCAGAGCCCAGATCACTAGCCATAATTGAACCATCTCTTTAGAACAATAAAATAACATGGAAATGATAGTACTAAAGAAAATTATTGTTTAAGACCTTGACTATACCCCTACTAGTCATGACAAGAATTTTGTCAAACATATCACGAATATATAATCAACAATTGTAAATAACATATCTGAGCATAGGGGTGTCATACGTATCTAAGATTCACCATGAAGCATTGATGCCTCAACACATTAACTTTAATTCCATCCATTAGTCCATAGATACATTGATCATTCAATTACAAGTAAAAAAATTATGAGAGCCATACATAGTTGCTGTTATAAAACATATACATAACCAACATAATAGGGATAGAAATATAAATGAAAGCACATCCATATACACCGCATATAATGCATCATAATACTCATAGAAATACCAGGATAAATAACCTTTCATTAATGATGCAAAATCCAAACCTAGGATGGGACTTCCACATTCCACCCGACCATAGAATGGCTAAGCCAAATCTCTGTTCAACCATTCACCCCTGTTCCATATTCCAAGCATGAATGTGGGATATCATATAACACATCAATAAAAAACCATCTAGGGCTTCTAGAGGCCATCCACCTCAACCCATCAAACAATGATTCCACCTTACATTCAGAAATCACCAAAACCATCACTTCGATTGGTCTCTATCCTAGCCTTCCAGGGCTCCAGAGTGTATGTTCCAACCCATCTCCGAAGACTAGTAACTCAACCCATGGCTGTTGTTGGGCTCTAAAGAATTTGTCCAACCAAGGCTCCAAGACTAGTAACTCAACCCACAACTACTGTCGGGCTTCCAAAACGTTTGTCCACCCAAGGCTTCCAGGACTAGTAACTCAACCCACTAAGGGATTTTAGAGCATTTTTCCAACCAAGGCTTCCAAGACTAATAACTCAACCCAATTTATTACAACGCTTCTAGAGCATTTGTACAACCAAGGCTACGGGACTAGTAACTCAACCCAAGCCGTTACAAGGCTTCCAGAGCATTTTTCCAACCAAGGCTTCTATGAATTAATAACTCAACCTAAGCTAAAGGAAACATGAGAATCAACCAAAAACAAGCACTGAAAGTAAACCCACAATCATCATGGATATCTAGGAAATGGAAAGGTTAGGAGAATCCACTATCAATCCAGGCAATCCTCCATGCCAATGATAGATCATAACCATGAAACCACATGCATTTTCCATGCATGCCAAAGCTACTGAGGAAAACATACATGCAACTCGGTACCTGCAAGAAAAATTGTTGTAGTTGCTGATATTGATGCCCTCTTGTGCTTTCCTACTCTTCCTTTGTCTTCTTGCTCTAAGAATCCAAGTATGCCACACCCTCTAACAGTGCTCCAAGAATATGAGAGAGAGAGAGAGAATAGAAGAGAGCTCCACCAAAACCTGTCAAAATCTTACCAATTGATCCTCATAAGCCTTTTTATGAATGAGGTCTCTATTTTCTTCATTTTCCATTATTTTCCTTCATTTTCCTCCTCCCATGCAACCTGTGACCTTTCAACTTCCTTTTCTCCTAATTTCCTTTATTTTCATAAATAAAATTCCAATTAATGCCTCATGCCTTTCCAAAGCCTTAGCCATTTCCTTTTCCAATTTCTTTAGCCATAATAAACCAAATCAACACCCACTATGATGTTTCTCCCACCATTCAGCTTGGAATATGTGTCCCATGACTGTGGCCCTATATATTTTTTACATGGAATTTTCACCAAGGTTGTTACAGAACCCTCCCCATTGGGGGAACATCATCCTTGGTGTTTAATGACAATTATAACCAACAAGACTACTGGAAACAAAAAATATTGCCCATGGAGCTTTATAACATAGCTCGTTGCACTATTTACAATGATCACTACTGAAAAATGACAAACATACCATTTACTAGAGATTTATAACACAACTCATTATAGTATTTATAATAACGACATATACACATACACATTTGCTTCAACCAACAAATAACCATACTGTCTATGGAGCTTTATAAATCCAACTCGATACAATATTTACAATAATATGCATATGCACATTTTCTCAACTAATAAATAAAATGGATATGATCCTCGCATCCGCAACAAGGGAATCCAGAGTCGCACACATCCACCCTCGAAGTAATACCATGATTCATCTCCTTTCCAGGAAGTCAAAAATCCAATGCAAAATCAAATCTGCATCCAATGTCCAACACTATAATCACGCGCCACCTGTCCTCTCAGTGAAAAATTTCATGCTCATTGTTCCAGGGAGCACTACCAATGTGCATCTGATTCCATCTAGAAATCCTAATGACAAAAAAAAATCCATCCCCAATCTTCTCTTCCCTACTACATAGTCCCTGGGGAAATTTGGTCATCCCCTTCCATGCAGTCACACACCTTCCAAGTTCTGCTAGCACCCCCATCCCGGGCAGTCGATCCCTTGGCAAGGCTTCCTCACATCAGAAGATACAAAAACCAAGGCATATCCCTGACTTAAAATCATCATACTGATCATAGCATGCTCATGGAAATCAATGGTCACTATTGGGTACCAATGTCCCACAATGGCCCTACTCCTGAAGTGCTTTACCAACATACTGCTGCCTGTTCCAATTTCTTTCACTGCTGCTACTAATTCTTGTAGTCGATTTTAACCACCTAAGAGGGCATGTTCATGCATTCCTATTCCAAGCACATAATTTCCATTAAACTAAAAATAAATTCAAATCATACCTCATTGGTAGCTCATCAATAAGGTACACATGCAATCCTATTTTCTTCCTGTCACAACAAGTCAAATTAACATCTTTGATCAAATCATCATGTATAAACATATCACAGTAGGCTAACTCAAAACACAACCATCATAGATCAACATCATAAATCACATGCATAATTAAACTAAAATAAAATATTGATACTTAACCTTTAGTCAATCCTTAGCTTCTACCTTGTCTTTATTTCGTATGCACTCTGGATCGGTTTCCAGACTTGACAAACACCAAGTGCCTTCTCCTCAACCATGTGCACACACATATATTGTACATCCCACACATACAACTACACATGGCATACCACACCATTAAATACATGCATCTACACTTAACATACAACACATACACCTACACCCATTGTACAACACAACATGATATAGACTCCTATGGCTGGTGTATGATACAACATAACACGTATACGTACACAATGTAAATCACAAGACATGTGTCCACACACAACGTGCGACACCATAAGTGCATACACATACACCCAATATACAACACAACTCATACATTTATATCTGATGTACAATGCCACACAATACATGTAGCTACACCTAGCATACAACACATAAAAATACATGTACTACACAAATTACAACATAACAAGTATGCATGTCACGATACCACAACTACACAATACACATACATAGTACTGCATGTACACAACACAACATGTATGACACACCCACAATACCACATGTACACTAGTATTGCATGTACAACACATACACAGTTCCACCTATACAAAACACCACCTACACAACATGTGCTAAGCATCACATGTATATGGAACCACCTACACAACATGTACACAATGCCACATGTACATTGTACCACTTGTACAACATGTGCACAATACCAAATGTACACAACACCACATGTACTACATGTACATGACACCAAATGTACACAACGCCACATGCACGACATGTACACAACACCACTTACACACAGTTCCACTTGTACCACATGTACACGACACCACATGCTCACAGCACCACCTGTATAATCATGCACACGAAACCATATGTAAAACATGCACACAATTCCATATGAACATAGCAGCGCATATACAACATGTACATAGCACCACACACAACACTTCATATCCAACATGTGCACAACACCATATGCACACAACACTGCATATCCATCACGTACATAGCACCGTCTATACCCAACACTGCATATGCAACATTCGCACAACACTATCTGTACCACCTCGTACATAACATTGCATGAACAACATGTACACACACTATATATACACAACACTGCATGCGCACAACATCATAGATGCAACATGTACAACATATACAACATATGCACAAAAATAGTACCACACATCCAAACCACATTGTCTCTACTAGGTAACATTGATTCTAGTGTCTTTTTGCTATCCATGCTTATCCTAGCATGCCACATATAACACGAATTTCATTCTGTTAGGGCCTAAATCTACCTCAGGCTGAAGGAAGGCAGGTCTAAGATAACATCAAACCACGCTTGACCTGGTAGCTAGCTCTACCAAGTCGGGAGAGGCCTCTCTCCTTATCAATCTCAAAAAAAATGGTCAATGAACCTTGAGATGACTGATGTAATGACTGATTTTAGGCTAGGTATGTGTGTAGAGGTGTTTGATTGAATTTAAGATGGGTTTGCTGGCTCAATTGTGAAAGGCATATTTGGGTTCGGGGAATGGACACAGTCTTGCAGAGATCTCTATGGGGCGGGGTAGGCAAATGGTTTAGCACTTCAGATTGAGTGAGATGGAGAGCTTTTAGACTGTTGAGGAGTTGGAGAGGGCATGAAAAACTCAGGGATCCTCTTCAAACAACTGAAAACATAGATAACTAAACAAACCCTAGGTAGAGCACTGCAATTTTCAATGTATTCTACCTTTATCCTTGTTTGATTTAGTTAATATGAAATAAAGAGAGATAATGGCATACATAAAACACATAGAAACTTGCAATTATAGAATAAAACACAATACCAAATCAAGATGCCACAAGAATCCCATAAAGTGCTGCAAACCCTGGTCAATTCCTTAGCCAAACTGCTGAAAAGAGTGTACAACAATGCTCAAAGCATTCACAAGAGTCCAACCTTTCTCAATGACTGAAAAACTACTAGATATAGGCATTAAAAAACTCATGCTAGGATTTAGGGTTCGAGTTCATGAGTTTAAGAGCTGTTTCAACAAGATCTAAACTAAGAACTGAAAAGTAGGCAGTGGAACAACATGCCTCTAAAACCTAAGAAACTAATTCATTCAGTTGCAAACTACTTTTTCATGATGAATCTACCTCTATGAGTGAAAATTTAGCATAATTACATAAAAATCCATCAATTCACATTAAATTACATCATGATTTTGACTATTAGAAAGAGAAAAGTCAAACTATGAAGAAACTAGGCGGAAAACAGAGTTTTTGGGCCAAAATGAGCAAATTTCCTCCAATGCGCCGCGCTGATTTCCCTATGCATAGCGCCTTTTTGTAGCTGATTTGGGAGGCCTTCCCGTACACCAAATTTTCTCCAAGTGGTCTTGTTGGAAAGGTCTACCTATCTACTTTCCAAAAAAAGTGGAATTTATGAATTTTACCTCCATTTGCCCATCCAAAATCGATTTCTCCCAACACTGCTTTCTGTGTGTCCAAAAAGGGGCAGAAAGGTCATTTTTGAGGTGTTTTTGACCTTTTTGGAAGCTCAAAACCTATCAAAATTTCTTGGCCATGTGAGGGAATTCATAGTTTTCCATGAAAAGTCCAAAAATGCTGAGTTTTCCTCAAAAGGAGGTCTCTAGCAAAAGCGCGCGCCAAGTGGCTCGGCACATTGGGCAGAAAAAACCTGTTTTTTAGGCCCAAAATTTCAAAATTGAAAAAAGTTTTCCAAATTTCTTGAAATTTGGGCTGCGTGTTCCTCATCATGTGCTATGTTGGGCTAAGGAATCCTCAGTCAAGATCTAGAGTCTATTTTTCTCTTTTCTCTTCCTCATGGCTTTCTTCAATTTGGCCTTCAAATTCCTAATTCTTGCTTTGCACACCATATTTCTTGACAAGTAGTGGTATGCCATGTTACTCAACATTTTTTTCTCATTGTTGGCCTTCTCTAGCATCCTTTATAGGTGCATGTTTGTCACCTCAAGCCAAGATTCACGATCAGCTTGAATTTCTTGCTCAAGTGTGGTTAATTTGATTTTCCGCCTCTTGGTAGCTTGCTGGTTTTTCTTTATGTTTTCAAACTCCATGGATGAATGGGACTAATGAGGGGAGGATTTGATGCTAACTATCTGGCTTTGGGGAATGAAGGGGTTTATGGTATAACATTTAGGGATTAGGGATATTTGATTAGGGTTCGGGATAATGGAATTAGGGATTTAAGGTTGGTAGTTTAGGGATATGGGGAATATGGAAAGGGTAAATATAAATGAAAAGGGATGGAGAAAATGAAATGAAGGAGTGAGGGAATGAGTGAGTGAGAATGATGGGAGTGGGATTTAGCAGCAAAAAATAAAATTCATAAACCCCATGCATTGTTTTTGACCAAAAATGCAAGGAAGTAGGGTTTTAATTTTTATCCATTAAATCACCATAAGCATCAAGATAAACTCACTCATTAGTCATGGAGGGATGTTAACTTACTTGAACAAGTGAGGATTTAGAAAATTTGAAGTTTTGGAAGAGATTGGGAGTGATTTCGGGCCTTGTACCCCTGTGCGCCGTACCACCTCACAGGTGCGTCGCGCCTTCTGAGTGCGCTGTACCACCTCACAGGTGCATCACGCCTTCTGAGTGCGCCGCACCCGTTAAAAATTTACACTGCAGAGTGTAGCCCAATGTGTCGTGCCCATGACCCAGTGCGCCATGCCGTGGTTTTCTCTTGTTTTTGGCACAAAACTCACTCTCTTGGCTCTTGGAAGACCAATACACTTGCTCTCTTTCTCTTGAGGATACAAATGAAATTTTTAAACATGAAAAATAGTTATATACATATAGTTTTGATTTTTCATTTACAAAAACCCACTCTTCTAATGTTTGCTTTTGACTTGCTTTTAAAACTCTGTTTTTGGGCAGTTTGCTTTATTTTTTGCCTTTGATGGACTGAATGCTTTGACTTTTTGTTTTGCTTTGCAGGTGGTGAAGTTGCAGAGGCTTGGAAAGGTGACCAAGGCTGCCTCTGAAGTTATTACATATGGAACAAATGAAAGTACATCAAATTTGTACATGAAAAGATAAAAAACTCTGTTTTTCCTCGAAATGGGGTTTTGAGGAAAAATCAATCACTAAGCATGTGATTATGGAAATTATTGTTGCTAAAACTTTATTTGACCTCCTCATGCACCTGCTGACTGTTATTAAGTGTTTTGAAGACCTTATTGACGAAACCCTAGACCTAATGAGACCTAAAACCCTAACAATGACTTTTGTAAATTTAAAGACAAAATTGACTGTAGATGATCTAGATGTATGAAAATGGGCCAGAAAGTAAAGGACATGAGGGAAAATGTATAATATACCGCTACGATAAGATGATCCATGACCCTAATGGAATGCAGTTGATCGAGTGAGACACCTAACATGCAATGCAACAAGAGAATTTGATCACCGATGAAGGGATGAAGATATCGACACTAACACATTCTGTTGATGCATCCCTTGGTATAACCTATCCATAACATAGACATAATATAATCACATAATATCAACTCATAACCACATGATACTGACCTCGTAGATGTGTCAGGCTACTCTTCCCACTTGATTCCTCATAAACCAAGAATACCTTCATGTCATTCGCTTGCATATGAAACCACTCCTCCACTCAAACGATCCCTGACAACCCTGTCAGGAAATGAAATAGATACCTAGATACATACATATATAATCATTAGCATAAAGAAATCATCATCCTGTTAGACAACGGCATACATACATACATGTAGACTTATATAAACATCAACATAATCACGATCATAACATAATTACCAGATAACATAAGGTCTAGGTTAAAAGAACTTCCTTATTTGTGGATAACATGCACAACATTTATAACAATCATTCCAAACATAGCCAAGGAACCTGACACCTCTAATCCATTTACTTTACCCTTCCTGGTTACCTTTCTCATGGCTATCCTGTCATTGTCCATTTACCACAATGGACAACCGACTGTCACAGTCTTACCTTCTGTTGCGCTTACTTATGCACTGAGCTTCATCTGAGTCTTACATTACCTATTGGATACCACACATATTTCCCTGAGCTCCATTAAATTTCCTCGTTCCCCAACTAATTCCAAAGACACTCACTACAATAAAAGGAAAGAACGAGAATAAAACAAGAAGAAAACCATGGAAAACCAACAACAATATGAAACCACAAACAAAGTGGCATAGCTATGCACCAGACACAATCGAAATCGCCATTGAAGCGCAACAATCTCAAAATACCAAAAGCAAAAGACTAACAACAAACACTATGACGCAATCCCCATGGTTCCCAAGGAAATTTCAACCCAAGCCTTCTTCATAATTTCATCACAGTTTCCTTGCCATGCAATCCCTTACATCATATTGCCATAAACACATAACAGTCAATGCATAAATAAACCTAATGACATACTAGTTACCTTACTTTATTGTGCCAAACACGTTGATTGCAACTGAACACATCCACACTATCTCTCAAGGGACTCTAATTCCCTTGATAGATCCACCTGCAACTAGAGACCAACTAATATACCTGTCAAGTACATGTTCATGACTATGGCACATATCCACATAATGTCAGACAAAATCAAGGTTAATAAGACTTCCTATATGTGAGGCACTCATTCATTTGGAAATAGGATTTCCAAAGATAGCCAAAGGAATTCTTGTAAAATTCCTTTATTTTACCATTTTTACCTTGTTGCAATCGAGGCTTATTATGTACTGTCACATAAACCAACTATTAGTTATATAAACATATCAACTATTAACTTGTCATACTAATACCAAGCATGTTTCCTACAATTGTTTACCCATGTCAATCATGCGTTCCAAATATCAAGACAATCATATCTATCAATTTGAAATCAACCTTTAAAAACAATCATGTCAGAATGCATAGTCAACTCATAGTCATTAGACATAATGCTACAACTGTCACCTACTATACTCAAGTACAATTCAACTATCTCAACACATATGTGTTAGTACAATCATCTCAAAACAAGACCATTGGAACACATACTCATATTATGCAACTCATCAAACATTCAACCAACTTTCAAACATAATATGTTAAATAAATCAACTAGATGACATGATAGACACCAAATGCTCAACATCAAATAGATGACATAATCAAGAATGAAGCACCAAGTATACTACATAAGAAAACTCATACCTTAGTGTATCTCAAGGGAGGCTATCTTGTCTGCACAATCAATCTAGTTAGCAATATATAACTTTACAACATGTCAACTCAAACATAAATAAGATCATGATATCCATAAAACTAACTAACTAACATGTTCACATCATAAACTCATAAGCATTTATTGTTCATGCATAACAACCACGTGTGCAAAGTCATCACAAATATGTCAGATCATACCTGACTATTGTAACCATAACCATTGGCATAGCCAAATCCAATTTAACATGATACATATAACATCAAGATATTAATGTTATAACCCTAATGATCAAGTTAAATAACATATAACAATAATCAATTAACATATAACATGCTCAACAACAACATATGACCTAATCATCAAGCTAGATATCATATAACAACAAGAAGTTAACCTATATCATACTCATCAACAACATATAACATGATCATCAAGTTATCTAACATAAAACAAAAATAGCAATGCATACAACCACATGTTACTATCATTCATGACTATCTGACACATGTGCATGTGACTATACTAATCAACTATCATCTATCATGTATGTAACCATAACATCAAAAACATGTACATAAACCTAATGCATATGACAATCCTTAACTTACATACCTACATGCCAAACATACAATACTTGTATGACGATCTGCTCTTGCCTCGAGGTCCAATGCTGCAACTTCACTTTAATGATCTGCATCTCCTATTCTATCTCAGCCAACACATTAGCATCATAACAACCAATAGCACCATAATGACCTAAATTTGCATACAATGACTTCACAAGGCATTTTTGACCTACTATTCATGCATAACTATAACCAAGACTATACATGCATAACAACTACATATAGACATATAACACATGAGTGAAAAACCATATACACACCATTCTAGCTAGAGTCCAGTCATCAATGCATGACCATATCAACTACACAAACCATGACCTCATGCATGACAACAAAAACCACCTCACATGCATTTGATAACATGTGAACACTGACGTGCATAACAATGCATAATCAACCATACACACATGAAGACATACTCCACGACAACACCTTCAACCTTCACATGGTGACATCACTACAACCATGATCAACACCATGAAAATGCAACAAGCACATGGACTACATGCATAAGGAACACATATGCAACAAACATGAAATCATAATCAATGCACATCCCAAGGAGAGCGCAACCACACTCTAATACAACTTTGTAACACCCTCCTCCCACATCTACCCAAGCAATTAGCCAGCTAGGGTAAACATGTGACAATAGGCCACTATGATATGATTCGACCTACTAAGTCACATTAAGGAAGTGGAATCGATGGAAACACACCATACAAAAATTCAACATCAGCTTTAGGACCCTCAGGAACCAATCCAACACTTTAAACAACTTTCCCTTGGGTCCCACTGAGATTTTGGACAAATTAAGCCTCAGTCGCTCTCATGAGATAGGCATGAAAACATCCAGAAACCTAGAGTCACTCTTACAGGCTTGCTTGCCAGCGTCCCCTGGATTTGAGCCACTTTTTTAGGTTGAGAGCCCAGGTCACTACCCAAAATTGAACCATCTCTTCAGAAAAATAAAATAACATGTAAATGACAGTACTAAAGTAAATACTTGTTTAATACCTTGACTAGGCCCCTACTAGCCATGACAGGCATTTTGTCAAACATATCATGAATATGTAATCTATAGGTGTAAATAACAAATCTGAGCACAGGAGTCTCATACATATGTGAGATTCGCCATGAAGCATTAATGCGTCAACACATTAACTTCCATTCCATCCATTAGCCCATAAATACATTTATCATTCAATTAAAAGTAAAAACATGATTAGATCCATACATAGTTGTTGTCATAAAACATATACATAACCAGCATAATAGGGAAATAAATATCAATTAAATCACAACCATATACACCACATATAATCCATCATAATACTCATAGAAATACTAGGAGAAATAACCTTTCATTAATGATGCAAAATCCAAACCCGATATGGGACTTCCACGTTCCACCTAACTGTAGAATGGCTGAGAAAAATCTCTCTTCATCCATTCACCCCCATGCCATATTCAAAGCATGAATGTGGGATCTCATTGAACGCATCAATAAAAAACCATCTAGGGCTTCCAGAGGCCATCCACCTCAACCCATCAAACAATGATTCCACCTCATGGTCGAACATCACCAAAACCATCATTTGATCAATCTATATCCTATCCTTCTAGGGATCCAAAACGTTTGTTCCAACTCGGCTCCAAGGACTAGTAACTCAATCCATGACTGCTACTGGGCTCTAGAGCATTTGTCCAACCAAGGATACAAGACTAGTAACTCTACCCATAACTTTTGTCATGCTTCTAGAGCATTTGACCAACCAAGGCTTCTAGGACTAGTAACTCAACCCACCAAAGGATTCCAGAGAGCTTGTTGAACCACAACTTCTAGGAATAATAACTAAACCCAAGTTGTTACAAGGTTTCCAAAGTGTTTTTCCAACCAAGGCTACGAGACTAGTAACTCAACCCAAGATGTTACAAGGCTTCCAGAGTGTTTTTCCAACCAAGGCTTCCAGGAACTAATAACTGAACCCAAGCTAAAGGAAACATGAGAACCAACCAAAACAAGCACTGAAATTAAACCAACAATCATCATGTCTATCCAGGAAATGGAAAGGCTAGGAAAATCCACTGTCAATCTAGGAAATCCTCCATGCCAGTGACAAATCATAACCAAGAAACCACATGCATGTTTCATGCATTCCAAGACTAGTGAGGAAAACATACATGCAACTTGGTACCTGTGAGAAAAATTGTTGTAGCTGTTGATCTCGATGCCCTCTTGCACTTTCCTACTCTTCCTTTACTTTCTTGCTCCAAGAATCCAAGTATGTCACACCCTTCAAGAGTGCTCCAAGAAAACTCTAAGTCTCCAAGAATATGAGAGAGAGAGAAATAATAGAAGAGAGCTCCACCAAAACCTCGAAAAATCTTACCATCTGATCCTCATAAGCCATTTTATGAATGAGGCCTCTATTTTCTTCATTTTCCATTATTTTCTTTCATTTTCCTCCTCACATGTAACGTGTGACCTTTCAACTTCCTTTTGCTCCTAATTTCCTTTATTTTCATAAATAAAATGCCAATTAATGCCTCATGCCTTTCTAGAGCCTTAGCCATTTCCTTTTCCAATTTCCTTAACCATAATAAACTAAACCAACACCCACTAGGATGTTTCTCCTACCATTTATCTTGGAATACGTGTCCCATCACTGTGGCCTTATATATTTTTTACATGGAATTTTCACCAACACTATTATAAAGAGTTGTGAAAGGAAAGGGACTTTAGGGCATTACAGAGGGTGAAAATTGCTAAAGAGTGACACGAGTATAAGTTGCAGGAAATTAGAGCTAGACGAAGAGAATTACAACACTTAGGTGACATTGTGAGGAGTTTGGTAGAGCGCAAGAGGGAAATGGAGACTTCGAAGCTAAGGAAAGTGAGTGAGGGAGAGAGTTTTTTTCCTATCACGATGGGAGCAACTAGTGGGAGTAGAAGTGGAAGTGGAGTGAAGGGATTAGGATCAGTTACTTTGATGCATGGGGATGAAGAAGTATTTTAGACACCTAATCCAAATGCCTGGTTGACCAGGACACCTAAAGATGATACGTCGATAGATGATGATTTACATTTTGTAATGAGGCAGTTTTCTTTGAATATGACTCAACACCATAATAGATAATCCCGCAACATAATAAAATGACTATTCCTCCTCCCCCTGACCTTCCCCTGGTGCTATATCACAATCCAAATTTTCTCTCTCCAAAGGTATGTGAGTTTATTAAATTTTAGTCGTCGCTTGAAGGTAAAAGTATCTCTAGCAGTGTTAGTTAATCAAGTTCAATAAATTATTCTCAACCGGGTTCACGAGGATTCATACTTGTTTCTACCGCGCAACTAGCCATGGCTAGAGTTGTAGCTAGATCACTTATAAGATACCCCAAGTTTGTAGGAAGGGGGGGAGAAGATGTTGAGCAACATTAGTATTTGTGTGAAGATTTTTGGAGGGCTCATCAGACCCCTAAAGCTACCAAGGTCATCGTGTTTTAGACCACCTTATGGATAGGGATTTGAGGTGGTTCATAAATTGGAAAAATGCTAACCTCAATTCTAGCATTGACCAAGTTAAGAAGGAATTTATTCAGGATTTGAAGTTACCACAATAAAATCAACAGGGATCGGAAGAGTTGTTGGACATTTGCCAAAGAGAGGGGGAATTATCTTGGAAAAGGATGATATTAGTAAATTATCTTGCCGTATTGACCCCCATCATGAGAGAGACTGTTTTATCAAGGATTTGTTACAAATGACCCAGATTTCGTTATCTCAACATAAGGTTAGCACGCTGCAAGATGCCCTCGAGAAAGAAATGAAAATAGAGGCTACAATGGGTTATCCACAAGATCACAGAGATGGGGGAATTTTGACAGATCCTGCTATTATGGGCCTCCAAAATAAAATTTCTACATTGACAGAAAGGATAAAATATCTAGCACCTGCACGTCTGATGAGACCTCATGTCTAGTGTACCCACTGTCAGTTCGAAGGGCACCATGCTACCAAGTGCCCGTGACTCAGAGGACCAATACCATCTAGCATGCCAATGGGACCTCAATTGTCATAGACTCCAGGAGTTGCACAAATTTAGTCTATGCTTCCCTATCAGGGTCACACTCAGTTCTAGTAATTTCCCAGTGCGCCAGTATGTCTGCAAATGATTACTGTGAAATATGTTGAAGCTTTGGGCATTAGCCTCGCCTGTGTCCTATTTTACAGAAGTATTCAAATGTTCTGAATAATCTATTTTGTGAATTTTTTGGATCCCCTAATCATCATACAAACCAATGTTTGTCCTTGGATGCCTTAGTGGACTGTTTGGACTATTCTTCTTTCCATGTTAATGAGTTTCCTCGAGGGCGAGGAGGAGGAGCTTCGATGGGGGGAAGGACAAGTGGAAGAGGTCTGATTAGATGCTATAATTGTGATCAAGAAGGCCATGTGGTGAGAGAATGTCCTTTTCCATAGAGACCATGGTGTTCGGTATCCTATTCCTTCAACGCAACCTAATATCAATATTGTTACGAGAGGAGGAAAGGCAATGAGAAATGATATTGGAGTCCCTGATTAGCCAACTATTATAAAGCCTTCATCTCCAAAGAAATCATATGATCCAAACCAGCAAAAGAAGTATTACAAGGATGAATTTGAGATTTTCCATCAGTTAATGTCCTCACAAGGACCTCGTGGTGAGTTGTAGGAGCAAGTGAAGGGACGTCAAGAGAAACATTTTGCAAAATATTCCCAAACTATAATGGATTGGTTTAAGTTAATTTTACATATTTCTACAAATCTACCTGAGAAGCATTCCAGACGGGTGCAGAGGAATAAGAATAGGTCTGGAAGGGAGTTTTGGGTAGATGCTCAGATTGTAGGGTTTCAAATCAAGGAATCCATGCTGGATTTGGGATCAGATGTTAATATTTTTCCAGGAAAGACTTAGGAAGCTCTTGGAAAACACAAGTTGGTTTATTCCCCTATTTAGTTGCAGATGGAAAACTAGTACTGCATTCTTCTTGTTGGTAGACCGGAAGATGTTGAGGTTGATATAATTGGTGTTAATTGAGGTTTATATAACTGGTGTTAAGACTTATGTAGATTTCAAGGTTATTGATATTATTGGGGATAAAGACCCATATGCAGATTTTTTGGGCATTGATTGGGAGTTTGAGAATTATTTAGTCATCGATTTAAAGCAAGATACTATGAATTTTTAAGTGGATAGTATGTGTGTTATACAACCTTCTGATCCATATCAAGGTCTGATGTTTACTAAGCCCGTGGACGATGTTGATCTCTAGTTTAGTAGACCAGTTGTATCAATTGATTGTTGGAAAGCGAGAAGATTACATTAACCCTATAACAACTGGCTCTATTAGTAAGAATAGTATCCAAAGTATTGAAGTTGGCTCTGAGGCTACGATGGAATATTAACAACAGGGTGTCCATGAACTCCACTCCTGACATTGTGTTACTGTTTGAATTATCCGTTGGATTCGTACTGAGGTACGCAAGTATCCTATTTTTAATGGTACTAATTATGTTGTACATTTTATTAAATAAATCGATTCTTGTATAGAAGAATGTCAGAATATCGTTGTAATGAGTGTTTCTTTGCAAGCTACTCCCACAAGGTGGTGGGAAGCACACTGAGATCAACTGCAAGAATGGAGCACTGTTAAGGTTGTTTTTCTATATCAGTTCTCCCTGCGAAATGAGATGTTGAGCATGATTCCTATTTATAACAGTTTAACTTCACCATAGGACCATGTTGCACGTTTTTTTTTTCTCTATGGAGGGCTAATGGGTTAATAGTTGAGATGTGGCGTCATCTATTTATTCATTCTTTGGGAAATATTTTGCAAGCCTGGTATTTACAGGAGGAGCTAAAATGCCAGACAACAAATTGGGATGTGCTAACAACTCAGTTTTGTAAAGATTTATCTTTTTCTACTACCAATGAGAAGATAACACAAGTTCTTAAAGCTATTAGAGGTGTATTGTTTTTGGGAGAGTACGTGCTAGTAGAATGTAGCAAGTATGGATAATTTGCGCACCAGTATGATTTAGGATTTCATGAAGCTGTCGTTTGCAGAAAAATTAACAAAGACCTGGATGATGATTTAGAAGAGTTAAGGCACCTAATTTTCAAAGAGTCTGAAGGGGAACAAAAAATTAAGGAGGATCTTATATGTGATGCCCCATACCTACAACCACTTAAATTGAAGAAGATGAATATTGGAACTGAAGAGAAACCGAAATGTGCCTCTATTGGGGACTACTAGGATGAACAAACCACATGGGAAATATTCAACATTCTTAAAGAATATGAAGACCTCTTCCCCTGTTTCATCTCAGAGTTGAAGGGAATTAAAGGTGATCTGGGAGAAATGAAAATCACACTAAAGCCAGATGCGAAGCCTATTAAGCATCGACCCTACATATTGAATCCATGAGTAAAGGAGAAGGTCAAGAAGGAGATTGATAATATGTTAGCTTCCAGTCTCATATTCCCTATGGATGAAGCTGAATGGATAAGCCCCATTGTCATTCAGGATAAGAAGGATTCAGATGAAATCCGGGTATGTGTTGATTATCAAAGTCTCAATAATGCATGTGTGCATGATCCATTTCCCACCCCGTTCAGTGATGAAGTCTTGGACAATGTTGGGGGAAATGAAGCATATTCCTTTACTGATGGATTCTTAGGCTATCATCAAGTCCATATTGTTGAGGAGGACAAGAAGAAGACCACATTCACCACTGAATGGGGGTCATATGCATATAATGTTATGTTTTTCGGGTTGAAGAATGCTCTAGCTATTTTCTCTCGCATTATCATTGCTACTTTTCGTGAGTATATACACAAGTTCCTGGAAGTTTACATGGATGATTGGACTATTTACAGTTTACTCAAGAATCACTCGAGTTTTTTAAGGGTTATGTTTGATAGGTGCAGGCAACTTCAGATATCCTTGAACTTGAAAAAATGCATTTTGATGTGCCCTTTGGAACTCTATTAGGGCATATTGTTTGTAAGGAGGGAGTTTGTGTGGATCCTGCTAAAGTCATGATGATATTGAATATGCCACCACCCACTTCGATTCATCAGTTACGTTCTTCTCTAGGACACCTTGGTTACTGTTGAAGATTCATTTAGAATTATGCTTCCATTACAGCTCCATTGGAGAAGCTCCTCAAGAAATATGAGCGTTTTGTGTGGTATGTGAAATGTAATGCTACATTTGATATACTGAAAGAGAATCTCGAGAGTGCACCAATTTTAGTCTATCCTGATTGGACCACGCAGTTCGATGTACATGTTGATGCCTTTGGGATTTCTTTGGGCGATATTTTGACACAACCGGGAGAAGGAAACTTAGACCACCCTATTTATTTCGCAAGCATAAAAATTTCTAATGCAGAGAAGAACTATACCACCATAGAATGAGAAGCCTTAGTGATGGTATACTCTCTTCAGAATTTCTTCCATTATTTGTTAGGAGGCTTGTTCAAGTTTTAAATAGACCACTTAGCACTAAAGTACTTACTTAATAAGCCTATGCTTAGCGGAATAATTTGTTGGTGGTTGTTGTTATTTCAAGAGTTTACATTAGAAGTCATTTTCAAGCCAGGAAGGTCAAATGTGGGGCCGCATCATCTATCTGAATTGGAGTTGGGAGAGTCGGGAGTGTTGATCGATGATGAGTTTCTAGGTGTTGATTTGTTCTACATTGAAGTTGTCCCTAACTATTTAGAAGAGATTGCTACCTTTCTTGTTGTAGGTCAGTGTCCATTTGATTACATTATAGTGCAGAAGAAGCATTTACTTGTTCAAGCAGTAGACTATCAATTGATTGCAGGAAAATTATATAAGATGGGGCTTGATCAGATTCTACACTGTTGTGTCCTTGATCATGAATGGGAACAAATATTATGGGAATGCCATGTGGGAATCATTGGAGGACATGTTGGAGGTAAGGCTATTGCTAAGAAGGTCTTGCAAGTTGGTATTTGGTGGCCAACTATTTTCAAGGATGTCAAGGAGTATGCCAAAACTTGTGATGTTTGTCAAAGGGTTGGTCGAACATCATGATGTGATCAAATGCACCTGAATTTGGTGTTGGGATAGGGTCCTTAGAGTCAATCTTGGGTTAGTTTAATAAATTTTTGAGTAGAATTTTGTAAAGAATGTAAAGTCTCTGTGAAATGTGGAAGCAGAGCATGCAGCTAAGTAAGAGTCAAAGGGGCTTTAGCCCCTTGTATGGATAAGTGATAGGATAGTTTTGAGACTCACCCATAGGCCGCAAGCCATAGTATTGTAATACAAAGGCTATAAATATTTGAGTCATAGTGAGTATAGGAAGATAACATTTGGTGAAGAACAAGTGTAGGGGAAAGTTATAAGGCAGGAAAGCTCTATTTTCCTATACTTGGGCGAAAGGGGAAGGCTCCTGCAGCTGAGTGCACAGAGACCTTGGTAAGTCCGCAGCTGAGTGCATGGGCCCCTGCAGCTGGGTGCACAGGGCAAAAGAGTCTGTAAATTGAATGATTAATAAAGACTGTTTTGGACCAAATCTATTGCATCTATGCCTTGTTCTTATTTCTGTTTAAGTTTATGCATCGTCGCTTAATGATATGTTTTCTATGAAATAAAGTGTATTCTCTGCGCAAATATATTAAATCATTAATATCTATGCATGAAAAGTATAATGAACTGTTTCCGTGAAGATATTAAGTAAATATGTGGTTGTAACTATTCGAATCGGGTAAATATATGAAAAGGCAGATCTAGGGTTACTCTTTATTGGGCAAAATTTGTGAATTTACCTCCTTTGTATCTAATAAATATGATTGCATCCCTTCGTGAAGACCTGGAGGTCAATAGAATATAGTTGCAGTAGTGGATAGAAGAAAGGTATAGATCTGTACGAAGGTAGGCCTAAGTTATAAGGGCTTTAGAATACACATCACATGATCTCTGGATGTAGAAGCCTGGTTTTAACATCCCCCAATACTGCTTCAGGTGAGACTGTAACCTACGCTATGCAGGTTGTTGCTGAAAGGGCCAATAGTTAGGGTTTTGTTGGTTGGTGCGAATAACTATGAACCTGGGTCAGCCCCCTTAAGCCAACAAATGGTTCCATTTCCGGGACTAGGATCTATCTAAGAGATGTGTGATGTTGAATAAGTGGTTCCCTATGAAGAAAGAGATCAAGAAGTGGATTGACCGAAAAGTGCACACATGTGCGGCTCAAGAGAAAAGAAGCCCTAAAATATATAAAGAGCAGTGGTTGCAGAAATACTTTTACACAAATGAGACCAAAGCGTTCTTCTGTTTATTCCCTAACAATCTACACGAGTGGTTGTCTAGATTGGCAAATAATCAAGGGACATGGAGGCTTGACGGCCCTATAGTGTGGACTCTAGAATTGGTGTGACGTCTGGAAGCATTAGAAATAAATATCGCGTTAGTCCTGGATCACTGGATTGATCGTACACTTGGAAGTTTTGTAACTGAGTTTGCGATCAATAGAAATATCAGCTATAGTGAAGCGGAACATAGGCTCTTCAAGGGACCGCGAGGTAAGTATTTGAAATCATTGAAGACTTGGATTAAAATGTTGTTATGTGAAAAGAGGGTTATGTAGTTACCTTGATGTTTGGGGCTACGCGAAGTGGGAAATTATTTAGAAGAAATGAAGGATTAAGCTCAGAGTACAGTTTGCTCATTGAACCCCCTTCAAGTGATGATGAAGGGACGGTGCTAACTACACCACGAAGTGCAGTATAGTTGATTAATCAGGGTATCCTGAGGATACCTCATCCATCCACTCCACCTCCACCTTCACCCCCACCTAATATGCATACACCTTCACCTCCACCTCCACCTCCACTTCCACCATTCAACATGGTGAACGCGATGAAGATGCCGGTTTTTAAAGGGATAGGGAGCGAAGACCCTGAACAATTCTAGTTTGTTGCAGGAACTGTATGGATGACATAACATATTATATATGATAACATCAAGAAAGTGAAGCTGGTCATAGTTTTACAAGATCAAGCATTGAAATGGTACATCAAGTACTGCACTGATAACCCCAACACTACGTTGGAAGAGACCCAACAAGCTTTGAACAAGGAATTGAGGAAGCCTATGTCAGAGGCACAGTCAGTGACTGAGTTTAAAGAAATTTGACAAAAGATAGATGAGGCACCCTGGTATTTTGATCAAAGGTTCCTGATTAGGAAATCCAATATGGTGATTACATATTCCCAACATCAAGACTGGTTTATCACGTCACTCTTTCTGTACTTAAGATTTCAGCTGTCACAACAAAAGATAGAGATGCAAGGAGAAGCCTTAGAAATCACGATGAGGCTGAAACCCTCACCCATACAAGATATAAACCTTGGAGTGCAACAGATTCAATCACAGCTAGAAAGCCTGCACTTGGAGTTGCAGAGCCCAAAGAAAGGAAAGGAAGCCCAACCGGAGGTGCACGCTGAAGTTTGGTGCTTGAAATGCAAGGGCCATGGGCACGATAAGGACCATTGCTCGATTTATAAGAACTATCTTATTGGGGGAGGGCCTGTTACTATGAAACCAGAGAATACCACTGGGCCAAGTGTGGGAGCTACGCCATGGTGTGCTATCTATCAGGTTACAGGACAACATGCGACTGATAATTGCCACATACTACAGAAGTTTGTACAGATCCCCCGATATTTGTTTTTCAATTTCTGTAAATCTGTAGGTCATGAAAAACATCATTGCAGGAGTTATGAGTTGATGATGGATAGAACCCCTACCTACCAAATGCAGGCAAAAAACTTGCCACAAGATGAGGAGTTAGGAGCAGCGCGTGGAGGATTCCAAGGCCAAGGACAAGGAAGAGGGGGTAGAGAAGACATAGGATGAGGGCAAATAATTTGCTATAATTGTGGCAAAGCAGGACACTTCGCATGAGATTTCCCCAAACCCACACATACATCATGTAAGTATTGCAAAAAGTTCAATCATGTGATAGAGGAATGTCCGATCCTTATGGAAAAAATGAAAGAAAAGAAGACACAACTCCAACAACCTACGCAGAACATCCAGATGATAAGGGCAGAGCCCCATGAAGAAGATCATAGCATAAATATAGTAACAAGAAGTGGTATGTCCATTGGTGCAGATAAGGGAAAGCAACTTGAGACTAATGGGTGGGTGTGCAAGGCTGTTGATAAAGAAATAGACTTTGATCTTAACTGATCTAAAGAGACCTTCATGGAAGCAAAGAAGAACTTTGCTGAGGCCTCCACCCCAGGAAGGTAGGACAAAATTCTGGACACTAGTATGACACAGGAGGTAGATCCTTCAGTATTAGCTACTTTTCTAAAGACCTGTATGAATTTTCTGCACGATAAGAAAGAAATAGAAGGGTTACAAGAGCTAATCGACAAGTGCGTGAATAAAGAAAAGACCCTTGTTGAACAATGCACTATGAGAAAAATTGGTAAGCATAAGAAGCGAACGGGGTGAAAGATGAGGTTGACTGCACAAATAGGAGAATATTAAATGGACCAGGTAATCTTGGATCTGGGATCTGATGCAAATGTCCTATCTAAGCAGATGTGGGAGAGAATGGGGAGGCCTACACTCTAGGGGTCTCCTATCTAGTTGCACATGGTGAATCAACACAAGATTATTCTGATGGGGCGCTTCTATGGTGTAACAGTAGATATTGAGGGCATGAGTGCACTGGGTGACTTTGAGGTCATTGAAATAGTGGATGATAGTAACCCGTGTTAGTGTCGGTATCTTCATCCCTCCATTAGATATCAAATTATTTTGTTGCATTGCATATTAGGTGTCTCGCTCAGTTAGCTGCATTCCATTAGGAGCATGGATCATCTGATAGTAGTGGTTTGTTATACATTTTCCCTCATGTCCTTTACTTGCTAGCTCATTTCCACTCATCAAGATCATCTGCAGTCACTTTTTGTCTTTAAATTTTGCAAAAGTCATTTCTAGGGTTTCAGTTTCATTAGGTCTAGGGTTTCATCAAAGAGGTCTTCAAAATGTCCAATAACTGCCAGCATGCACTTGAGGAGGTTGAATAAAGTTCCAGTACCAAGAAATTTCATAATTAATTGCTCAGAAATGTTTTTTCCTCAAAACTCTGTTTTGAGGAAAAATAGAGTATTTTAGGTTTTCATTGTATAAATTCATCTATTTTTAGTTCTCTTGTATGTAAATCACTTCAGTGGCAACCCTGGTCACCTTGCCAAGCTTCAGTAGCTCCATCCCCTGCAAGGAAAATAAAAATCAAGTCATTTAATTCATCAAAAGGCTCAAAAAAAGCAAACTACTCAAAAAATAGAGGTGAAAAACAAAGTCACATGGCAAAAATTATAAAAGTGGGTTTTATGAATCAAAATTAAAAGGCTCTTGTATATAAACCATTTTTTTTACAATTCAAAAGCTCATTGGCATTCCAAGAAGCAAGATTGAGCAAGTAGAAAGTCGTGTTGGAAAAATCGCAGCAAAAGCATTCAGTTACAGAGGCGTGGTGCATACAATAGGCACGGCACATAGGGCCGACCTCCTCAGTGTTGATTTTGAACTGGCATGGTGCACACAGGAGGTGCATAGCGTTGGGTTCAAGGTGCGGCGCATAGAGCTGCCAAGCCCAATTTCCTCAAAAACTTCATCACATTGCCAAAATCACTCAAGGCTTCTAGTGTGCAAGTAAGTCAAGATCTTTTCCTTGCTAGTGAAGGAATTTTTCTTAAAAAATTTATGGTGGTTGTGTGAAGAAAATCAAACCCTATTTCCTTGTAATTTCTTAAAAATCATTGCCTAGGGTTTGCACTGTCATTTTGTTGCCAAATTCATTCTACCACTCCCTCACTTTGTCACTCCTCCATTTATTTTCCCAACTTATCCACCCATTCCCTAAACTCCCATATTCCTAAAAATCATTTACCCCTATCCCCAAATCCCATTTCCCAAATCTTAATTACAAATCCCCAAACCCTAATTGCTGTCCCTAAAGCTTCCATATTGTTCCCTAATCCCCTATTTCCCACAAAACCTGTCATAACAGTTCCAAAACACCTCATATCCTCCCCATCCATAGTCCCTCACATATTCTTACCCTTGGTGGCAGAAAACATTAAAATCACCATAATTCTCTTCATACTCATCAAGAAAACTCACACATTAGCAAGCATGGAATCTGATCCTTCATATGACCGAGAAGAAGAGACACACAATGACTCTCCTATAGAAGTGCATGCACCAAGGAGACCTCACAGGGGTGGCAAACATATAAGAGAGGAACCTACTTCACTTGTTGAGTTGCAGGCTTGCTCTCTTGCCATCACATGCTTCCAACACCAATCCTATTATCAGTTCTGTGAGATGGTTGCTAGAGTCCAGTATCATCATGAGCTAGCCCAATTGTTTGTGCTTCATCTACATAATGGCCAAACCACTCTAGCTGGTGTGACATTTACCTTGACACCAGAGTCTATTTCTCTAGCAACCGGCATTCCTAATGTTGGAGAGTAGTGGAATAAAAGGCAGCAGATTGACAGGGAATACTATGAACCATACATTAAGCTCAGTTATTTGAGACAACTCAGCAAAGTGTTTCCCTTTCGGTACCTGAAAGAATCATATGCTCCCTTGATGAAACTCATAATGAAATATTTCAACTGTGAGGGCTGGTTTTCTTACCTATATGCTTATCATATCATATTTTTGATGCACTTTACCAGGGTGAGAATGATGAATCTCCCCTACTTCATGTGCCGAAACATTGAGAATATGACCACACTAGTACAACAGAAGACCCCTCAGCAGGAGTTTAACAGTATATACCATTTTGCTCTCATCAAAATTGTGGTAATGTATCAGCTTGGTTTGCAAGGCATCTCATGGGAGGATTTCATTTCTCATGAGTTCTTCACAGCTCCTTAGGTACCTCCAGAGACTTTTCATGAGACAGGTGGACCTTCTCATCAGCAGGAGGGTCATGAGACACAGACCGCTAGTGTGTCAATATTTATCACATATCAAAAGGGCACTAGATAGTTGTTTGCAGTAGCAAAGTGAGTATTATCTCCACCTGGGGTGGAAGGGGTCTCGCTTCCTTCATCAACACAGCAGGTTCAGGACAAGGGCAAGAGACCATTACATGATGAGGGGCCTTCAGGTGAGTAGGAGACCGATTTCATTCTCATTCAGGATGATGACACAGATTTGGGCCCACAAAGCTCAAAGCTCAAGGAAGTCATCCAAGAGAAACAGGCGGACATCAATGCTTTGTCCCTCAACTTGGAAAGATCCAAGTGGATAATAAAGTACCTGGAACAAATAAACAAGCAACTAGAGGATCAACAAACCATAATGGAGCTTAGAAACATACGAGAAAACCGGCAAGCTGCCAAACAGAGGAGAGTCAAGTTCACAACACTTGAGCAAGAAATCAATGCTGATCGTGAGTCTTGGTTGGAGAGGACTAATATCCACTTGAAGAGGAGGTTAGAGAAAGCCATCAAGGAGAAGAATATGTTGAGAAACATGGCATATCATTATTTGTCAAGGAATATGGTGTGCCAAGCTAGAATCAGGAGCTTGAAGGCAAAATTGAAGAGGAGATCGAGGAGGCAAAAAGCACAAGATAAAATTCAGATCTTGGCTGAGGCATCCTTAGCCCAACACAAAACTTTATGGAGAGAACTCAACCCAAATTTCAAAAAAATTGGGACACTTTTTGCATTTTTGAAATTTTTGGGCTAAAACATAGAATTTTCTGCCCAATGCGCCGCGCCACCTGGCACTTTCTTTTGATGGAGGCCTCCAAATGGAAAAAACATAGCATCTTTGGATTTGTCTTGGAAAAATATGCATGCCTACCAATGGCCAAGAAATTTTGACAGGTTTTGAGCCCCCAAAAAGGTCAAAAACTCCCCAAAAATGACCTTACTGCCCCTATTTTGACACACATGAAGCAGTGTTGGGAGAACTCAGTTTTGGAGGGGCAAATGGAAGCCAAATTCACAAATTCCACTTGATATGGAAAGTGCACAGGTAGATATTTCCAACAAGCACACTTGGAGAAATTTTGGACACTGGGAAGGCCTCCAAAAGTGGCTGTAAACAGGCACTACGCATAGAGAACTCAGCATGGCGCATAGGGGAAATTTTGCTCAGTTTGACCAAGTATACTTCGTTTTTCGCCTAGTTCCTTGGCAGTTTGACTTTCCTCTTTCTTAATGTCAAACTTATGATGTAATTTAATGTAAATTGATGGATATTGATGTAATTATGTCAAATTTTCACTCATGAAGGTAGATTCATCCATGAAAAGTTAGTTTGCAACTGAATGAATCAGTTCCCTAGTTTTTAGAGGCATGTTGTTCCACTACCTAATTTGTAGTTCTCAGTTTAGAATTAGTTGGAACAGCTCCTAAACTCATGAGCTCAACCCCTGGAGGCTAGGATGAGTTGTTGTTTGCCTATATCTTATGTTTTTTCAGTCATTAGCATGGTTGGACTTTTGGGAAAGCTTGGAGCTTATTGTATACTCATTTCAGCAGTTTTGGCTAAGGAATAGACCAGTGGTTTGCAACACTCTATGGGATTCATGTGGCATGTTGCTTTGATATTGTGTTTCCTTCTATAAATGTAAGTTTATATGTGTTTTATGTATGCCATTATCTCTCTTGCTTTCTTCTTAACTAAAACAAACAAGGATAAAGGTAGAATCCATTGAAATTGCAATGCTCTACCTAGGGTTTGCTTTAGTTATTGATGTTTCTAGTTGTTTGAAGAGGATCCTTGAGGTTTTTTTGCCCTCTTCAACTCCTCACCTGTCTAAATCTCTCCATTTCATTCAATTTGAAGTATCAAATCCCTTGCCTACCTTTCCCCATTGAGACCTCTGCAAAATTGAGCCTCATTCCCAAGACCCAAAAACTGCCTTTCCATTTGAACGAACAAAACATCATCAAATTCAATCAAGCCCTTTAGCACAAATACCTAGCCTAAAATTAGTCTTCATTCAAGTCATCTCAAGCTTCATTGATCATTTTTTCTGAGATTGAAAGGAGAGATCCCTCTCCCGACCTGGTAGGGCTAGCTACCAAGTTAAGCTTAGTTTGATGTTACCCTAGATCCTACCTTTCTCAGCCTCAGGTAGATTTAGGCCCTAACATAGTGGTGAATCCGCTAGGGAAGAGATTTTTTTTTTGTTAGTGTTCTTAATTTTATAAACTACAGACGGAGTCTGAAGATCAGCCAGGAAGCCTTCGAAATGCTTTTGCTTTGCATTAGCACAAGTAGATAAACGCTACTTCAGTCAATCTCCGGTCTAGTCTTATAAATGGAATATCTAACTTGCAAATTTCCCCAGTACATCTGAGAATTCTAAAATTTTGGATGATAAGTTTAGAGTTTGATAGGCTAAACAAGCTAGTAATGTCCATTTGATTTCTTGGAAATAATAACACACTGGCTTCCAGAAGATATACCAGAGCAAATCCGGATCCTGATCCACCTCCTGTGTATGAAAATCCCAATCTTATTCCGAGAATCCTTCGCCAAGAAAGTTTTGTGATTCCTGTGTTCAAATCTCATTCATGTCTTGTTGTTTTTGAGTATCTTGAAGATCTTGAGTTTGACGAGTAATTTGAGTTGTCTTTGTTTGAAACCAAATCTGAAAGTGTTGTTGGTTCTACTGCCTTAAATCCAGAGTTTATTAAAGATCTTGAAATCGAAAGGGCCAATAAATCGATTGACAATTATATCTTGAATCAACTCCAAACTTCAATTGTGGCTTCAAATATCGCTGATTTCTTAGAGTCTGCATCTGCAACCCTTGGGTCCTCTGCAATTGCATCTAGCTCCGGAATTCCTACCGAAACTCCCTTCATTCCCACCATTCCTGTGTAGCCTTCTACCTCTGATCAAAAATCTGCAGTGGTGTCACCTCCGTCCACTCCTTCTACCCCTCAAACATCCAAAATTTCTTCACCACCATCCCCACCCCATACACCAGTTGCACCCACTCCCCCAACATCCCCAAGACCAATTGCAAATCCACCGAGAGCAATGGCTACTTGTTCTGCACTCCTTGTGCTACCTCAAAATTTGGATGATATGCCCGCTGATTATCAAAGCAAAATTCCACTGTTTGATGGTACTCCTCATGGTGTTACAACTCAGCAGCATGTGGACAGGATGACAGATTTCTTTGACCTTCATGAGATTGATGCCGAAAATGTGACAATGAGACTGTTTGTACAAACCTTTGGTGGTGAAGTGAGGAAGTGGTTTAGAGCTTTGTCGGCTGCAAGCATCACTACATTGAATAATCTTCAGAGACAATTCTTGGATCACTGGGAAGTGAAGAAAAATCCTCTTCAGATCCTTTCTGAATATGAGAACATCAAGCGGAATGTTGGTGAGTCTATTCAAGATTATTGTATTAGATTCAATTTAGTTTACAATGCAATTCCTGATCATATAAAGCCACCTATGGGGCTGGCTTTGATTAAGTTTCTGGATGGTTTCGATCCTGATATGGCCTATCAATTAAGAGAAAGAGATCTGGCCACTTTGGAAGACATGCAGAAAATTGCAGTCAGCGTTGAAGCTAATCTACTTGCCAAGAGAGCTAGAACAAAGGCTGAAAAGAAGGTAACAATAAAGGAAGAGGTTTCCACTTCAGATCAAGTGCTCAGGAATATGGAGAAGATGTTTGACAGATTGACAATTGACAAGTCTGAACCACAAGTCAGAAATCCCAACTTCCGTGGTCAACAGCAACCACAATTTAGAATCAAGCAAAGAGAGTAGCGAGCACAAGACCAAGCAGCGCAGTAGCAGGTAAAGACACCCTTACAGCAGAATTTTGTACATGGCCCAGAATCAAACGATGAGGAGAACGTAATTGGAGAAGAGAATCATTTCTTTACACCTGATGATATGCCAATTTTTATTACTAAAGATGAGGAGTATTCCGAGAATTCAGCTGTACAAAGGGACGAAAATTTCATCTTGGAAAATGAAACAGTTCTTGAGGAGGAGTCCGATGAATATCAAAGAGGATACATGAATGCTTTGTCAGCCCAGCAGCGAAAATATTCACTTAGAAATAGAGATGTGCCCATAAATCCAATTCAAAAAAGGAAGGAGATAACAACACCAAAGAATGATCCTCCCATTGTGCAGAAAAAGGGAAAAGAGATAGCTGATCCTACCATCAACAAAACACCATCAGCAAATGAAAGATCCAATCAGCCAAGTGTGTCAAAGGAGAAAACTGAAAAGAAGGATGTTTCAGCAAAAGAGGTAGAAAAGATTTCAGTTTTTAACTTAGAAAATGAAATTGCTAAGTTAAAAGTATCTATTCCTTTGACTGAGTTGATGAAAAACAATAGCTACAAAGGTCAGGTGTCTAAGATTTTGAATTTGGATCCATCATCTAATATGGTGAACGTGGAGGATGATAGACCTGAGTTGATTTTTGGTCCAGCATTGGAAGGTCAGTCTCAAGATAGTGATGTAGCTCCTTTTTACATCAGCCTGTAGGTGCATGACTATGTATTTCACAATGCTATGTTTGATTCTGGAGCCTCTCATAATCTCATGCCTAAGGCCATCATGGAGAAATTGGGGTTGGATATCACTAGAAAGTATCATGACATCTACTCCTTTGATTCTGGTAGAGTAAGGTGCATTGGTCTTATCAAAGATTTGGTGGTCAGTTTGGATTAGATTCCGGCTAAAAATGTTTTGATGGATGTGGCCGTGGCGGATATACCTTCTAGATTTGGCATGCTTCTTTTCAGATCTTGGGGAGAAAAAATCAAAGGGACAATGTAGTTTGATTTCTCCTATACTACCATTCCCATGTTTGGTCAAATGAGAAAATTATACCGAGAGCAAAAGATGAAGTACATGATTACCAACAAGGAGAAACCGGTAAATCATCCAATCAACTATGTACATACTGATTTAGAATCATTTGTTTTGTATTCAGATAGCTTTAATGATGTAAATAGTCAGATAGTAGAAGTAGAAGACATTCCCGAGATCACTGAAAATTTCAGAGAGGTCTTAAAGAAAGAAAGACAAAGACTTGATAGTACCATTGAGCAATCAGCCTTCCCACAACAGCAACATATTGATGGACAACATGGAAGAGTAACATAGAAAACAGAATTTCAGCATTTGGAAGAGGATGAAGCAGGCCTATGGAGCATGGATTTTGATGGCATGGTAGGAAGGGAAGGTGTTGGAATTGGCATTTGGATACACAACCCTGTTTTTGCCCCAAACAAAGTGCCAAGCAATGTAAGGGTCTGTTCTTATAAACTAGCTTTTGACTGTTCAAATAATGAGGCTGAATATGAGGCTTTAATTGCTGGTTTGAAAATTCTTGTAAAGTTGAATGCTAAAAGGATTTCAATGTATGGAAACTTCGAGTTAGTTATCAAGCAAGTGAAAGGGGAATACCAAGCTAAGAATCCTCAAATGCAGGCTTACCGCAATGTGGTATTAGACATCCTGAGAGTATTTTCAGATTACACTTTGACATGTGTCCCTCGTGTTCAAAATGTCATTACAGATTCACTTGCAACAGCAGCAAGTAATTTGAAAATTCCAATGAATTCAAACAACAAGTTTGAAATTCATGTGAAACATCGCCCAACTGTTCTCGAAAATCAAAGGTATTGGCAAGTGTTTCAAGATGATGAAGAGATCGATGAATTTCTACAAAATGAAGGTAAGTTCAAAGACACTTCTATTGATGTGGAGTATGATGATGGTGAGGCGGATATAGAAGTCAATCATATGGAAGTTTTGCAGCTGAAGGACAATGTCATTCCGAAAGGTCTAATACCTTTAGAGGAGCTGTTCGATCAAGATGATGTGGCCCATAAACTGAGCTTATTGCCAACTGAGAAAGGAGTTGAGGATGTGAACATTGGATCAGCTGAAAATCCTAAAGTGGTGAAATTATCAAAGGAATTGCCTCCACAAGTAAAAGCAAAGTATATCAGTTTACTATCTTCTTTTACTGATGTATTTGCTTGGGATTATTTAGATTTGAAGGCATATGACACAAGCATCATTCAGCATATCATCCCGATCAAGCCAAATCAGAAGCCTTTTCGTCAGAAGCTAAGAAGAATAAATCCAAAGCTGCTGCCCTCAATTGAGAAGGAAGTCAATTGGTTGTACAAAGTAGGTATCATTGTTCCCATACGGTTTTCCAATTGGATTTCTAATTTGGTGCCCGTGCGCAAGAAAACAGGTGAGATTCAGTTATGTATTGATTTTAGAAATCTGAATAAAGTATCTTTGAAAGATAACTATCCTTTGCCCAAGATGGATCACATACTTTAGAGGGTAGTTGGGGCTTCCCGCATGTCACTACTTGATGGGTATTCCGGGTATAACCAAATTCTGGTCCATGAGGATGACAGAGACAAAACAGCATTCACCACTCCGTGGGGAACTTTTCACTATGCAAAGATGCCTTTCGGATTGAAAAATGCTGGTGCAACCTTTCAGCGAGCGATGGATATTGCATTCGCTAATGAAAAAGATGTTTTTCTAGTTGTTTATCTTGATGATTTGATAGTTTTCTCTAACTCAGATGAAGAGCACCTCTATCATCTGAAAATTGTATTTCAGCGTTGTAGAAAGTATGGTATTTCTCTCAATCCAAAGAAGAGTCTATTTGCCATGGATGAAGGCAAGCTTCTCGGTCATATCATATCAAAGGAGGGCATCTGCATTGATCCAGCTCGGGTGGAAGCCATTCAAAAGACTGATTTTCTGCAAAGTAAGAAAGAAATCCAATCATTTAATGGTAAGATGAATTTCATACATCGCTTTATACCTAATCTTGCAAAACATTTAAGGGAAATCACAAACATGCTCAAAAAAGATAGTGTAGTCAAATGGACCGAGGAAGCAATTAAATCTTTCAATTTGGTGAAATTGGCCCTTTCTTCCGCTCCGGTTTTGATCAGCCCAGACTATACTCAGGATTTCATTTTGTTTTCATTTGCCTCAGATCACACTATGGCAGCAATCTTGATGCAGAAAAGAGACCAGCTTGAGAAACCAATTGCGTTTTTCAGGAGGACCATAAGGGATGCAGCATTAAAGTACAATATTATCAAAAAACAGGCTCTTGCTTTGGTAAAGGAATTGAAATGTTTTCGGGTTTATATTTTGCATTCTCACGTCCTTGCTTATGTCCCTAACACTGTTGTTAAAGATGTCTTAGTGCAAACAGATCCAGAAGGAAAAAGAGGCAAATGGATTGCTGCCTTGTTGGAATATGATGTGGAGATCAAACCAAAAAAGCTCATCAAAGGACAGGGGCTGGCTAAGCTAATGGATGAGTCAAATTTGCATGCCTTGGACATCAATCTCATTGTTGCTATGTCCGAGGAAGATGAAGAAAGTATGCCCGCTCAAGTATCATAAATTTTTCTTCTTTCTCCTTGGTATTTGGACATTGTTTATGTACTCCAAAATATGTCATCACCACCTGGAATGGCTAAAAACAAGAGTAGGACCCTGAAATTGAAGGCTGCCAAGTTTTGTATCATGAATAATGCACTCTATTGGAAAGATCCCGTTGGTGTCTTGCTCAATTGTTTGGTTGAAGAAGAGGAAAAAAAGGTTATGGAAGACTTTCACAAGGGAGATTACGGAGGCCATCTTTTCTAGAAGACAACAGCCAATAAAATTTTGAGAGTGGGATATTATTGGCCAAATCTTTTTGCTGATGTGTAAAAAACAGTAGCAAGCTGCCACGAATGTCAAATTTTTCAAGGTAGAAGGAAGTTGCAGCCTTTACCACTCAAGCCCATTGAGGTAAGTGCTCCATTTCAGCAGCGGGGTTTGGATTTTATTGGCGAGATCCATCCTTCTTCTTCAGTGCAGCACAAATGGATCCTCACACTGATGGATTATTTCACCAAATGGATTGAGGCGATTCCCACGAGGCAGGTAACTGATTCGGTAATTATTTCATTTCTTGAAAACAACATTTTGTCTCTTTTGGCTGTCTAAATAAGCTGATCACTGACAATGCAGCAGCCTTTAAATCTGAAAGGATGATTGACTTTTGTCATAAATATCAAATCACTTTGGGGCATTCAACCACAAATTACCCGCAAGGCAATGGATTGGAGGAATCCTCAAATAAATGTTTGGTCAACATTATAAAAAAGCTGCTGGAAACGAACAAGAAAAGCTGGCACAAAAAGCTGGTCAATGCACTTTGGGCAGACAGAGTAAGTTAAAACAAATCTACAGGCATGTCTCCTTTTGAGCTTGTGTATGGTGTGGACACAGTTTTCCTGACCTCTCTTGCGGTCCCATGGTCAAACTCCTACAAGAAGCGGGCAACGAAGACGATCATTCGCAACGGAGAATCAATCAAATGATTCATTTACAACAAACTAGAGAGGAGGTATTTCAGAACACTTTCAAGCTGCAAGAGAGAATCAAGAAGATATATGACTGAAAAGCAAAAGCAGACAAGTTTCAAATAGAGGACATAGTGCTGAAATGGGATGTAAGGAACTAAGAGAAAGGTAAGCATGGCAAGTTTGAAAATCTTTGGAAGGGACCTTATAGGATTGTGGCATATCGGGGCCAAAATGCCTTCCTCTTGCAAGAAATGAATGGAGAAGACTATCCTGGTGGGCCAGCCAACGGTCGGCTACTCAAACGGTACTATTTTTGAAGTATTTTCTGCTGTCATATGTATCATTGTACATACTGGTTTGTTTAAATTCCATTGCAAGCATGTATTGTTTTCATACTTTCAGTTTGGGGCCCGAGATGAAGGCTATAAAACTGAGATTTGATTTCATTTTTGGTTTGGTTTGTTTGAGTCAGGTCTTTTAGTTAATTTAAGTCTTGAAATTGGGTCAGCTTTGAGTCACATTTCAGTCCTGAAATTGAGTGAAGAGTCTCATTTTAGTTTGACGAAGTTATTGACTCCATAGCCCAATGGACGAAGGCACTACCTACTTTCCCAGAGATCTGTAGTTCTTGGCACCTCCAAGGAGCTACCATCCCCATTGGAGCCATTGTTAGTGTCGGTATCTTCATCCCTCCGTCAAAGATCAAATTCTTTTGTTGCATTGCATATTAGGTGTCTTGCTCAGTCAGCTGCATTCCATCAGGAGCATGGATCATCTGACGGTAGTGGCTTGTTGTACATTTTCCCTCATGTCCTTTACCTGATGGCTCATTTCCACTCATCAAGATCATCTGCAGTCACTTTTTGTCTTTAAATTTTGCAAAAGTCATTTCTAGGGTTTCAGTTTCATTGGGTCTAGGGTTTCATCAAAGAGGTCTTCAAAATGTCCAATAACAACCAGTAGGCACTTGAGGAGGTTGAATAAAGTTCTAGTACCAAGAAATTTCATAGTCAATTGCTTAGAAATGTATTTTAAAAATAGAGCATTTTAGGTTTTCATTGTATAAATTCATCTATTTTCAGTTCTCTTGTATGTAAATAACTTCAATGGCAACCCTAGTCACCTTGCCAAGCTTCAGTAGCTCCATCCCCTACAAGGCAAACAAAAATCAAGTCATTCAGTTCATCAAAAGGCTCAAAAAAAGCAAACTTCTTAAAAAACAGAGGTGAAAAACAAAGTCACATGGCAAACATTATAAATGTGGGTTTTATGAATCAAAAATTAAAAGGCTCTTGTATATAAACCAATTTTTTTACAATTCAAAAGCTCATTGGCATTCCAAGAAGCAAGATTGAGCAAGTAGAAGGTCGTGTTGGAAAAATCGTAGCAAAAGCATTCAATTTTGGAGTTGCGGCGCACTGGGTGAGAGGCGCGGTGCATAGGGCTGACCTCTTCAGTGTTTATTTTGAACTGGCGTGGCGCATACAGGAGGCACGGTGCATTGGGTTCGAGGCACGGTGCATAGAGCTGCCAAGCCCGATTTCCTCAAAAACTTCATCACATTGCCAAAATCACTCAAGGCTTCTAGTGTGCAAGTAAGTCAAGATCTTTTCCCTGCTAGTGAAGGAATTTTTCTTAAAAAAATTATGGTGTTTGTGTGAAGAAAATCAAACCCTATTTCCTTGCAATTTCTCAAAAATCATTGCCTAGGGTTTGCACTGTCATTTTGCTGCCAAATTCATTCTACCACTCCCTCACTTTTTCACTCCATTTATTTTCCCAGCTTATCCACCCATTCCCTAAACTCCCATATTCCTAAAAATCATTTACCCCTATCCCCAAATCCCATTTTCCCAAATCTTAATTACAAATCCCCAAACCCTAATTGTTGTCCCTAAAGCTTCCATATTGTTCCCTAATCCCCTATTTCCCACAAACCTATCATAACAGTCCCAAAACCCCTCATATCCTCCCCATCCATAGTCCCTCATATATTCTTACCCTTGGTGGCAGAAAACATTAAAATCACCATAAATCTCTTCATACTCATCAAGAAAACTCACACATTAGCAAGCATGGAATCTGATCCTTCATATGACTGAGAAGAAGAGACACACAGTGACTCTCCTATAGAAGTGCATGCACCAAGGAGACCTCACAGGGGTGGCAAACATATAATAGAGGAACCTACTTCACTTGCTGAGTTGCAGGCCTACCCTCTTGCCATCACATGCTTCCAACACCAATCCTGTTATCAGTTCTGTGAGATGGTTGCTAGAGTCCAGTATCATCATGAGCTAGCCCGGTTGTTTATGCTTTATCTACATGATGGCCAAACCACTCTAGCTGGTGTGACATTTACCTTGACACTGGAGTCTATTTCTCTAGCAATCAACATTCCTAATGTCGGAGAGCAATGGAATAAAAGGCAGCAGATTGACAGGGAACACTATGAACCATACATCAAGCCCCGTTATTTGAGACAACTCAGCAAAGTGTTTCCCTTTCGGTACCTAAAAGACTCATATGCTCCCTTGATGAAACTCATAATGAAATATTTCAGCTGTGAGGGCCGATTTTCTCGCCTATATTCTTATCATATCAAATTGTTTATGCACTTTACCAGGGTGAGAATGATGAATCTCCCCTACTTCATGTGCCAAAATATTGAGAAGATGACCACACTAGTACAACAGAAGACCCCTTAGCAACAATTTAATAGTATATACCATTTTGCTCTCATAAAAATTGTGTTCATGCATCAGCTTGGTTTGCAAGGCATCTCATGGGAGGATTTCATTTCTCATGAGTTCTTCACAGCTCCTTAGGTACCTCCAGAGACTTTTCATGAGATAGGTGGACCTTCTCATCAGCAGGAGGGTCATGAGACATAGACCGCTAGTGTGTCGGTATTTATCACATATCAAAAGGGCACTAGACAATTGTTTGCAGTAGCAAAGTGAGTATTATTTCCACCTGGGGTGGAAGGGGTCTTACTTCCTTCATCAACACAACAGGTTCAGGACAAGGGCAAGAGGCCATTACATGATGAGGGGCCTTCAGGTGAGCAGGAGACCGATTTCATTCTCATTCAGGACGATGACATAGATTTGGGCCCACAAAACTCAAAGCTCAAGGAAGTCATCCAAGAGCAACATGCGGACATCAATGCTTTGTCCCTCAACCTGGAAAGAGCCGAGTGTATAATGAAGTACCTAGAACAAAGAAACAAGCAACTAGAGGATCAGCAAACCATAATGGATCTTAGAAACATATGAGAAAACCGACAAGCTGCCAAATGGAGGAGAGTCAAGTTCACAGCACTTGAGCAAGAAATCAATGCTGATCGTGAGTCTTGGTTGGAGAGGACTAATATCCACTTGAAGAGGAGGTTAGAGAAATCCATCAATGAGAAGAATATGTTGAGAAACATGGCATATCATTATTTGTCAAGGAATATGGTGTGCCAAGCTAGAATCAAGAGCTTTAAGGCAAAATTGAAGAAGAGATCGAGGAGGAAAAAAGCACAAGATAAAATTCAGATCTTGGCTGAGGCTTCCTTGGCCCAACACAACACTTGATGGAGAGCACTCAGCCCAAATTTCAAAAAATTTGGGACACTTTTTGCATTTTTGAAATTTTTGGGCTAAAACACAGAATTTCTGCCCAATGCGCCACGCCACCTGGCGCTTGCTTTTGATGGAGGCCTCCAAATGCCAAAAACTCAGCATCTTTGGATTTTTCTTGGAAAAATATGCATGCCTACCAATGGCCAAGAAATTTTGATAGGTTTTGAGCCCCCAAAAAGGTAAAAAACACCCCAAAAATGACCTTACTGCCCCTATTTTGACATGCAGGAAGTAGTGTTGGGAGAACTCCGTTTTGGAGGGGAAAATGGGGCTCAAATTCAAAAATTCCACTTGATATGGAAAGTAGATAGGCAGACCTTTCCAACAAGCACACTTGGAGCAAATTTGGACACCGAGAAGGCCTCCAAAGTTGGCTGCAAACAGGCGCTATGCATAGAGAAATCAGCATGGTGCATAGGGGAAATTTTGCTCAGTTTGACCAAGTATACTCTGTTTTTCGCCTAGTTCCTTGACAGTTTGACTTTCCTCTTTCTTAATGTCAAACTTATGATGTAATTTAATGTAAATTGATGGATCTTGATGTAATTATGTCAAATTTTCACTCATGAAGGTAGATTCATCCATGAAAAGTTAGTTTGCAACTGAATGAATCAGTTCCCTAGTTTTTAGAGGCATGCTATTCCACTGCCTAATTTGTAGTTCTCAGTTTAGAATTAGTTGGAACAACTCCTAAACTCATGAGCTCGACCCCTGGAGGCTAGGATGAGTTGTTTTTTTCCTATATCTTATGTTTTTTCAGTCATTAGCATGGTTGGACTTTTGGGAAAGCTTGGAGCTTATTGTATACTCATTTCAGCAGTTTTGGCTAAGGAATAGACCAGTGGTTTGCAGCACTCTATGGGATTCATGTGGCATGTTGCTTTGATATTGTGTTTCCTTCTGTAAATGTAATTTTATATGTGTTTTATGTATGCCATTATCTCTCTTGCTTTCTTCTTAACTAAAACAAACAAGGATAAAGGTAGAATCCATTGAAATTGCAGTGCTCTACCTAGGGTTTGCTTTAGTTATTGATGTTTTCAGCTGTTTGAAGAGGATCCTTGAGGTTTTCTTGCCCTCTTCAAATCCTCACCTGTCTAAATCTCTCCATTTCATTCAATTTGAAGCATCAAATCACTTGCCTACCTTGCCCCATTGATACTCTGCAAAACTGAGCCTCATTCCCAAGACCCAAAAACTACCTTTCCATTTGAACGAACAAAACATCATAAAATTCAATCAAGCCCTTTAGCACAAATATCTAGCCTAAAATTAGTCTTCACTAAAGTCATCTCAAGCTTCATTGATTATTTTTGCTGAGATTGATAGGAGAGAGCCCTCTCTCGACCTGGTAGGGCTAGCTACTAGGTTAAGCTTGGTTTGATGTTACCCTAGATCCTACCTTTCTCAGCCTGAGGTAGATTTAGGCCCTAACAATCCATACCTCGCACTACTGGGAATTGACTGGGCTTTTGATATGGATGCAGTAATCAACTTAAAGAAGAGGGCAATGATGTTTTAAAGGAAGTCGCTTAGGGTTGTAGTACCACTGGACCTTGCTAAAGGAGCGTGCTATACTAAACATGTTCACGACTTTGTGGAAGATGATGATGATCTGGATCAAATCTACAATATCGCAACATGAAATTATGATTGGATCAATCCTATAGTCAATGGATGAATTGCGTGGAATAGGGATAGTTACTGCATCTTAGATTCAAATGAAGAGCTTGAACACTGGCAGAATTGGTTGCATGAAGTCTCTATGCTGCGTTGCAATATGATGACCAAATCTTTGAGGTGCATTTCAATTGAGGTAAGGAAGCTTCCACATTATGATGGTTTCACTAATTTGGATCTATTTTTAGATGAATTTGAAAGGGAGGTACCTAAAAAACATCGCTTCCAAGCACTGGAGTTGGCATTGCACGCTACGCCTGCCCATTGGTGGGGTACGCACAAGGAGAGCTTCACTGGATGGAAGGAATACAAAAGAATGATGAGATTAAGGTTTGGGTATGATAATACCCGGATGACAAAAAAGTACAGTGGGAAGGATGATCCACGCGATCATTTGGCATGATGGACTAAGGCCTGGGGAATGGAGCCACAACTAGAATGGGTGCACATTTTTTTCATACCTTAGATATGATCCCAATGAACTGGTATTTGGAAACGGAGCTTCTCCATAGAAAAATTGAATGAGACATCTTACGAGAGAGTTTATTATTTAATTTCATCTTTGAGGATGGGTTTGAATGCATTGATGAAGCGCTCTAGGAGATAAAAGCATCTATATTCAGAACGCCTAAGGAACTAGTAGAATGGGCTTAGCCAGATTGGAGTAAATAGTTGTGCCATGTGCTGGAATGTTATAATATGACTATTGAGGAAGAAGAAGAAGACCCACGAAATATTAATATTCCAGGGATAGAGGGACATCGCGAAGTTGAAGGACTGAAGGCAGAGATCCCGGAAATATCAAAGCCTTTGAAAACTAGACAAGTAAATATTGTATCGGAAGCTGATCCTAAGTTCGCAAACATAAGAAACTATTGGGACAAAGATATAGTTGATAAGGTGGCCAAAATACTGTGTGAAAACCAAGATTTATTCCCAACAAAGTTCTTAGATTTGAAGGGGATCATAGGAGATTTAGGTCTAATGAAAATCACTTTGAAACCTGACGCGAAGCCTGTCCAGCAGAGACCTTATCAACTCAATCCAAAGTATAAAGAAAAGGTGCACCAAGAGCTTGATAAGATGTTGGATGTTGGTATTATTGAACCAGTAGAAGAATCTAATTGGGTGAACCCAATAGTTCTCCAAGAGAAGAAACAAATAGGTGAAATCAGGATATTTGTAGATCTAAGAGAGCTAAATGGTGCATGCATGCACGATCTGTTTCCAACACCATCTACAGATGAATTCTTAGAGACTGTTGATGGGCAAGAGGCTTATTCATTTACTAATGGGTTCTCAAGATACCATCAAATAAATATCGTGCCAAAAGATCGAAGCAAGACCACCTTCGTGACAGGGTGGTGTTTCTTTTAGTATACAATCATGCCATTTGGATTAAAGAATGTACCTGCAATATTCTCCTAGGTAGTCATCACTGTGTTCAAAGAGTTTATTCATAAATTTTTGGAGGTTTATTTTGATGATTTGTCTGTGTTTGGGTTGGTGAAACGTAATGTTGAAAGTATGCGCCTTACGTTGGATACATGTTAAAAATATTAAATCGCGTTGAATTTAAAGAAATGCATATTCTGTGTGCCATTTGGAATTTTGCTCGGCCATGTAGTATGTAAGAAAGGATTGATGGTGGGCCCTACGAATATCACTGTGATTGTGAATTTGGAAGCTCCCAGGAATTTCAAATAGCTACATGGGACCTTAGGGCACACTAGGTATTATAGAAAGTTTATCAAGGCATATGCTCAGATAACCGTGCCAATGGAAAAGTTATTGAAGAAAGATGCGACATTTTGTTGGGATGAAGAATGTCAACCCAATCTGGATGTATTGAAGGAAAAGATGGTGGCTGCATTGATCTCGGTGTTTCCAGACTGGAAGAAAGAATTCCATGTGCATGTAGATGCCTCTTGCATTTCTCTCGGTGCGGTATTAACACAAGCAAGAGAAGGAGAAATTGATCATCTGATAGCATTCAGAAGTATAAAGTTATCAAAGGCTGAGAATAATTATTCCACAATGGAGAGCGAAGGGCTGGCAATGGTCTACACGCTGTAAACGTTTTGACATTATTTGTTGGGGACTCATTTTAAAATGTACACAGATCACTCCGCACTGAAGTACTTGGTTAATAAGCCTATGTTGGGGGGGAAATATGATGATGGTTATTGTTGTTTCAAGAATATGACTTTGAAGTAATTGTGAAGTCTAGAAGGTTGAATGTAGGACCAGACCACATGTCAAGGATTGAAACAGGCGAAGAACCAAATAGTTTGGAGGAAGGATTTCCGGATGCACAGCTCTTTGTTGTGCATGTTGTAGATGACCATTTTGCTGATATCATTCAGTTTTTAACCATGATACAACTCTAGAAGGGTATTCCACTCAGAAAAAGAAAGAATTAGTGGTCTGCTCCATGGATTTTTCAGTGATTCTGGGTCACTTGTATAAGATGGGAACATATGAAATACTGTGAAGGTATGTTCCAGAGTTTGAGCGCACTAGTATCCTCACTGAAGCATATGGAGGAGCGGTGAGAGGACACTATGTAGGGAAAGTGACTGCGCAAAAGATTTTACACGCAAGATTATGGTGGCCAACATTACATAAGGGTTCTAAAGCATACTGCAAGGCATGTGATTCTTGCTCAAGGATGGGAAAGCCTTCGTGAAGAGATGAATTGCCTTTAAATCCTCAGGTATCATTGTAGGTATTTGATAAGTGGGCTATTGATTTCATAGGACGAATACAACAACTATGAAATAAGATGGGTGCAGTGTATTATTACTGCAACAAAGTATTTAACCAGGTGGGAAAAATCACAACCAGTGAAGGATTGTACAACTGCCACCACTGTGAAATTTTTGTTTGAATATGTCTTAACACAGTTTGGATGCCCTAAGGTGTTGATGAGTGATAGGGGTACACATTTATTGAATGAAATGATCAGCGCGATGCTTGAATAATTTCAGGTGTATCATCAAAAGAGTATGCCCTATCACCAGCAGGTGAATGGAACGATGGGAGCATTTAAAAAAATCTTAGAGAGTGCATTGACAAAGGTCTGCATCGCGCAGAGGAATGACTAGGACATGCATGTACCAACAGAACTATGGGCATATAGGACAACCTGCAAGAAGTTGACAGGCCAAACATTTTCTAGGTTGGTCTATGGGATTGAAGTGGTGATGCCTATGGAGTACATTGTGCCAAGTCTACGTATTGCAGCTTTGACAGAGATGGAAGATTGCGAGACCTTGGAGGAACAGCTCGCATAACTGGTAGAGTTGGAATAGGACTGATTTCTTGCAAGATTTCACCAGCAAGTACAAAAGGAATGAGAAAAATCATGGCATGATAAACATATAAAGTTGTGTACTTTCAAGGTGGATGATTTAGTGCTACAATATGTTAGCAAGTTCACAAACTTTCCAGGGAAATTTCAAATGCATTGGTTAGGGACATATGTTGTTAAGGAGATCACTGATGGTGGTGCGATTCAGCTCATGAAGCTAAATGGAGAACCATTTCTGGGAAAAGTGAATGGAAGTAGGTTGAAATTGTATACAGGGGATCCCACCCTTGTGCAATGACTACATGGTAGCAAAATGATCTTAACACTCTAGGAAGTTGCAAGGGAACGTGGGACTATAAACTACACTACCCGAAGATGAGAAAAATATAGTAAGAAGGTTGTGCAATGGAAGCAAGGAGTGTGCCAGGAAGAGATGCGCCTAGAGGGCTGCACCATGGAGGATGATTCCGTGCAGTCAGGCCCAAAAGTAGCCGTTGAGGACATTGTTCATTATTGGATAGCGAAAATCCTATTAGGAGGAGTGAGTAGGTGACATTTATTGCGAAAATATTTGGAGATCTGCCGCTAAAGATGCATTTATGATTAGAAAATGGAGGAAATGGTCAGATTTGAATTCAAAACCCCCTATAAATCGAGCATGTTGGTATGCAGTAAAACACTTTGAACTCTGAGAATTGTCTGTGAGCCCTATTATTTTAAGTCTATGAAGCGCAAATATTGGGAATAACTTCTTTCATGACTATCATTTGCAAACGTATCGACAGTGACCCGCGAACTTATTTTGCAACAAATGACTTCAACAAATCCCACAGAGGCTATTAGTTTTGGAGTTGTTGTCTTCGACGCAGAGGTCCCTAAAATTGTGAGCATGGAAGCTATGCTCTCAATGCCTATAGCGCGAAGGTCACCTGGGCCAAAGCAATCAACTTCTAAGGAGAAGTAGAAGAAACATGTACTGGTGAGGTAGTCACCGAGGAGGAACCTAGAGGTTCGGCAGAAGGAAAATAAGGATAAGGCAAAGTAGCCATAGGAACTAGTGGACTTGGAGGCAGAGGAACTCGACGATGGAGTTGAGGAGTTGGATGCAGAGGAGGGTGAGCCTATCACAAGGCTTCCAATGTATATCCCTCTAAGTAAAGGGAAAAAAAAACTTCCCAAGGACTTGGATTCAGGTAAATTTATGGTCTCTATGCCACTATTACCAGAAGAGGTCGTTTTTGAAGGTGCACTCTTAGTGTGCATCCTGGTGTTGAAGATGGAAGATTGGGATCTCACTGACCATGATAAATTCCCTCACCTAGCTACTAATAAGTACATGAAAAAGATTTACTTTGAAAAAACTAGTGTCACAAGGATGGAACCCATGAAATGGGTCAAGGGTGTCAAGCAGTTCGGATTATTGAATATGATATGCGTACCACACTTCCACCGGTCGATTATCAACACTTTTTGTGTGCACCAGTTGCTCGCGCTAGTACATGATGGGTGCTTATGGCTCGGTGAACCCATCCCTATAACCGATATGCTCATTCATAGAATTATGAAGTTGCCCTATAAAGGGGCAGACCCCACCAAGGAGTTTGGAGGAAAAAGCAAAGAAAAGGAGTTGGTAGATAAAATGAAGACTGAGTTTGGGCTAATCAAAAAGTCGCGTGGATATTCTATCCGCTCAATTCAATACCAAGCAGTGTAGTTTGCTGCCTAAATTTTAGTCAGGAAGATAATGAGGAAATGTTGCACGGACGAAGTTCTAATGCCAGTCATTTCGTTGGATGCACAGTGCGTGAAGGGGGTGCAGTACTTATGTAAAGAATTCCTATCAAACTGCCACGAAGGACAAGATGATAGCAAGGCATTCCACTATGCCTAGGTCCTGTTGCTAATTTTATTAGTTGCATGGTGACTGCCCGAGGACAGCCAGTTTCCTCTGTAGGAAGAAGAATTACTAGAGGTAGTGAAGTTTGCTTCACTGTGGGTGATGAAGGATCTGAAGAGGATCATGGAATCCAAGGTCTTTTGGGTCCTGGTCGAAATGGACCTCTTCACAGTAATCAGTTAATGGCCAAGGTTATCTCCAACCTTGTTTGAGCAGTTGAGGGCCTTCATGGAGTTTAAGGCCGACTTCCATAATGTCTCTATTCGGGTAAGGCATGACCCTAAGCAGATCTGGCACAAGTTTCCATACCTAGTCTCAGAGACAAACGTGCAAGAAATTGTGGGGAGTTGGCCAACAGAGTGGCAACAACCCACGTAAGTTGGCACAGGTACCAGTCAGGGTGGAGAAAGCTCTACTGCGTAGACCACCGCGGTGCAGAAATGAAATGAAGCAGCGCAGGCAATGACAAACGTATTAGCCGAGCAAAGAAAGAAAGAAGTTGTTGTTGAAAAATAACGTGCTCCGAAAGAGCGCGCTAGCCAGAAAAACATAGTGGAAGTCAAGGAATCAGCTTCCCAACATAAAGATGAGCAAGATCAGTCAAATCGGAAACAAGGCAGGGGTGACGAGTAGAGCACTCCTTTTAGGCTGTTGAAACAATAGAAGGAAACATTTGTCAGGCCAAGAAAGAAGAAAAAGTATGATAAACAGACACATATGGACCCCATGGTCCTGACTGAGGGTGACGTAGATGAGATCGAGGATAAGGTCCACGATATGACAACCAAGCTCTGGATGCAGTTCGAACAAAAATACAAGCAGATGCTAGGGAGCATCCAGAAGGATCTGCGGTAGCTACAGATCCAAACATGCAGGATTCAAGGGAGCATAGGGCAAGCGAGCAGGGTGCAAGTGAGCCTAGCATAAGTAAGTGAGAGCATGTTAGAAATAGAAAGGACTTTGGACCTCAGAGTCATCTCCTTACCAGAAGGATCATTCCACGCAGAAGCAGAGGAAGACCGCACTCAACTTGGAAAGATCAAAGGAATGGGGGTGAACTTAGCTGCCCTACCATTTCAGACCCTCCATTCACTTCATCGAGGGGTCTCGAACGAGCTCCAAATCAGAGAATAGTGCACCCTAGCAATGATCAATGAGGTTAAATTGAACAATGAATAGGTATTCGCTGAGAAGTCTCGGGCCCTTAAAGAAAAGGAAGAGCTAGAAGCACGCAGTCAGAGCCTAGAAACAACAATAACACAGGTGTGCAATTCAATCCCAGAGTTACATATTCTCGATGATGCCGCAGCTACAAAGAAGGTCAGAAAATTGGATACTGTAGTCCGAGAATCAAAATATGAGATAGGCAGAGTCACGTTTGACTTCTAGATGAAGATAGTAGAATTACAACTGAAGCTACATCTGACTACTTCACCAGAGGTCAGGGAGCAGTGCGGTGCAGCCATAAAGGAGCACATGACTACTTTGGAGAATGCAGTCAAAGGTTGTGACTTCCTTTTTAACCACTCCATGGAGTTATGGGACACTTTGTAGGAGGACCCAAACCTGTAGAGATTAAGTACAAAGATTAGGGAGGCCTAGCAGAAATATGGTGAGATCAAGGCGACTGCACATACATTGGTGCCTGTCCAGCGCTTCGCATGCCTATAGGAAGGAAATCTGCTATAGGCACAAGTTCAAGAATTGCAGCAAAAATAATCAGTGTTAAAGGCTTATCTTCAACCTTGGACTGACAAGGCCAACCAAATTTCTCAGATCATTCAGGAGAAACTTAAAGCTCTGCAGCGGACTCATAGGACCATGTGGCTTGTGGTAGAGGGACCAACTACAGAAAATCTGGTCGAAAAAGTGAAGCTGGCTACAGTACAAGTCATCACGGAGCTGGAAGCATTGAAGTAGGATTTCAGTGAGCTCTGCCACGAAGTAGAGAAGCAAACTGAGTGACTTGATGGAAAGTCACCATATTTGTGTTGGGGGCCTGTTAGGATAAGGTCCCTAGGATCAATTTTGGGTTAGTTTAATCAATTTTTTAGTATAATTTTGTAAAGAATGTAAAGTCTTCATGAAATATGGAAGTGGAGTGCGCAGCTAAGTAAGAGTCAAAGGGGATTTAGTGCCTTGTATAGGTAAGTGATAGGATGGTTTTGAGACTCACCCATAGGCCGCGGCCATCGTATTGTAATAAAAGGGCTATAAATATTTGAGTCATAGTTAGTATAGGAAGATAACTTTTGGTGAAGAACAAGTGTAGAGGAAAGTGCTAAGGAAGGAAAGCTTTGTTTTCCTATACTTAGGTGAAAAGAGAAGACTCCTGCAACTGAGTGCACAGATACCTTAGCAGGTATGCAGCTGAGTGCGCGGGCCCCTGCAGCTGGGTGCGCAGGGCAGAAGAGTCTGTAAATTGAATGTTGAATCTAACAAAGACTGTTTTGGAGAAAAACTATGGCATATGTTCCTTGTTCTTATTTCTGTTTAAGTTATGCATCATCTCTTAATGATATTTTTTCTATGAAATAAAGTGTATTCTTTGCGTGATTCTATTAAATCATTAATATCTATGCATGAAAAGTATAATAAAGTGTTTTTGCATAGATATTAAGTAGATTTATGGTTGTAACTATTTGAATCAGGTAAATCTGCACGAAGGTATATCTAGGGTTACTCTTTACTGGGAGAAAGTTGTGAACATGCCTCCTTTATGTCTGATAAGTATGATCACATCCCTTCATGAAGACCTGGAGGTCAATAGAATAGATTTGCAGTAGTGGATAGAAGGAAGGTATAGATCCACGTGAAGGAAAGGATTAGGTATAAGGGCTTCAGAATACACATCTTTTACACTATAAAATCCCTCTTGCGGACAATAGCAATCTCCCTAGATCCTAAATGGAAACTAGAAACAATCATGACAAATGAACCGACTCTTTCCCTAAGTTGAACTTAATCGAATTACAAGCAGTCTAACTGATAGATAGACCTCTTACCGGTTTCACGAAATGCCTGATGAAGATCCCCGGTTGTGACTTGATGCAACTCTTCAATGCTTAGTAGAACTTGCAAACATAAACCATAAAAAGGATCAAAAGCACATGTGATATAGTAATTCAAACAACTTAGCCTAATGATCAAGGAAATTAGGGATTGAACTTGCCTTAATGAACATAATAACCAATTGCAAACTATTCATCATTCATAAAAGACAAAAATAAATGGGAGAAAGTGCTCATTTGTATTAATCAGAAGATAAGAGGAGCCTTACAACCTTCACCTTGATGCCGTGAGGTCCCTCCCAAATTCCTTCAATCTCCTCCTTAGATAACAAGCTCTCCAATCTCAAACTAGCAACATAAGTTTGTATTCTCTGAATTCTGGCCTCCTTCATCCCTCAACCCTCTAGTCCTTTTACAGATCAAAGAAGGGGAAGTTTCAAATCCCTAAGAAGAATACGAACCTCCTTTTGTGAAGGATTAGGTTACCTTGAGAAAAGGGATGGAGATGTACCTTATGAGGGTTATAGTTCGAATAGTCATCACCTGGAAGATTCTAGTTGGGAAATATTCGACCAACTAGGTTTCTAGAATGTACTTTTTATTTTTACTTTCTAGAATTCACCTGCGCGAGTTTATAGTTACAGACAGAGCACAGCTCTGTGCTGTTCTCAGAGTAAATTTCAGCGCATGTGTGGGAAACACTAGAGAAATCGGTGCAGGTGGAACTTAACAAGGTGTGAGAGCTATTTGACCCAAATTTCTCATGGACTTTAACATATTTTGAGTTGTTGGACTTCTAAGGGAGATGGTTTCAACATGTTCATGGATGGTAATAATATCCATAAACTGATCAAGTGTCATGGCAACAAATTGACGTGTAACAGATTCCCCCCTAAAGATAGAATTCTGAAAAATAAGTTTAAAAGATTGAAGCGCTTTATCATTCCAAGGATCGAATCAGAGGAAATGGTCAGAAACCTACAAGGAACATTCAAGGGAATATAATGCAAAATATATATCAAAAATCATCTTTGAGGTAGGCATTCCCATACTCAGAGTAAAGTGAACTCAATGAACAAGCATGGAAAAACTAAGATCATATAGATGGTAGATACAACATGGGCACAACCATCTGTCTATATAATCATGAATATAAAATCTCCTTGTAGCCTGGATTGATGAAACTAGATCCAAGGTCTTGATCTCCATCTCTTGATCCATAATATGATTCTAACCATGTGAGTGAGTGTCTCAAAGTCGAACATGGAAGAAATCACTTGATTACTAGTCAATGATGTGAACCATTAACTAGCACAAGAGAAACCACCAATAATGACAATGGTTCTCAAGGTACTCCCAGTATAATGTATGAAGTGTGAATATGTGATTTGAAGTCAAACACTTATAGAATTGTTTGATCAAAGGCCAATGATGAGAACCTGTCGTTGAAATCGAAAAACCTGTTATTAAGGCATGCAGGCTTCAAGGTACTGAAGGTTTCTAAATTAGCTTCCTAGATGATGAGTTGAAGTCGATAGGAAGTGATTCATCGCAGGAAATCCTATGACATGAAACTATCAAGTTTTGAAAATAATGGCAAGGACTTACTCAAGGATGGTCACCACGAATGAAGGCAAAGATTTTGCAGAAGGATTTGAACCAAGGTTGAAATTCTCTTAAACACATAACGACACTTTTAATTATTTGGAAACATTTGACTCAACGATAATACCCAAAACCATGAAGACTTTCAATGAGGTTTGATTAACTATAAGGCAAATGGATTTCCCAACTCGGACATGAATGTGATGGAGTGTTGTGTTTAAGAGAGACATGCTACCTTTTAACTGACGATGTAAAATGGACACCTTCCCCAATTTCCCCCCACCACTACTGGCAAGTACCTCTTTTTTTTTTACAAGCTTGAGGAGGATAACATATGCTTGGACAGTAATCTCATCCTTCGGATGAGTCCATCGAAGTATTTTTAACAAACCCTAAGAAGGAATTGTTCTGTCTCATCATGCTTAATGAGTCCAGTAAAGGTATAACATGATGTCATTTTATTTTAATAGATTTGAAAAATACATAAAAAATAAAACTCATTCAGATCTTTAACAGTAAAATTTTAACGAGCCCAAAGAAAGTAAAGCTCAATGTTTTTCATTTTTAGAGAGGCAGAAGAAAAACATAAGTAGACTCCATTAGGTTCTTTTTCATTAGTTTAGTCTCTTAGGTCTGAAAAAGGATAAAATAATACAAGAGAGAACTCTATTGACCATGTTTGATCAATGTATACCTTTTTAGTAAGCAGTCCTGCCTAAGTCCGTAAAGGGGGTAAACTTACACTAAGTGGACAGTTGTTCATTTACTTTTATGAGTTCGAACAGGCAAATACTCAAAAATATTTTCATTTTTGAAAAAGTCGAAAAAGGACTTAAAAGAAGACTTCATGATTTTTCGCTTTTCGTAATTTTTAAAGAGCATAAAAAGAGATAAAAATCAGCTAAAATGTCAAAAATGATTTATCTTGACTCCCTAAATGATCCTACACACTCAAACTCAATAACCCATCATAACTGCTCAAACAGATGTTTTCCCTCTTAAAAAGATTTAAAATATGAAAATTAATAGTTTTAAAGCTCCAAAAACTTATAAAAGTGGGGAAAGATAATTTATTTTCACCATTTTCATTTTTACCAGTTCAGAGTAGAGAGAGGGGTTTTTATCGTAAAACTTCTAGGACTGATTCTGAGCCAACCGATGGATGAAATCACGTGTCGTTTCCTCCAAGTAGAAGATCTTTCCATAACTTAGATTTCCATCCATGTATTTTTCATTTTAAGCTTGCATTTGGTTTTTTAGGAAAAAATTTTGTCAAAAAATGCGCCCTCGGCCTTGCACAGGTTTTTCTCAATCTGGCCCATGCAAGACAATAAAATTTTCCATACGAAAATTCTTGGATTGCATGGAATTCTGCTGGAAATTTCTGCGCAGCTGTGTCATGTCCATAAAAGGGCTGCTGTACAGGCACCATGGGCTATTTTAAAAACAAAATTTGGGCCCCAAAAAACATGAAATGAATTTCAAGAAAGACTCTAATTGCTTTAAAATGGTCATTTCAGGTCATTTTTCTTGCTAAAAAATGGAATGGAGGGAGAGAGAGCATGAAGCCAATGATGTGGTTGCTTTGGCAGATACGACCACTTTGTAGGCTCTCAGGAATTACGACCTCCTGAAATACTAGCTAATCCCTGGGATGAAAGCCCAGATAGATCTAATTACATGGTTGGTAAGGACCTGGAATGTCCAGGAATGGTGTTTCATGATTATTGATTATTGCCTCACCATTGATACTAATGAAATATATTTCCTGACTGGGTTATCTCATCGAGGAGCCAATCTTTCACTTTTTGGATCGAGAGTAGGGGGAGACACTACTGATGGATACTTGCGACGCTTTTGTAGGGGTGCACCACCCAAATATGGACGGATTGACATTGAGTCCATCGAAATTTTTCCTTTGAAGACCATTGCTTTCAGTTTTAGAATTATGTAGCAGTGCTTCCATCCATCTAGCCACCCGGGCACAAATGCAGACAGTCGTGGAATGTTGGGAGTCCACAATATGCAACTGGTGTGAGGCAGTAGTGGTAAATATGAAGAGGCAACTGACTAGGTGCAAGAATGGTAAATTGAAAAATTTTGGTTATGGTGCCATTCTAGTTGCTTTTTCCCTAGAAAGGGTTCCTATTCTTCAGCCACAACAGACTCGGGGAGATGAGGGGGGTTCGAAAGATCCACGCTTGATGGGGTGGGTTGCACTGATGGCATGCCATCATGGTGATGGTCCTGTAGTGAGGTATAAGGCATAGTTTTTTTACTAACTGAGGGAGAAGATTATTCCAATCGAGGACTTTCCTATGCTGGGATAGATTACAGAGGTGACCCTGATATCCCACTTCCAGTCGAGGCTCAGTGGGGTGATCTAGGTAATATTTTCTCATTTTGGCATATTTTCAAAGTTTTTTTTTAATTTTTAAGTGTTTTTTGTCTTCATATGCTAATTGTCTGAAATGTATGTGCAGATGTGGGCCTAGCCCGACTAGCTGGGATGATATGGTATGATAGACGAGACGAGCATGCTATAATTGCCGTGACAATGAACCCAGAGGCGGATGACATCCTGACAAATTTGGAGCACAACCTTGAGAGGTTGACTACCAACATCCTAGATACTGGAGTTGATGACATTCCACGCTCCTATCAGAGGCATGTAGTTGGGGTTCCCAGGCTGCTTAGACATTTGCTGCATCGAGTTGCTCGTGCTATCATGTGTTATCATGAGCATCACCATGCCTAGATGTTCTAGTTTCTAGGACCATTTTTGACCTTTTGGAGTCAGTATTATTCAGAAAATAAAAGGCCATGGGGCCTTATGTCCTCGGATGACATATTTTGTAGACACACCCAAACTCTATTTTAATGAAAAATATGCTACTTTTATCTATGTTTATCTCGATCAATGAATGAATGAATATTGTTTTTAATTTACAAATGTTGCAAATGTCTATTTAACACATGATTCACCAATGCATCTGTCAATGTGTTTAAATATCTCGGAATGTGTTGATATTTGATATAATCAAATCGTCTTTCCAAGAGACGGACTCGTAAAAACATCCTTAACATGGTTGGACTCCTAACTGAATAGACATCATTTAAATGTAATACTACGAGCTGCGAATCTAACCTAATGATCAAATGTCGGATACCAAATGTAATGGCATCAACCAATAGCTCAATGACTGCGCTATATTCTGCTATATTGTTCATTGTTTGACCGAGACATATCCCGTGAATAGAAACTAGCTCGTTACTAGGTGAATAGATAACCTAGGCTGCGGAAGATAAATTCTGAGTACTATGACTAGCGTCATTAGCAAAGCCAATGTAAGTCGAAGAAAACATCGACATCTACAAATCAAGTGTAAAAATGAGATAAGCAGAAGAAGTAGTAAAAAACACTAATCTACCACACATACCTGAAAATGGTAAATAATGTACAAGTATTCAACAAAACGTTATGCAAAATATTTCTTTAGGTAAAGACCATTTATGGGGTTTCTTAGAGGAACACCATCAGAATCAATCAACTCATAGGCACCTTTAGCTAATACACATTTTATGATGTAAGGGCCATGCCACATGGGCTCGAATTTTCCTGCACCTAGATTTTCATGAGCTTGATCATATACCAAGACTAGGTGAATTTCTAAATACATACAAGGATTAACATTCTGATCGCATTTGGCTTTGAGACGTTTTTGGTGAGCTTTTCTAGCCAATACGTCATTACGGCAATTTTCATCTAGATGGGCTAAGTGTAAAAACCATTCTTTGTCTGCAGAGGTAGCAGGTAATAATTAGATAGCTAATTTAAGAGATGGAATTATACATTCAATAGGTAATACAACTTCCAAACTATAAACGAGTTGAAAAGGGGGAAAACCAGTCGATGTTTTTACAATAGTGCAATAAGCCCACGGTGATGAAAAGAGCATAGAGTGCTAGTTTCCTTTATGGATCCCAACTATCCATTTAATCATACTAGTTAAAACTTTATTGACAACTTTGACCTGACCATTAGCTTGTGGATAATACAGAGTAGAGCTATCACAAGGGAGGCTAAGCTACGTAGACAGTTCAACCATTATAAAGTTGCGAAAATGACTACCATGGTCTATAACAATAGCTTGTGGGATGCCGAACCAAGAAATCACATGATTGAAAATGAAAATAGCTACAGTTTCACCGTCATCTCTATATGTAGGCATCGCCTCGACCCATTTTGTAAATTAATCGATTGCAAGGATGATATATCTATGCCCCTTGGCCGAGTGAGGATTACAAGTGATAAATTCGATGCCCCATTTAGTAAAAGGACTAACAGCTACGATTGATTGAAGAGGAGCGGCCTCACATTTTTCAATCATAAATTTGGCAATTATGGCATTTTCGAACTATAGTGGTGCAGTTTTTAAACATTGACGACCAAAAATAGCCAACACATAATATCTTTTAGGCACTAACATACCCAAACATATTGTCACCACATGCTCCAGAGTGGTAGTCATTCAAAAAAATTTCGGTTTCTTCAAGAGTTAAAAAACGTAGAAATACAGAATCAGCACCACGGCGATAAAGAGTGTCACCAATAATGTTGTATTGTTGGGATTGGTATCGGATTGGCTAATGATCAGTTTTGGATAAATCAGGCCTAAAAGTTTGTGTACGGATATATATAATGATGTCTCCATACCAAGGATTGAACACACTAATAAGAAAGAGAGATTCGTCAATAAAAGAATCTTCTGCTACAGTGTTTATATCAGTGTGGGGGAAGTCACACGATAATTCGGTGAAAACCAAGGATTTCTTTGATTTGGATTTTTCAAATTCCATATCAAACTCTTGTAAAATGACTATCCACTTCGAGTATTTTCCCCCTAGCAGTTGCTTCGTGAGAATATACATCATAGGGTTGCAATTTGAAATGAAATTCATTTTTTGGAGAAGTATATAGTGACAGAATCCTTGAACAAATTGTATAGCTTCCAAGGATAGCTTCTCCACATGTGCGTATTTAATCTAAGTTTTAGTGAGACTCCTAATCAAATAGTAAATCACATGTTCGTTGCCAGAATCATCCTATTGGACTAACACCATGCCAATGGTGGCATCAAATGCAGCTAAGTATAAAAAGTAGTCTCGATGATAATCGGGTGGATGGAGTAAAGGTGCATTAGTCAGTGCATGCTTTAATGCTCAAAATATTTATTAGAAAGCTCATCCTAGAAAAATGGAATACACATTTTCCAAAGTCGAGTAAAACCCGTGTTAGTTCATCATAATTGTGGATGAATCTACGCAAAAAAATTTCTTTCCCTTACAAACTTTGGATTTGAGTCAAGCTAGAAGGAGCAGGAAAATTAAAAATTACCTCTACCTTGAGAGGATCAACATGAATGCCTTACTTTGAAACGACGAACCCTAGAAGGCGACCGGATTGCACACAAAAACACAAATTTGTGTGGATTCAAGCGAATATTGTAATGCCTACACCTAATGAAAACCTGTTTTAAGTGCATTGGGGGACCCTTCCATTTCATGGAATGAGCCAGGAGGTCATCTAAACAAGGCTAAACAATATTCTTGATATTGTGGAATTCGTAAGACATTGCTCGTTGAAAAGTTGTGCCAATAGTTTTTAGGCCAAATGGGAGTTTGCGATAAGAAAAATGACCCCATGGGCATATAAATGCAGTTTTATATTGATTGGAAGGGAGTATGTTTATCCAATTGTAGCCAAAAAATCCATCCATAAAGGAAAAAATTTCATTTTTGGCACAATCGTTGACAATTTGGTCGATGTACGGAGTTGGATAATTGTCCTTGGGACAAGCTTTATTGATACCTCGGTAATCAACACACACTCGAATGGTTCCTTGATTTTTATTAACGGGCACAAAAAATGTCACGTAATTCTTGAAATAGGGCTTTGTACGTTGAAATCTCTTCTAACGATCAAGAGGCTCCTATATGAATATTTTCAATTATTCCAGGTTTCACTGAGATATCGATAGGTACCGTTGCCAATATGTTCCCTAAATTCTATTCAGAACTAGAAGAAAGGGTAGATATTGGATTTTAAGGATCGCTAAAGGTATCGGATGAAAATAATGATGAAAAATTATTCTCAATTTTATCAAAATATGGTAAGAAAGTTGAACGATGATGAGTATCGTCCCATGGCATTTCATCCACGGTCATAACCTCCATAATCCCTTCATTAGTTAAAAAATCCTTGTTAAAAGGATACGTCATAGAGATTGGTCCCAAGTGTGACAAATGAGAATATTCATCACTGATCATATTCATTTGATTATCATTAGATGTTGATGGGTTTGAAAAATACTGAAAGGCCTCATAGGTTAATTTGAAAGGACTACGAGGAATTTGATCACCATATAAGATTATTTCTGATTCTAACAGTACTTTCCATGGATCTCCCATTTCGAAAGTACTTGATGTAATCATGTTGATTTGTGCTTCATTCTAAAGAAGAACGGGTGGAGGGGACGCAAAAGTTTCAATCAAAGATGAGTCTTTGAGCAAGCCAACACCAACTTCCTCATATGGAGTGGTCGATTTTCCAACAAATGGGACACTATCGTGTTGACAGTGTTGGACCTGCCAACATGTCAAGTGGATCTCCCGGGTAAGAAGTACCAATTAGACCTCAGACCGTTTGGTGTAGAATTCCCAATAGTGGGTCGTATAGTAATGCCTTGATTGTGATTTCACATAGAGGCAAGTAAGATAACTCTATTAGTAGCAAGGGTGTGATCGTTGCGGTGAGTCAAGGAAGATGCATGAGAGTTTCTAACACATGTGGGTTGGGATGAGTGCACCCCTTGGAAACCTGTAACTGTACTCAGATGGGAAGGGAACACATGAGTGAAGATGCATCACAAGCTTCAAAGCAAGTCAGCTGGCAATCCAAACTGATGGTTAAATCAATCAACACATTTCAGAAAGATACATACACGCTCATAGAGAATAGTCATACATGTGTGCGTAAGAAAGCAAATACATATGCCATTTAGAGTAAACAAGACTGCTGGAATACAATACAACATATGCATGAAACATGTTGGCTCTTATTATATAAATAAGTGTAAGTTCCAGTCATACAATACATCCATGTACACCCTCTAGCCCCAACAGTGGAACGTTACAGCCACATCCACCTGAACCTCCAAAGAGATGTACTAGCTCTGTGCAGTGGAGAAGCCAAGGCATGTTACAATACTGCCCAAGCTCTCTCCAGGATAGTCTTATCGGAAACTTGGCTGACCAAAAGACTATACAATGAGTTATGAGGGACTATTTATAGCGAAGGGTGAGGTGGCCCTTAACATTCACATTTGTGACCATTCAACTACCCTCATGACTCTTCACCTACTCTATCACTGTTACATCCAACTATTGACACTTGAATTACACTTGACATGACTTAACATTACAATGCACATGTACCCATGTGAACAAAATGGCTTGAGTAAGCCAAGCTAGACATCACTCTACCTTAGACAACCATGGAAGGCCAACTCCTCAACATCCTCATGCTGATCAACAATAACATATTGATGCCAAGATCTATAGTCCTTGATGGTGTCTGTGCGTTCCGTAGTGAAATCCGTCTCAAACTTGACTCTTGCCTCCATAGCATCCAGGTACACTGCTCGAGCTCCTCTGTCCAACTCGTCTGAAAGTATGCACATCATTGTCTTCAATGTGGTCGGACCAACAACATACTTGTGCATGGTGTCTGCACTGATGGGCAAGTCTAGGCTGGTGGCGATGCACATCAAGTCATTGAAGTACGAGTCAAGCTCTAGTTGGACCTGCTTCTTTGTCTTCTCCTGGGTTAGAGTCCCGATTGATGGTATCGCATGTGTGTGCACCAAAACGTCCATACTCTTGAATACTTGTGCATGGGAAGCTTGTATGCTAATGATGAATTGCGGGAGCTCTTCATAATTCTAGATCTGACTCTAGATACATGCCTTCCTCTCGACCGCATTGGCCCTCATCATCTTAGGCAAGTGAAGTGGGGATCCCTTGTACTTCATCGTCCATGTTTGCATGTCATCAACAACAACATGCAAGTTCATCAAGATATGTTCTCTTCTAGCACATCACTGCTGCCATTCGTTGAGATGGATGAATGCCTTATGCACGGCACCAAACTTGTAGTAAAATGCTCGCATAACTGTGTCAAGGGACAATACTTCATCTTGTATTGCCTTCTTTAGTTCAGCTCAGGTAGACATTGTCACCAAGTCTCCTACTTGCTTGGACATTTGTAGTTCCTTTACCATTCACTCATTCTTAGCTATTAGGAAGTGAACAATTGAGCTAGTGTCTTTAGCATACACTTTGGTTTCATCGGCCAAGGCAGTTGGATGTTTGCACACATCAGTCACGATCACTTATTCCTCAACTTGCGCAGGAGATGTATGATCCTCCAGAGTTAACACTTTGCGAGACTGCACAACTCTATGTTGGGATTCATTGAACGAGATGATGTGCATCTCTTCTTTTGACTGATCGCAAAGGATCTCAATGCCTCCTTTTTTCATTCAAGACTTACTCATCATCTAGATGCATTGAAGTAGGTGAGTCGACCTCTTTGTGGTGAGGCATGAGGTTGGTGTCCTGTTCCAACTCCTGTTGCTCCATGTTTACATCCAGCTATTGAAGTTATTGTTCTATCTCATGAGTGAAGTCTTGCTCCTGTGATGGTTCACCCTATTCACCTGATGCCAGCTACTCAGATGAATCAACTACTTGTACGGGAAATCCCATCAGGCACAAACTACATTAGTTCCAAGCCCAGGAAATCCTATCAGGAAAAGACTGCATCTAAGATGTAGGCAGACATGTAAATCTTTGCATGCATACCTCTGCGTGACTATCAAGCCTTTGTTACTTGTTCCTTCAGCTGATGAGCCAATATGCTAGACCAATTACATGGTTTTCCTTCTCTTGCCACTTTGTCCAGTGCAATCACCCAACTCTGTGGAAAGTTTTCAGTGCTTGCTTGGCCATACAGTCAACACGAAAATATGACCAAGTATTGGTATGCATTCCTCAATATCTTCATCTTGTAGATCTGGTTGGGTGTTAACCTGAATCGAGCTACCTCCTTTACCTAGTTCTTCATAATGTTTCTAGAGTTAGCACCGCTATTGGGTAAGCTGGATGGAGTCTCCATGACAGTCACGGGCTCTGACATCTGATACATCTCATCATAATCTCATGCCCAAAAGGTCGCAAGCTTTGTCCCAATGACACTGCTCAAGGTCATCGTCTCAGGATCATTGTGAGAGACGATCCAGTGTATCATGTCGGTGCATGGGAACACGAGATATCTGCATGCAATCCAGTACAAGCTGAACTTGTGAATGTTCACGTACACCTGACGGTCTTCGAGGTCTTCCCTGAAAGTGCCCGCAATTGTTTCATTGACCTCTTTCCACTTCATTTTGATGTCCTTGTATAGATACAACTTTGTATCTTCATAGATCAACAAACCAGATGGAACTCGCTCAGCTACTGTTCCAACTACATTACCATCAGTGTCATGTGATCATGTTCTCTTGGAAGCAATTGAGACAGATGAACACTTGAAAGATCTGGAGACAAGAAACATGCATGTGAGGAAATTTGTTAACAAAAAACAAAGCAAATTCTGGGAATGACACAACACATACCTAGGAAAATGATAGGCAAGATTCCGCAATTTCTTCTAAGAGGCTGGGTGATTAGCTGCCAGAACTGCACAAAAGGAAATTTGGGTTGTCTTGGAGGCAAGACTAGTTGCTGGACTTGTGCAATTCACAATCTAGACTGGCTGCTAGGATTTCGCAATGCGTAATACCAACTGGGAATGACTGCAGGCTCAAGGACTGCATTGTGCAATTTTCTAGGTCAGCAGTCATTGTCCCTTAAAAATGCACAAAACAATCTGGAAGGATAGTGTTGGGCAGAAATGCTCATTTTTGGAGAGGAAGATAGAGCCTTCCTTGCCCAAATTTTGCAATGTTGTCTGAGTGAAGGCAGAGTCCGAGCCAAGGTTGTCCCAACTCACCAATGGGCAACTGAAAGAAAATGAGACAATGAATGCATGCGACACTAAGTGATAGTAGAAGTGATTGAAAATGCATGCAAACATGAATGAAATATTCAGCAAACAGATCAACATGCATGTGGGTGAAGCGATTCCCCGAATTGACGAACGTTCATGCAAAACAATTTCATGCATGCAACATCAGTGAGATAGCAATGAAAACTAAAACAGAGCTAGAACAAGCTAGTATACATGTAAACGACAACAAGTGTTCAAAGAAATCAAGAAAACAACACTCACACAAGTGAATACACAAAAGGAAACAAAAATGTTGAAAAAGACAAGTTGAGGCCACTTACCCATGAATAGTTGACCTGGATGTGTCAAAGAGTCTTGGATGTGCTTTGGGATGTCATATCTCCAAGATCGATGTGAAAGAATGATATCTGATGCGTCGAATAAATAAGTTTTGAGCTCATGATGTGCATGCCACAAATATAGGAAAAAGCGACACTTGGAGGAAAGTTTCTAAAAAAACTTTGCATGTAACCTCTAGCTTCTAAAAATAACTCCCTGAATCATGGGATTCCTTTTGCATGTTTCCTTTTACTATTCTAGGAAAAATAAATCCATGCATTCAAGTCAATTTTCCTTGGTCCCGGGTGGAACTGGTCAACCGGACTGCTCATGCATGAAGCTACTCAACTACTTGAGAAAAATTTGCATTTCTAGCTGGGAGCTAGGATGTTTCCCAGGAGATTTGCACAATTTCTGGGCAGAGTAGCTAACCGCTGCCGAAATTTGTGCAAATACTAGGCTGAGCATCCCTGCTAGAGAAAATTGTGCAATTTTCACTGGGAGTGCTGACTGGTAGAATTGTGCAATTCTAGAGCCCAGAAAGCTACCAAACAAGATTGCAGAATTTATGCAGGGAAGGTTGGTTGCCCTCTAGAAATGTGCAGTTTCTTGGGGGATCTTCTCATCTTGCAGATGGGCCAAGTCTGGGTGATTAGCTTGTGAGTATAATGCATCAAGATGTGATCGATAGGCTGCCTTTGTGCAAGGAAAACATTGAAGCTTATGTATTTGACAAAGCAGGACAAGGTGCTATGAAAGGTTGGTAGGGAGGCTCCAAAATGAAGCTAAGGCAAAATTTTGGAGGGTGGTTGTAGCCACTACCACACTTGGAGACACATTGGTAGATCTCTAGTTCTTTGAATGTACCTTGTTCATGAAAAGCAAGTCTAACACCTTCAGAAGTATTGTTCAGTTCTTAGCTCATCTTGGTTTCTCACTAGCTTAATTGTCAGATGTAGAATCTTCCAAGTTCTGCGTCGATTGACACACATTCCAAGCCAAGGAAACACAGTTGTTTCACTTGGGGTTGATGGGTATATTGGTGCACAAGCAGTATAGTCGTGAGAGTCTTAGTTTCATCTCTGGTGTTTCTCCTCTTCCAGCAGGCCTGGATAGTACCCCAGCGGAATCACATAAGAACAAAAGCATGGCTCTGATGCCAACGAGCCTGGTCAGTACCCTGACGGAGTTACTTGCATCACCTCTTTGCACATGAAGCCTTTCTCTTCTTTTGCCTTATTCATTTTTCACTTTTATTTTGAATTTTTTCACTTTTCATTTTTTTTTTCCATTTTTTCAACTCATCATAGAAATTATTCATTTCATAGGTGGAAGAGGGATCCTGACTTATTGAGAGTAGGAGAGGTTGTTCCAGCAGAGAAGTAGTTTATTGTATCTCTGACATGCCTATTAAGGTTTTCCCCCTCACCTTACTCTACTTGACTGAGTTGACAAGGGTTAACCCAAAAACAAATGACTAGAGAAGGTGACACTAGTTAGCACACAAGCGTTGTGTTTTCACCAAGGTTCAAATCGAACAATACATATTTTCCATCGACGTAACATGGACTAAAAATAACAAGTTCTTCATACAGAGGCAAGATGATAGATAACCAAGTAGTGATAGCTGTACAAGCCCCCTTGTACCTCACCTAGCTCATTTCAAGAGTCATACAAGGTTTCATGTAAAACTAACCTACGAACGAAACAAGAAAACTATACGAATGAAACAAGTGAACTAACAAACAACAAGGCAAAGAAAGAGCAGAAGTGAAAGTGAAAGAAAAGAAAGTAAGAAAACAAGCAACATGTGCTGTCATTCCACATGAGATTGCGCATCTCCATAAATGAAGAATGTTGAGTGAGGCTTGATCTCAAGCTTCTTCTTGAGACGGGAAGATTTCTTAAGGCAATACTCGAACCAGTCCCAAAGATAGGAAAACTTCATCTAGCTCCTCGGAGCTTGAAACTTTAAGTCATGAAAGCGCTGCCAAAAATCTATAACTGATTCATGCAGAGCCTTCCGTTGTTGTAACATTTTTCGGTCAAGATGGTCTGGATCAAAATGATAGAAAGTGTCTTCAATGAGATCAAAAGAGTTCTCAAGTGAGTGCATGCATTCAGTCAGTAGGTTGAGAAGCCAATGACATGGAGATTCACAAAGTGTGTGTGCAAGCAGCAAGATGGCTTGTTCATCAAAGCACCCATCTTCCTCATGAAGCATGGAAATAAAGTCATGTAAGTACTCAGGCCAAGACACTTCGTCTTCACCATCATACATGTAAGTGGACAATAGATCGAAAACTCCCCCGTGATAGAGACATCTTCATGATTCGAGAAACATCCGGAGGGAGAAGAGTGCAAGAATATATGAAAGGTATGCAAAGGTTCAAAACTGGATGAGAGGACACAACTTGTCAGTAGGCCCTCCTTCTAGTGCTAGAAATGTTGACGGTGATAGACCCACCAACATGTCAAGGGTATCTCCCTGGTAAGAAGTCCCAATTAGACCTTAGACTGTTTGGTGTAGGAGTCCCAGTAGTGGGACGTATAGCAATGCCTTGACTGTGATTTCACACAGAGGCAAGTAAGATAACTCTATCAGTAGCAAGGGTGTGACTGCTATTGTGAGTCAAGGAAGATGCATGAGAGGTTCTAACACATGTGGGTTGGGATGAGTGTGCCCCTTGGAAACCTATAACAGTACTCGGATGGAAAGGGAACACATGAGTGAAGATGCATCACAAGTTGGAAAGCAAGTCAACTAGCAATCCAAAGTGGTTAAACCAATCAACACATTTAAGAAAGATTCATACATGCTCATATAGAACAGTCCATACATGCGTGTGTAAGAGAGAAAATACATATGCCATTTAGAGTAAACAAGATAGCTGGAATACAATACAACATATGCATGAAACATGTTGGCTCTTATTATATAAAGAAGTGTGAGTTCCAGTCATATAGTACATCCATGTATGCCCCCTAGCCCCAACATTGGAACGTTATAGCCACATCCACCTACTCCTCCAAAGAGATGTACTAGCTCTGTGCAGTGGAGAAGCCAAGGTGCATCACAATATTGTCCAAGCTCTCTCCAAGATATTCTTATCGGAAGTTTGGATGACCAAAAGCCTATACAATGAGTTATGGGGGACTATTTATAGCAAAGGGTGGGGTGGCCCTTGACATTCCACTTTAAGACCATTCAACTACCCTCATGACTCTTCACCTACTCTATCACTGTTACATCCAACTATTGACACTTGACTTACACTTGACATGACTTAACATTACAATGCACATGTACCCGTGTGAACAAAATGGCTTGAGCAAGCCAAGGTAGACATCACTCTGACTTAGACAACCATGGAAGTCCAACTCCTCAGCATACTCATGTTGATCAATAGTAACATATTGATGTGAAGGTTTGTAGTCCTTGATGGTGTCCATGTGTTCCACAGTGAGATACATATGAAACCTGACTCTTGCCTCCATAGCATCTAGGTACACTGCTCGGGCTCCTCTGTCCAAATCATCTGAAAGCATGTGCATCATTGTATTCAATGTGGCCGAACCAGCAACATACTTATGCATGGTGTCTGCACTAATGGGAAAGTCTGGGCTGGTGGTGATGCACATCAACTCATTGAAGTACGAGTCAAGCTCTAGTAGACCTGCTTCTTTGTCTTCGCCTGGGTGAGAGTCCCGATTGATGGGATCACATGGGTGCGCACCATAACATCCATACTCTTGAATACTCGTGCATGGGAATCCTATATGCTAGTGATGAACTATGGGAGCTCTTCATAATTCCAAATCTGACTCTAGAGACATGCCTTCAGCTCGACCACATTGGCCCTCATCATCTTAGGCAAGTGAAGTGGGGCTCACTTTTACTTCATCATTCATGTTTTCATGTCATAAACAACAACATGCAAGTTTATTAAGATACATGCTCTTCTAGCACATCGCTGCCACCATTCATTGAGATGGATGATTCCTTTTGCAGGGTACCAAACTTGGAGTAAAATGCTCGCATAACTGTGTCAAGGGAAAATAATTCATCTAGTATTTCCTTCTTCAGTTCAGCTCAGGCAGACATTATCACCAAGTCTCCTCCTTGCTTGGTCATTTGTAGTTCCTTTGTCATTTTCTCATTCTCAGCTATTAGGAAACGAGCACTTGAGCAAGTGCCTTCAACATACACTCTGGTTGCATTGGCCAAGGTAGCTGGATGTTTGTGCACATCAGTCACGAGCACTCGTTCCTCAACTTGCACAGGAGACGTATGATCCTCCAGAGTTGACACTCTGCAAGACTACATAACTCTATGCTGGGATTCGTCGAACGAGATGTTGTGCATCTCTTCTTCTAGCGGATCACCAAGGATCTCAGTGCCTCCTTGGTCATTCCAGACTTGCTCATCATCTAGATGCATTAAAGAGGGTGAGTCGACCTCTTTGTGGTGAGGCATGAGGTTGGTGTCACGTTCCAACTCCTATTGCTCCATGTCTGCATCCAACTATTAAAGTGCTTGTTCTAACTCATGAGCAAAGTCTTGCCCCTATGATGCTTCACCCTATTCGCCTGATGTTAGCTATTTAGATGAATCAACTACTTGTATGGGCATTGTTTCATTTGTTTGCACATGTTGTGCCCCTTGCGGTATGTATTGCTGCTGCGCTTCCCTATCCTATTTGCATAGCTCTTGTTCCTTTCGGAGTTGCTCCCTCAGCTCATGCGACTCCTTCTCTACTTCTTCCATTCTCTTCTTATCCCTTTGCCTTTGCATCATTTTCATGTAGCACTGGTTCCTCTTGGCCTCTATAGCCATAATTTCTTTCTCTACCAATGGATCTGCTCAGAACTTGCAGCTTTTCTCCTCCATGCGATCGAAAATCTTCCTCTAACCTTTGTCGCGCACTAGTATGCCTACCTCTACTACCACTACTGCTATTGCTGCTACTGGTTCTCTCCATGATGCTGCGTCATGTTGCTTCGCTAACCACTCCATGGCAAAGCCGACATATTCATTAGGTCTGGAGAAACTATATCAATATCTCCATGGGTCCTCCTTGGTCCAATGAAACGCCCTATGGATCCAGTTGAACTGAAATCTCGTGTAGTGATATTTCATAATGAAATGTGGGTCATACGGATTGTAGCTTCGGAGGTTGAGTGGGTACTTCCTCATCTGTTCTTCTTTGACATCTACTTTCTTGATACTCTGTATCTCATATAACCCAATCCACAATGGAAGAGCGAGCAAAGGTGCATTCTTCTTTTGATGTAGTCTAGCTGTCAATCTTGCCGAGATGTGATATGCTACTTCCTGCATGACAAGTACGTCCAAGGAAAACTTTGGTAGAACATGCAGATGATTCTTCACATTGAACATTCAGATGAAAGTGCCAGACGATGAGGCATACCAATCAGTAATACCCAACAATGCTTCCACTACTTCCTTTGACATGCAGGGTGGATCCTGTTCAAATATCATCTTGTACAAAAGGGTGAAAAAGTGATTGGACAAGCGAGTGATTACTCCTTTGAAGCTACATTCCAACCACAACTTGAAATATGTGTTCACAGTAGTCTCCACTAGTAACCATGCTCACTCCAAGCCCGAGAACCCTTGTCGGGCACAAACTGCATCTAAGATATAAGTAGACATGTAAATCTCTACATGCATACCTCCGGGTGACTGTCGAGCCTTCATTACTTGTTCCTTCAGCTGATGAGCCAATTTTCTAGGCCACTTACATGGTTTTCCTTCTCTAGCCACTTGGTCTAGTGCGATCAACCAAATCTGTAGAAAGATTTCAATGCTTGCTTGGCCATACAGTTGACACACAAATATGAATAATTATTTGTACTCCTTCCTCAGTATCTTCATCTTGTAGATTTGGCTGGGTGTCAACCTGAATTGAACTGGCTCCTTTACCCAATTCTTCAGAATGTTTCTAGAGTTAGCACTGCTATTGGGTAAGCTGAATGGAATCTTCATGACATTCACGGGCTCTGACATCTGATACATCTCACCATAATCTCATGCCCAGAAGGTCATAAGCTTCATCCCACTGACACTGCTCAAGGTCATCATCTCGGGATCAGTGTGAGAGACGATCCAGGGTATCATGTCCACGCATGGGAACGTGAGATATCTCCATGAAATCCGGTACACGCCGGACTTGTGAATGTTCACGTACACTTGATGGTTTTTTAGGTCTTCCCAAAAAGTTCCCGCAAGTGTTTCATTGACCTCTTGCCACTTCAGTTTGATGCCCTTGTCTAGATACAACTTTGTATCTTCATAGATCAGTAGAACAGAGGAAACTCACTCAACTGCTGCTCCAACTGCATTTCCATTAGTGTCTTGTGATCCTGTTCTCTTGGAAGCCATTGAGATGGATGAACACCTGAAAGATCTGGAGACAAGAAACATGCATGGCAAGAAATATGTTAGCGAAAAACAAAGCAAATTCAGGGAATGACACAACACATACCTGGGAAACTGATGGGCAAGATTGTGCAATTTCTTCTAGGAGGCTAGGTGACTGGCTGCCAGAACTGCGTAAAAGGTAGTTTGGGCTGTATGGGAGGCAAGACTAGCTGTTGGGATTATGAAATGCGCAATACCAACTGGGAATGACTGCAGGCTCAGGGACTGCATTGTGCAATTTTCTAGGCCAGTAGTCATTATCCCTCAGAAATGCACAAAACAGTCCTAGAGGAGAGTGCTGGGTAGAAATGCTCATTTTTGGAGAGGAAGACAGAGCCTTCCTTGCCCAGATTTTGCAATGTTGTCTCTGTTAGGTTCCTATACCAATAGGTGTCATTTTTCATGATTGACTGGGAAGTGCCAAATATGTTCATCTTTTCATGCTGCAAAGGTTCCATATTTTGTAAAAAGGCATTAGTGGAAAGTTAAAAAAAGTGAAGAGGGTATGCCCTAAAAGAATTATCAAAGGGAAAAAAGAGTAAATTGGTCAAAAATAATGATAAAAGTGAACCCCAAAGAAAGACCAGGAAAGTGGCTAGTCCAAATGCCACTGCTAGCTTGATGGGTGGCCCAACAGTGAAATCTGGACCATGCCATGTTTAAATTGCTGTTGTCGAATAGAGAAAAAGTGCCTGTCCAAACAGCTTAATCTTGGCAGATGAGTAGCTAGGTAGAGAAATGAAGGAGCCCAACTGCTTAATCTGGGCCCTTGGTAGAGATAAGGGTACATTTTGGTAGGAGGGCAGTCAAAAGAAAAGAGAATAATCAGGGTTTGCAAGTCTAAGTGCACCCATGCAAAAGGAAGAAAAGATGTTAGGTGTATTAGGCTGGGTAGGTAGTTAAGGTTGCAGAAGCAAGGTTTTGATCACCTCATGTATTGTCAATCAGAGCTCCTCTCATCAATGACATAAGTGTCAAAGCAGTTATTTTGATGGCAGAACTTTGGAAGAATGTCTAATTCCCCTTCTATTCCCCCATAAATCACTCACTAACATCCCCTTGAGGACCTTGGGATCTGCCCAACCAGTCCTGTTATCACTTCATTTTTGTAAAATACTAAGTCAAGCTTTGACTTTCTTCAATGAAAAGAAGCCACATTTCTTGTGTAAAAATCATTTCTCTGCATTCCATTCACTTCTTATGCCTAAGTTTCAGTCCATAAACTTAACCTTTTCCCTACTCTTTCACCTCGCAAACTCATATTAACTTCTAATTCTATTTATATAGCTCCCTAACCTATGTTCCTATCCCTATTGCTACAAAAAGCTATATAAAATTCCAAAAAATAATAAATATTCCCACCCCATGGCACTATAGCCTTATAATGCAGTCTTGGGAAATAATAGTCCATCTGGGACTATTATGAACCCTTTCGTGTCTTAACCTGGAGTTAGTTTAACCTCTGGTTAAATTAACAACCAATGCCCACCTCTCCGCTCATTAAAATTTGTTACTACACCCTTCACGTTCATATTTTAAAAGTTTGGTGTTTAAATGTTTATTAAACATTAAACGCCTCTCCAGCGCATATAACCCGCTTTCCAAAGGTTTGAACCCCCCGCCACATAAATAAATCAATATAATATATAGCGGGCCCCCGTACATTAACCTTCCGCCAGCTTCGAGCTCCGTCGGCCCTCCGATCCGCCCTCCCAGATCCAACGGCCCAGGTGGATTTCGGGGCGCCCCCGATGCACGAGAGTTAGCGTCCGATAACACGACAGATTTTCCGTCGTACAAAGGACGTGTGTCCGCCTTTTATTGCATTGGGAGGGCTCTGACACATACCGCCCCCGTACAGGAGACGGTCCGATAAAACTGCAAACCGCCTTCTATCCTGTGCCACGTCGTCTCACTGGCGTCACTGCCACGTCACCCTGTCATACTACCATGTCATCCGCCACCTGTCCTCCGCTGACATCACTGCCACGTCACCCTGTCGTACCTGGGACCCGCCGATGACGTCATGCTGGTGTCATCATAGAAAAGGCGAAAAGGGCGTGAATTGCATCAAAGAATGCCTGAAACGAGAAACAGAGGCAGTTTTCGACGTGCTAATCACACATCGCTAAGAAAAATTACTCAAGAAGGAGAGCTTCCTATTGCTCGGCTACCTGCAAAACCCAAAAATTTGCAAGAGGCAACGCTGGAAACAGAGAACTAAAAAAAGGGCAGCAGGCAGAGGGAGTCAAGATATGACTACGAAAATTTTATAAAAAGGTCAAGTATGCATACCGAGAGCAGGATAACAAAGTAGTGACTCAACAAAGCACCAGGGAAACAGGCCCAAAAAACGCAAATTAAAAGCACAGCCTCAGCCGACTCAGTTGATCCCAAAAGTCTAAATTCTCTGACAGAACGGATAGCTAATACCCTAAATATCTACTGCATCATTTACTCTTTCATCTACTATTCCTCAAGAGTTGGTAAAGAAGTTATGAGTTATTAACTCATCAACTAGATATTTTGTAACTCATTTTTTGTATATATACTTCCCCACAGAGCATATTTGGGGTTGGTCGTTGGTGATTTTCTCTATAAGATACTGCACTGTAAATTTTCAGACTTTATAATAAAAGGGCCGGTGAAGTTCATGGTCTCTGCACTGTCTGGATGTCAAAGTAATCAACTGTGTTATGCTACGGAATTCCTGTGTCGTTTAATGGAACAACAAGTTTTCCTAAACCATGTTTTGTCTTTTCTTTGTTTACAAAATTCACATATATGTTTCATAATCTTAGAAACAGAGAAGAAGAATAGCTCAGAACTTGTTTAAATACACCCTCTGCTCAATCCCTATTTCTAATTATGTTTTCTTCGGAATTGGTCATAAATATGAATTCTTAATTGCTCATGTTTGCACTAATTCTATCATTATGAATGTTGTTTAGGAATTCTTAATTGCTCCTAGATAATATTCTCACACTTTCCCTCTATCAGCATAATGAAAGATCCTTGACTGCCTTTCATTCCCTGATTTCATGTCGTCATATCTCAGATTTCAAGGATTGTTCCATAGATGCCTGTCTAGCTCTGTAGCATTACACTTTTTCATGAAACACTTTCAGCAGTACACCACCATTGACTCCATTGCCCAATAGTTTAGACTGTTCTGAGACTGCATCCCAGATCTGCCTGAAATCATCATCCAACCAAATTTATAACAAAACCCTGCACTTCATATCTAGCCTAGCATAACAAAAAACAAAGTTAAATCATAAAGAGAGAGCCCTCTCTGGTTGCAGGTAGGCTAGGACCTGCAGCTAAAAGATTGGTTAGTGGTTACCTCGGTCGTATTCCCTTTGAGGAGCTTAGGGAACAACCTGAGTGATAACAGTCTTAGTGAAGGCAGAGTCTGAGCCAAGGTTGACCCCACTCACCAACGGGCAATTGAAAGAAAATGAGACACTGAATGCATGGCAACACTAAGTGATAGAAGAAGTGATTGACAATGCATGCAAACATGAATGAAATATTCAGCAAACAGATCAACATGCATGTGGGTGAAGCGATTCGCCAAATCGATGAATGTTCATGCAAAACAGTTTCATGCATGCGACAACAATGAGATAGCAACGAAAACTAAAACAAAGATAGAACAAGCTAGTATACATGTAAATGTCAACAAACATTCAAAGAAATCAAGCAAACAACACTCACACAAGCAAATACACAAAAAGCGACAGAAATGCTGAAAAATACAAGTTGAGGCCACTTACCCGTGAATAGTTGAGTTGGATGTGTCGAAGAGTCCTGGATGTGCTGTGGAATGTTAGAGCTCCCAGATCAATGTGAAATAATGAGCTTTGATGTGTCAAATAAATAACTTTTGAGCTCATGACACGCATGCCACAAATATACGAAAAAGTGACACTTGGAGGAAAGTTTCTAAAACAACTTTGCATGTAACCTCCAACGACTAAAGATAGATCCCTAAATCATGGGATGCCTTTTACATGTTGCCTTTTTTTATTCTAGGAAAAATAAAGCCATGCATGCAATTCAAGTTTCCTTGGTCCCGAGTGGAACTGGTCAACCGAGCTGCCATGCATGAAGGTGCTCAACTACTTGAGAAAAATGTGCATTTCTAGCTGGGAGCTAGGTTGGCTTCCTAGGAGATTTGCACAATTTTTGGGTAGAGAAACTGACTGCTGCCTAGATTTGTACAAATTCTGTGTTGAGCAGCCCTACTAGGAAAAATTGTGTAATTTTCACTGGGAGTGCTAACTGGAAAAATTGCGTAATTCTGGAGCCCAGGAGGCTCCAGACAGGATTGCGCAATTTCTAGTGGGAAGGCTAATTTCCCTCCAGAAATTCACAATTTCTTGGAGGAGCTGCTCAACCTGCAACTAGACCAAGTCTGGGTGATCAACTTGTGAGGGGAATGCATCAAGATGTGATCAAGAGGCTGCCTTTGTGCAAGAAAAACATTGAAGCTTGTGTACTTAACGAAGCAAGACAAGGAGCTGTGAAGGGTTGGTAGGAAGGCTCCAAAATGAAGCTAAGGAAAAATTTTGGAGGGTGGTTGTAGCTGCTACAACATACCAGTAGAATTAGGGTCAGAGGTATAGTAGGATAATTGATCTACTTTCATAATTCTTCCTTTGTGAAGAAACATAATCATCCTAAAATATGACGAGACTACTGCTGCTATGGCATAAGTCCAGCTCCGACCAAGATAAAGGTTGTAATCAAGTTGAGCATCAACAACCTCAACGTCTATTGAATTTTTTTTCCCTCTAACTCGATTAACAAATCATTTAAAAATCCATACAGATGAAAACCTCTTCCATTGAAGGCTTTCAAAGTCATGGGAGATTGATTGATTGTTGGAGAACCTAAATCTTTCCAACAGGCAATGGACATAATACATGTTGACACTCCTTCATCAATCACTATTTGAAAAACTCGTCGAGTTTTGACGTGAACTGGTATTTGAAAATCCAGTTGGTGTGGGAGATGCAGGACATGATTCTCGAAATAAAAACAATCAAATGGGAGTCTTGAGGATCTTCAACTCCTATCACCAATAATAACAATTTCCTTTGCGCTAGACTAGTTTGTAGCACTTGAAGGGAAGACATGGCCAAAGGTGACATATCCATATCTTTGATGATGTTATAATTTTGGGCAGCCCTTGCATGAGGATTGAATGCTGACGTATGAAGCATACCCTTAGGAGGCAGACAAATTACCATATCAGGATTTGGTTTTTCAATGTGTAATGGTTCAGAAGAAGGAGGAGTAGACGCAGAAGTTTGACCAAATGAACTAGAAGCATATCCATTTTCAACCATAACTCTGGAAGACATCATCATGATATCTGCCAACAGGGATGAGGAGGATTGGCTGTGAGAGACCATTTTACTGTCTTGAGGAAAAGGATCCTTCAAAACAATGGGTGTGGGTGAACTTTTGACAAATTTGGAAACTTCGGCCCGATGAGGGCACTCCTTAGTATAATGATCTTCCTCACAAATCAAGCAAGGATATTGAGGTTTCCTCTTTTCATCAGATGGTTCATTCTTGGCTGATTTCTCCTTAGAGTGGTTGTCTTATTTAGTTTTTCCTTTTCCCTTTTTCTTATTTCCGGATGATTTACCTTTTCCAGTAGATGAATCTACGATGTTGATTTTGGAAGTAATTCCAAGAGAAGGATCTTCGTCAGGTGAATTAGATAGAGCCGAAACTTGAATATTCTTAGAATTTTTCTTTTTGTTCTTAGTCTTCTAGTTCACAGAACCAATCATGCCATCTATGACATGTGATCTTGGAAGAGGTGGATTATTTGGAGTAGATCGGGGTAAATCTGGGATCTTTTCATACAAAGTACCAGACTGAGTATAAACAAGATCGGGATATTGAGCGCAAGGAATTACCCACTCTTCAGTTACAACACCCCTTTTGGCTACATCTTCAGTTATTACTGGTAAAAGTGATTTTATAAAACATTTGGCTAGAATCTAGTCTGGAATGTAAACTTTAACTAGGTGACGTCTTCGTCTCCATTCATGAATGTGATTTGAGATATGGGTAGACGTTGACTGCTTTAAAGAAGTAAAAATTTCAGTTCCATTGTCATACCGAATGGGTAACTGAAAATGGGTCAAAAAGGTTGTAGCAAGGGCATTGAACGTGTTGAAAGAAGTGTGTGGTAATTCTACATACCATTTGGTTTCCGAACCGATTAGGGTTCGTTGGAAAAGTCTTAATCTAATAGAATCATCATTTAACGAGTTGGACGTGCACCAAAGATGGTAGGTCATGACATGGTTGGATGGATCTTCACCCGACTTACCTTCGAACTTAGGAATGTCACTGGGAAACTTAGTAGGAATAGCCGGCCAATAGTGTAAATAAAGAAGTGGATCATTAGTTAACCAAGAGAGGTCAAGAAAATCCAAAGTTGCAATGAAAGGAAACTGGCGATTGGGGTCCTGTGATGGATATTGATAACCCTGAGGGGCGAGTCCCATACTAGGAGAAGGATATCCAAGATATCCTGGGATAGCCTAAGCAGTTGGAATCTGCATACCTCCTGGGTATCTAGGATGAACCATACCTTATTGCAGTTGAATAGGTTGTTGAAATATATGAACTAGGTACAGTTGATTTTGGAAGGCGAGATTCTAACCCATTTGACCTTGAAAAAACTATCCTTGAAAGGGTTGACCTTGGAGAAAATGAGTTTGAAAAGGTGTGACTTGAACAAACTGCCTCTATGGTATACCTTGGAAAGATAGCCCTTAAAATGTTACTTGCATATATGGAACACTAGGCTGAACAACAGGTGTTTGAGGTGTTGATGGAATCATAGGAATAGATTGAACACCAAATGCCTGAGGTAAAGGCTAAACAAGAGGTTGCATAGTAACTTGTGATGTAAGTAGAAAAATTATTTGCGATACTCCTGGAATTAGCATTCTAGGTGAACTTGAACTTGGGTTCTGAATAGACATTGCCATAGCAGATTGCCCTACAGTTTGATGGGTACTTTGGGTGGACTGCTAAAGCGATTGTTGGGTAGGTGTCGATGAGGTAGCCTGGATGGTTGGTTGAACTTGAGAAGACATACCTTCAAAAGGCAGTTGTTGCATAGGTTGTTCAAGAGGTTGGCCAGGTTGATACAAAGGCACTTGAGAAGCAACAAGAATTGACTATTGAGAAGGGTTCCAGATTGTATTCAATCCAGGGTAAGGCATTCCATAGGCAGATTGAGGCATAACAGGCTGACCAAAACCGGTTTGAGGCATTTGAGCATAGTTAAAGTAGTTTTCGGCGGGGGGTTTCCCCCCAGATGCAGGGTAAGGTCCACCAAAAGGTTGTCCTCCAGGTGGAGGATACGATGGTTTCCCCCCAGGCGGATAATAACCACCTATTGGGTTAGCTTGTGGATTACCAACATTATGATAAATCATATTAATGGCTTGTTCAGATGCCAAACCTTCATTGGTAGGGTTAATTACACTAGTTGACATGTTTGAAGATGGGTCCGAGGAAGAAGCTCATGAATCAGCTCTTGTGAGAGAATGATATCCAGGTGGTAAAATACCACCATAAAATTGGACTCCAGAGAAGTGGAATACATGGATGTATCTGTCACGACACTTCTAGGAATCATTGTGGACTAGTCAAAACTGGGTATGGTAGAATAAGGAGTCGTGTAATGTGGAATCCCTTGCCCTAAAAAGTTCAAGGGTGTAAAATACCAAGGGTCAAGGTGAAGAGATCGAAACAAAAGTTCTGAGATATCCACAAGTTCACTGGTAGAAACTAGAGGTTCTTCCTCTTCATTTGAAACAAGTTCTTCAATGGAAATAAGACTAGGAGGAAGACTATCAGTAATGATAAGTTTCACATGCAGTGAAAGTGGAGGATCTGGAATATGTGTTGTAGCAAGTGTATGAATTTCAAGCTCAGAAATATCAGACTCAGGTTCATCAATATCTAGTTTGCAAATGGGATTTCTATTAGAATATTCTACGGTATCTAATTCAGTTTGAATGATTTCAGTAATTTGTAAATCAGCTACTGCTGAGTGTGATGTTCAATTTTGAGTTTGAACAAATTTATTTTTTGTTACTTCAATGCCTGAAATAGTAGATGTTATAGGTTGATTAACTTCAATTCCTCTTATATCAGAATATATAATAGTAGAAGTTTCAGTTTCTACCATAGTTCCAGTTTCAGATGATTTAGATTTTTTTGCTTTAATCTTTTCTAACTAACTCGATGTATACTTAGGGGGATCCCCGAGTATCCTACGTGATTGTCTTGGTAGTTCTTCCACAATGATTTTTTTTAAAATTATTCATCACACAATATCTAAATTACACCTAAAGTCTCTAAAAAGTAAAAGAAAACAACACAGAAAGTAACACACGCTAAAAATCTAGGAGTTCAAACCACACAAACTTACTCTTCACAGAGATCAATATATACTAGTTGGTGATGAAATCCAACATCGAAGAGATCAAGGTGAATTTTTTTATAGAAAATGAGTATTTGGACTAGCTGCTTTGACAACCTACTTAATGAAACGGTCTGGTGTAAGTAACTCTGCTATAAACCATCCCGAGCAAAGATTACCTTCTAAAGAGTCCAAGTGAGTCTAGCCAACGTCTGTTCCAGGTACAGCAAGACCTTCCCTCTGCCATCACCTTAGGTAGATCCCTAGGATTATAGTCATTATGTTCACCAAATACAACAATTTTACCTGGGGGACAGTCGTAGATCGGACGTACACGCAAGGGAAGAGTAACAAGATCAATCCCCTTGAAGGCTCCTCCACATGATCAATTGGAGGTTTACTTTCAAGTGACCCCGAGTACCTTTTGACACCGTTGTAATACATGTAAATAACTGTATCTAAGCCAATGAAGTGGGTGAGATCACTTCACCAGAGTTGACACGTGTAGTTTTTAACCCCGTACATAAATTACCTGCATATGAATTGTTAAACGTAGAAAATAAACAATGCAAGAGCATAACACATAAAACACATATACACAGATATTTTCCCCTGGATCCTAAAACCAGGACTACCAGCTTGATTTTTCATTATTTTCCTTTCAATGTTACAATACATATTTATACATTCCGAAGCATCCAATACCATGGACTGAAAAACCATCGCGTCCAAAACCATGTGCGAAAATCATGCACAAAACCATAAGTGGATCCGCCCAACCTAACATAGGGTCCAAAACCCCATAAAGTGGGGTTACAAGTGCACCTCAAACCCCTTGTGACCTCCCCACCCCCGCGCAACCCACACCCCCCCCCCCCCCCCCACCTACACAATCGGTGCAACGAAGGGGGGCTCCGCCCCCCCTCTAACCCCCCAATTAACTATGTGGGCTGGTCATGGAAAGAATATAACACAACCCAACATTCTACTACTTGTTGTTTTCTTTCCATAGGGAGCCACAAGAGAGCTTAGTCATTTTTCCAGCCCTGAAACACCCATTGTCTCTCTACACCAAGAGAACTTCTCATAGCTCACAGATTTTGTCAATGCATCTATAATATTCTTCAAAGTGTATACCTTTACCAGCAACACCTTTTTGTCTTCTATCATATCCCTCGCAAAGTGATACTGAACATCAATGTGCTTTGTCTTTGAATGATATGCGGGGTTATTTTCCAAGAAAATTGCACTTTGGCTGTCACAGACCATCCTTATAGCTCCATGTACTAACCGCATACTTGAAAACAATATTTGCAACCAAACTACTTCCTTGCTTGCATAAGTGGCTGCCATCTATTCTACCTATGTAGTTGATAGTGCCACTACAGATTGTTTCTTACTCATCCAACTAATTTCACCTCCAAATAGGTTAAACACATACCCACTTGTAGATCTTCTCTGATCCAGATCTCCAGCCCAGTTTTCATCAACAAAGCCACAAATATTCAACATTCTGTCCAATCCTGATCTTCCTTGGTAGCGCAAACCATAATCACTAGTGCCACGCAAATACCTAGAAACCTGCTTCACTGTTGTCCAGTGCTCCTTCCCTAGTTTTGACATAAACCTTCTCAATACTCCCACTGCATGTGCAATGTCTAGTCTAGTACATACCATTGCATACATCAGGCTACTGACTGCACTTGCATATGGAACATAGGACATGTCCTCTTCCTCTTCTTGTGTCTTGGGACACTGTTCAGCAGATAACCTCACACCTACAGGAATAGGAACCTTCACCGGTTTGCTATCCTGCATATTAAACCTCTGCAATATTGTCTCGACATACTTCCTTTGGTTTAACCAGAGCTTCCTCTTTGGCTGATCTCTTTTAATTTCCATGCCTAAAATATAGTTTGCAGCACCAAGATCTTTCATGTCGAATTTGGAGGACAATTGGGTCTTCAAATCCTGGATAATTTCTTTGTCTTTTCCAACTAGAAACATATCATCCATAGTCAAGACCAGATAAATAACATGGTCACCAATTAATTTAAGATACACATAGTGATTTGCTTTGCTTTTGGTGAAGCCAAGTCCCCGTATAAATGTATCAATTTTCTGATACCACATCCTTGGTGACTATTTTAACCCATATAGAGACTTCTTTAACTTGCATACCAGTTATTTCTTACCCTTCACCGCAAAGCCTTTAGGTTACTTCATGTAGATCTCCTCTTGCAGATCCCCGTGAAGAAATGTTGTCTTCACATCCATCTATTCTACCTCAAAATCAAAAGCAGTAGCAACAGATAAAAGTAATCTAATAGAAGTTACCTTGGCAATAGGAGAAAAAATATCAGCAAAATCAATTACCGGCACTTGGGAATAACCTTTTGCTACCAACCAAGCTTTGTATTTCTCCACTTTTCCTTCTGCATTTGTCTTCTTTTTGAACACCCGTTTGCTACCAATGGGTTTCCTTCCAACCGGCAACTCCACTAGATCCCAAGCCTCATTTTTGTTCAAAGATGCCATTTCATCAACCATGGCCTCTTTCCAAAGTTTTCCATCCTCTGAATCCATTGCTTCCTTCACAGTTCTGGGATCATCATCAGTAACAGACAAAGTAAAATTTGAAGAGAAAGCAAATGGACTATACCTTTCTAGCTGCCTTCTTTCTCAAACTGATCTTCTCACAGCCGGAGTTTTTGGTGCTTCATCTTCTGATTCCTCCTCTGCCGTAGAGTCTGATTCTTCCTCCTTTAGCTCAAACTCTATCTTCTCAGGTTCCTTTGGTTGGACTTCATGTTTAATAACATCTTTCACCTCTCTAAACACCATATCTCGGCTATACACATTCTTCCTTGTTACTGGGTTCCAAAGCTTATAACCCTTTAAACCATCCTTATACCCAATAAAGATGCACTTTTCAGATTTACTATCCAACTTGGTTCTTTTCTCCTTTGGAACATGTACATATGCATCACATCCAAATACCATTAGATGTGAAAGAGAGGGTTTCTTACCGGTCTGTACCTCTTGTGGAGTCTCATCCTCCAACGCTGATGAAGGTGACCTGTTGACCAGGTAACATGTAGTATCCACCGCCTCCACCCAAAATTCCTATCCTAACCCGGCACCACTGAGCATGCTTCTTGCCCTTTCCATCAATGTCTTGTTCATTCTTTCTGCAACTCCATTTTGCTGAGGTGTATATAGAGTAGTCTTCTGCCATGATATACAACACTTCTTACATAATTCTTCAAATTCCTTGCTGTAAAACTCTCCACCATTATCTGTCCTCAGCACCTTTATCTTCTTCTCTGTCTGGTTTTCCACCAGTGCCTTAAATTCTTTAAACCTGTCAAAGACTTTAGATTTCTTCTTAAGGAAATATATCCATGTATTCCTTGAGAATTCATCTATAAATGATACATGGTACACATACTTACCTAGTGATGGAACCTTCACAGGTCCAAACACATCACTGTGCACAAGCTCTAATATCTGTTTCACCCTCTTACCACTAGAGAGGAAACTCACCCGATTCTGCTTCCCATATACACAATTTTCAGAGAAATCAAAATCCAGAGAGCTATTACTCATACCTTCTACCATACCTTTACCATGAAGTATTCGAAGGCCCTTCTCTCCAATATGTCTAAGCCTTTGATGCCACAGTATGGTAGTTTCTCCAGAGACCACTAGATTTTCTGCTCCACTTTTAGGAACCACAGAATTGTTGCACCCATCAATAACAGTGCTACCTTGCATCTTGTACAGAGTTCCAATACGAACTCCCCGCATCAATACCAATGCTCCCTGAACCATTTTGCAGGTATGCTTCTCGAACACTATTTTTACACCCGCATCATCCAACTTGCTTACAGAAATTAGATTTCTGGATAATGCAGGAATATGTAGAACACCTAGAAGTGTTCTGACCCTTCCACCTTGCAACTTCAACTTTACTTTTCCGCGACCAACGATTCTAGCCTTCCTGTCATCCCCTAAGAAGACATCACCACCATCGTATTTCTCATACTCGCAGAACCACTCTCTATGGGGAGTGAAGTGAAAGGATGTACCTTAGTCAATCAACCATGCCTCATGATCTACATGTGTACTTGAAGAAGCCAAGTACACATCAACACCTTCATTTGAGGTGGTTTTCGCCTCTGCAGAAGGAGCCTCATCAGATCCCTTTCCTTTGTTAGGAGTTTTAGATTTACAGTCCCTTTTGTAGTGGCCTTCCTTTCCGCGTTTCTAGCACACCACCTTTACAAGTTTTCCTGGAGATTTAGATCTCCCACTCGATGACTTATTTTTGTTTCTGTTCTGGGACCGTCCTCATACAGACAAGGCATCACCATTCTGGCTCTCCATATTTTTCTGTCTCATCTCCTCCATCAACAAGGCTGAGACTATTTCATCAAATAGAAGGGCAGTTGCATTACTACCTATTGCAATAACCAGACTATCCCACGAATTTGGTAGAGAAAAGAACAAACTGATGCACTTATCTTCATATGAAATTTTAATATCAACAAACGCTAACTGACTTACCATAGTATTAAATGCGTTCATATGCTCTGTCACCGAGTCTCCATCTTTCATCCTCAGGTTATACAACTTTTTCCACAGGAACAGTTTATTCACCAGAGACTTAGATTGGTATAAAGTCCCTAACTTGTCCCACAAAGCCTTTGCTGTAGCTTCCCCTGATACATTCAGCAATACTGAATCTGAGACACACAATCGTATTGTTCTCTTTGCGTTCCGATCCAACTTCTTCCATCTTTCATTGGACACTCTCGTTGGTTTAGTACCTGGATCTACCGTGATCTATTGATCTTTATCCACCAACAAATCCTCCATCTTGAGTTTCCACAACTCAAAACTCTAACCACTAAATTTCTCGATCTCTATCTTTCCACTGCTCTCCATCTTCTTTCATCACCAGAATCGATCTCACAGATTTCCCACTGAACAGGGTATACCACAGGCCCAAGCGAAACCCCTTAGCAAAAAAGGCGTCCCCTTGAAGCCAAAACAGCTCCGATGCCAAATGTAGGTTATAATCCCATACAGAAATTACCTGATGCGAAAGCATAACACATAAAACACATATACACAGAGATTTTCCCCTGGATCCCAAAACTGGGACTGCCAGCTTGATTTTTCATTATTTTCCTTTCAATGTTACAATACATATTTATACATGCCAAAGCATCTAATACCATGGACCGAAAAACCATCACATCCAAAACCATGTGCGAAAATCAGGCACAAAACCATAGGTGGATCCTCCCAACCTAACATAGGGTTCAAAACCAAAATTTTATGGGGCGCTGCCCCGAACCCCATAAAGTGGGGTTACGGGTGCACCTCAAACCCCCTGTGACCCCCCCGCTACATAATCGACGCAATGAAGGGGGGCTCCGCCCCCCGTCTAAACGCCCAGTTAACTATGTGGGCTAGTTGTGGAAAGAATATAACACAACCCAGCAACACGACCTCGTGCTTAACTCATGTATAAGAAGAGCTTCCTAGTGAAAAATGGAAATACTTGGATTTTCTCTCCCTAGCTGAATATTCTATTATTTGTTTGTAGCTTTGGAAAGTTTACTTACTTCCTTATTCCAAAGCCTAGACTTGAGCTACTGTAGGTGAAAAGAGCCCTAGAAAAAAAAAATATTCCAAGTGAATTTTAATTAGTGCTATATTATTAAGATGTTATTTTAGTCAATGGGTAATGGAGGTGAAATTTATGATGTTGTGATGACTCAAAATCTTAATGCACTCTAAAATGTAAAAGAAACTTTCAATTTTCGATGAATTTCTATTTAGAGAAAAGAAAGATTTTTCTTTGATTTTTGAGAAAGAAAATGCAACAACTCACAACTTTTCAAGTTTCCTCAAAACAACCAATTTCACTATTTTGTAATGAAAAATGTAGCCAACAATCTAATTTCTAGATTTCCGTAGTTATTAAAATAAAATAACAAACTCTTTTCTTATAATCACTTGATACTTTCAAGCACACATAAATCAATCAAGAAGATGAAAGCAAGACATATTCTCATATGAATGCTTTGATTTGATGATAATAATAGTGCAATTATGAAAATTTTTCCAAGATGAAAGCAACAACTTCTTTTTCAAGCAAAAATAACTATGATTCCTTCACAAAAGCACAATGTCTTTAGAAACCATAACTTGTAATTCAATGTAATTTTGACTAAAAATAAATAGTTTTTAAAGCTTAACCTATGTATTTGACAGAACAAAATAAAAATATCAATGAAAGAAAGACAGTCAAACTTGTTTTGATCAATCAACAAATTAACTAGTCAAAACCCTAAGGTATTCTTCCAAAAAAACCTAATCTTTAGAAAATCATCAACAAAGAAATCAATTGAGTTCAAAAAAGACAACACACAGTCCAAACAATTAGAATGACACTTTCAGAAAGACAAATTCAGGTCCGGATTGAATCTATAATGAAAATTAAAAAAAAATCAGGGACTGTGTGGTTTTCCAGTAGACAACAATGCACATGTGCTCAATTGCTACGGCAAAAAGGGAGTAGATCTGCGCTCTGTGTACAAACATAAAGGATGCAGGGAAGGAAAATTTCCTTCATTTGTATTAATCAAAAGATAAGAGGAGCCTTACAACCTTCGCCTTGATTCTGTGAGGTCCCTCCTAAATGCCTTCAATATCCTCCTTAGATAACAAGCTCTCCAATCTCAAACTAGCAACATAAGTTTGTATTCTCTGAATTCTGACCTCCTTCATCCCTCAACCCTCTAGTGCTTTTATAGATTAAAGAGGGGGAAGTTTCAAATCCCTAAGAAAAGGATGAACCTCCTTTAGTGAAGGATTAGGTTACCATGAGAAAAGGGATGGAGATGCATCTTATGAGGGTTATAGTTCGAATAGTCATCACCTGGAAGCTTTCAGTTGGGAAATATTTGACCAACTAGGTTTCTAGAATGTAGTTTTTATTTTTACTTTCTAGAATTCACCTGCAAGGGTTTATAGTTACAGTCAGAGCACATCTTTGTGTTGTTCTCAGAGTAATTTCAACGCATGCATGGGAAACACTAGAGAAATCGGTGCAGCTGGAACTTAAGAATGTGTGAGAGCTATTTGACCCAAATTTCTCATTAACTTTTACATATTTTGATTTGTTGGACTTCTAAGGGAGATGGTTTCAACATGTTCATGGATGGTAATAATATCCATAAACTGATCAAGTGTCATGGAAAAAAATTGACGTGTAACAACATCACATGGTCTCTGGATGCAGAAATATGGTTCTATCATCCCCCAATACTGCTTCAGGTGAGGCTGCAGCCTATACTATGTAGGTTGTTACTGAAAGGGCCAACAATTAGGGTTTTTTTGGTTGGCGTGGATAAATATGAACCTAGGTCAGGCCCCCTTAAGCCAACATTTGGTATAGGAACTTGTTGCATTTGAAAAGTGGGTTGTTGATTTTATTGGACCTATAATCCTCCTACTCATCACTCTCATGCCCGATATATTATTTCAGCAACTTACTATCTCACCGATTCAGCGAACGCTGCTCTAATTAAACACTATACACAGATACAACCACTAGATTTATTTTTGTGCATATCATTAGTAGGTTTGGTTGTCCTCGCAGCCTAACAAGTGATCAGGGTTCTCACTTTATTAATGAAACAATTCATACTCTATTGAAAAATTTCATTATTCAACATCACAAAAGTACCCCATATCATTCGCAAGCGAATGGAACTGTTGAAGCATTTAATAAAATTATAGAGAAGGGGCTCACTAAGGGTTTTTATACAAATCGTGATGATTGGGATGAATAGGTTCCCACTACCTTATGGGCTTACAGGACTAACTATCAGGAGAAGGAATAGGTATACCCTAGTTGGACTAGTTTATGGAAGCAAAGTTGTTGTTCCTGCAGAGTTTATTGTTTTGAATCTCTTCATTTCATATGCAACTAAAATTTCAGAGGATGAATCTCTTCCTGATTGAGATAGTGAGTTGTTGTAACTCGACAAACCTGATTCCTTTCATATTTCCATCATATAGTTGAAAAGGAGTGCCAAAAATCTTGGCATGATTGTCACATCAAGAAGAAGTCCTTCTTTGTAGGTGACCAAGTCTTACTCTATGATAGAAAATACCATAAACATCCTGGTAAGCTCCAAATGCATTAGATCAGTCCTTTCTATGTTGCAGATATTAAATATTTTGGTGTTGTCTATCTTGCTCAGCTTGATGGTACTCTATTTTCTAGATGGGTGAATGACACTCGCCTGAAACCCTATTTTTCTGGTTCAACTTCCAATTAAAGTGATCTCTCCTCGTGAGAGTCGTAGGTAGGTGTTAGGATCATCGTGTCATTAGTAGTCTTTTGTCTGTCTGGTAGTTTGTTGATTTTGTATTTTCCACAAGAGTCTTCTAGTTTTCAGTCGCAACCCGATGCAACCAATTGTGGTCGGGGATATTTTTTCGTATCTTGTCTTTTCAGAGTCATTATTACTTGTCCCGACTGTCATTGGTTCTAATTGTTGCAGAGTTAGTTACTAAATCTGTATTTCAATTCCCGATAAGATTTTATTTTGTCGTTTTTTTTTGTTACGTCACCACATCCCTCGGTACATGTCCGGATCACTTGTAATTAATTTGAAAGTTAAGTTGCATTTCCCACACCTAACAACTAAGTCTCTGCCAATTGGTCTATATCTTCCCACTTCTTGTCTTCGTCCTCATTTTTTCATGTCGTGTGTTTTAGTTTCCACTCTAGCTCTGCTATCACCCTCCCCTAAACCTTGTTTTTCTTCTCATCCTTCTGTCTAATTTGTGTACACCCATTTCCCTATGAATATGGTTTGCTCAGGTAAACCCACTCTCAGTCTATACCCCATTGATTCTCGCATCCACTCTCAAGATGATTTTTTGGGAAAGTACGATAAATCTCATCTTGTGGATAACAACTTGTCTGATTCTACTATGTTCACTACTCTCCAGACTGATATTTTCATGGATCCCAATACCTATTCAACCATGAAAGTTAGAAATGTTTTTCATCAATTCAAACAATTCACCCTTATCCTTCTATGGGACTTACCTGTGTTTGGAACCAATGGTGAGGTAATGCAATGCACAAAGTTTTTGGACAACCAGCTTCATGTGGGTTCACTTTGGTTGGACCTTGAATACCCCATCCATGCAATTTATATTCATAAGATTACTGGATTCTCTGCATATGGTGTGAATGTTAAGTTGACCTTTCAGAAAAGAGCCAAGTGTGGAAAGAAAACGGATGAGAACAATCTATAAAATAAGTATGGTAATGCCCAAAAAGGCCTAGGAGAAGTTCTAGATATGATTCTTATACAATCCATGTTTCTTCTACAATCATTTCCACTAAGCTCATGCGCCACTACACTAGAGAGGAATGTACACTAGATTTCATTTTTATTATTGAAGCTTGCATTCATGGTGATCAACTAAATTGGTCCAGTTAACTTCTCCATGAATTATTTGAGGTTGCTAATGATATCTATGGTAATGCCAAAAAACGCTGAGGAGCAGTTCTAGATATGATCAACAACATGCCAATCTGTGTTTCTTCTACAATCATTGCCACCAATCTCATGTGCCACTACACCAAACGGGAATGTACACTAGATGCCATTTCTCTTGCTGAAGCTTGCGTTCATGGTGATCAACTAAATTGGTCTAGTTATCTTCTCCAAAAATTATTTGAGGCTGCTAATGAAATATATGCTCGATCCACTTATTTTGTTTTCGGCTACCTAATTATTCTGCTTGCCATGTCCAAATGGTGTCCTCTAGACGAACGTGACCTTGCTATAATTGATGTAGAAGAGCCCCATGCCTATATGTATGCACCATGGTGAAGTACTAAAGATACTGTAAACAAAGATTTTAACGACCTCGCTTTTGATTACTGGTACAATAAGATGGTCATTATGACAAATACTATTTCGTGAGTGTTGATTCCTTTATTGTACCAATATTTTCCTTTAATTTGGTTTGGTATCTCTCACAGTTCCTACTATCTTCGGTTGATGCATGTTTCCTCAGATACTTTCTCTATGCACCCATTGTCATTTTATATCAGCGAAAATGATTTCCACACTAAAGTTGGAAGTTGGCCAGGGGTTATTGCATGACATCAATATGGCCAAATTTTCTATAATATCGACATGATGAAGCCTGTTGAAGAAGCCCCTTCAACTTCTCGCAAGCATTTTGAAGATGCACCTGAGGACCTCCAGCCCCTTTTGAAGAAATCTAAGGAGTGTGTGAGCTCATCTTATGCCACTTGGTCTAAGGTTGGTTCATATGTGCAACAAACACTTCAGGTACATCAACTTACCCCTATGTCCATTGCACCACCTGTTATTACATCTACTATTCCACATGCTACCATTTTTACTCCTTTGTCACCTCGCCAAGTTCATAGCACTCCCTCTACCTCTACTTTCATCGACCTTGATGCCAAACCGACAGTCACAGATTCTACGGTGCTTGTGCAAGAAGAATTACCTCCACCCCCACATACAACCTCTGAAGGGACACCTCATTCATCTGCCGCTACTTTCTCTAACCACCCTGATTCACCTGTCGCCCTTGATGACCCTACCGAGATGGAAACTGAATCTCCCATTGTCGTTTTTTCTCATATGTCTGCTATTTTTTTTCCCAACTGTTAATCATTCCATCTCATCCATCTTCATAAGATCCTCCGCTCATTTCAGCATAACAGTTTTTCAACTTCATAAAGGATCCTGAACAATGTCATCAATTAATTTCCCTTTCAGCCCAGCAGCATGACCTCATCACTTTCATTCTAGCACTTGTTTTGCATCGCATTAAATAGAATCAAAGGGGCACTACTTAGCATGAAAGTTCACCACAAGATCAATCAGAGAGGTTGGTTGCTAGTGGCCAACCACTGCAATATAGACTCCCGCCAGCCAGAGAAATTATGGTTGACACTCTTAGTACTTGGTCTTCCCATCAGCTCATTCAATTCATTCATGCCTCTGTTTCTCAGTTGGAGCACCGTTTGGTTCAGACAGAGACTAGGTGTATTGATCTTCAGGTCACTTGTGAAGAACAACAACATCAATTGACTGTTGCCTTAGTAGTACAAACACAATTATGTTTTGAAAAGGAGGGATTAGAGTCCTAGGTTAGCATGATTCATTCTCAATTGCAATCTATATGGTTGACCCTTGCTCCATATGCTACCAAGAAACTTGAAGATTTTTTCGCCTATGCCCCTGCCGAATGTTGTAATATTGTTGAAGAAGCATGTCAACAGCTAGTGTCCAAGTATGTAGAGCTCTAGGACACTGTCAAATCTTTCTTTGATCCTTTTGTCTTCTATCGCGCTTAGCTTAGTGAAAAATTGTAGACTGCCACTTCTCTTCGAGCTACCCTACCTTAGGTCATGCAAGAATCCCAGCATGTGTTTTGCCATATTTCCAATGCCAGTCATGTCATCGCAAAGAAGCATGCAACAATTGATCCTTTGCATGATAATGTTTAGAATATTCACCAGAAAGTCTTAGACTACCGATCTAGGAGTTAAGAAACAAATCCTTGACCAAGGCGATGTTCTATATCCCCAAATTAGCCAGCTAGAGGATGCAACCCAGGTCACCAAGCGAATCCTCTATGGCCTTCCATTGGAAGCTCAAAATAATTTCATGACCTTGAGCACGTTGTCTACCGTTGTGGATTAACAAATTCAGAGATTGGTTAAGTCTTAGCCCAAATACCTCAATGAGCAGACCGTTACCGAGTTCTCAGCCAAGGTTTCCACACTTATGGACTCATGGAACTCATCTATTTTTGCATTCACCAGTTTCAAGGAGTCCGCTCTTTAGACTGTTCCAGAGTTGGGTCCTTCATTTGAAGGTACCACAACTGAAGCTAGTGGAAGCCATCCCGCAACAGATTCAGAAGCAACAACAATAGCACATTGACTCGAGGGCGAGTCAATAGGATGTGGTCGAGGCATGTTGGGTCCTTTGTTTTTGGAAGGATAACAGTTGTGAAGGACATTTTGGATGAAACTGCTAGAAATAGAGCATCGAAAAACTAAAATGACAGTGAGATGGCTTGGAACTCATGCAATGGAAAACAAGGGAGCATGCCAAAGAACTAGGAGCGATTTTGATATTTTGATACAGTCAAACAGAAAACCAGAATGATGGCCCTAGGTATTGAAAACCATGGATCAAGCGAGCGAGGTATCAAAGCAAGCAAGCGTGGTTATAAAAGAAAACAGAAGGAAACGAGAAATAAGTTTAGATAGTGCTGCAAATTTCAAATCGAGCCTGAGGATTAGATAGGGTTGAGCATCTAGAGTTGTTTCACTTTGAGATCTAGATTTGTAATGTTTTGGTTATGTATTTCTTGTAGATTTTGATATTGCACACAAGTCTGTAACTATTGCAAGTTGTAATGTTGTTGTTTGTAATGAAATTGTTCTTTGATGGTAATTAATATAAGAAAGATGGGATTTCTGGCATCTCTCTATGTAATTTATGGGCCCCTTTAAAATTTTATGCTTATGTTAAATTTCTTATTGAATGCATATTGTGAATGGTTAAGAATGAATGTTGTGATAGTTGCGTAATTCATATAATAGGCAGATCCAAATCCCCTTTATCTTTCCATTGTTCTTGCTTACCTTGGGTGAGATTCTTCTTCCTTTTGGAAGGAGTGAATATGTCGGAGAAGTGATAGACTACACAGGCTTTTTGTTGGCACCCTCGGTCGAACCCTGGGTCAATTTTAAAGTAAATTTTCTTGCCAACACCAGCATGCCTTCGCTCACTATGCAAGTTTTCTTTTTTTTAGAAGAATAGGAGTTGGAGGGTAAGCATGATGAAGGTGTCATATTTTGAAGACAAATCTCTCATTAGGATAAGCACTTTAATGAGAAAAAAAATCACAATATTGACCACTCACTTCTTACCATTCCCACACCTTAATGCCTTGCTTCCTGAAAGATGTTTTGAATAAGTTTTAAGGGTTGAATATAATAGTATGGGTTGCTAAAATGGAGCACTAATTTTCCCTTGATGTCATAGTGGATGACCTATTGAAACTCAAAATGGTGTCCTTTATCTAGATCGAGAACATGGGCAGTTGTGGCAATGGCATGAGAAACCTTCTTTAGGGCTCATTACATGGAAGTTGTCTGTGAAATCCCTAGTTTTCTTCCTTAGTAGGCATACTCAACTTTGGGGATACCTTACCAAGTGGATCAAATAGGAACAATGGAAGAATATGTTGATGATTTTGAATGTTTCGATGTTAGAACATAAATTTTAGCTAGTGATTTTTTTGAGAAAATATTTATATGGAATTGAGGAGGAAATCAAGGCTCAAGGGAAGATGATCCACATAGCCATACCGTTGGGGGCCACTTACATTACTCATCATGTACAATTTATATCTTATGTGTAACCAACCCTCTCACATTTACCCAAATCCACAAGCTCACTAGGTAAACATGAGGTGAGAGTTATTATGTGAGGCCCGATTTTCAAGATGCACTTATGGAAAATGGGGCCACATATCCAAAACTAACTAAAAACACATAGTGACACATGATCACACTATTATTAGCCTAATTTGACCCAACACTATTTCTTTTCAGTTTCATTTCCTTAAATTTAACAAAACTTTCTATTTTTGGTAATTTCTCAAGTTCTAAACTTCTGAGGTCATTTTGAGGGCCTAAATGACATTTTCAAGGAAAATAGAGAGATTGAAAAAGCGCCAAATTTTGTTTGACAATTTTTTTGCTTGGCCTTCTCATGGAGATCTTTGAAACAAGGTATTATGATAGTCAAATGGAGATCATATGCCAAAGTTACGACCCTAGGAAGTTAGAGGTCCCAATTACTCATTTATACAAACACTTTGTGTACATAGTACCTATAGGTTATAAATACATATTTGTTCACTAATTTAATAAGCTCACTAGAGAATCATTAAGAAGGCTCTATGCCCTCTCCACATAGCTACAACAACACTTATTAGTCCATACATTCATTAACTAATCAATAACTAAATAATTCATGACAAGAGCCATAGAAGATACACATCATATGAACAACATATAACCAGAAAATAACCAGCATATAAACCATGGAAACTTAGCCATAACATTGTGAACATAATTGATAAAAATGTATATGAATCACAATAAAAGAATAAATCTTATTACCATATGAAAATACCAACCAAGTAAGGGACTTCCACATACCACCGACCATAGATTGGGCTGAACCAAATCTCTCTTTCAACCAATCACCCCCGCGCCGTATTCCAAGCATGAATGTGGGATATGATGGAATACAGAAAGACAAACCAAAATAGGGCTTCCAAAGGCCAAACCACCTCAACCCCCAACCAATGCTTCCACTTCATGGATGAACATCACTAACACCAACCAGATCAATGTCTACCCAAGAAATCGAAGGCTCCAGGAACTAGTAACTCAACTGACAACCTTCCAGGGCTCCAAAGCATTTTTCCAACCCAATTCAAGGACTAGTAACTCAACCTAGCAAGGGCTCTAGATCTTTTGTCCCAACCTAGGCTCCAAGACTAGTAACTCAACCCGGTAAGGGCTCTAGATCGTTTGTCCCAACCTAGGCTCCAAGACTATTAACTCAACCCAATTTGTTCCAAGGATTCCAGAGCATTTGTTCCAAACCACAACCATAAGGAATTATGAGCACCAAATAGAAAACAATTAAGTGGAAAAAGCCCACAACACCATGGTTATCTAGGAAATGGCAAGGCAAGGCTAAAACCACTGCTAATTTAAGCAATCCTCCATGCCAATGACAACACGTAACCATATAATCATATGGATACACCATGCATCCATAAATCAACAAGGAAAACACACATGCAATCTATTACCTACAAAGAAAATATAGCTATAGTTGTTGATCCACATGTTCCCTTGTGCTTTCTTGCTTTCCTTTTCCTTATTTCTCCAATCCAAGTGAAAACTAGAGTGCTCCAAGTATGCTCCAAGAAAACTCTAAGTGTGCAAGAGTAAGAGAGAATGAGAAAATAAAAGAGAGCTCCAAGATGAAACTGAAAAAAAGTTGTGAACTAATCCTCATAAGAATTTTTATCATTGAGGCCTCTATTTTCTTCATTTTTCCTTAAATTTCATCGTCATGCAATTATGTGACCTTTCATCTCCCTTTTCTCCTATTTTCCTTTATTTTCACAAATAAAATGCCAATTAATGCCACTTGCCTTTGACAATGCCTTTGCCAATTTCCATAGCCATTTATTAATCACAAGTGATCCCCATCACTATATTTTTACCAATATTCAACTTGGAATACGTGTCTTGTGACCTTGGTCTTATATTTTATTTACATAGAAAATCGACCAAGGGTTGTTACATTATGCCTAGTCCAAATGCACTTTGCTCCATGCCTGAGCCTAAATATGGTGTCTCCTTATCATCTCACACCACCCCTCAAGGTCCACATGTTGACATAAGTCAAAATGGTAGAATGTAGATTGAAGGGTCTTTACTACCACTGTGATGAAAAATATTTTCTAGAGCATAAATGTTAGCAAAAAAAATATTTATGGAAAATTTTCAAGACAATTCTAATGATGAAGTTAATGGAGGGATTGTGGAGGAAGTCATTTCCTTGCACTAAGGAAACACTATTTCTTAATTTACTAAGTGAATAACCTCAAATATTTCTTTATGCTTTGACCTATATTTCCTCTCATTATATTTTAAAGTTGGTTAGGTATGTTAAGCATGACAAGGACATTATCAATTATTGTTTTAAGAGACTTTGTCATAGGAATTTGAGCCTTGATCAAGGGGTCTTCTTCGAGAGCCTTTAGATTAAATTCTCTCTTAAGTTGAATTAAATATTTTCCCAAATAGATTCTACAATTCATGTTTTTTCATATTGAGTGGAGCATAATGAAGAGAAAGATTATTGCGAAAAACATGGCACAACACTTGAAGAAGGGGCCTTGCTTGTTAACAAAGAATCCAAGCTATGTTGGAACCCATGAGAGAATGTTTCAATGTGATTGTTTCATAGGCATGCATTGGTTTTGTTGTTATCTTGAGATGTTTCTGGTTGTTTTGGAACACTCTCAAGGCATCACATGCTGATTTTTGACCTCAAGTTGGCCCTTGAGTCTAAAGGGTCTCCCTCATCAATTTCAAGAAAGTTGACTGCTCACTATAACCAAGTATAAACTTATACATTAAACTCAATGGCTAGTTTTAAATGATAAGTGTTATGAAACTAGCTCACAAAAAGATAGAAAAGATAGATCAACGCCTTAGAATTCAGCCTCTTCGAGGGGGCAGCCTCCTTTACATTACAAAAATGAACAATTCTTGGATGATACAAATGAAAATACCTCCTTTATATATATAGGAGTCTAAGGGGTCATAATATAATTAGAGCCAACATAACAATAATAATGTAAGGGCACAATAATAACAATAGTGAGCTTCTATGGGGCACAATAATAGCAATATGGGGACTACATGGGCACAACAATATAATAAGGGGGTTGTACTAATAACAATGAAGGGTTACACTAGTAGTATAAGGACCTAACATGCTCCTCTCAATAAAAAAGTGTTGTCCTCAACACTTGAGTAGTTCTTGATGCTTCTATATAAAATTCTCATCCTTCCATGTGGAATCTTCAGTGGGTAAGTTATTCCACTTGATGAGATACTCTGAAATAGATCGATTTCGTAGCTGTCGACTTCTCGGTTCTATGAATGCTTCAAGTTCCAATATGATTTTTCCTTCCTTGTCAAGTTCTAGCAATATTGTTGGAACTCGGATCTTTGGTAACTTTTGAATGAGTTCCCACCCCACTTCACCATTCTTCCATTCATCCCTTGCTTTGTTTATCAAATTTGGTTGGATAATTATACCATCCTCCACCATTTCTGCAACCATATTTTCAATTTCACTCCTTTGGGCATATGGATATCTATAAGGCCTGATGTTTTGAGGAACACTTCTTGGAATAACATGATCATGATCATGAATACATGCGAGACCTTTGGGAGTCTCAAATACCTTGGAATGATTGTCTGAGACTTTTTTGAGATCTGGAGAAATAGATGATTTCAACGTGGGAAACATTAGCGAACATAATTGTGCAATTACGCCTCATTGTTCTTTCTTTAGAAGGTTTGTCATTCCATTAGAGATGATTATCTTTCCTGGTTTCCCTGTGATATCCCTCAATTCAACTTCCTTTCCTTCTGAAGAAAATTTCATGAAAAGTTATTGAAAATTAAAATCTATTATACCCAAGGATTGTAGCCATTGGACTCCTAGTACAACATCAGTACCACCCATTGGAATGGAAAGCATTGGGATATTCAATACATATTCTCCCATGGATAGCTTTATATTATGGCATTTTCCAGAGCAATTTATGGTTCCTCCACTTACAACCGTCACTTGACACTCTGGTGCTGGATATAGGAAGAAATTCAATTCCTTGGCTATCTTACAATGAATAAAATTATGGGTACTACCTGAATCAATCAACACTATTACCTTTTTCTTCTTGATATATCCTTCTATCTTGATAGTTTGAGGAGTGGTAATTTCTTCCAATGCATTACAAGATATGGTCGGATTCATTTCTTGATACGCGATGTGATCTTTCACTTCTTGAACATTTTTATTCTTGATATGTTCTTCTATATTGATAGTTTGAGGAGTGGTAATTCTGGCCAATACATTACAAGATATGGTCGGATTCATTTCTTCTTTTTCAATGTGATCTTTCACTTCTTGAACCTTTTTCTTCTTGATATGTCCTTCTATCTTGAGAGTTTGAGGAGTGGTAATTCTTTCCAATGCTTTACAAGATATGGTCAGATTAATTTCTTCTTTCTCTGGTGTTGGTTCCTGGTGTATATCCTCTTCTTTTGATTTTTCTTGATAATTTTCCTCCTCCTCTTCATAATCTATGCAAAATAATTTCTTCTCAGCACACTTATGACCTTTAGTGTATTTGCTATCACAATTGTAACAAAGACCCTTTTCTCTTTTTTCTTCCAATTGTTGTGGTGTAAACCTTGTAGGTTTTGGAAGGCTAGGAGAAAAAACACTTCCATAATTATAGTCATGAGTGGTGGGATTCCTTGTTTCCATAATTTTGCTTTCAATTTTTCTTGCCAACCTGAATGCCTTCTCTAATGAATTAAGTTCCCAAGACGAACCTCGTGTTGAATGTTATCCTTTAAAGTCTCTATGAATACATCAACCATTTTATTCTCTGGAATATCATTTACCCTTATATTCAATTTTTGGAAGTCCTCAATGTGCTTTGCCATTGAACCCTTTTGTTTGAGATTTATCAATTTGCTAAAGAAGGTGTTTCTCTCTGTATCCTCATAATGTGTTATCATTTCCTCTGTGAAAATTGACCATGTGACAAGTGGTTTACGAGAACAAAGCCCATTATACCATAAAAATTGATTCGGTTCTAAATAATTAGATGCAATATGTACCTTTTGTAACAGTGGTACACCATGTAGATCAAAATATTTCTCCATCTGTAGTATCCAATTTATCAGATCCTTGCCATAAAATTTCCTCATATCGCCTTTTCTTGATTTTAGGATCTCTCTCTTGAAACGACTGTAACTCTATAATTTCGGATCCTTAAGTTCTGAAATTTTGGCTTGTAATAGCCCTCTAAGTCCTCTTTCTAACTCTACAATTCTGATCGCAATTGGATTCCCAAAGAAAGATTTATTCCCAATCTCCTATGATGACCTAATTACAGACTAGTTCAGTAGAGTGACATTGTACGACATGCGACGTGACACTGTTTCAACCTTAGGTTCTGAAAATTATACCCAAAAAAACTACAGTCCATCCTCTTTCTATAACGTCTTACGAAAATTCAATCTAATGCTCAGAGCGAAAGTTATGACGATTTCCCCAAGGTGACCTGTTTGGAATGTAATTCAGTGGTCTGCAATTTTTTTATTTTTTTTTATTTTTTTATTTTTTTATTTTTTATTTTTTTTATTTTTTTATTTATTTTATTTTTTTTTATTTTTTTTTCTCTGAAACTTCGTAGCGAAAGAGTTATAGTGAAACTTCCACGACGACCTGATTTAGATGAAATTATGAATCTTGCAAAAACCCTAACTTCCTTAGATCATATCTCCGAAAATAGAGCGAGAAAAAATCTGAAATTCAGACCCGCAGTTCACTGCAATTTCGTGTCAAATGGTTTTTTTTTTTTTAGCTTCTAAAAATTCGTAGAAAAAAATTTATATAAAAAATTCCACAATGACCTATTTGGAGCAGCGAAACCCTAGAATCCAAAGCTCTGATACCAAATGTTATGAAACTAGCTCACAAAAAGATAGAAAAGATAGATCAACGCCTTAGAATTCAGCCTCTTCGAGGGGGCAACCTCCTTTACATTACACAAATGAACAATTATTGGATGATACAAATGAAAATACCTCCTTATATATAGGAGTCTAAGGGGTCATAATATAATTAGAGTCGACATAACAATAATAATGGAAGGGCACAGTAATAACAATAGTGGGCTTCTATGGGGTACAATAATAGCAATATGGGGACTACATGGGCACAACAATATAATAAGGGGGTTGTACTAATAACAATTAGGGGTTACACTAGTAGTATAGGGACATAACAATAAGGAATAAGATAAATAGGTATGAGGATAGATAAGGCAGGGGACTAAGAATAAAGACTATAAACTCTTCATACCAAATTCCTAAAACATAAGAGATGGAAGGATTAGGGTTAGGGGTTAATGGTTAAGGGTTAAGGTTTAAGAAAATAAGGGTTAGGGCTTAGGGGGTTCGGGTATTCTAAGTTAGGTGTTAGGTGTTAAGGGGTTAGTGGCCTAGGGTTTAAGGGATCAAGGGGTTGATGGGTTATGAGTTATGAGTGTAGGGGTTAATGGATTATGGCTTTGGGGTTAAGGGGATAGGGAGTTCAATGGTTATGGGTTAAGGGCTTATGGGTTGTGATAATGGGGCCTCTAATCCCCTTATCACAACTATTGGGGGTTCCCCTATCAATTTCTCTCATTTCCTTCCCTCTAGGCCCCCTAGCCCCTATGCCATGAGGTCCTAAGACCCCTTCTCATTCTCAAATGCTAGGATTATAGTTCTTAGTAAACCATGCTTGAATCTATCACTTCTACCCATACATACCACCCTTATGTCCCCTTTCCCTGTTCAATACACCAAATATCCCCTTCCCTAAAAATTCATAGGAATTGAACATTTGGAGGCAGTCATTTAACAACTGCCTCTAAAATTTCAATTCTAATGACTTTTGGGGGAGGGGGGTTGTCCAAAACTGCCTCAAAAAGTTATATTGTCATGAATTTTAAGGGTGGTTCAAGGATTCTAAGTTAGGGGTTAGGGATTAAGGGATTAGTGGCTTGGGATTTAAGGGATCAAGGGGTTAATGGGTTATGATTTATGAGTGTAGGGGTTAAGGGATTATGTCTTGGGGTTTAAGGGGATAGGGAATTTAGTGGTCATGGGTTAAGGGATTATGGGTTGTGATAATGGGGCTCCTAATCCCCTTATCATAACGATTTAGGGTTCCCCTATCAATTAATCTCTTTGTCTTCCCTCTAAGCCCCCTAACCCCTATTCCACGAGGTCCTAATGACCCTTTTCATTCTCTAATGCTAGGATTATAGATCTTAATAAATCATGATCGAACTTCTCACTTCTACCCACCCTTTCTACCCTTATGTACCCTAGCCCCGTTCAATACACCAAAAGATCCCCCTCCCCCAAAATTCATGAGAATTGAACATTTGGAGGTGGTGATTTAACAACCACCTCTAAAAGTTTAATTCTAATGACTCTTGGGGGGGGTGTGTTGCCGTTGTCCAAAACTGCCTCCAAAAGTTTTGTCATGAATTTTAAGGGTTTTGTCAAACAACCACCCTTAAAAGTAACAAGAATTGAATTTCAGGAGGTGGTTTTGGATACCCCAACACCGCCCCGGCCCGCCCCACCCCCCCCCCCCCCCCCCCCCACCAAAAAAAAAAAAACCTGAGAATTGAACTTTTAGAGGTGGTTGTTAAATGGCCACCTCCAAATTTTTAATTCTCATGAATTTTTTAGGGGGGCTTTTAAAAATTGCCTCTAAAAGTTAAATTCTGATGAATTTTAGGGGGGTTTTCAAAAAACCACCATGAAAAATGTATTTTTGGGCAGTCATTTCACACCCTCCACCCAGAAACAAAAGTCATGAGAAAATACTTTTAGCAGCAGTTGTTAGAAACCCCCCACCACAAAAGAAGGTTCAATTTTCATGACTTTCCTAGGGGGTTTTAAAACTTTCCATGAAAAATATATTTAGGAGAAGTCATTTAAACAACACCCCCCACCCACCCCACAAAAAAAAGCCATGAGAAAACACTTTTAAAGGCAGTTGTTAGAACACCCCCCACCCACCAAAGTTAAATTTTCACGAATTTATGGGGGTTTTCCAAAAACCGCCATGAAAAATATGTTTAAGGGAAATAATTTTAAAACCCCCTCCAAAAGTCATAAGAAAACACTTTTGGAGGCAGTGGTTAGAAAACCACTCCAAAAAAGTTTAAATTTTCATGAATTTCGGGGGGGTTTCAAAAATTTCCCTTAAATCCCTAAAAACAATTTTGGAGATGGTTTTTGCAAGACCACTGTAAGCCAAACCGCCCCTAAAGGCATTTTTTGTAGTAGTGTAGGTCCTAATACGTACCAAGTGCTAAGTGTTAGTTAATTCTAAGTGCCAAATATTCCTTTGTTACTTCTCTCCTACTTCCAGTAATTGATCTCAAATAAATTTAATCTTAAACCATACCAACACATGCCAAAGCATACCAAGGTATCTCAATGCATTCCAAGCATGCTAAGACTTTCCAAGTCCCAACATGTGTCAAGTGTCAACATGTGTCATGGAGTGTTACACATGCTATGGAGTGGCAGGGCATGTTAAAGAGTGCTAAGGTGTGCTAGAGAGTGCCAATGCATACCTAGGAATGTGAGGGAGTACTAGGGCAACACAAGAGAGAACTAGGTCAAAATGCATGGAAATGAATGAATATGAGGGTGTGCGAGGGAGTGTCATCGAGTACTAGGCCTGCCAAGGAGGGAGTGACAAGGTATGCTAGGTAGTGGTAAGGCATGCTAGGGAATATGAGGGCATATCAAGAGGTGTCAGGTGTACTAGGGAGTTCCAAGGTGTGCTAACACGTGTCGAATAGTGCTAAGGCATGCGAAGACTTTCCTGGTGCTAAGGCATTCTAGGACGTGCAGGGTGCTAGGGTGTACTAACATGTGTCAAGGAAACAAAAGATATAAGAAAGCTAAATTGCAAATAAATGAACACATAAGAGGTTTAATAAGTCAGGACTTTACCATTTTGAAAAGGGACATGCTAGGCACACTAACAATAGGTTCCAATACATGCCAAGTGCTAATTTGTGCCAAGTGATAATGTATGTCGATGCATGCCAAGGTGTTATAGGGCATGCTAGGGACTTCAGGGCATACCAACACATGCTAGGAAATTGTTATGCTGTGCTAGGGAATCCTAGTCATGGCAAGATGTTCTAGGTACAAATATGTTCCAAGATATGCAAGGTGTCAAGGAATGTTTGTGTGTGCCAAAGAATGTCACGGTGTGCCAGGAGTGTCGAGGAGTGCCAGGTCTCTCTCATTAATAGAATTGACTGATCTTTATTATGTATCAAATCATATAATTCCTACACAAACTAGTGGAACTTCATTTAAATGAAATTTGTTATATAATAAGCCTAACAGAGATGAATCATGTGTTGACTCATAATAAAACTATATTCCTATTACTTAAGGGAAATGATACACACTCATTACTTCTTAACAAATTTATTGACTCTAACCATTATGGCCTTGGACACATAATGAAAAAGACTCCATAAAGATGTTCTTAAATCGTTATCTTTTGACAAAAAATATAGCAACAATCACATAGTTTCATCAAAAACTCATTATAATGATCAATGATGATGAACATTTTTTGATTGCCACCAAAAGTAACCAAAAAGAGCATGGTGAGTGCCAATAAAATGTCATCACTAGTGTCATCAAAAAATCATTGGAATGATCAATGATGATGAACATTTTTTGATTGTCAGTAAAAGTAACCAATAAAAGAGCACAGTGAAACCCCCCTGAAAGTCATGAAAATTTGAACTTTTTTGAGGGGTTTTGGCAAGACCACCATAAGCCAAACCGCCCCTAAAGGCCTTTTTTGTAGTAGTGTAGGTGCCAATACGTGCCAAGTTCCAAGTGTTAGTGCATTCTAAGTGCCAAATATTCCTTTGTTACTTCTCTCCTACTTTCCAATAATTGATCTCAAATAACTTTAATCTTAAACCATGCCAACACATGCCAAAGCATACCAAGGTATCTCAACGCATGCCAAGCATGCTAAGACTTTCCAAGTGCCAACACGTGCCAACTGGAAATGTGTGTCAGGGAGTGTTACGCATGCTATGGAGTGGCAGGGCATGTCGAAGAGTACTAAGGTGTGCTAGAGAGTGCCAATGCATACCAAGGAGTGTTAGGAAGTACTAGGGAAATACAAGGGAACACTAAGTAAAAATGCATGGAAATGAATGAATATGAGGGTGTGCTAGGGAGTGTCAACGAGTGCTAGGTGTGCCAAGGAGGGAGTGACAAGGTATTCTAGGTAGTGGTAAGGCATGCTAGGGAATACCAGGGCATATCAAGAAGTGTCAAGTTGTGCTAGGGAGTTCCAAGGTGTGCTAACATGTGTCAAATAGTGCTAGGCATGTGAAGACATGGTAGGTGCTAGGATGTGCAGGGTGCCAGGGTGTGCCAACATGTTTCAAGGAGTGTTAAGGAAACAAAAGGGAGAAGCAAGCTAAAATGAAAAGAAATTAACACATAAGAAGGTTAATAAGTTAGGGCTTTACCTTTGTGAAAAGGGGCATGCTAGGCACACTAATAATAGGTTCTTATACATGCCAAGTGCCAATGCATGCCAAGTGCTAATGTATTTTGATGCATGCGAAGGTGTTCTAGGGCATGCTAGGGACTTAATGGAATGCCAACACATGCTAGGGGATTTCTATGTTGTGCTAGGGCATCCTATTCATGGAAAGGTTTTCTAGGTAGAAAGATGTTCGAAGACATGTGAGGTGCCAAGGAATGTTAGTGTGTGCCAAAGCATGTCACGATGTGCTAGGAGTGTTGAGGAGTGCTAGGTCTCTCTCATTAATAGAATTGATCAAGCTTGATTATATATTAAATAATATAGTTCCTAGACACACTATTGGAACTTCATCTAAACAAAATTTTCTAGATAATAAGCCTAACCGAGATGAATCATGTGTTGACTCATAGTAAAATTATATTCTCATTACTTAAGGGAAATGATACACACTAATTACTTCTTAACAAATTGATTGACTCTAACCATTATGGCCTTGGACACATAGTGAAAAGACTCCATAACGATGGTCTTAAATCATTATCTTTTGACAAAAAATATAACAATAATCACATAGTGTCATCAAAAACTCATTGGAGTGATCAATGATGATGGAAATTTTTTTAACGTCACGAAAAGTAACCAAAAATAGCATGGTGAGGGCCAATAAAAGATCGCCACTAGATGTGTCAACAAAAATAGAATTAGTGATGTGCCTTTAACAACCCTCACCAAAAGTGTCATTGAAAATGGCTTTGGTGACAAACCTTAAAGGACCGTCGCTATATGCACTTACAACAATGTGTTTTTAAGGACCATCACCATACGTAACATTAGTGACAAAACTTAAAGGCCCATCATAGGCATCACCCTCACCAATGACCTATTTTGTTGTAGTGTATGATGTATGTGGCCATAAAGATATAAATGAACAAAATGTATCTTTTCTTTCCCTAACCATAATTAGGTTTGTATGTATTAAATAGAGTAGAGTGGTATATTTAAGTTTAGAAAAAAGTAGTAATTGTGGCATGAGAATTGTAGGTTTTAACCCCATACAGAAATTACCTGCATACAAATTCTAAAAACACAAAAAGTAAATAATGCGAGAGCAAAACACATAAAACACATATATACATAGTTTTTCCCCTAGATCCCAAAACCGGGACTACCAGCTTGATTTTTCATTATGTTCCTTTCAATGTTATAATACATATTTATACATGCCGAAGCATCTAATACCATGGACCGAAAACCATCACGTCCAAAAAACATGTGTGAAAATCATGCACAAAACCATAGGTGGGTCCGCCCAACCTAACATAGGGTCCAAAACCAAAATTTTCAGGGGTGCTGCCCGAGACCCCATAAAGTTGGGTTACGAGTGCCCCTCAAACCCCCTGTTACCTACGTGGAAAGAATATAACACAACCCAACATTCTCCCACTTGTTGTTTTCTTTCCACAGGGGGCCACAAGAGAGCTTAGTCATTTTTCCAGCCCTGAAATGCCCATTGTCTCTCTACACCAAGAGAACTTCTCAGAGCTCACAGATTTTGTCAATGCATCTGCAGTATTCTTCAAAGTGTCCACCTTTACCAGTAACACCTTTTTGTCTTCTATCATATCCCTCACAAAGTGATACTGAACATCAATGTGCTTTGTCTTAGAATGATATGCGGGGTTTTTTGCCAAGAAAATTGCACTTTGGCTTTCACAGTCTATCCTTATAACTTCCTATACTAACTCCATACTTGAACACAATCTTTGCAACCAAACTACTTCGTTGCTTGCATGAGTGGCTACCATGTATTCTACCTCTGTAGTTGACAGTGCCACTACAAATTGTTTCTTACTCATCCAACTGACTGCACCTCTAAATAGGTTAAACACATACCCACTTGTAGATCTTCTCTGATCCAGATCTCCAGCCTAGTCTGCATCAACAAAGCCATGAATATCTAACACTCTGTTCAATCTTGGTCTTCCTTGGTAGCACAAACCATAATCACTAGTGCCACGCAAATACTTGAAAACCTGCTTCACTGCTATCTAGTGCTCCTTCCCTGGTTTTGACATAAACCTGCTGAATACTCCCACTGCATGTGCAATGTCTAGTCTAGTACAGACCATTGCATACATCAAGCTATCAACTGCACTTGCATATGGAACATGGGACATGTCCTCTTCCTCTTCTTGTGTCTTGGGACACTGTTCAGTAGATAACCTCACACCTACAGGTATAAGAACCTTCACCGGTTTACTATCCTGCATATTAAACCTCTGCAATATTGTCTCGACATACTTCCTCTGGTTTAACCAGAGCTTCCTCTTTGCCCGATTTCTTTTAATTTCCATGCCCAAAATATAGTTTGCAGCACCAAGATCTTTCATGTCGAATTTGGAGGAAAATTGGGTCTTCAAATCTTGGATAACTTCTTTGTCATTTCCAACCAACAACATATCATCCACATATAAGACCAGATAAATAACACGGTCACCAATTAATTTAAAATACACACAGTGATCTGTTTTCTTCTGGTGAAGCCAAGTCCCCGTATAAATGTATCAAATTTCTGATACCACATCCTTGGTGACTATTTAAACCCATATAGAGACTTATTTAACTTATATACCAGTTCTTTCTTACCCTTCACCACAAAGCCTTCAGGTTGTTCATGTAGATCTCCTCTTCTAGATCCTCGTGAAGAAATGTTGTCTTCACATCCATCTATTCTACCTCAAAATCAAAAGCAACAGCAACAGATAAAAGTAATCTAATAGAAGTTACCTTGGCAACAGGAGAAAAAATATCACCAAAATCAATTCCCAACACCTGGGAATAACCTTTTGCTACCAACCGAGCTTTATATTTCTCCACTTTTCCTTCTACATTTGTCTTCTTTTTGAACACCCATTTTCTGCCAATGGGTTTCCTTCCAGCTGGCAACTCCACCAGATCCCAAGCCTCATTTTTGTGCAAAGATGCCATTTCATCAACCATGGCCTCTTTCAAGAGTTTTCCATCCTCTGAATCCACTGCTTCCTTCACAGTTCTAGGATCATCATCAGTAACGGACAAAGCAAAATTTGAACAGAAAGTAGATGGAATATATCTTTCTGGCTGCCTTCTTTCTCAAACCGATCTTCTCACAGCCGGAGTTTGTGGCTCTTCATCTTCTGATTCCTCCTCTGCTGTAGAGTCTGATTGTTCCTCCTTTATCTCAAACTTTATCTTCTCAGGTTCCTTTGGTTAGACTTCATGTTTAATAAAATCTTTCACCTCTCTGAACACCACATCTCAGCTATACATAACCTTCCTTGTTACTAGGTTCCAAAGCTTATAACCCTTTAAACCATCCTTATACCCAATAAAGCTACACTTTTCAGATTTAATATCCAACTTTTTTCTTTTCTCCTTTGGAACATGTACATATGCATCACATCCAAATACCCTCAGATGTGAAAGAGAGGGTTTCTTACCAGTCCATACCTCTTGTGGAGTCTTATCCTCCAACACCAATGATGGTGACTTGTTGACCAGGTAACATGCAGTATCCACCGCCTCTGCCCAAAATTCCTGTCCTAAGCTGGCACCACTGAGCATGCTTCTTTCCCTTTCCATCAATGTTTTGTTCATTCTTTCTACAACTCCATTTTGCTGAGGTGTATATGGAGTAGTCTTCTACCGTGTTATACCACACTTCTTGCAGAATTCTTCAAATTCCTTACTGCAAAACTCTCCACCATTATCTGCCCTCAACACCTTTATCTTCTTCTCTGCCTAGTTTTCCACTGGAGCCTTAAATTCTTTATACCTATCAAAGACTTTAGATTTCCTCTTAAGGAAATATATCCATGTATTCCTTGAGAAGTCATCTATAAATGATACATAGTACATAGACTTACCCAATGATGGAAACTTCATAGGTCCAAACACATCACTGTGCACAAGCTCTAATATATGTTTCGCCCTCTTACTACCAAAGGGGAAACTCACCCGATTCTGCTTCCCGTATACACAATTTTCACAGAAATAAAAATCCAGAGAGCTATTACTCATACCTTATACCATACCTTTACCATGAAGTATTTGAAGGCCCTTCTCTCCAATATGTCCAAGCCTTTTATGCCACAGCATGGTCTTTTCTCCAGAGACCACTAGATTTTCTGCTCCACTTTTAGGAACCACAGAACTGTTGCATCCATCAACAATAGTGCTACCTTGCAGCTTGTACAGAGTTCTAATCCGAACTCCCCACATCAATACCAGTGCTCCCCGAACCGTCTTGCAAGTATCCTTCTCGAACACTGTTTTTACACCTGCATCATCCAGCTTACTAACAGAAATTAGATTTCTGGCTAATGCAGGAATATGCAGAACACCCAGAAGTGTTCTAACCCTTCCACCTTGTAGCTTCAACTTTACTTTTCCACGACCAATGATTCTAGCCTTCTTTTCATCCCCGAAGAAGACATCACCCCCATCATATTTCTCATACTCACAGAACCACTCTCTATGGGGAGTGAAGTGAAAGGATGCACTTGAGTCAATCAACCATGCCTCATGATCTACATGTGTACTTGAAGAAGCCAAGTACACATCCCCACCTTCATCTGAGGTGGCTTTCACCTCTGTAGAAGGAGCCTCATCAGATCCCTTTTCATTGTTAGGAGCTTTAGATTTACAGTCCCTTTTGAAGTGGCCTTCCTTTTTGCATTTCCAGCACACCACCTTTACAGGTTTTCCTGGAGATTTAGATCTCCCTCTAGATTTAGATCTCCCACTCGATGACTTATTTTTGTTTATGTTCTGGGACTGTCCTCGTACAGACAAGGCATCACCATTTTGGCTCTCCATATTTTTCCATCTCATCTCCTCCGTCAGCAAGGCTGAGACTATTTCATCAAACTACAAAGCAGTTGCATTGCTACTTATTGCAATAATCAGACTATCCCACGAATCTGGTAGAGAACACAACAAACTGATGCACTTATCTTCATCTGAAATTTTAATATCAGCAGATGCTAACTAACTTACCACAATATTAAATGCGTTCAGATGCTTTGTCACCGAGTCTCCATATTTCATCCTCAGGTTATACAGCTTTTTCCGCAGGAACAATTTATTCACCAGGGACTTAGATTGGTACAAAGTCCCTAACTTGTCCCACAAAGCCTTTGTTGTAGCTTCCCCTGATACATTCAGCAATACTGAATCTGAGACACATAATCGTATTTTTCTCTTTGCCTTCTGATCCAACTTCTTCCATTCTTCATTGGACACTCCTGTTGGTTTAGTACCCAGATCTACCGTGATCCATTGATCTTTATCCACCAATAGGTCCTCCATCTTGAGTTTCCATAACTCAAAACTCTGATCATTAAATTTCCCGATCTCTATCTTTCCACTTCTCACCATATTCTTTCACCACCAGAATCGATCTCACAGATCTCCCACTAAACAAGGTGTACCACAGGCTCGAGCGAAACCCCTCAGCAACAAAGGCATCCCCTTGAAGCCAAATATGCTATGATACCAAATGTAGGTTTTAACCCCATATAGAAATTACCTGCATACGAATTCTAAAAATACAGAAAGTAAATAATGCGAGAGTAGAACACATAAAACACATATACACAGAGATTTCCCCTAGATCCCAAAACTAGGACTACTAGCTTGATTTTTCATTATGTTCCTTTCAATGTTATAATACATCTTTATACATGTTGAAACATCCAATACCATGGACCAAAAACCATCGCGTCCAAAAAACATGTGCGAAAATCATGCACAAAACCATAGGTGGGTCCGCCCAACCTAACATAGGGTCCAAAACCAAAATTTTCCAAGGTGCTGCCCCAGACCCCATAAAGTGGGGTTACAGGTGCCCCTCAAACCCCTTGTTAACTACGTGGAAAGAATATAACATAACCTTAGCATCACCAAAAGTAACCAAAAAGAGCATGGTGAGGGCCAATAAAAGATCGTCACTAGAAGTGTCAACAAAAATAGAATTAGTGATGGGCCTTTAACAACCCTCACCAAAAGCATCATTGAAAATGGCTTTGGTGACAAACCTTAAAGGACCATCGCTATATGCACTTACAACAACGTGTTTTTAAGGACCATCACCATACGTAACATTAGTGACAAAACTTAAAGGCCCATCATAGACATCACCCTCACCAATGACCTATTTTGTTGTAGTGTATGATGTATATGGCCATAAAGACATAAATGAACAAAATGTATCTTTTCTTTCCCTAACCATAATTATGTTTGTATGTATTAAATAGAGTAGAGTGGTATATTTAAGTTTAGAAAAAAGTAGTAACTGTGGCATGAGAATCTCATAGTTCATGCTCTCCTGTGTGAATGTTAGGAAGTGAATGAAATGGATGACTATATTGTCGAAAATTTCATGTTACGTCTAGAATAGAAAGTGGAAACTATATTATGGCATCTCCATATTACTCACATTGAAGTTTTTGTTGTTGACATTTTGGTACATCAGTTGTGGCTCATAAAATGTGAGCCACACTTGATGGATCAAAACGCTAACCACAATAACTTCAATGTGAGTAATCTGGAAATGCCAGAATGTAATTACTCTTCTCACAAAATCCTCCACTTTGAAAGTTGAAATTACTTAACTCTTTCAATTATATTAATTATAACTCTCTAGAGTTAGAAGCTACTATGTGCATAATAAGACATAAGGATGTTGACTTGAGTCAAAGAATAGGGCACTCAAATATGTATGCATGAATATATGTCTAAGTAAGATATACATAAATATATGTTTGAGTATACATGGTATTATGTTTTGTATAAAGTTAGTATGTTGTCATGAATGCAAAATGTATAGCCTAAAAACTAATATAAGTGATGAATGAAAGAAAAAATAAAGACGATTAAAAACATCATCAAAGATTTTCATGAAGTTGTTCAATACAACACTCAACCTTAAAAGAAAAGAGAAAAAGATAAGAAATTACTAACCAAGGGGTTGTTTATAGGATTATATAAGCATACATTCAACTAATTGATCAAGTAACACTAAGAATTATAATGAAATTTATATAGGTATACAAGCAATAATAATTGTATGTATAGAGTAAGAATTTTCTTATTAATGTATTATGTAATGGTTAATGCAATGCTTCCTTCATTCAAGACCCAAAGAAAAAAATAAGGGGGTTTAGGTCCCATTACTAGTCTATTTCTACAATATTATAGTATTTTATTACATGTATGTGAATGATTGATACCCATGAGAGGATATGCTAGAAACCTACTATTTTTTATACCTTCTTGTTGAAATTGATCTTGAGTAGGGAAACCTTAATTTATAGCGGTATATATATATATATCATTTTCCAGCCTCTGCTACCCACATTTACTTTACTAGAATTAGATTATAATGGATGAAAATAATTGTCCAATAAAAAACATTAGGCAAAAAACCATTCGACAAAAACCCTCAATCAAAATCTATTGGCTAAAAATCCTGGGCGAAAAAACATTGACCCAAAATTTTCCTCGATACAAAAAATAATATAACACATATCCATTAAAGAAGATATTTCAATTTAACCTTGGTTTACTTGCATTCAAAATTTGTAACTTCTAATAGTAAATAAAAGGTAGAAGCAATATAAAGCTCATAAGAAGCTATAAACTATCGAGACATAGTTGTAGCAACCTATGATGTATGTCTCCATCAATACATAACTAAACGAGAGAGAGCTTCTCTTGCCCTAATCTTAATTATGTTTCTATATATTAAATAGAGTAGTATATTTAAGTTTAAGAAAAAGTAGTAAGTGTGACCTGAGAATGTCATAGTTCATTTTCTCTTATTTGAGTGGTAGGAAGTCAACGAAATGGATGACTATATTGTTCCATTTTATAGAAAATTCCATTTTATGTATAGAATAGAAAGTGGAAATTCCTTAAATCTGTTTCATTATATTAATTATAATTCTCTAGAGTGGGAAGCTACTATGTGCATAATAATACATAGGAATATTGACACGAGTCAAAGAATAGGGCATTAAAATGTGTATGCATGAATATATGCCTGAGTAAGATATACTTAAATATATGTTTGAGTGTACATGGTATTGCATTTCGACTAACGTTAGTATGTTTCATCGATGCAACAAGTATAGCCTAAAAACTAATATAATCATTGAATGAATGAAAAACTAAATATGATTAAAAACATCATTGAAGATGTTGATGAAGTTGTTCAATACAACACTCAACCTTAGAAGAAAAGACAAAAAGACAATAAAGTACTAACCAAGGGTTGTTAATTTACATGCATGAAACTAATTGATTAAGTAACAAAAATAATTATAATGAAATCTATATAGGTATACAAATAATTATATTTGTATGTATAGAGTAATAATTTTCATGGTCATAGATTATGTAATGGTTAATGCAATGCTTCCCTCATTCAAGGCCCAAAGAACAAAATAAGGGGGCTTAGGTACCATTACAAGTCTACTTCTACAATATTATAATATTTTATTACATGTATGTGAATGATTGATACCCATGAGAAGATATGCTAGAAAACCTATTATCTTTTCTACCTTGTTGTTGAAATTCTTAATTTATAGTGGAAAATGTGTGTGTGTTCCAGTCTTTGATACCACAATACATTTACTGGAATTAGATTAAAATGGATGAAAATCATTTTCCAATAATATTCATTGGCCAAAAAAATATCGAACAAAAACCATAACCCAAGACCTATTGACTTAAAAGCATGGGCCAAAAACATTGACCCAAAAGTTGCCTCGATCCTACAAAGAATATAACACATACCTAATAAAGAAGATAGTGAAACCTGCGGCTGGCTTACATTAAAAAATGGAAACTTCTAATAGAAAATAAAAGGTAGAAGCAATATAGTTCTCATAAGAAGCTACAAACTATTGAGACATATTCATAGCAACATATGATGTATGTGGCCATCAAGGCAGAGATGGACAAGAGGAAGCTTCTCTTGCCCTAACCTTAAATATGTTTGTATGTGTTAAATAGAGTAGAGTCGTATTTAAATTTTAAAAAAATAGTGTGCCATGAGAATTTCATAGTTCATGCTCTCCTATGTGAGTGGTAGGAAGTCAGTGAAATGGATGACTATATTGCAGAAAATTTCATGCTATGTATAGAATTGAAAGTGGAAATTTATTAATTCTTTTTCATTATATTAACTATAATTCTATAGAGTGAGAAGCTACTATGTGCATAATAAGACATAGAAGCATTGACATGAGTCAAATAATGGGACATTAAATGTGTATGCATGAATATATGCATGAGTAAGATACACATAAATATATGTTTTGAGTAATACGTGGTATTATGTTTCGACTAAAGTTAGTAAATGCATGCAACAAGTATAGCCTAAAAACTAATATAATGGATGAATGAATGAAAATCTAAAGATGATTAAAAATATCATTGAAGATGTTGATGAAGTTGTTCAATACAACACTCAACCTTAGAAGAAAAGAGAAGAAGACAAGAAAGTACTTACCAAAGCATTGTTAATAAGATTGCATAAACATACACGAAACTAATTGTTAAGTAACAACAAAAGTTATAATGAAATCTATGTAGATATACAAATAGTTATATTTGTATATATAGAGTAAGAATTTTCTTAATCATAGATTATGTAGTGGTTAACGCAGTACTTCATTCAAGGCCCAAAGAACAAAATAAAAAGGTTTAGGTCTCATTCCAATTATACTTCTACAATATTATGTATGTAAATGATTGTGATAGCCATGAGAGGATATGCTAGAAACCTAATATCTTTCTACCTTGTAGTTGAACTTGATCTCGAGTAAAGAAACCTTAATTTATAGTGTAAAATCTTTAACATTAGGGAAAATAGTTTAAAACATCTAAATATAATAAATGTGTAAGAAAGGCTAATTAGAAGTCGTCATCGCGATTTCAAAAACAAAATAATTAATATCTAAAATCATAATATAACATGATTCTTTGAAAACAACACAATGTACGATATCCTATATATTTTCCACTTCATTTTGCACATTGTATATATGATTTAGTCTTACTGTATTTTGATGTGCTTATATAGTGTGATTTAAAATATATTTTATATAATAATCTTAATTTATATTATAATTTTAATTTATTTGAATTTTATATTAAAGAAGTAACGAAGGGAGATACATGATTTTATGTTAAAATAAAAATAAAAATAAATGAAGGAAATTTTATTTTTTAATTTATTTTTTAAAATAAAGTTAATAGTTATTTTGTTAACTGGGTTATCTTGGGTGGTTGGGAGGAAAGAATGAGATTATCCCCACCCAAATTCAAATCCTGCAAGTGGAATGACAGATGTTGACAATGTGATACATATGGCATTGTATCTAAAAAAAAATAATAATAGCTCCAATTATTATTAAGTGACTGGATTTCTTAGATATTGAAACTCTCTAGATGGTTCCCTATTTCTTTTGTTTTTAGAGACTAGGGGTTCAGGTTAACAATAAAATGATTATTTTAATTATGTTATGTGTTTTTTGTTAGGGGATTTTAATTAATAATTTAAATATTTTTATGTAAATGTATAATAATATTGGCTTGGAGGGTCCTCATTGTGAAAGTACCTTTGTTATAAGAGTTCACGAGTTCAATTATCCTAACACTTTCGGGCTTAGGCTTTGTGTTTGAGTCGACAAGAAGTGATCCCTTCAAGTAGATTTTCCTAGTACAAATATTATGTGGATGTAGCAATCACTCATCTCTGGGGCCTCTATGAACCACATAGAAAAAAGAATGTATAATAACATTTTCATTGGTTTTTTCTGGTGGTTGAGTGAATGATTGTTATCATACTCAACCAAATTTAATTTTTTACTAGTAATATGTCGAGCCTTAATGATTTTAAGAATATTGTTGTAATGACTTGGAATAAAAAGAAAAAGAAAGCGCACTCTAAAGTAACTATAATTGATGTGAATACATAAGTAATTGTTGCACCAGGGGAAATGCCCCATAATGTTACATTTAAAAATAATAAAATAATATTAACATTAACAAATTAAAAAATAGTAATAGAAAAACATCTTTTAGTGTGGGTTATAAATAAAATATTTCGATTTTCACTTTAATTTCACATCAACTTTATATAGAGATAAAGTAATTGAAAGTAAAAATTTTTAATTTCATCTATAATTTCTCTCTACTTTTTAGTGTTAAGGAGATGTGTAATTCCTTCATTACTCAATATGGAGATGACACTGGCAAAATAATATTGATATTATAGTTCAATGTGAAAGAGATGTGTAATTCAATTAGTTTGTATTCGTGCATATATATATATATATATATATAGAGAGAGAGAGAGAGAGAGAGTATCAACCATAAATAAATATTTTAATAACAAGTTCATATATAGAGAAATAAAATAAATGAAATCAAAATAATTTTTTGTATTTTCACTTTCCATTTTAAGATAAATGTGTAATTTATTCAGTTCTTAATATATACTTGTTATGACACATTTTAAAAATATTTATAAAAAAAATTATTTAGAGGGAGAGAGAGAGAGCTAGTATGTATCAGCCATAAATAAATATTTTAATTTCCATTTAATAACATTGTTTTATAACAAGTTTATATATAGAGAAATAAAATAATTGAAATTAAAAGTTTTTTTTTTGTATTTTCACTTTCCATTTTAAGAGAAATGTGTAATTTATTTAATTCTTAATATATATTTGATATGATGCATTTAAAAAATATTTATAACAAAAATATTTCTAAGTGAGTTATAAATGAGATATGTGTGTTAGTAAAATATTCATATATCTATATATATATATATATATATAGAGAGAGAGAGAGAGAGAGAGAGAGAGAGAGAGACTTGTAATTCCATCAATGCTTAATATTGAATTGACATGTAAAATTTAAAAGAAATATTAATAGCTAGCAAAAATCACTATAAATGTCTATCTAAAGAAAAAGAACAAAAGAGAGGGACTAAATATATATTATAAAGTGAAAATAAAAAAATTATTATGGTTATAACATCTTACTAATATATTGTTGAAGATGAAGGAGATGTATAATTCCTCCAAAGCTTGGAGTTGAAAAATAGCACATATATATATATATATATATATATATATATATATATATATATATATAAATTCCCTCTTGGTTGTGGGAGAGAAATTCCTAGGGTAACCATTCAAACCAATCTTATAGATTGAAAGCTAGCCCCTTGAATCTAGAGAGGGTTCTCTCTAACAGTATAATCACTAAATTAGCAACTGACTGTACATTCACACAATGGCTAGATCTTCAGTTGAGTTGTGTTGAGGTAGTGCTTTGTTGGACATGATAGAGATAGTCCATTGGGAAAAAGAGTCAACAAGCTAGGGTTCATGGAAACTTACCAAGATACTGGTTGTTTGATCATGATTGAAAAAGGCAAGATAGATAACACATCTTAGACATTGGTCATTGTTATAGCTGAAAGGAGAAAATAGGAGAACAATCCACTACAATAGGGCATATAAAATGAATCCTAAAGTATATTTAGAAGATAGGAATGAAACCATTTGAAATTAATAAAATAGAGCATCAAAGCAACGATGAATTATGTAACATTTACTCTTATTCAAATATTCAGAAGACCATACATTTAAATGACATTACAGAGAAGGAAACATTGAAACTGTAGAAAACACATACTAAGACATACCATCACATGAATCTTTATATCACTGATCAAAATCTATTGATCTTGGCAAACTATAGATTGATAAATCTTTTCAACGCACAAACAATGGCTATTCTTTCATAAAAAACCAACCTTTTTTCCTCATTTCTCATGTAATATATAGGAAAAATAAAATAAAGATAAGATCCAAAAATTATAGTAGTAATAACTACATAATATTTACAATATTTGAAGGTTTAATTAACAAAAATAAACAAAATCCTATCATATTAGCTATTCAGATCTCTAATCTGGCACATAACAGTGGTCAAAATGCATTGTAGAATTGTTGTGTGTATCTCCTGCTATTATTATAGAACAAGGACAAGTCATAGTTGTATTATAGGATCAAGAACTACTCACACCCTTGTAGGATAAATATCTAGAACTGCAGCTTATCTTCCATCTTGGTAGCAAAACTGGTGCATAAACCTATAAACCATGTTGAAACTGTGAAACTGCCCTTGTAACTATGTGCTCCTTTCAAATATTTTTTTTCCCTTATGTTGACTCGCATTCTTTGCACTCCCTCAACCACAAAAAACCTTTTGGCATCTACCATAACATATTGAAAATAACTTACCATAAAAAAAGATAAACTGATAAGGTCAAAATGCTGAGGTAGAATTAGAGTTCTCAACAAAATTAGGGTTTTGAAAATTTCCCTATCCCCTGAAGCAAACTAATTATTTCTCCAAGGCCTCTATAGCTTGAGTGTTGATGGTGCTGGAAATCCGCTAACTAAGGGGTCTCCTTGATGTGAAGTCCTAATTATACCTCACACCATTTGGAATAAGAGCCCCATCTAGAGTATCATCCAGACTACCATGTACTATTGTAGATTTTCCTTGGCTATAAAATTAAGCACAAGAGAGTAATACATAAGTATCTTCAGATCAACAAGTGAGTATGCCTTGTGAAATGTTTAGTTGTGGAAAGTATCAAGGTACTTCTACTGAAATGGGAGAGAAAAGTGGACCATTTAAAGACAAATAATAGTACTAATCTAGAAAAGGCGCATGAGCACATACATAAGAATGAATCGTTGATCAACCAGTGAAATAGTTCACTAGGAAGCAATGATTGTTAAAGAAAATACAAATCTAGAAAAGGCGCATGAGCACATACATAAGAATGAATCGTTGATCAACCAGTGAAATAGTTCACTAGGAAGCAATGATTGTTAAAGAAAATACAACACACTTTTAACAATATAAGTACCAAAGCCACTGAAAAAAATTAAATTTCCTTAGTACAGATGAGAAAAAACATACATTGCAAACATTCAATGAAAATTCTTACAATATTCATGACATATGCATGAAATTTTTTTAGCTCAACGATCTTCCGAATTAAGTAAAAGTTCCAAGATAAATCAAGACAACGAACACCACTAACCCCAATAGTGGAGCATTAGAGAAGTCACTTTCTCCTCCAAAACAATTATCTTCCTCTCTAATTCCTGGTAGGAGGAGCCAAGGTGAAAATTTATTTTGCATGTACAATGAGGGTGTATATATAAAACATGGGGTGATCATTCACCTTCTTGTAACTCTTAGACTACCCTCATGATTGTTTGACTTCTCTATGACCTTTCGACTCTCACATGACTTTTCACATTACATAGATGAATTTTGGACTTCCACTTTACATTATATTTTCCAATATAGAATTTACATAATCCACGAATGATGTGGCACATGATGACTCATGACATGACATGAAACTGATGACATGGCAATGCAAATCCACTCTTTGCTACTGTTTTTTAATCCATAATATATGTGCAACGCTTCATCTTCATGAGATATATGCTTTCTTCTTCATATCCTCCCTCCAAAGGGTTGTGAATCATATGGAGCCTTCATGCAGTTGTGGTCTTTGATCTTCTGTTGTAATCTGGCATTCCTTGGTCTTCTCGCCTAATGATCATCTTATCTCTTTAGCTCCATATGTGTCTTCTAACATGGTCCTCCTCTCCTTTTCCTCCATCATCATCCTGTCATGATAAGACAAAGTACTTGCAACTAAAAACCATTCATGACAAGCCAACATCAGTCTAAAAAACCCCTAACCTAACATATTTCATGAACTCACCTGTTAGGGATGGAACTGGTGATTGGCTAAGGGGATTGGTTAGTTCCAGAGGCCAAGGTCTGGGAATGAGGCTTGAGACTGTTAAATTCATAGTTCAGGATGTCCAAGTTCAATATATTGCACAGTTGAGTGAGATAAGAGCTCAAGGTAGAGGCTTGAGGCTTGAAGATGCCCACTGCATAGTTATGGAAGGGCAAAGGCCAAGGAATTGCGTAGTTGAGGGACTCAAGGACTTTGATTAGAGGCTTGAGCCTTGAGACTACACAATGTGCAGTTGAGGAAGGCCTAGGTATAGGGATTGCAGAGTTGAGAGACTCAATGGAGACCAATTGATTACGCAGTTCAGGAGCCAAAGGCTAAGTCTTAAGGATTGAGACTGTACAATGCACAGTTTAGGCTGTGCTGGTGATCTGGACTTATGAAAGAATGAAACCAAATATAGATATAAACATAAAAACAAAGATGATACAAAAATAAATCTTCATTTCATTAATATCAAAGAACTAAAATATGCTTAGAAGAAGAATGGAAATAAACCAGCACAGGTGATGGTAGCTTATCTCTGAGAAGAGATGTGGTAGCTACATGCCTCTCAACTGTGTTACAATGAGGCTCGATGGAATTTTAATCATTGAGAAACAATGGGAAACCTTAAAAATCCAAAAACCTAACCCTAGGAGATGAAGCGTTAAAAGGTTGTGGGCCCCATTGGGGTTAGTTGGAACGTTAACTTCCTGGGGTCGTAACTTTGGCATACGATCTCTCTTTCACTATCATAATACCTCGTTTTGAAGATATCCAAGGGGAGGCCGAAAAAAATGGTAAAATAGTTTGACATTTTTCTTGTCTCTCTTTTTTACTAAAAGAATATTTTAGGCCCTCAAAATGGATCTAAAAGTTTAGGACCCGAAAAATACTAAAAATAGTAAGTTGTAATACAATCAAGGAAATTGAAAAGAAACATTGGGGGTCCACGTGGAATAGGTGGGTGTCCACCAATATCTACTTGGATCAGCTGGGGAGAAATATTTCATAGCTCTGGAGCTCCAGGGTTGGGATTAAGCATTGAGATAACGCAGTGTGCAGTTCTAGAAGGCGAAGGCTACACATTGCGCAGTGCATAGTTCTGGAAGGAAAATACAACACATTGTGCAATACCAAGGAACAAGGGTGTTTCTTAAGGGTTGAGACTATGCAATGTGTAGTTTAGACTAGGCATAATGAGGTTAAGTAGCCCGGACAAGGATTTTTCCATGTTGAACTAAGTGTTGGATCAATGAACTGAAGATGAGTAAAAGAGAGACATCAAGCATGATCACACACTTATATCACTTTAAGATATGACAAGGAACACTCAAAACATATGAACAACATACCTTCCTCAATGTAACCACTTTGCGACAGCTCCAACTAAGCGTGACACTTAAGATACACTTTGCAAAGACAATGACGAAACTTATGTGACAATGCTTAAAACTTTGGGAATGAGTGTGATACATGTTTACATGATAATAACAACTCATTATCACAAATATTAACCCTTGAGACAAACCAAAATTTCACTTTACATGATGATTGACATTTCCATGCCAAAATACAACACATGTGATATGGAAAGAAAAGTTTGAATGACACTTGCGATACATGAATGATGGTGAGAGAGACACGTGCCAGAAAAAATATAACATGATAATGGCACTAGTTAAAATGAAAGCAATAAAAAGAGACATTCAAAAACATGAAAATGACACTCATGAAAATGAAGGCATGCAAAAGAAACAGTTTAAATGACTCACCAAAATAGAAGTACAAAAGAAGTTGAAAGTGAGACACTGTGAATGAACATGCATACTAGCTGTCAACATGGGTTGAGAATAGCATAGACACTGTATTTATGGATTGCGCTAGGCATGTTCAAGCTTGCACGAAAAGAATGCACTCATGAATTCATTATGGACTGAGCATGTGTGAGGCGGTGACTTCGACACTTGCAATCCTAAAGGGAGCCCAAAATCTTAACAAAACATCATCGACCAAGGAGTGACTATGGAATAACAGTAGGCTCTAAAATTTGAGTGTAGGAAAAAATTTTGAGGGTATGGTTGCAATGATAATACTCACTTGGCAACACACTAGTAGAACTCCTACTACTCTGCCTCGGTAATAGGGAAAAATTTAAGGATGGAAAATTATCTTGAAGTTTAAAAACATTGGTGATTCTCACTAGTCCCTAATATGCAAACTATAAAATGTTTATTGATATATTTGTAAAATTATTCAAATTTAAAATGATTCTATATATAGATTCTATATAATGTTGGCGATTTTTAAGGTAAAATAATTTAATATTGTAAAATTTAAGCGAATAATTTTTATAAAAAATGGAATTTGGCGAATCTTTTTTTTGGAAAAATCATGGAAAATTAGCCCACTTGAGAAAATTAACCCCTAAACTTTTCCATGCGAGTCGGTAAATTCTCTATGAAAGGTCTAGTTCTTCAGGAAGTATTGATTCATCATTCTGACTACCATGGCTTCCCCACTTACCCAGTGCATGAATATAGTCCCCTTTATTCCTTTGCTTGGTTGAACATAAACATAAGATCAAAAATCACATAATGTTTTGAATCAGAAAAAGGGTAATGAAGTTTGTGAGCTTTATATTTTCAGAGTGTAGTTTTTCATATTTGGTGTTGCTCCGCTGCCAGTAGGCCTAGACAGTACCCTGGTAGAGTCACCTCAGGGAAACAAAACTTGCTCCATTGCTAGTAAGCTTGGACAGTGCCCCTACGGAGTTGCTTTCTTCACCTCTCTGCGTAGGAAGCCTTTCTCTTCTTTCACTTTTTTTATTTATTTTATGTAGGATTGTGCATCGACACTTATTTATTTCATGGGCGAAAGAGGGATCCCGACTTATTGAGATCAAGAGAGGTTGTCACTTTAGAGAAGCATATATAAGACCTATAATATTGGTTTTATCATTTAGATTTTCCCCTTGTCCTTCTCTACTTGATTGGATAAGCTTTAAAATACCAAAACATAAAGAAATGAGTGAAGGCGTAAGTTCTCCAGGATAGACACGAGTAACATGGCTCAAGAAAAGGTTTTCTTTACTCAAGGATTGTATTTTCCATTTGAACATCACTGACCAAAAGATGTGACCAAGACAAAGAAGACAGGCAGAAGATTAGCAAAATGTTGTAGTGTCACAAAGCCCTTTTCTATTTTTCCACATTTCCTTTTGAGCCAATAGAGCATCTTCATGCAAGGTCTTACAAAACGAAATAAAAGGCAACACAAAACAAGAAACAAAACCAAAAGACAAAATAGAAGGAGTCTAAACCAAAACATGATGCAAAACCAAAATGAGAAAACACAAGACAAATTATAAAGAGTGAATGCAGGATGGATGTGCAAGCAAACTAATATGCAACTAGACCTACTCCTAACCTAACTAGTTGTTGTGGTATTCAACAAACCCCCATTTATTAATGATAGTAGTTAATATTATGTTAATAAATGGGGACCCTTCAAAAAATCTATCCAAAAACCAAAACTTAGCATTTAGGCATTTCTTTTATTTTTTGGAATAAAGCAAAGATAACAATCAAAACCCCTTTTTTTAGAAAAACTACTAGAAACTTACCTTCACACATATAGCATGATCTAAACCCACCAAAAGACCGTTCTAACCATCCAAAATCAAGAAAAATGATTAAGTAAAATCCGACATAAACTAAGTCCTTAAGCTTTTTAGGCTTAAGTCTCGCATCGCATAGAACCATTCATAAACAGCATGCTTTAAAAAGGCCATTGCAAAACATGTGAGATGCGAAACTGCAATGGCATTGTAACTTTTATCGCATCGCATTTCAGGTGTTCAAACGAACATTGTGTACTTACAACCAGCTGATATTGCAAAATGTGATTAAGACCTGGACCCACTTCTTAAATATCATAAACAAAATTTTAGGTCTGCCACTCAGTAAGGGTCTTTTACATAGGATAATCCTGGAAATTAGCTACATTTTGAAAACAACTAATGAGTGGCTTGCATCTCGCATCTCACAGAAACAAAGTGGGAGGTAAGAAAGGCAGAAAGGCATATTGTGATATTGCGATCTACGATATTGCTTCACAAATCGCACAATCACTATCATCGCAATTCAAAGGCTCGTCACCCTAGAAGCTTTCTTCCCGTTTTATGATGCAAACATTTATGAGCATTAAAGTTAAGGGATAATGAATCATTAGTGGGAATTTAGTAAGAGATAACTGCATTTATGTGTGAAAATCCATTTAGCGTGATATGATATCTTCTTACGTGCGTTCAAATAAAACTCCTTTTATCACCTTTACAAGCTATCTGCATTATTTCATTTTACGTTCATCTTTGTGTATCTGATAGTTGTTGTTCTTCACTTTCAGGAAAAGTCCGCAGAGAAAAGCGTTGAGAACAATGGTGAAGAAAGGCAAGGAAATCACTTCTGAGAAGTCAGAAATGACTCCTCTATTTACGGATACTACATGCAACAGAGAGGGAGGAACCTCTACATGGGAGGCTATGTATAACATACTAGAGGAGGAGCAGCTGAGGATTATGGAAACAAAAATTATAGTTGATGGATGTGATTCCTTAGACGCTTCCATGCTAGAGACAACATGCTCATTTTTGCACCGCATAGCTACGCGGCCGAAGATAATCCCTTATACCGACATGGTTAAATGGGTTATTGATGAAGCTAACATCTCAGACAGAGAATTTAGGACAAGAAGCCAAGGGGTTATGGGATCTTTTACCCCAGACAACCTACGGCTTATGTACCACCTACCAAAGCCACAAGTCATCTACAACAGGCAGTTCATGGAGAAGTTTGCCAAAGAAAATGACGACCCAGCAGACTGCACCCGAACCTGGTCCAATAATGAGGAAAAAATCAAGAAAGACAAAAACGATATGTACACTACTTCGTCTGTTTGTCCCCCTCATAGTTTTGCAATGGCTATGTTATGTAGACTATTTGGCAGACCCGATAGTACTAAGTTCTCCCCATAATGGTTGTTGTTAATAGATGCAGTTGTTAACACAACTGTAATGAATTGGGCACAAATTCTGTCTGAAAATTTAGCAAAAACAATTATCGAGTACAGAAGGAAAAGAAGTGTTGCTTCGAGGGTTTACCCTCCATTTTTTATGAGCACTTATGTCATGGACACAACTTGTTTTAGTTCAAAGTTCCTTTTCATGGTATGGAAATGGACCGTTCGAAATCCACTTCCCATTTACATATACCACAAGGACATGTGGGAATCAAATTTTCAACCACATTTTTTCAAGATTTGTCATGGAGTTATGCTCCCTATTCACAAGTGGCTTTATAATCGAGATGCCCCTAGGTTTTCCCAAGAAGCTGAAGTTGGCATCCTCCTAGTGGCCAGATGGTTCAGGGAGGAAACATTTACATATATCAGGGTTTTTGGCGGCATCACCTACCCCCATGTCCTCCCATACTATGATCTAGATAAATTGATGGCTAGAGAGATAGCCTATCAAACATATAGTGAGGGAGGAATGAGCAAGACATTGAAGGATTCAAAGAAGGCCATCTGGCCTACATTCCCTGTATAGTTTGGAGCATTTTCATTACACAACCTAGGGCATGCATTCAAAGAAGTAGAGAACATGCTATCTCTGTGATTACCTAAATTCCCTGGAAGGAAATATGACCTGTTCGACACTGTCGAAAATTTCACCACTCTAGTGAAAATAAAAGTATTCATCAATGAGGCAGATGCCTTTGATGATATATTTTTGCAGAAAAACACCTTCACAGAGGTGAAGCATACGGCACAACTACTTTTTTACCATGAAGATCTGGAAAAATTTTACAGTTACAGAGAAAGGAGGTTAGCAAAGGTCCCATTGGACCAATTATTGATTGAACCAATAAGGGATCCTACTCCTAGCGTGACTATAGAAGGTGACTCCAAGGAAAATTTTAAGATCGATTTTGGAGCAGAATATCAAGAGAAATCTACCAGGGAATTGCAACAGTCATCACAAAATGGGAAAAGCATAAGCATGGAGTCAGTAAAGGATACAACCCAATTTACACAGAAGATAACTGAAGAAACTTCAGCTAGAAAGCAGGCTGAAATCCCTACTACCTCCATACAGTGAATAAAATCCATGGTAATTGACTTAGAGGAAGAGTGGGACATTTTCAATAAAAGCCTCAACACAGAGGAACGGGCGCTAGAGTTGCAAACTCCACAACAGAAAAAAACTCTGGAAATTATAATGGAAGACACTGCAAATACACAAGAGGTAGAGCACATCCCTACCACCCCCACTTCTGAAATAATTTTGAGAATTGAAGAAACTCCCCCTCTAGATGTGTTCTATAGCCCACAACATAAGGCCATGGTGAAAATACAAAGAAAGAAAATCAATTTGACTCTACAGCTGCTACTACCCCTAAAAATGAACCAATGGATGTTTTATGGAAAGACTCACCCGTTGACCCATCCGCCAACCTTACTAGACTCTCGCAGTTTGCGGATGCTTACGCTACAATGACCATGGACAAAGCAACAGAAATACAAATGTTTCTTAGTGAAAAGGAAGATAAAATAACGTTGCTTCAGAAACAATTACAACAAGTGACATCTGACCAGCAGGTAGAGATACAGTTGGCCAAGCCTCAATAGGTATTTGAAAAGATGCAAATAGAACATCAGACCAGCTTAGCTGAGAAGGAAGCACAGATGTAGGAAATAACTGATCTGCACAAAAATGATCAAAAAATTGATCAGTTTGTTACCGAAGCACTTGGTCTTAACTCCCAGCTGATGCACTAGAAAGAATTATTCTGCCAGAAGATTTCACAGTGGAAATATTATTGTGAAACAAGAGATAAACTGACCAGTCAAATCGTGGAAATGAGACTTGAATACAATGAGATCTTTAAAAAGGTCTCTTATTTTATCGCCTAGAAAAATACAAAAGATGGGAGAAAGGCCGACGTGTCCAAGCTAAAAGAATCACATTAGGAAATCCTATTTGTGAGCTAGGATTCTCGGCTTAAAGAAGCAGAAAAGGAAACAATAGACACAATGACAACAACAAATAGTGTTGTTAGTTCCAGTCTTCGCAGCCTGTCACCAGGGATCAACATGAGCTCTTACTATGTCTAGTTTTGTTAGATGTTTTGCACATGATATTCAGCACAAAACATGTCACAAGTGTGTCCATCAGAAGAAGCTCGGAAAAATATTTCGAATGGTATATCACACTCCCATAACCGTCTCCCGGATTAGAAGATATGATTGAAATGAATGAGTGATTCTTGGTTAAGCATGTTTTGAGGTCAGTTGCTGCACAAAATGACAAGTTTAGTACAAAACCAGTTTCTGAAAAAATGGTAAGGAATTTTTCAAACGTGAAATAGGTTTTTGTTCATTACATACCAAATAACAAAAACCTCCTTCATTTTATGCACATGTGCTACTATGTGGGAGATATATAGTGATATTTGGAGCCTACATTAAAACAAAGCAAATTTTTCATATTTTTTACTGTTTTAGTCATATTAGTACGATGCCATTTTACAATGAATGGAAAGTAATTTTAAAAAACCTAAGGATTTTTTTGTTAATCACAATCCATGTAAAAAAAACCTCTTTCATTTTATTCACAGGTGTCATGAATTGGGATATGTGACTAGATCTTTACAGCTCATTTTCACAGATTTAAATTTTTAATGATTTTATGTTTTAGATGATTTTGTGGCACAGATTACGAGCAAATGGAAACTAATTTCCAAAATATGAGAGAGGTTATTCTCCAAAATGACCTTATCTACAAACAAATCTTTCAGTTTTGTAACAGGTGCTATGGTTTAGGAGATACGAGTTCATCTTCAACACCTATTTTCAGAAATTCGGTCCAAGTTTAATGTAACTGATTCTATTTTTAAGAAAATGGTTGAGCTCAATTCCCTTAGTACAAGGATGAGAAAATGTATATATTTTATGAATTTTATAGTGTATGGGTTGGATGGACTTTGGCAGAAGGTTGGACTCTTGTGGATGCATTGAGCTACTTTGTACGTCACTTCTACAATTTGGCAAGGAAATAAATTAGGTTTTTGCAGAATTTTGTGGGATTCTTGTGGTAATGTGATTTAGCATTGTGTTCTTCTTTGTAATTCAGTTGATCTTATGTTTATGTGTCTCATCATCTTGTTAGCATTATGATTCTAGGCTCTATGTTACAGGTGTTGTACTTGATGGCAACTCTCTTAAGTGGCAATGCTCTGTTCAGGCTCTCAAAATGTTGGAAATTAAGAAGTACGCAGGTACCCAGTACAAAAGGCGCAGACCCGCAGGAATATCATGGATAAAGTGCATACATACCCGCAGGTACACCATGTAAAAGGTGCGTACCCCAGTTTCACTCACTTCAAGGCAGAGAAGCGCGCTCACGTGGGGTTTCTTATGTTTGGCCCGTGGTATTTAGCCCACCGTTCTTGATTCTATGGTTTTGGCCCGTGGTATTGTTTTATATTATTATTATTATTATTATTGAGCCCCATGTTTTGGTTATCTATGGTATTGATCCATGATTTTAGGAAGAGCTTGCCTATATAAAGCAAAGGAGATCACTTGGCCAAGGTATCTTTTTGCAAATTGAATATCTTAAGATCTGAAATATTGGGTTATCGGTTTAAAAGCTTGATCTATGTAAAAGTGAAGTTGAAAGTGAATCTATGAAGTGTGATCTCTCGGGCGCATGATCAGATCTGTGCATCTGACTATCTGTGGTACACTGGTGGACTGCCAATTTGGCCCTAATCAGAAGTACGCAGGTGATTAACAGTGCAAGTGCGGGGGTACGCAGAGCAGAAGAAGGCGCAGTGCATGGGTACGCAGAGTAGAAGAAGGCGCAATGCGTGGGTACGCAGATCAGAAGAAGATGCAGTGCGTGGGTACGCAGAGCAGAAGAAGGCGCAGTGCATGGGTACGCAGCGCGATAGAAGGTTCAGGTGCGGAGGCACCGTGAAGATACACGGCATGACAGAAGCCGCAGGTGCGGAGCTACAGTATAGGTACGCGGCGCGATAGAAGCCGCAGGTGTGGAGCTACAGTATATGTACGCTGTGCGACAGAAGGTACAGGTGCGTAGATATGCAGTGCAACAGAAGGCTCTCTGCGGGTATACGCAGGGGAGCAGAAGGTGAAGTGCGTAGCCACGCAGGCCAGATAAAGAAAAACTGCGGATTTGTCTTAAGACTTTTTGTTGGCTGAATTTTTCTGTTGATAAGGTGTTCTGGGTTTAGTTTACTGTTATTGTTGATCTGGTTACTGCAGTTGACTGTGTGATTTACATGTACTTGATGATCATTTGATGTTCATGGATCCAGTTTGAAAATTTATGAAAAGTGGTCCTTGAAAGAAAAGACGTAGGGGGTTGTAGCTCTCTTCCAGAAGAGATTGGAAAACGAGAGAGAGTTGTAGCTCTCTGCAGGTTGCAGCCTGCATACTGGTAAAGGACTGCACTAGTACAAAATCATTGTAAAAGGAGTTTCTAATTTGAAAGAAGATAGAGACATATTGCAGCAGGTGGTTTTCACCCACATTGGGTTTCCACCTTATATCTGGTGTTCTTTGGTGTGTCTATATGTTTTTCCTATTCATGCTCATTATTTTATGGTACTGACATGCAAAAATAATTCAAAGAATAAATAAGGAAGATTTATTAAAGAACTTGATAATACTGATTCACCCCCCTCTCAGTATTATTTCCAACACATCTCTCTCTTTCTGCATAAATAAATGAATCAAGTTTAAAGGTGGAATTCATTGGTGTTTCAGTGCTCTACCTTGGGATTTATTTAGTTCTACATGTTTTCTGTTGTTTGAAGAGGACTCATGACATTTGCATGCCCTCTCCAACTCCTCACCAGTCTTTAGACTCACCATCACATTCATTTCAAAGTGATAAAACACTTTCCTACCTTGCCCCATAGAAACCTCTACAAATCTGAGTTGATTTCCCAGACCCAAAGCTACCTTCCCCATCTGATCCAGCAACCAACCATTAAAATCAAACAAAATCCTTTGAGCAAACATACCTAGCCTAAAATTAGAATTCATATCAATCATCTCAAGCACTAATTGCCAATATCCTAATTGAGATTGACAAGGAGAGAGCCCTCTCCCGACCTAGTAGGGCTAGCTACCAGGTTAAGCGTGTTTTGATGTTACCCTAGACCTGCCTTTCTCAGCCTAAGGTAGATTTAGGCCCTAACATAGTGGCGACTCCACTGTTCAAAGTACGAGTTTCAAAGTATTGATGGTTGCTCCATTGGCTAAATGAAGGACTCAGATGTTGCTTCTATTTGTTCAAGGTATTCATGTATTGATTTTTCTAATCTTCCTGGTTTTCCTAATCAATTACCAAAGGATGCATACATTTTGAGTAATGGCCCTAAATTCAATGGGGAAGATCTGACTTTGACTCTAGAACATATAAAAAAAATTTAGAACATTTGTGGAAATTCTTAGAGTTAAAAAGGAAGATGTTTTCATCAGATTGTTCTTTGATTTGTTTGAAGGCAAATGTAGAAAATGGATTGAAGGTTTTCCTATCAGATCTATTAAGTCCTTTGCAGATTTTTGGCATGTCTTTCTTGAAACATGGGTGGAGAAAGATGATGAATTCAAAATAGAGGTGCCCTCTATTCAAGGTTTTAGAGAATGGGAAGATATGTGCACGGATAATGAGGTAGACGAGAAATTTGCTTCATCTCTTTCTTCTTATTTGAAATCCTGTCAATGCAGCCATGAAGTTAAGCTCAATTTTTTGCAAGAGTTTGCCATCAAAATTGAAGGAGATCTAATTGAATTGGAGACCCAAATACAGTCCCAAGATCTAGACTGTTGAGTCCCATTCTTTGGGGACCTTTTTCAACAAAAGGAACAGAAGGTAAGGTTGCCCGTGGATATTTGCATTGATAATTTGCAGCTGGAAGCATGTATTGAGGAGTTGGGGCAGCAAACATAGTCTGGGTTTTCTGATCCTATTGCAACCTACATGGATTTTTTTCCAGTTTGAATGATAAATCAAATTGTCTTTTACACAACCAGACTTGTTATGTGCATGTATGGTTGTCAAAATTTACATTTGTGTCCTGGTTGAAGCACTTTCAAGCAACATTCTTGTCACAATTACTTGATTGGTTGATATGGCATTACAACATTACTTGATCTATCAATTTTGTAGCAAAGTGGGTTAGATTCGTACATAAATAAGCTTCATGCGGCAGCATTTCAGTTTTTGGTATTTGTTTATGTACATGTTGTAGTATGTATATGTTTTTGGATTGGTATGAGTTGTTTTGGGTTTGCATTTGTTTGACCGTATTGTCCAATGGATGAGGCACTTGGTCCAAAGTGTTCTTGACACCTCCAAGTAGCTGCCATCCCCAATGGAGCCAGTGTTAGTTCCAATCTTCACAGCCTATCACCAGGGATCAACATGAGCTCTTACTATGTCTGGTTTTGTTAGAAGATATGATCAAAATGAATGAGTGATTCTTGGTTACGCATGTTTTGAGGTCAGTTGCTGCACACAATGACAAGTTTAGTACAAAATCAGTTTCTGAAATAATGGTAAGGAATTTTTCAAAAGTTAAAGAGGTTTTTGTTCATTACATACCAAATAACAAAAACCACCTCATTTTATGCATAGGTCCTACTATGTGGGAGATATATAGTGATATTTTGAGCCTACATTAAAGCAAAGCAAATTTTTCATATTTTTTTACTGTTTTAGTCATTTTAGTGCGGTGCCATTTTACGACAGATGGAAAGTAATTTTGTAAAACCGAAGGAGGTTTTTGTTAATCACGAGACATATAAAAAAAATATCTTTTAGTTTATTCACAAGTGTCATGAATTGGGATATGTGACTAGATCTTTACAGCTCATTTTCACAGATTTAAATTTTTAATGATTTTTTGTTTTAGAGATGATTTTGTGGCACAGATTACAAGCAACTGGAAACGAATTTCAAAAATTTGAGAGAGGTTTTTCTCCAACATGACATTATCTACAAAAATTCTTTCAGTTTTGTAATAGGTTCTATGGTTTAGGAGATACGAGTTCATCTTCAACACCTATTTTCATAAATTCGGTCCATGTCTAATGTAACTGATTCTATTTTTAAGAAAATGTTTGAGCTCAATTCCCTTAGTACAAGGATGAGAAAATGTATATATTTTATGAATTTCATAGTTTAGGGGTTGGACTTCGGCAGAAGGTTGGACTCTTGTGGATGCATTGAGCTACTTTGTACATCACTTCTGCAGTTTGGTAAGGAAATAAACCAGGGTTTTGTAACATTTTGTGGGATTCTTGTGGTAATGTGATTTAGCATTGTGTTCTTCTTTGTAATTCAGTTGATCTTATGTTTATGTGTGCCATCATCTTTCTCCTTCTGCATAAATAAATGAATCAAGTTTAAAGGTGGAATTCATTGGTGTTTTAGTTCTCTACCTTGGGGTTTATTTAGTTTTACATGTTTTCTGTTGTTTGAAGAGGACTCATGACATTTGCATGCCCTCTCCAACTCCTCACCAGTATTTAGACTCACCATCACATTCATTTCAATGTGCTAAAACACTTGCCTACCTCGCCCCACAGACCTTTGCAAATCTGAGTTGATTTCCTAGACCCAAAGCTGCCTTCCCCATCTGATCCAGCAACCAACCATTAAAATCAAACAAAATCCTCTGAGAAAACATACCTAGCCTAAAATTAGAATTCATATCACTCATCTCAAGCCTTAATTGCCAATATCCTAATTGAGATTGACAAGGAGAGAACCCTCTCCTGACCTGGTAGGGCTAGCTACCAGGTTAAGCATGGTTTGATGTTACCCTAGACCTACCTTTCTCAACTTGAGGTAGATTTAGGCCCTAACATAGTGGCGACTCCACTGTTCGAAGTCCAAGTTTCAAAGTATTGATGGTGGCTCCACTGGCTAAATGAAGGACTCAGATGTTGCTTCTATTTGTTCAAGGTATTCATGTATCGATTTTTCTAATCTTCATGGTTTTCCTAATCAATTACCAAAAGATGCATACATTTTGAGTAATGCCCTAAATTCAATGGGGAAGATCTGACTTTGAATCTAGAACATATAAAAGGTTTTAAAACATTTTTGGAAATTCTTAGAGTTAAAAAGGAAGATGTATTCATCAGATTATTCTTTGATTGGTTTCAAGGAAAATGTAGAAAATGGATTGAAGGTTTTCCTATCAGATATATTAAGTCCTTTGCAGATTTTTGGCATGTCTTTCTTGAAACATGGATGGGGAAAGAGGATGAATTCAAAATAGAGTTGCCCTCTATTTAAGGTTTTAGAGAATGGGAATATATGTGCACAGATCATGAGGTAGATGAGAACTTTGCTTCAGCTCTTTCTTCTTATCTGAAATCCTGTCGATGCAACCATGAAGTTAAGCTTAATTTTTTGCAAGAGTTTGCCATCAAAATTGAAGGAGATCTAATTGAATTAGAGACCCAAATACAGGCCCAGGATCTGGACTGTCGAGTCCCATTCTTTGGGGACCTTTTTCAACAGAAGGAACAGAAGGTAAGGTTGCCTGTGGATATTTGCATTGATAATTTGCAGCTGGAAGTATGTATTGAGGAGTTGGGGCAACAAACAGAGTATGGTTTTTCTGATCCTATTACAACGTACATGGATTTTATTTTATTTATTTTTATTTATTTATTTATATTTATTTATTTATATTTATTTATTTATTTATTTTATTTTATTTTATTTATTTTTTTAATTTTTTTTTTTTTTTTTTTTTTTTTTCAGTTTGAATGATAGATCAAATTGTCTTTTACACAACCAAACTCGTTATGTGCATGTATGGCTGTCAACATTTACATTTATGTCCTAGTTGAAGCACTTTCAAGCAGTATCCTTGTCATAATTACTTGATTGGTTGATATGGCATTACAACATTACTTGATCTATCTATTTTGCAGCAAAGTGGGTTAGATTTGTACATAAATAAGCTACCAGCGGTAGCATTTCGGTTTTCGGTATTTGTTTATGTACATGTTGCAGTATGTATATGTTTTTGGATTGGTATGAGTTGTTTTGGGTTTGTAGTCATTTGACCGTATTGCCCAATGGATGAGGAACTTGGTCTGTGGTGTTCTTGACACCTCCAAGTAGATTCCATCCCCAATGGAGCCAATGTTAGTTCCAACCTTTGCAGCCTATCACCAAGGATCAACATGAGTTCTTACTATGTCTGGTTTTGTTAGATGTTTTGCACATGATGTTCAGCACAAAACATGTCACAAGTGTGTCCATCAAAAGAATTTCGGAAGAATATTTCCAACGGTATATAACACTCCCGTAACCAGCTCCTGGATTAGAAGATATGATCGAAATGAATGAGTGATTCTTGGTTATGCATGTTTTGAGGTCAGTCGCTGCACACAATGAAAAGTTTAGTACAGAATCTGTTTTTGAAATAATGGTAAGGAATTTTTCAAAAGTGAAAGAGGATTTTGTTCATCACATACCAAATAACAAAAACCTCGTTCAGTTTCTGTACAGGTTCTACTATGTGGGAGATATATAGTGATATTTGGAGCCTACATTAAAACAAAGCAAATTTTTCATATTTTTTTACTGTTTTAGTCATTTTAGTGTGGTGCCATTTTACAACATATGGAAAGTAATTTTGCAAATGCAAGGAGGTTTTTGTTAATGATGAGCCACATAACAAAAATATCTTTCAATTTATTCATAGGTGTCATGAATTGGGATATGTGACTAGATCTTTACAGCTCATTTTCACAGATTTAAACTTTTAATGATTTTCTGTTTCAGATATGATTTTGTGGCATAGATTACGAGCAACTTGAAACGAATTTCAAAAATTTGAGAGAGGTTTTTTTCCAACATGACCTTATCTACAAAAAACTATTTCAGTTTTGTAACAGGTGCTATGTTTTAGGAGATACGAGTTCATCTTCAACAACTATTTTTAGAAATTCGGTCCAAGTTTAATGTAACTGATTCTATTTTGAAGAAAATGGTTGAGCTCAATTCCCTTAGTACAAGGATGAGAAAATTTATATATTTTATGAATTTCATAGTGTAGGGGTTGGACTTTGGTAGAAGGTTGGACTCTTGTGGATGCATTGAGCTACTTTGTACATCACTTCTGCAGTTTGGTAAGGAAATAAACCAGGGTTTTGCAGCATTTTGTGGGATTCTTATGGTAATGTGATTTAGCATTTTGTTCTTCTTTGTAATTCATTTTATCTTATGTTTATGTGTGTCATCATCTCTCTCTTTTTTCATAACTAAATGAATTAAGTTTAAAGGTGGAATTCATTGGTGTTTTAGTGCTCTACCTTGGGGTTTATTTAGTTCTACATGTTTTCTGTTGTTTGAAGAGGACTCATGACATTTGCATGCCCTCTCCAACTCCTTGCCAGTCTTTAGACTCACCATCACATTCTTTTCAAAGTGCTAAAACACTTTCCTACCTCGCCCCACAGAAACCTCTGCAAATCTGAGTTGATTTCCTGGACCAAGAGCTGCCTTCCCCATCTGATCCAGCAACCAACCATTAAAATCAAACAAAATCGTCTGAGCAAACATACCTAGCCTAAAATTAGAAATCATATCAATCATCTCAAGCCCTAATTTCCAATATCATAATTGAGATTGACAAGGAGAGAGCCCTCTCCCTACCCGGTAAGGCTAGCTACCAGGTTAAGTGTGGTTTGATGTTACCCTAGACCTGCCTTTCTCAGCTTAAGGTAGATTTAGGCCCTAACAAGTGTCATAGAAAACATCAATGAAAATTTACATAGTGCCAAACTTGTGGCAGAGTCCATTTCGGGTTTCCTTCCTAATTCCAAATAGCTTGAACATCAATGGAAACAGGTAGCGGAAGAAAAAAAAAGTTATAAGGCAAACGACCAGGTTAAACTGGGAGGAATATTGGCAACATTTGGTAACGCCTCATATCCAATGGATGACCCTACGATGCCTAACCACTTCTATGGATAAAATGGTGCCAAAAATAACCGATGCCGTATTTGCTGGACAGTTTAAAGCTGAAGTCAGCCAACCAACACAACTGAAGCCTATGATGGATATTTGTGATCTGAAGGATCAAATGCAGGATAGTTAGTCACCTTGTTTATTTCGATTTTGATTTTATTTTTTCACAAATTGAGGTAGGTCGTTTAAACCTCCTCAAATATTTTTGTAATAATCTATTTTTAGTTTCATAGTTTTAGTATTTAAACCCCTCTCATGCATTTAGAGAGGGTTCTAGAATTTTATCAGAAGCAGTCTTCAAAACATGCACTTTTGTCCCTTTGAAGAAGTTCTGGTGAAATTAATGGAACATGATTTAGATTTGATTTAGCATCTTCTACTGAAATTGCACTTTTGTACTCTTAGATGATGTTGAATGGATTGAAGATAGATCAATATTATTGAAACACATGAGTAGGACGTATTATAAATGGTACTTTTATCTTGTAATCCTTTTTACTTATGTATTAAGCAATGATTTCTTCTCGAATTGTTTATGTATGAAAGTATGAATCGTGATTACCATTATTTCACTTTTGTATGATGATAATCTATATTTTTATGCAAAATATATGAATAATTCCTTATGTGATATATCTTTCACAATCATTTCGACTAACTTTTTATACGAAATGATTATTGTTAAAACGGATTCACTTCTCATCGCAATTGAATGATCTTTATTACCAATTTCTTTAAGATATTATTGTAGATTGCATACATAAATTTAAATTCCAGGTATATTTATAATTAGATAGTGCTTAAATTAGGATGAAATGCATGTGATTGTTAGTTAAGATTAGATTACTTTTAGCTTAGATATTACTTTAAAACCTCACATATCACTCCATTAGCACAAGCATTAAATAGATTTGGAGATTGGTCCAATTATCCCCAGTCGGAGCCACTATTCCAAACGGAAAAGGAGCTTCCAACCAAGGTCCGGACCAGGTGGTTTTCCCCCATGTTGAAGCAACAATTTTCAAGGCTTCAACATTTTAGCACTAGAAGGAGGGCCTGACTGTGAATGGAAAGTAAATCTAAATTAACAGGCCATTCTAAGAGTAAAACTCCCTCACCCTCACCTCCAACTTCTCAAAAGTCTTCCAAATCCCCTGATCCTAAGTGAGAAGTTGCACAGAATATTATACAACCCGTTGTTGAAATCCCAAACAAGCCAGATCATTCTTCTTTTACTGAAACCCCTGAAGTTCAATCTTTGATTCACAATTACAGGGGATTTCGCTATCTCAAGAAGAATCTGAGTTATCCCAGGATAGTGTTACCTCTCAGTTCACTCCATCTCAACGGTTGACTAGAGCACAGAGTGAAAAGTTCAGAATTCCTTTGTTCGAATTTCCTCTACCAAGCCGAAAGAGAGCTAAGAAAACACCATCTAAATCTCACAGCAAGGTTCTATCATCATCTTCATTCATTCCATATATACCCTCACAAGATCAATCATCCACCTCACCACTCCAGATCGTGATTCACACAGGTACAAAAGCTACATCTTCTTCTACCCAATCACCTTCGAACACTACTGCTACACCTTCCCATACCCACATACTAGCAATGGAACACAATCCTCCAAGGCCATGGACAAATCTAGGGGTTGTTAGGATGGCTGGACCTTTACATCAATTACCAGCACACCCAAAGAAATGGTTGCCCAAATTCAATCCTGATAATGGCCTATTAGCTGAGGAATATATAAATAATTTTATGTTGTCCATTAACTTGAATGAAGTAGATGAAGAATATGCAATTGTAAGATTATTCCCATATACTTTATAGGGAGTAGCAAGATCATGGTACTTTTCGTTACCACCAGGTTCTATTAACAGTTGGGATGCTTTTCAAGAGAAATTTTTAACTAAATTTGGAGATGATAGATCTACGACTACCCTAATCAATGATCTCTCCAATTTGAAAGCTGAACCGAAATAACCCATTAAGGACTTCAACTCTCGCTTCAATAAATTATTGAATAAGATACCAACGACATCTAAGCCTAGCAATGAGGTCCAAAATGAGTGGTACATCTCTGCTCTACAGTCAAACACATCTATCTTCATTGATAGAGCTACCAAACCAACTTTGGCAGAAAATATGAAAGAGGCAATAACTGTGGAAAAATGCATTCTAGTTGTGGAAAAGAAAAACACATTAGAAGAACAAAAATCTAAGAAAGTAACCTTCAGAGATGACTCTAAGAAGAAACCACCAAAAGATCCTTTTGATCTTGAAGGGTTACAGAAAGTCCTCAAAACCATGTCTAACGAAAAGTTTGATATTAAAAAACGGGTAGCAGAGACTTCCTCTAAAAAACCTTTTAGACCATTTAAAAGGTGTTAAACACACATGGAAAACATAGAATAGGAAAGATAAATCAATGAGTACATATTTTTATTAACAACTGATATACATTTATAGTACAATCTGTGACTCTTGGGTTTCAGATCCCAAGGTCTCTTGGACTGCTTTGGTCTATTCGGCTTCCACACTAACCCATTTAAGATTAGGTGTCCAACATTCCCCCCCTTAATCCGAAGGGTTATGTATGAGTCCAAGAAGAGAGCTGTAATACAAAATGTGCAAAAAATGCATGGCAGCACTAGGCTGAATGTGCTCTATGAAATGTTGGTAAAAAGGGCAGTGGTTTAAGGATGACCACCAACACTGGAACGCTTAGTGCAGTTCCCGGAACTCTTCCAAAACTGGCAAGAAACTGAAGTTTTCTGCTAGAGGAAGTGATCCTATTGTTTTAAAGAGGGAAACCTTCAACCATAAAAGGGAGGTCTCACCCCGCATAAAAGGTAAAACTTCAACCTGAAAAGGGAAGTCTCAACCTGTGATGGTTTAAGGATAACCAACAACTCTGGAATGCTTAATGCAATTCCTGAACTCTTCCAAAACTGGCAAGAAGCTGGTGTCTTCTGCTAGAGGAAGTGTTCTCAATTTTGTTCCAGGGATGCTTCCAAAACTGGCAAGAAGCTAAAGTCTTCTGCTGGAGGAAGTGTCCCAGATTGCCAACTGAAGGCATGTTCAGGGGCATCTTTGTCTCTGGCTACAACTCTGAAACTGGTGTGGCAGGTTGTGGCTCAGGCTCGCTTGATGTGACTTTGAAGCTTGTAGATGACCATCATTTCCCCCCCTGTCAGGTACAAGGTGAGAAGATGGAGAAAACTCAACTGCAAGATTGTTCAATATTCTGGAACAAGTTCTGACATGTGTTTGGAATATCTTCTTGGCTGTTGATGCCCATTGCCAAGAAGCGATCCATCCAAGATGAATCTTTGTTCTTGCAGGATGTTTATTTCTGAAGCATCTGTGTGAAGAATGACTGGTTTTATGACAGTGCTTACATGGATGAAGATCAAAATAGTGATCTTTCAGATGGCCAACTCGGTCACAGTGTTGGCATTTCACGATCTGTTGTTTTTGTTGTTGTTGTTGCTGTTGCGGAAGAGGGGTAGATTCTGGAACAGCTGAAGCTGAACTGTCATGAGAAGCAGGTGAACTGTCATCAATGAATCCAGCACTCTGAAACTGAATGGGCTTTGAGTAGTCTGGAATATGAAAGGACAAGTCGTTGTCATATCCAAGACCAGTTCTGTGCTTGTTGTGGACAAGCTGTTCCCAAGGTCTGATGATGGGCTTGGGAAGTGCAGACTGAGTTTCTGCATCTGCACATACAATTGCTGCTTTGTTTGAATGAACTGTAACATTATTAACATGCTGCTGATGGGTGGTTGTCTCAATGTTCTGAACAAAAACAGGTTCAAAATGGTGTCTATTTTGATGTAGCTCTTCTTGCTGTAGCTGTGATTCAAGCTGCAAAAAATCGATCTTTTCCTGTGCATTTTGTAGACATGTCTGAATTTCTGAGAGAGATCCTTTGCTGATTTGTAATGTGTCATCAACAGTAGATAATATCAGAGTTTTAAGGAACTGTAATACTTCACTGGTTCTGGCCATTTTTTCTTCAATGTCAAAATCTTTATGCAGCAGTGGAATCAAGGAATCAATGCACTATAATGAAATCTAAATACAAAGCCACACTGGCGCAGCAGCAACTGCAAACTTGTTTGGATTCTTCAAATACTCCTTCACTCTTCAATGTATATCAACACTTCAGTATCAGCTAATGAGAAGAATATACAGCCACACAAATAGTCTCTAAATGGCATCCAAATTGTGACAAACTCATTCTGGTATGGTAGAAATTGACCCAGAATACCAACAGCCAGCAGCGATATATTAAGTAACTAGATAACTGTGTTTTGAGCTCCTCTAAGTACAAACACTTTATAATTCGGCTCAGATCAGGAAGATGAACTCAGCGAGGCGAGCTGTAGTTTTGAATCAGAAACGGGAGTTCAGAGAAGCCTTTAGAGATGGAGATTCAGTTACCATTGCATTTGTCATTTGGTTTCTTGTGTGTAAATTATGTAGAGGAAGAAGCCAGATAATCAATTTGGTGCAGAGGTTATATAAGAATACTGATATATATAGCAGTGGCACCCATAAATAAACTTTTTTTTCCTTTTAATCTGAATACACAGTCAACAAATAGAAGTACAGAGGTCGTTTGCTTCCTAATAGTGGCCAAATAAACAAGGTGAATAAAATATTGGAACCTGGTTGCTTAGCTTAATTTGCAACCCCTATATCTCTTCAAACTCGGCTTCTTTACACTAGCAATCTGCCCAGAATTTATCTTTGATGTAACACACAGCCCCACTCTATCTTCTGTACAGAACGTTCCGCAAATTGTAGATTTGGACCTCTTTTGTAATGCTTGAGAGCAAGCAACACTTAATTTCAATATCAAAGAAAAATTGATGCTAACAATCACTCAAACTTAAAGCACCAAAAATTTACAATCCAAACTCAATCGGTTCAGTCTTATTTAGGCATGGTTACCATTTCCATTCGCATTTGAGCAGTTAGGAGGTGGATTCCTTTTCGTAACACCATTAACAGGACCATTCACAATGCCATTTCCAACACCATTTGATACAAGCCCATTATCAGCACCATTTACACCGCCATTTTCAAACACATTCCCTCCAGGTGATACAGGAGTTCTGCTACAATCATCCACATGAGGACTTCGACTCGAAATTGAAATTGCAACAAACCAAAATAGAATATAACAGGGAACCAGACAAATATTCAAGACTTTCAGATGCCTGAAAACCTAGAGCAAATGCAGAAATTTCTTATAAGATATAACAGAAACTCCGCCGATATCAATCTTTCACACAAATCTAATGTTTATTCAGCCAAGCTATAAAGCGTAACAGCCTTATATATCTGATTGTAGGACTCCGCAATCGTTCCTATCTATGAACGTTGAGAGAGGCTTGTAGCCAGCACGCATGCCATTTTCTGATATTCTGAGTTACAGACCCGCTTGCTTGATCATGTTGGTTAGCCCAAAAGGCCGATTGGAACTGAGAATGAAGCAGCAGAGCAGAGAGCTCAGCCCAGACCGAGCAAAGCCCAGCTGGATCGAACCCAAATCAAAGCTTATGCCCAGAAGAGTTCAGGTCTTGTATTATCTTAGCAGGAATGGTCAGCTTGAACATCCCCATTTCATGGAAGTTACACTGTCTTCAAATGAAGGCCTATACTTGAGCGATGTTAAACAGCGTTTGATCCTAAACCCCCAAATTCCATATCAAATGCTGACTCAAATGGAGAGGAGGAAGAATTTTCAACAAACGAAGAACAAACAAACGATGAGGAAGTAGCAGAGTTACAACCGATGTGGGATTTTATACTTGCCAATGAAGAAACTCAAGAAGCATTACCTGTCGCTACCCGAAGTAAAAATCCTATTGAATTGTCACAAACAAATCCAAAACATAAGGCTTCAATGCCACCCCCTAGGGATAAAGAAACAGGTAAGAAACTTGTACCAAAATCCACTCAAACTACACCTACCCAGTTGGATCCTTCTCCTTCATCTAAAACTTTGATAGTTTCTGACGAAATGGAATATAATATTATTGATGATATGAAGAAGACTAGGGCAAACATCACATTTCATGATCTTAGTAAATCGAAACATCAACAAAAGTTACTTCTCAAAGAACTCAAAGCAGTACCCACTATGCCACTTCCTGTTGTCGTGATATCACAAGCTGCCCAATAAATGGGAAGACTCCCTAGTGCTTCTTTGAATAAAATTGATCCAACTAATATAGCTTTAATTGGGGGAAGATCAAAATCCCACACTCTGCCATTTCTCCTTACTTTTAAATTATTTAACAAAAACTTACACAACTGTCTAGTTGATTCTGGAGCTTCATCTAACATATTACCTAGAACAGTTTGTACAAAGTTGAATGTTCAGCCTCAGAAATCTATTGTACGAATAGTTTATTTAGATCGCTCTCAAGCCGAAGTTGTTGGAAAACTTAACCAAGTAACCATCAGACTTTCATCAAACCCTAAAGTTTGCTAAGTCATTGACATACTTGTAGTTGACATTCCTATGGCTTAATCCTTAGTAGGGACTGATCAGAAAAACTTCCTGGTTATTTTGCAATTAATCCTTAGTAGGGACTGATCAGAAAAACTTCCTGGTTATTTTGCAATTGAATGGTCTCACATGTGGCTTCCCTATAATGACAAACCAAATAAAATAAGGGTTGATTGTGAGAAGCATCAAAATTTCATAGTGACAGAATTAAAAGTAGATGATGAACCAATTGCGTATAGCAACAATATCATCGAAATTATTCTGTAGAATCATTTCTACGGAATTTCAATGCTCATACTTCACCTTTCTTAGAAAACTCTGTTGTCTCTCAAGTTGAAATTTTTTCTCAGACATACACTTCTAAATGTGTATATTTTGTAGATAAACTTGTAGTTAGACCTTTATTTTGGAAATTATTTTTTGATGGATCTAAATCCAAGGATGGAGCAGGAGCAGGTTGCATCTTAGTTAGGCCAGAGGGGGGAAAAACTATGTTAGCATGTAGACTTGAATTTTATTGCACAAATAACATCGCTGAATATGAAGCACTAGTTCAAGGTTTGTATAAGACAATTGGCCTTAACGTTAAATACCTCCAAGTATTTGGAGATTTAGAGATTGTCATAAAACAAGTGAGAAATACTATACACTATTTGTCAGGACATTTGAAACATTATCAGTCATTAGTCTAAAACCTGACTCTCCACTTTACAATGTTTAATATTTCCCCTATTCCAAGACTCCAGAATGCTAGTGCCAATCTTCTAGCCAATGTTGCTTCCAAGCTTATCCCACCAAAAGATTACAGCCTAGATCGATTTTCCATTGAATTAATTTTCAAACCTTCTATTCCTAACAATATCACCAACTAGAGAGTTTTTAATAACGATATAGATATCATAAGCTTTCTGACCTCAGAAGGTTCTTACGATGACCAGATAGTTGATGAGGACCAGCATGATAACCAACTTAAACAAGAAACAGTCATTAATGCTATACCAAAATCTGTAGTTAAGTTGGAAGATTTATATGACTTTAAAGACAAATTTAAATGATCCATCAATTCAAAACTTCAGAGTTCAAATCTGAGGTTTGAATTAATCAATCTTGGGATCGATTTAAAACCTCAAAATATTAACTTAGGTCTCGGTCTTACATCAGACGAAAAAGAAGCTTTTATAGGCTTGTTGAAAAGATACAAGAATGTCTTTGCATGGAACTATGAAGATCTCAAGACATATGACACCTCTATTATTCAACATATTACTCCCATGATATCTGACGAAAGACCTATTCAACAAAAATTGAGGAAAATCCATCCTAATTTAGAAAGTCAAATTAAATCTGAGTTGAATAAACTACTGAAAGCCAAAATTATTTTTCTTGTCAGACACTCCTGGTGGGTTTCCAATCTTGTCCCAGTTAGAAAAAAGAAAGGATATATTCAGATATGTATAGATTTTCGCAACCTTAATAAAGCTTGCCAAAAGGACAATTTCCCATTACCCCCTATGGAACATATTTTGCAATCAGTAGCAGGCTCAGAATTAATGTCTTTCTTGGATGGTTTCTCAGGTTATAATCAGATCTTAGTACACCCAGATGACTAGCTGAAAACTACATTCAAGACAAAGTGGGGCACTTATGCTTATTAGAAAATTCCATTTGGACTGATTAATTCCGGTGCCATTTTCCAGAGAGATATGGATATAGACTTCAAGGGTTTAGTAAACAAATTAGTAGTGATCTACTTGGATGATATAACAGTATACTCCAAAAAATGCAGTCATCATCTAAGAGATTTAAAACAAATATTTGAACGTTGCCAAAGGTATGGAATTTATCTGAACCCCAAGAAGTCTTTTTTTGCATTAAGTGAAGGAAATCTCCTTAGATTCATTGTGTCCAAAGCAAGAAATCATATTGACCCTAGCAAAATTAGAGAAGTTTCTTAAATGCCTTTACCCCATAACAAAAAATCAATGCAATCTTTTCCGGGTCAAATAAATTTTGTTAAAAGATTTGTCCCTGACTTCTCAAGAATTGTTTTACCTCTTCAATCCATGATAAAAAAAAAAATTCTCTATTTAAATGGAGACATTCAGATCATGAAGCTTTTAGGTTGATAAAACAAGAAATTATAAATGCCCCATCTTTAGCAACCCTGAATTTTTCCAATCATTTCATTCTATATACTTTTGCTTCCGAGAAATCATATGCGGCCATATTGACACAAGCAAATCAAGATAAAGTTGAAGCCCCAATCTCTTTATTTAGCCCCAATTTGCAAGGAGATGAATAAAATTACTTAGATGTTGAAAAACAAGTTTTTTTTGTTTTCAAATCTATAAAACACTTCAGACCTTTTCTCTTAAAAACAGACACTAAAGTCATAGTACCATTCTCAGTAGTGAGAAATATTTTAATAAAAAGGGATGTAGGAGAAAAGAGAGCAAATTGGGTGACAGCCCTGCAAGAATATGACATAGAAATTAAACCAGCTAAAATTTTTAAAGGTCAACGTTTTTTCAGAATGTTGGCAGGAGCATCGAATCTATTAGAATTGCAGCATTCAGGTGACGATGTACACGTCTATGAGGTAAGCCTCAATGACATAGAATCAAGGCATGTTGATATCATATTTTACATGAAAAACGGATATGCACCACCCCAATTAAATTATACAAAGAAAAGAGCCTTGAGATTAAAGGCTTGGCAATATCAAATTGTTGACGATGTGCTTTTTAGAATAAATTATGATTCTATTTTGCTTAGATGTCTTGAAAAATCTAAGGCAGAGAAGGTGTTTCAGGAACTTCATGATGGACCAATTGGTGGTCACTTTGGAGGTGATACTACAACACATAAAATCCTGCATGACGGCTATTACTAGCCAACGCTCTTCAAAGATGCACACAGTTATGTAAGGAGATGCAAGATTTATCAAACAGCTACTGGAAGATAGAGAAAACCGGTGCTACCATTACAGCCCGTCAACATTGACCAACCATTTGAAAAATGGGGATTGGACGTAATAGGTGATATCATTCCTTATTATTCTAAGCAGCATAGATACATCCTTACGGCCACTAATTATTTCACCAAATGGGTAGAAGAAATTCCACTCAAGGTAGCCAATTCAGAAAATATTATTGAATTTATAGATCAATTTATCATCGCCAGGTTTTTCTTACCATCTGCTTTGATTTTTGATAATGCATCTTATTTTTTAGGCAATGCTATGAAAAAATTTGCTCTTAAAAGAGGTTTTAAGCTTAAGTATTCAACCAATTACTATTCACAAGGAAATGGATTAGCCGAACCCACAAACAAAAATCTCATCAGGATTATTAAATAAATTGTTGACCAAGGCGAAAAGAACTGGCATAAGTCTTTAGTGTTTTCTCTGTGGGCAGATTGAATAACTCAAAAAGCCTCCATTGGCACTTCTCCTTTTAATTTAGTCTATGGGAAAGAAGCAACCTTACCAACAAATGTAGCTATTCCCTCCTTAGCCTTAGTTCATTTCATTGAAGAAACTCCTTCCTCATCTATGCAGGTTAGACAATTACAAATTCTTAAGCTTGAAGAAGAAAGGGAAAAAGCCAGGACCACGCATGCACATCATTAGCAGTTAGTCAAAGCCTCCTTTGATTCAAATTTTGTAACTTCAAAGTCTTTTCAACTCGGATACCTAGTATTAAAATGGGATAAAGCCCATGAAGAGAAAGGTAAGCATACCAAGTTCCAACAAATGTGGCTTGGCCCATTTCAGATTGTGGAACAATTAGGCCCATTAACTTTTCTGCTACAAGATTTATCAGGTAAGAGAGAATCTCTACTTGTTAATGGACAGGTTCTAAAGAAATACTTTCCATAGAAGATGATCTCTTTTGTTCACTGTATATTATTGCCTTTAGTTAAAATTTTCTTTTAGAAAGAATAATACCAATTGAAAAGCATTTACTTTTGGTTTTACAAAGAATAGTCTCTTTTTAATTTTGACTTTTCGCTTGTGTAAGTAAAGATTGTTATGAAAGTAATATTCACACATGAAATATATAATTAAGTCCTATTGCTCTTAAACTCCCTATTTTCTACCTCAATTATTGAATTTTTTATGAAACTTAGCTTTAAGAAAGAAACTTCTCCTTTACATTAGTCCAAAAAAGTATCTATAACAAAGCAAAGTCCCTCTCTAAAAAGGCATCTTCAAAACTCTACAATTGTCGTCCAGAAGCTCTTAGGGAGCCAATGATCCTCCCCACTTAATCAACTTTCATTTTTAGAGTGTAATTCTAAAATATACTTAAACTTAAAGGATAAGAGGTCTCATCAAGAGCCGGCTTACCATGATCATAAGATTATAACAAATTGACATTACCAACACTGCATATCAAAACAAGGTAATGACTTAAGATTATATTAATCAAAAGACAAGGGGTCTCATCACGAGCCAATGGCATTGTCAATATTGGTTACTAAACCAAGACATTGTCCTTTAAGAAACAAAAGATGAAGAGCTTAAGCAACAACGAATTACTTCATAAAAGAAAGAAATCAATAATTACACTTACGAGCTTATCTTTAAAATTGCATTTTGATTTAAGTGGGATACTGGATCATTGCTGGTTAAAAGGTAACCCTGTCGAGGCTATGAATGCTTGCTGGTAGGAGAGGCTTTACCTACGAAAACTGAGCATACCAAAAACTGATCTGAGGAGAGACTCCTTGCTTTTATCTTTAAAAACCAAGTAAAGACTGATGTAGACAAAGGGAATTTTATGAGAAAAGAATAATCAAAAGAATGGTAGTTAAGTAGATGTTGTTTTATTAATAAAGAGTAGTATTTCTTACCTTATATTCCATGTAACTATTTTATTTTCAAAACTATCTTTATTTTGGAAGTTTTAGAAATTTCAAAAAACTCTCAAAGATAACTGGTTCTTCCAAGTGAATCGCCAATTGTTGTGGTATTCAACAACCCCCCATTTATTAATGATAGTAGTTAATATTACATTAATAAATGGGGACCCTTCAAAAAATCTATCCAAAAAACAAAACTTAGCATTTATGCATTTCTTTTATTTTTTGGAATAAAGCAAAGATAACAATCAAAACCCCATTTTTTAGAAAAACTACTAGAAACTTACCTTCACACATATAGCATGATTTAAACCCACCAAAAGACCTTTCTAACCCTCCAAAATCAAGAAAATTGATTAAGTAAGGACTTTATGCTCGAAACTATCATAAAATTTGACATAAACTAAGTCCTTAAGCTTTTTAGGCTTAAGTCTTGCATTGCATAGCACCATTCATAAAGGGCCTGCTTTAAAAAGGCCATTGTGAAACATGCAAGATGTGAAACTGTGATGGTATTATAACTTTTATCACATCGCCTTTTGGGCATTCAAATGAACACCATGTACTTACCACCAACCGATATTGCGAAATGCGATTAAGACCTAGACCCACTCCTTAAATATCATAAGCAAATGTTTTAGGTCCGCCACTCAGTAAAAAGGGTCTTTTACATAGGATAAACCTAGCAATTAGAAATGTTTTGAAAACAACTAATGAGTAGCTCGCATCTCACATCTCGCAGAAACACAGCAAGAGGTAAGAAAGGTGGAAAGGCATATTGCAATATTGTGATCTGCGATATTGCTTCGCAAATCACACAATCACTATCATTGCAGTTCAAAGGCTCGTCACCCTAGAAGCTTTCTTCCCGTTTTACGATGCAAACATTTATGAGAATTAAAGTTAAGGGTAATGAATCATTAGTGGGAATTTAACAAGATATAACTGCATTTATGTGTGAAAAGCCATTTAGTGTGATATGATATCTTCTTACGTGCTATTATTTCCAGTCTTCGTAGCCTGTCACCAGGGATCAAAATGGGCTCTTACTATGTCTAGTTTTCAGAGATGTTTTGCACGTGAGTTTCAGTGCAAATCATATCCTAAGCATGTTCATCAGAAGAAGCTCAAAAAAAAAATTTCAACGGTATATCACACTCCCAAAACCGGCTCCCAGATCAGAAGATATGATCAAAATGAATGATTGATTCTTAGTTATGCATGTTTTGAGGTCATTCGCTGCACACAGGGACAAGTTTACTACAAAATCAGTTTCTGAAGTAATGGACAGGGATTTTACAAAAGGGAAAGAGGTTTTTGTCAATCACATACCAAATAAAAAAATACCTCCTTCAGTTTATGCACACGTGTTACTATGTGGGAGATATGTAGTGATATTTGAAGTCTACATTAAAACAAAACAAATTTTGCATGTGTTTTACTATTTTAATCATTATAATGCGGCGCCATTTTACAACAGATAGAAAGTAATTTTGAGAAACCCAAGGAGTTTTGTTTCAAACACAAGCCATATAACAAAAACCTCTTTTATTTTATTCACAGTTGTCCTGAACTATAATATTTGACTAGATCTTTTTAGCCTATTTTTACAGATTTTAATATTTAAGGATTTCCTGTTTTAGAGATTATTTTGCGACACAGATTCCGAGAAAATGGAAACGAATTTCCAAAAAGTGAGAGAGGTTTTTCTCCAAAATAACCTTATCTACAAAAACCTCTTTCCGTTTTGTAACAGGTGTTATGGTTCAAGAGATACGAGTTCATCTTTGACACCCATTTTCAGAAATTTGGTCCTAATTTAATGTAACTGATTCTATCTTGAGGGAGATGGTTGAGCTCAACTCCCTTAGTACAGGGATGAGATAATTGTATATATTGTATGAATTTTAGAGTGTAAGAGGTTGGATTCTTGCAGCAGAGGGAGGCTACATTGGACTATGTAAATTTTTCTTTGAATATTATTTTAATGAAGCTTTTTCTACTCTTTAAATTTGGGATTCATCACGGTGTTTAATGTGCAGTATGTTTTTCTTGTAAATTCATTTCCATGCTTTGTTTTTTCTACTAACTTGGTTACAACATGTTCTAAGGGAAGTGTTAGGAATCCATCCATGCATGATGCTCCTTTCACAATGATTATGTTGTTTGATGTAGTGGTTATCTTTTCAAAATCCATCCTCTGTTAGATGCTTTGTTGAGTAACCCTGTGTTTCTCTTTCTTCTAAAGTTTCCACTGTAGATCCATCCCCTGATTGATGCCTATAGGGTAGTGGTATTTTCCCTCTTTTATTCTCTCATTACATATTTAATGTGGCTGAACATTTCGCTTACTTTGCCCTAAGTTTGCTGGCAGAAACTAGCCCCATATCCATAGTCCAATGGTCCTTTCTCTTGTTGTTTTCGACCCTCAATTTTCAACCAAATCCTCATTCTTCATAGCTAGCCTAAGATCCATTTATTTCAGCCACGCTCAGTTGGAAAAGAGAGCACCCTCTCTGGTCTGGCAGGGCTAGATGCCAGATCAAAATCTTGGTCTGTGGTTACCTTGGAATTGCCTCTTCTCAGCCTTGAGGTTCATTCAGAGTGCTAACATATTGGCACCGTTGCCAGGGAATGAGGTGACAGATCTTCTCCAGGAAAGATAATTCAAGTTTTAGATCTAATTTCTGATGGTGGACAAAATTTAGACACATATGAAGGTTGAAATCATCTACCTGACGACTCCATTGTTCAAAATCCTGAGTTTCAGAGTGTTGATAGTGGCTCCACTGGCTAAATGAAGGACTTAGATGTTGTTTCTATTTGTTCAAGGTATTCATGTATCGATTTTTCTAATCTTCTTGTTTTTCCTAATCAATTACCGAAGGATGCATATATTTTGAGCAATGACCCTAAATTCAATGGGGAAGATCTGACTTTGACTCTTGAACATGTAGAAAATTTCAAAACATTTATAGAATCTCTTAGAGTAAAAAAAGAGGATATTTTTATTAGATTGTTCTATGATTCGTTTCAAGGGAAATGTAGACAATGGATCAAAAGTTTTCCTATCAGATCTATTAAGTCATTTTCAGATTTTTGGCATATCTTTCTTGAAACATGGATGGAGAAAGAGGAAGAATTCAAAATATAGGTGCCCTCTATTCAAGGCTTTAGAGAATGGAAAGATATGTGCACAAATGATGAGGTAGATGAGAACTTTGCTTGATCTCTTTCTTCTTATCTGAAATCTTGTCAATGTGGTCATGAAGTTAAGCTCAATTTTTTGCAAGAGTTTTCCATTAAAATTGAAGAAGATCTAACCGAATTGCAGGCCCAAATACAGTCCCAGGATCTAGACTGTCAAGTCCCATTCTTTGGGGACCTATTTCAGTAGAAGGAAGGGAAGGTAAGGCCACCCTTGGATGTTTTCATTGACTGTTTGTAGCTAGAAGCATATGTTGAGGAGTTGGGGCAATAAACAGAGTCTGGTTTCTTTGATCCTGTTGCGGCATATATGGAAAAAAAAAATCAGTTTGAATAACAAGTCAGATTTCCTTTTACATAGCCATACTCATTTTCTACATGTATGGTTGTCAGCATTTTTATTTATGATTTGTTTCAAGCACTTCCAAGCAACATCCTTGTCACAGTTACTTGATTGGTTGATATGGCATTACAACATCACTTGATCTATCAATTTTGCAGCAAATTAGGTTAGATTTGTACATAAATAAGCTGTCTAAGGCAACATTTCAGTTTTTGGTATTTGTTTATGTACAAGTTGCAGTATGTGTATGTTTTTGGGTTGGTATAGGTTGTTCAGATTTGCAGTTGTTTGTGACTGTATAGCCCAATGGATGAGGCACTTGGTCTACGGTGTTCTTGACACCTCCAAGGAGCTTCCATCTCCAATAAGGCCAATGTTAGTTCCAGTATTCGCAGCTTGTCACCAAATATCAAAATGGGCTCTTACTATGTTTGGTTTCTAGAGAGTTTTTGCACATGAGTTTCAGTTCAAATCATATCCTAAGCATGTTCATCAGAAGAAGATCAAAAAAATATTTCCAACAGTATATCACACTCCCAAAACTAGCTCCCGGATCAGAAGATATGATCGAAATGAATGATTGATTCTTGGTTATTCATGTTTTGAGGTCATTTGCTGCACACAGGGACAAGTTTACTACAAAATCAGTTTCTAAAGTAATGGACATGGATTTTACAAAAGTGAAAGAGGTTTTTTTCAATCACATACCAAATAAAAATAACCTCCTTCAGTTTATGCACAGGCATTACTATGTGGGAGATATGCAGTGATATTTGAAGTCTACATTAAAACAAAACAAATTTTGCATGTGTTTTACTGTTTTAGTCATTATAGTGAGGCGCCATTTTACAAAATATGGAAATTATTTTTGAGAAAAACAAGGAGGTTTTTGTCAAAAATGAGCCATATAACAAAAACCTCTTTTAGTTTATTCACAGCTGTCCTGAACTATAATATTTGACTAGATCTTTTGAACCTATTTTTACAGATTTTAATATATAAGGATTTCCTATTTTAGAGATTATTTTGCGACACATATTCGGAGCAAATGGAAATGAATTTCTGAGATGTGAGAGAGATTTTTCTCCAAAATAACCTTATCTACAAAAACCTCTTTCCATTTTGTAGCAAGTGTTGTGGTTCAAGAGATACGAGTTCATCTTTGACACCCATTTTCAGAAATTCAGTCCTAATTTAATGTAACTGATTCTATCTTGAGGGAGATGGTTGAGCTCAACTCCCTTAGTACATGGATGAGCTAATTTTATATATTGTATGAATTTAAGAGTGTAAGAGGTTGGATTCTTGCAGCAAAGGGAGGTTGCATTGGACTATGTAAAGTTTTCTTTGAATATTATTTTAATGAAGTTTTTTCTGCTCTTTAAATTTGGGATTCATCGCGGTGTTTAATGTGCAGTATGTTTTTATTGTAAATTCATTTCCATGCTTTGTTTTTCTGCTAATTTGGTTACAGCATGTTCTAAAGGAAGTGTTAGGAATCCATCCATGCACGATGCTCCTTTCACAATGATTATGTTGTTTGATGTAGTGGTTATCTTTTTAGAATCCATCCTCTATTAGATGCTCTATTGAGTAACCCTGTGTTTCTCTTTCTTCTAAAGTTGCCACTGTAGATCCATCCCCTAATTGATGCCTGTAGGGCAGTGGTATTTTCCCTCTTTTCTTCTCTCATTACATCTTTAATCTGGCTGAACATTGCACTTACTTTGCCCCAAGTTTGCCGGCAGAAACTAGCCCCAAATCCATAGTCCAATGGTCCTTTCTCTTGCTATTTTCGACCCTCAATTTTCAACCAAATCCTCATTCTTCATAGCTAGCCTAAGATCCATTTATTTCAGCCATGCTCAATTGGAAAAGAGAGAGCCCTCTCTGGTTTGGCAGGGCTAGATGCCAGATCAAAAGATTGGTCTGTGGTTACCTTGGAATTACCTCTTCTCAGCCTTGAGGTTCATTCTGAGTGTTAACACGTGCATTCAAATAAAAATCCTTTTATCACCTTTACAAGCTATCTGAATTATTTCGTTTTACGTTCATCTTTGTCTATCCGATAGTTATTGTTCCTCACTTTCACGAAAAGTTTGTAGAGCAAAGCATTGAGAACAATGTAAAGAAAGGCAAGGTAGTTGCTTCTGATAAGTCAGAAATGACTCCTCTGTTTACGAATACTACATGCAACAGAGAGGGAGGTGTTAGTGTCAGTATATGCATACTTCCATCAGGGATCAAATCTGCTTTTTGCATTTTCATTTTAGGTGTCCCATACTGAATTTTTGGATCATTCCACTAGGTCATGTCAAAATGGTCCACTGATGGTTGTCTTCTTCTTAGAAAATCAAATTTTCCCTCATGAGGTACATCTTATGACCAATCTCCATGTTGCATTCAGTTATGGTTTCAATTATGTTATTTTTAGATTCAAGGTAATTGTCTTTCCATTAGGCCTTAGGTTTCATTTCCAAGGTCCTTCCATTAGGCCTTAGGATCCATTTCCAAGGTCACAAGTATAGTTTCAAGTGTAAATAAAGGGCAGCAAAGGTATGATGAAGACCAATAAACAAAGAGTGGTTGTTAGTAAGTCATGGTTATTTTACAAAGATCTTATTTCACTAATGTAATTTTCATCTCAAAAACATGTTTTTGAGATGAAAACAAAGTATTTTAGTTGATTTATATTTTTTTTGATGTAATTCAAGTCATTTCATGTAATAAGTGTTCCCAGGTACCTCAAGCATTTCTCCTTGCTGCAAGAAAATGAAACCATTGAAGAAATAAGTTCAATCAAAGCATCATCCACCTGAAAAGAGACACAGAAATAAAATAATTAAATAGATATTTGAAGACAAAGAAAAAGTTCCAAAAAACATTAGAAAGTGGTTTTTTTCTAAAGAAAAATCAAAATTACCCTCTATATAATATTTCAAATTCCTTTTCCAAATTCATCATATTCATTTGACAAAGAGAAAGAAGAGAGTTGAAGGAGAGAAGGGAATTGAAGCCAATTGGTGGCTGAACAAAGAGGAGGTGTTGCGCATAGAGCAGGAGGCACTGCTCACAGAGCAGATTGAGGAGGCACTGCGCATAGAGGAAAGAGCACTGCGCATAGGGATGGAGCGCTACACATAGGGCCAGTTTTCAAGTGCAATTTTACACGGTGCTACGCATAGAGCCAAAGCACTGTGCATAGGGCCAGCAAGCACGAAAACCACCCTATCAATCATCCAAATTGCTCTTTTTCCACCTATAACTTCTAAACATGTAATTACACTCCTTGACCTATCCTCTCGACATTCAGTTCATAATTTTGAAGTTGGTTTTCTATTTAAAATTTCAAACCCTAGGTTGCCTACAAATCCCTCCACCTATCCCTTATACCCTAATTCCCTCAAACAAATCCCTCCACCTATCCCTTATGCCCTAATTCCCTCAAACAAACCCCTCCACCTATACCTTATACCCTAATTCCCTCAAACAAACCCCTCCACCTATCCCTTATACCCTAATCCCCAAAACAAAATCCTTAAAACCCTATTTACTAAACAGTCCCTACCAAAACAAATACCCTCCTTCTCACTCTCATATCATATATATTTCATCCTACATCGCATAAGCTCATCTCCCCTTCCCCTATCCCTATTCACCATAACTCACTTCTTGATTACCTTCTCTAGGGTTTCAAAGCTTCAAAATTCAAAAGACATGGATAAAGAGGATAGAGATTAGGAGGAGGAGGAAAACAATGGAAGTGAAAGCATGGGAGATGAACCTCAGCATCAGAGAAAACCACATAAGGGAGGCAAAATCATCAAAGAGGAACCATCAAACATCAGAGAGTTACAAGCTTCTCATATGACTGTCTCTTGTTTCAGGAATCTATGGTGTTATGAGTTTTGTGAGCAAGTAGAAAGAGTTCAACATCATCCTGAGCTAACTAGGCTTTTTGTAGCCAATCTTCATGATAACAAGGTAACTCTTGCTAGGGTGACATTCACAGTTTCATCCTCCATCATTGCTAATGCTACAAGGATTCCGAATGTGGGAGGAAAATGGTATAAGGCACAAGAATTTGATGAGCACTACTATGAGCCATACATCAAATTTTAATATCCCATATCAAGAATATACCCCAAACACAAGCAAACTCCAACCAGAGATGGATTGGGAGGGCATTTACCAGATATGTCACCTCTAAAAAGAGGATGAGATCCGGAGGCTACCGGCCCTTTCCAGACTCTGTCTAAGAGTATAATAGAAACACACAAGTGGTATAAAAGCCGAGAATGCTCACAATGATACTATATATATCAAATAAACCATAAACAGATACACAAGAAATGCAGAGAGAATGCTAAGCCATTTTATTATACTGAGTAATAAAATGAGTAAAGGAGGTGATCAGGAAGATGGCACCTCTACTTGCATAAGGCAAGTGAATAAATACACTCAAAATAACAAAGGAATGGCCCCTCTCTGATCTGCGTTCAAGCTGTTGGGAAAATTGTTGCGCTGCTACTGCTGCTAGAAATCAAACAAAGATTTGGGACTGCTCCCTTCCTTAGAAAAATTTGAAACTTTGGAATCAGACTCTACTCAAGAAACCCATAAAGCTTTCTTGGAATGGCCGACCCCCAAAAATCACCCCCTTGGGGTTCTGCACAGTTCCTCACTGCTCTGCGCTACCACTGAATAGAATCCTCTGAAACTCAGCCCAGAACTTTTCCAAACTCCTCCAATATGCAAGAGCTGATCTCTTGCTCAATCCCTCAGCTCAATTCCTCCATAAACCCTCAATCCAGACTGCTCCCAAAAAGAACCGTGTCCCTCTCCTAGTGTTGTGCAGTCCTCCAGAAAACTGATAAAACCACTGCTGAAATGCTGAAGATATTGCTGCTGAAATGCCAACGAAAATAACTTGCTCGAGCAGGCACTCGAAGTCACCCAGGGCTAAGGGTGAGATCTCTGAATGGAGACACTCAATGCACTAAATAGTGCTGCAGACTAGCTAAACAACCAGCGTGCTCTAAGTAAAACGACTATCACAAATGCACATAACCAAATGATCAAAATGAGGGGGCTCCTCTCTCATTTATATCCTTTTCCTCTCTCAATCCCAAGGCTCACCTCCTCCTACGTGATTCCCCTCTTTCCACATGTGCCTCCCCTCCTACGCAGTCCCTCCATGTGTCTGCGTGGGCTCCATTTCTGCATCCCCCTTTGGCCCCCTTGGCTCCCCTTTAAGTCACAACGTTGTGATACTAGGAAGTGACTTTCTATTCTAAAAGTGAGTTATGTCCCCTTTCCTCACTTTTTTTATTTACAAATAACTATAGAAGGCAAAATCTGAACAAAATCGAATATTCCAATTAGCCATGGCTAAGTAGGAATATTACACAAATCTAGGTACAGGAATGAAAAGAAGAGGACCTTTCCTTTCAAGTTCCTTGAAGACAAGTATGCCCCTATGATGAAAACCATTATGAAGTATTTTACATGTGAGGGCGTATTTTCTATATTTTACACCTATCATATTAGGCTTCTTATGTACTTCACAAGAGTGAAAATGTTGAACATCCTGTATTTCTTGTTCAGGAACATTGAGAAGATGGCCTACATTGTACAGAAATAGCCATACCCCTAGCAAATGAGTAGTATCTATCACTATTCCTTCATTAAGATGATTGTACCACATCATCTCAACCTCCTCAACATCTCCTGGGATACATTCATTGCCAATGAAATCTTCAATGGTCCTCAGATTCCTCCATTATTGCCCCAAGAAGAAGAAAGGCCTTCCAGCAGTGCCAAAGTAAAGAAAAGTGAGAAGGCTAGAGATACTAAAGCTGTTGAGGAGCCAAAAGCCTACAAAACATATCAGAGAGGGGCTAGAAATTTGTTTGCAGTGGATAGGAAACTGTTTACTCCACTTGCTGTGGAAGGGGCCTTACCTTCTTCATCAACTCATAGGCAAATTTCTCCAAAAAATGTGGAAGGGGCTTTGCCTTCTTCATCAACACAACAGGTACAACAAGTGCATAAAGGGAATGAAAAGATGCTGGAGGAAAGACTCAACTATGAAGAGGAGAGGGAATTTGATTTGATGGAAGATGATGAACCAGAACATCCACACATCCACCATGGCATTGAGATAGTTGACTTGGAGACTCAAGATGAGGCAAAAAATGAAAATATAACCATAAGGGAAAAGGATGCACAGATCCAAGCACTGATGGACAACTTGGTGAGAGCTAAGTATGTCATTTCATACCTTGAGCACGAAAACAAGTAGCTAAGTGACAAACAGGTCCTTATGGAGCTAGAACTTCTCAAAGCAAAGAGGCAAGGTGATAAAGGCAAGTCAATAATGCAAGAGGAAGAAACCCCAGCCACCTTGACTACAAAACAAAGACTTGAGAAGGAGGTTGAGGAGGATAGAGAAACTTCGCTTGACATGGTCAATTTTCATTTGAAGAAGCTGCTACAAAAGACCAACATGTACAATCAAATCATTAGGCACATGGCTCGCCATTACAAGACCCAGAACAAGATTTGCAACATAAGGGTCAAGCAAATGAAGACAAGGCTAAAACAAGCACTCAAAGGAAAAAAGGAGGGTGATAGGCTTAGGTTGCTTGCTGAAGCTTCCTTGGCTAACCAAGACACTTGATGGTGGTGTTCTCCACAAATTTTGAGTAAGTTTTGAAGAATTTTTTCCTTTTGGAGAATTTAGCAATTTTTGACACAGAAATTTTGGCTCTATGCGTAGTGCCACTGGCACTGCGCTTTTCCTAGGGGCATCCAATGAGGAAATGGTTAGAATTTTTTGATTCACAATGATGAGTACATGCACCTTGTTCATTTTCTAAGATTTTTGAGCAGAATTGGTCAACCAAAATGTCAAAAAACACTCAAATAGTGACCTTTTTGCCTTCTTTTTGAGCCACAAAAGCAGTCTTGGGCGAATCCATTTTTGTGGGGTAAAATAAACTCAAAACGGTAAAATAAGGGAATATTTGGAGCGTAGATAGGATAGGCTTTCCAATGAGCTATCATGAGCTTAATTTGGACACCGGGAAGACCTCCAAAATGGTCCTGCAAAAAGCGTTGCGCATAGAGCTTAGGCGCTGCGCATAGGGCAATTTTATCCTGAATTTTCACTTCACTATGCCATGACTGTAATTTCGATTTTTCTCTAATGGAGGATGTTTTTACTGATGTAAATGGTAACTAGGCATGTAAATAGGATGGATAATAGTTACTAGAAGGTGGATTCATTAGAACAAAAGTTATCTTGAGGACAAATGAATCAGTTTCCTCCCTTTTAGAGGCAAGTTATTAGGTTGCCTAGATTCCAGTTTCTTGTTCAGTTTTTGATGGATTAGTTCCTCATCCTAGGGATTCGACCCCTGAGGATGGGAGGAGTTTGAAATCAATGTCTATATCTTTTTCTTCTTTCTCATTGTAAAGGGTTGGACTCAGCTGGATGCTTATGTTTTGAGTAGACATCATTTTGTATCAGTTTTAGCAGGAGATTAATGAAAAATTGTAGCTATTTCTTTGGGATCCATGTGGTATGATGTTCAGTTCAGTTTTATCTATTATGATCATATGTTAAAATGTTTTTTGTACTTCATCAATCATTTCATTTCTTTTAAGTGGATGTTTTCAAGTTGATAGGCAGAACCCATAATATTTATGCTCTATTTTGGGAAAATATTCATAGTCTATGTTTTCTTCAGTTTAGAAAGAATCCATGTTTTCTTGCATGATCTTTCTAGCTCCTCATCTGTCTTGATTCACCTCACCCATCAACCCTAGAGTGTTGAGCCTTGTGCCTACCTTTCCCCATCAAATACCCTGCAATTTTGACCTAATTTCCTTGCCCTAACTGTTTGGCTCCTCCTGATCCAGCAAAACCCTTCAAAATCAAATCAAACCTTGTGCTACTATACCTAGCCTAATATCATTTTCTTGATCTAGTCATCTTGGTTGAGATCCTTACAGAGAGAGCCCTCTCTTGGCCTAGTAGGGCTAGCTACTTGGCTAAGCGTGGTTTGTGGTTACCCTGGCATTGCCTTCCTTCAACCTGAGGTTCAATCCAGGTGATAACATAGTGGCGACCATACTGGGGAACGAAAGATTAGAAGTTAATCACCCCAGTAAGATGTTTCATTTGAATTCTTAAGCTTGTGGATGATGAGTTTTAGAATTTAATAGGCTGAATTGGAAAGTTGTAAAGCAATATATTAAATTTCAAAATTAGACATACTGGCTTCCCGAAAGTACACTAGATCCAATCTAGATCTGAATCCTCCAACCATTGTCAGTGATCCTCATAAAATTGGGCGAAAATCTAAGAAAGCTGCAGAGAAATCTAGTTTAGCTAGAGAACAATCAAGTGAGGATTTCATTCCTTGAGTTAATTCACTCCCGAGAAGGTTAGACACTTTGCAAGACATTGAGTTTGATATTAATTTTGAGCAGAGTTTATTTCGCAGTAAATCTTTAAGTTGGATTGATCAAACAATTGTTGATTCCTCTATATCTCTTTATAACCCCATTGAAGACTTGTTTTCACACAATAAATCAGGGTCACAACTTATTCACACTCTTGATCATTTGCAAAACCTCTCTTCAAACTTAAACACTTGGGTACAAAATAAGACTCATAGGCCATCTTTTGATTTTCGAAATACTTCCTTTGCATCTACTACCACTCAAACTATCTCTCATCCTCTTCCTTCTTCTTCACAGATTGTTCACACCACTCAAGATATAGTTAACCCCCCTTTGAGTATACCGAATATCCCAATCCTTGTCTTAAATCCACCACTACCTCCACCTCCACTTATCGTTGCCCGATATAAACCCCTTGTTTTTCCTCAAAATCCTGGTGCCATGCCCCCTGATTACCAAACCAAAATACCTTTCTTCGACGACACCCAAAATATTACAGCTCAATAGCACATAGACAAGATGAATGATTTCTTTGACCGCCATGAAGCTGAAATTGAAGATGTGATGATTAAGCTGTTTGTACAAAGTTTTGGAGGAGAAGTTTGGAAATGTTTTAGAGCCCTACCAATAGCCTCTATCACTAATCTACCTACCCTTCAGAGGCAGTTCCTAGATCGGTGGGAGGTAAAGAAGAATACCCTTCAGATTTTGTCTGAATATGAGAACATCAAAAGAAATGTTGGCGAGAGTGTGCAAGACTATTATGTGAGATTTAATGCAGTGTACAATGCTATCCATGCAAATATCAAACCACTAGAGGGATTGGCTTTGCTTAAGTTTCCAGATGGATTTTATGCCAATATGGCATATCAATTGCGTGAACGTGATCCTACAACTCTAGAAGACATGCAAAAGAATGATGTGAGCGTAGAAGCGAACTTGCTAGCCAAAAGAGCAAGACTTGTTTTCACACAATAAATTAGGGTCACAACTTATTCACACTCTTGATCATTTGCAGAACCTCTCTTCAAACTTAAACACTTGGGTACAAAATAAGACTCATAGGCCATCTTTTGATTTTCGAAATACTTCCTTTGCATCTACTGCCACTCAAACTATCTCTCACCCTCCGCCTTCTTCTTCACAGATTGTTCACACCACTCAAGCTATCATTAATCCCCCTTTGAGTATACCGAATATCCCAATCCTTGTCTTAAATCCACCACTTCCCCCACCTCCAGTTATGGCTGCCCGATATGCACCCCTTGTTTTTCCTCAAAATCCTGGTGCCATGCCCCCTGATTACCAAACCAAAATACCTTTCTTCGACAACACCCAAACTATTACAGCTCAACAACACATAGACAAGATGAATGATTTCTTTGACCTCCATGAAGTTGAAATTGAAGATGTGATGATGAGGTTGTTTGTACAAAGTTTTGGAGGAGAAGTTCAGAAATGGTTCAGAGCCCTACTAGCAGCTTCTATCACTAATCTACCTGCCCTTCAGAGGCAGTTCCTAGATCGGTGGGAGGTAAAGAAGAATCCCCTTCAGATTTTGTCCAAATATGAGAACATCAAAAGAAATGTTGGCAAGAGTGTGCAAGACTATTGTGTGAGATTTAATGTAGTGTACAATGTTATCCCTGCAAATATCAAACCACCAGAGGGATTGGATTTGCTTACGTTTCTAGATGGATTTGATGCTGATATGGCATATCAATTGCGTGAACGTGATCCTACAAATCTAGAAGACATGCAAAAGAATGTTGTAAGCATAGAAGTGAACTTGCTAGCCAAAAGAGCATGAATGAGATCAAAGAAAAGAGTGGCCGTGAAAGAAGAAGCATCTACTTCAGATGTAAAAATGGATACATTGATTCGAAAAATGGAAAGGATGGTTGACCGGTTGTCCATCATAGACAGACCTGAGATGCAGATCTGGAACCAAAACTTTAGAGGGCAGCAACAACCCCAATTCCAAATCAACCAAAGAGATCAAAAAGCGCCGGAACAACTAGCGCAACAACAATAACAGATCATAACTCCCTTACAGTAGAATTATATTCAAGGAGTGGAAGAAGAGGAGGAGGAAGTTCTCGTAATTGAAACAAATCACTTCTTGAAAGTGGATGGCATGCCTATATTTCTGATCGAAGATGAGGAGTATGCAAAAAGTTCCGATACCCTAAAGGATGAGGACTACATCTTGGCAAATGATGTTGTTTTGGAGGCCGAATCTAATGATTATTAGTGTGGTTACATGAATTCTTTGAGCGCACAGCAGAGACAATATCCTTTGAGGAGCAGAGATGTACTGGTCAGTCCTATTTAGAAGAGGAAGGATGTTCAGTCAAAGAATGATCTCTCAAACAATCAAAAAAGAGGAAAGGAGCATGCTAATCAGAATCCTGGCAAGGTAAATCAGCCATCAACAAGTATAGCTGCAAAAGAGAAAGACAATTAGAAAAAGGATAGTGCAATGAAGGAGCTAATAGATAAGATGGACATCAGTGTCAAAGAGGTAGAAAAGGTCACATATTTTAATTTAGAAAGTGAAATTGCTAAATTGAAAGTGTCCATTCCTTTGACCGAGCTTGTTAAGAATAGCCATTACAAACACCATGTGTCTAGAATACTGCAAATTGATCCTTTGCTTGACATGGTGAATGTTGAGGATGATCATCCTGAACTTATTTTTGGTCCAACTATAGAAGGTCAGCTAGAAGATAGCAAAGTCCCACCCTTTTACTTGAGTCTTAGACTGCATGAGTATATTCTTCATAATTCTATGCTAGATTCCAAAGCTTCCCATAATTTGATGCCCAAGGCCATTATGGAAAATATAGGCCTAGATATCACCCGAGAATATCATGATTTGTACTCATTTGATTCTTGTAGAGTTCGCTGCATTGGTCTCATCAAAGATTTGGTGGTTTCCTTAGATCAAATCCCAGCCAAGAATGTCTTGATGGACGTGGTAGTAACTGATATACCACCTCGATTTGGTATGTTGTTGTCTAGATCATGGGGAGCCAAACTCAAAGGCACTTTACAACTTGACTTCTCTTATGCTACAATCCCTATTTTCGGTCAATTAAGGAAATTGTACCAGGAAAAGAAGATGAAGTATATGATCACTAGTAAATAGAAGCCCATAAATCATCCGATAAATGTTGTAGATACAGATTTAGAGCCTTTTCGTTTTCACACTGATAGTGGATTGAATGATGTAGATATTCAGCTCATAGAAGTAGATGATGTACCAGAAATTTCCAAAAATTTTAGAGCAGTTCTTAATCAAGAAAAGGAAAAAATGGCAATTCCTTTTGAGTAGCCTCCATAGGAGCAGAAAGTCAGTGAAGAACAGAAAAATGAAGCAACCGGTAAAGGTAAGATTGAAACTAAAGCAGAATTCCAACATCTAGAAGACGAAGACGGCCTTTGGAGCATGGACTTTGATGGTGCTTTGGGTAAATATGGTGCATGTGTTGGAATTTGGATTTGAAGTCATGTTTTTCAACCAGACAAAGTTCCAAGTAATGTTAGAGTGTGTTCCTATAAATTAGCTTTCGATTTCTCTAACAATGAAGTAGAGTATGAGGCATTGATTACAGGTCTAAATATTTTGAAGAAGCTGGGTGCGAAAAGGATTTCTATTTATGGTGATTCAGAGCTAGTGATTAAAAAAGTCAAAGGAGAATATCAAGCAAAGCATCCGCGGATGAGAGCTTATAGGAACACAGTCCTGGATATCTTGAAAATGTTTCCAAAATACACATTGACAGCGGTGCTGAGAAGTCAAAACATCATTGCTGATTCACTTGCTACAGCAGTGAGCAATCTGAAAATTCCAATGAATTCTAGCAATAAATTTGAAATTCATGTCAAACATAGGCCTACTGTTCCTGATAATTTGAGATATTGGCAAGTTTTCTGGGATGACAATGAAATTAATTCCTTTTTTCAGAATGAAGGGAAGTTTAAGAATTCTTTCATTGATGATGTTTGTGATTCTGATGAACAAGACATTGAGGTAAATTAGATGGATGTTTTATAGCTGAAGGATAATGTTATTCCTAGAGGTCTTATACCTTTAGAGGAGTTGTTTGATCAAGATGATGTGGTGAGAAAACCAACCTTGGTTCCTACTGACAAAGGAGTTGAAGATGTAAACATTGGAACAATGGACCAGCCCAAGCTTGTTAAGCTATCAAAAACATTATCTCTCGAATCAAAAGCTAAGTATGTTAAGTTGCTTTTTGAATTTTATGATGTTTTTGCGTGGGATTACTTAGATTTGAAAGTATATGACAAGAACATCATTCAGCATACCATACCTATCAAGCTAGATCAAAAACCCTTTAGACAAAAGTTGAGGAGGATCAACCCAAAGCTGCTACCATCCATCGAGAAAGAGGTAAATAGATTGTTTAAAGTTGGTATCATTGTTCCAATTAGATTCTCTGATTGGGTTTCAAATTTGGTCCTGGTACAAAAAAAGACCAGAGAGATAAGGTTGTGTATTGATTTCCAGAACCTAAATAAAGTATCCCTGAAAGATAATTATCCTCTTCCTAAGATGGACCATATTCTGCAAAGAGTAGTTGGAGCATCACGGATGTCACTACTAGATGGCTACTCAGGTTACAATTAGATCTTGGTGCATGAAAAAGACCAAGACAAAACTGCCTTCACAACACCATGGGGAACTTTTCAGTATGCCAAGATGCCATTTGGGTTGAAGAATGTTGGGGCCACTTTTCAGCGGGCCATGGATATAGCTTTCGCTAACGAGAAGGATGTTTTCTTAGTGGTTTACTTAGATGACTTGACAGTATTTTCTAGTTCTGATGATGAGCATTTACACCACCTGAGGATTGTTTTTCAAAAATGCAGGGAGTTCGGGATTTCTTTAAATCCAAAGAAGAGTCTTTTTGCCATGGAGGAAGGTAAACTCCTTAGTCATATAATTTCCAAATATGGTATTCACATTGATCCTTCTAGGGTGGAGGCAATTCAGCAAATAGACTTTTCGTGCAACAAAAAGGAGATCCAAGTCTTCAACGGTAACATGAACTTCTTATGTAGATTTATACCAAATTTCGTTGAGAATTTGTGTGAGTTAACTAATATGCTGAAGAAGGATAGCACTGTGAAATGGACCAAAGATGCCATGAAATCTTTCATAGGACAAATTCATCCTACATCATCAGCACAACACAGATGGATTTTGACAGCTACTGATTACTTCACCAAATGGATCAAAGCCATTCCAACAAGGCAAGCTACAGACACAGTAATCATTCAGTTTTTAGAGTCCAATATCTTGTCTCATTTTGGTTTCCCTCACAAGATTATTACAGACAATGAAACAACATTTAAGTTGAAAATAATAGTTTAGTTTTGTAAAAAATACAACACCACATTGGGTCATTCCACGACCTACTATCCGCAGGGCAATGGACTAGCTGAGTCTTCAAATAAATCCTTGGTAAACATTATTAAGAAGATGTTGGAGGCAAACAAAAAGAATTGGCATCGAAAGCTTGTCAATGCTTTGTGGGCGAACAAAGTGAGAAGTAAGAAATCGATAAGTATGTTGCCTTTTGAATTGGTTTATGGTACTGATAGAATGTTTCCCACATCCCTTGCAGTCCCTATCATGAGATTATTGCAAGAAGCTGGTAGTGAAGAATATGATATTCTGTGCTAGATCAATCAAATGATTCACCTTCAACAAACAAGGGAAGAGGTTTCTCAAAACACTTTCCGGCTGCAAGAGAAGATAAAGAAAATTTATTACCACAAAACCAAGGCAGTAAAGTTTCAGCTCGAATATGTAGTGTTGCGATGGTATACACGAAATGAAGAAAAAGGGAAACATGGTAAGTTTGACAATCTATGGAAAGGACCTTATAAAATCTTAGCCTATCGAGGATAGAATGCATTTTTATTAAAAGAAATGGATGGTCAAGAATACTCAGGAGGGCTAATGAATGGCAGGCTCCTGAAACACTATTATTTTTTATGCAGCTTGTTGAAGTTGCTTCACTATCATTGTATATACCAGTTTGCTTTCCTTGCAAGTTTTGAAGTATAATGTCATTTGAGCTTGGGGCCTGAAGTGAAGGCTATAAAGCTTAAATTCTTTGTGTTGTGTTTAGTTGGTTTTTGAGTTAGTTTAGAGTCGGTTGTGAGTTAGTCTTCAGTTTGTATCGAGCCATTTTTCAAAAATTTCATAAAAGTTTTCAGTCTTTCATTTGTTTGACCATATTGGCCCAATCAGCTAGGCACTTGGTCTACGGTGTTCTTGACACCTCCAAGGAGCTTCCATCCCCAATAAGGCCAATGTTAGTGTCAGTATATGCATACTTCCATCAAGGATCAAATCTTCTTTTTTCATTTTCATTTTAGGTGTCCCATACTGAATTTTTGGATCATTCCATTAGGTCATGTCAAAATGGTCCACTGATGGTTTTATTCTTCTCAGAAAATCAAATTTTCCCTCATGAGGTACATTTTTTGACCCATCTCCATGTTGCATTCAGTCATGGTTTCAATTATGTTATTTTTAGAGTCAAGGCAGTTATCTTTCCATTAGGTCTTAGGGTTCATTTCCAAGGTCCTTCCATTAGGTCTTAGGGTCCATTTCCAAGGTCAAAAGTATAGTTTCAAGTGTAAATAAAGGGTAGCAAGGGTATGAGGAAGACCAACAAAAAAAGTGTGATTGCTAGTAAGTCATGGTTATTTTACAAAGATCTTATTTCACTAATGTAATTTTCATCTCAAAAACATGTTTTTGAGATGAAAACATAGTATTTTAGTTTATTTATATATTTTTTATGTAATTCAAGTCATTTCATGTAATAAGTGTTCCCAGCTGCCCCAAGCATTTCTCCTTGCTGCAAGAAAATGAAACCATTGAAGAAATCAGTTCAATCAAAGCATCATCCACCTGAAAAGAGACACAGAAAGAAAAGCATTAAATAGAGATTTGAAGACAAAGAAAAAGTTCCAAAAAACATTAGAAAGTGGGTTTTTTCTAAAGAAAAATCAAAATCACCCTCTATATAAGATTTCAAATTCCTTTTCCAAATTCATCATATTCATTTGACAAAGAGAAAGAAGAGAGTTGAAGGAGAGAAGGGAATTAAAGCCAATTGGTGGTTGAACAAAGAGGAGGTGTTGTGCATAGAGCAGGAGGCAATGCGCATAGAGTAGGAGGCGTTGTGCATAGAGTAGATTGAGGAGGTGTTGCGCATAGAGGAGAGAGTGCTGCGCATAGGGATGGAGCACTGTGCATAGGGCCAATTTTCCAGTGCAATTTTACACGGCGCTACGCATAGAGCCGGAGCACTGCGCACCTATACAAGGCATTACACATAGGGCCAACAAGCACCAAAACCACCCTATCAATCATCCAAATTGCTCTTTTGCCACCTAGAACTTCTAAACAAGTAAGTGCACTCCTTGAACTATCCTCTTGGCATTCAGTTCATGATTTTGAAGTTGGTTTGCTATTTAAAATTTCAAACCCTAGGTTGCCTACAAATCCCTCCACCTATCCCTTATACCCTAATTCCCTCAAACAAATCCCTCCACCTATCCCTTATACCCTAATTCCCTCAAACAAACCCCTCCACCTATCCCTTATACCCTAATTCCCTCAAACAAACCCCTCCACCTATCCCTTATACCCTAATCCCTAAAACAAAATCCTTAAAACCCTGTTTACTAAATAGTCCCTACCAAAATAAATACCCTCCTTCTCACTCTCATATCATATATATTTCATCCTACATCGCATAATATCATCTCCCCTTCTGCTATCCCTATACACCATAACTAACTTCTTGATTACCTTCTCTAGGGTTTCAAAGCTTCAAAATTCAAAAGACATGGATAAAGAGGATAGAGATTATGAGGAGGAGGAAAACAGTGGTAGTGAAAGCATGGGAGATGAACCTCGGCATCAAAGAAAATGACATAAGGGAGGCAAAATCATCAGAGAGGAACCATCAAACATCAGAGAGTTATAGGCTTCTCATATGACTGTCTCTTGTTTTAGGAATCTAGGGTGTTATGAGTTTTGTGAGCAGGTATAAAGAGTTTAACATCATCTTGACCTGACCAGGATTTTTGTAGCCAATCTCCATGATAACAAGATAACTCTTGTCGGGGTGACATCTACAGTTTCATCCTCCATCATTTTTGATGCTACAAGGATTCCAAATGTGTGGGAAAAATGGTATAAGGCACAAGATTTGGATGAGCACTACTATGAGCCATACATCAAATCCAGGTACAGGAATGAAAAGAAGAGGACCTTTCCTTTCAGGTTCCTTGAAGACAAGTATGCCCCTATGATGAGGATCATTATGAAGTATTTTACATGTGAGGGCATATTTTCTAGATTGCACACCTACCATATTAGGCTTCTTATGCACTTCAAAAGAGTGAAAATGTTGAACATCCCATATTTCTTATTTAGGAACATTGAGAAGATGGCCTAGATTGTACAGAAAAAGCCATACCCCCAGCAGATGAGTAGTATCTATCACTATTTCTTGATTAATATGATTTTACTACATCATATTAACCTCCTCAACATCTCCTAGGATACATTCTTGCCAATGACATCTTCAATGGTCCTCATATTCCTCCATTGGTGCCCCAAGAAGCAGAAAGGCCTTCCAGCAGTGCCAAAGTAAGGAAAAGTGAGAAGGCTAGAGAGACTAAAGCTATTGAGGAGATAGAAGCCTACAAAACATATCAGATAGGGGATAGAAATTTGTTTGTAGTGGATAGGAAAGTGTTTACTCCAATTGATGTGGAAGGGTCCTTACCTTCTTCATCAACTCATAGGCAAATGCTTGCTCCACAAAATGTGGAAGGGGCTTTGCCTTCAATAGGTACAACAGGTGCAACAGGTGAATAAAGGGAAGGAAAAGATGCTGGAGGAAAGCCTCAATGATGAAGAAGAAAGGGAATTTGATTTGATGGAAGATGGTGAACCAAAACAGCCACACATCCATCATGCCATTGAGATAATTGACTTCGAGGCTCAAGATAAGGCAAGAAACGAAAATATAACCATAAGGGAAAAAGATGCACAGATCCAAGCACTGATGGAAAACTTGGCGAGAGCTAAGTATGTCATTTTATACCTTGAGCAAGAGAACAAGCATCTAAGTGACAAACAGGTCCTTATGGAGCTAGAACTTCTCAAAGCAAAGAGGCAAGGTGACAAAGGCAAGTCAATAATGAAAGAGGAAGAAACCCCAACCACCTTGACTACAAAAAAAGGCTTGAGAAGTAGATTGAGGAGGATAGAGAAACTTGGCTTGACAGGGTCAATTTTCATTTGGAGAATCTGCTACAAAAGTCCAATAGGGACAATCAAATCAGTAGGCACATGGCTCACCATTACAGGACCCGAAACAAGATTTGCAACATAAGGGTCAAGAAAATGAAGATAAGGTTAAAACAAGCACTCAAAGGAAAAAAGGAGGGTGATAGGATTAGGTTGCTTTCTGAAGCTTCCTTGGCTAACCAAGACACTTGATGGTGGTGTTCTCCACAAATTTTGAGTAAGTTTTGAAGAATTTTTTCCTTTTTGAGAATTTAGCAATTTTTGACATAGAAATTTTGGCTTTATGCACAACGCTAGCTTTTCCTAGGGGCATCCAATGAGGAAATGGTTAGAATTTTTGGATTCACAATAATGATTACATGCACCTTGAGCATCTTCTAAGATTTTGGAGCAGAATTGGTCAACCAAAAGGTCAAAAAACACTCAAAAAATGACCTTTCTGCCTTCTTTTTGAGCCACAGAAGTAGTCTTGGGAGAATCCATTTTTGAGGGGTCAAATCAACTCCAAATGGGAAACTAAAGGAAGATTTGGAAAGTAGATAGGATAGGATTTCCAATGAGCTATCATGAGCTCAATTTGGGCACTAGGACAACCTCCAAAATGGATCTGTAAAAAGCACTACCCATAGAGCTTGGGCACTGCGCATAGGGCAATTTTATCCTGAATTTTCACTTCACTGTGCCATGACTGTAATTTTGAGTTTTCTCTCATGGATGATGTTTTTACTGATGTAAATGGTAACTAGGCATGTAAATAGTATGGATAATATTTACTAGAAGGTAGATTCATTAGAACAAAAGCTATCGTGAGGACAAATGAATCAGTTTCTTTTGATGGATTAGTTCCTCATCCTAGGGATTCAACCCCTGAGGATGGGAGGAGGTTGAAATCAATGTCTATATCTTCTTCTTATTTCTCATTGTAAAGGTTTGGAATCAGATGGATGCTTATGCTTTGAGTAGACATCATTTTGTATTAGTTTTAGCATGAGATTAATGAAAAATTGCAGCTATTTCTTTGGGATCCATGTGGTATGATGTTTAGTTCAGTTTTCTCTACTGTGATCATGTGTTAAAATGTTTTTTGTACTTCATCAATCATTTCATTTCTTTTAAATCGATGTTTTTAAGCTGATAGGCATAACTCATAATATTTATGCTTTGTTTTGGAAAAATATTCAAAGTATATGTTTTCTTCAGTTTAGGAAGAATCCATGTTTGCTTGCATGCTATTTCTAGCTCCTCACTTGTATTGAATCACCTCACCCATCAAACCCTAGAGTTTTAAGCCTTGTGCCTACCTTTCCCCATCGAATACCCTACAATTTTGACCTAATTTCCTTTCCCTAACTGTTTGGCTCCTCCTGATCCAGAGAAACCCTTCAAAATCAAATCAAAACTTGTGTTACTATACCTAGCCTAATATCATTTTCTTGATCCAGTCATCTTGGATGAGAGCCTTACGGAGAGAGACCTCTCCTGGCCTAGTAGGGCTAGCTACTTGTCTAAGCATGGTTTGTGGTTACCCTGGCATTGCCTTCTTTCAGCCTGAGGTTCAATCCAGGTGATAAAAGGATGAACCTCTACATGGGAGGTTATGTATAACATACTAGTGGAGGACCAGCCGAGGATTATGGAAACAAAAATTATAGTTGACGGACATGATTCCTCAAACGCTTCCATGCTAGAGACGGCATGCTCATTTTTGCACCGCATAGCCGCACGGCTGAAGATAATCCCTTATACTGACATGGTTAAATGGGTTATTGATGAAGTTGACATCTTAGATAGAGAATTCAGGATAAGAAGCCAAGGGGTTATGGGATCTTTTACCCTAGACAACCTACGACTTATGTACCACCTATGAGAGCCACAAGTCATCTACAACAGGCAGTTCAAGGAGTTTGCCAAAGAAAATGATGACCTAGCTGACTGCACCCAGACCTAGTCCAATAATGAGGAAAAAATCAAGAAACACAAAAACGGTATGTACACTACTTCGTCTATTTGTCCCCCTCATAGTTTTGCAGTGGCTATGTTATGTAGACTATTCGGTAGACCCAATAGTACTAAGTTCCCCCTAGAATGGTTGCCATTAATAGATGCAGTTGTTAACGCAACTGTAATGAATTGGGCACAAATTCTGTCTGACAATTTAGGAAAATTTTTTATCAAGTATAGAAGTAAAAGAACTGTTGTTTCGAGGGTTTACCCTCCATTTTTTATGAGTGCCTATGTCATGGATGAAATTTATTTTAGTTTGAAATTCCCTATCATGGGATGGAAATGAGTTGTTTAAAATCCACTTCCCATTCACATATACCACAAGGACATGTGGGGATCCAATTTTCAACCACATTTTTTCAAGATTTATCATGGAGTTATGCTCCCTATTCACAAGCGTCTTTATAATCGAGATGCCCCCAGGTTTTCCCAAGAAGTTAAAGTTGACATCCTCTTGGTGGCCAAATGGTTCGGGGAGGAAACATTTACATATATTAGGATTTTTGGTAGTATCACCTCCCCCCATGTCCTCCCGTACTATATTCCAAATAAATTGATGGCTAGAGAGATAGCCTATCAAACAGCCGGTGAGGGAGGAATCATCAAGACATTGAAGGACTAAAAGAAGGCCATCTGGCCTACATTCCCTATACAGTGTGGAGCATTTTCATTACATGACCTAGGGCATGCATTCAAAGAAGATGAGAACATGTTATCTCTGCAATTACCTAAATTCCCTCGAAGGCAATATGACCCGTTCGGCACTGTCGAAAATTTCACCACTCTGGAGAAAATAAAAGTGTTCAACAATGAGGCGAATTCCTTTGATGATATATTTTTGAAGAAAAACACCTTCACAGAGGTGAAGCATATGGCACAACTACTTTTTGATCGTGAAGATCTGGAAAAATTTTACAGTTACAGAGAAAGGAGGTTAGCAAAGGTCCCATTGGACCAATTATTGATTGAACCAATAAGGGAGCCTACTCCCATTGTGACTATAGAAGGTGACTCTAAGGAAAATTCTAAGACCGATTCTAGGGAAAAATCTCAAGAGAAATCTACTGGGGAATCGCAATAGTCATCGCAAAATGGGAAAAGCAGAAGCATGGAGTCAGTAAAGGATACAACCCAATATACACAGAAGATAGATGAAGAAACTTTAGCTAGCAACTAGGTTGAAACCCCTACTACCTCCGCACAGCTAATAAAACCCATGGTAATTGACCTAGAGGAAGAGTGGGACAATTTTAATAAAATCCTCAACATAGAAGAACAGGCGCCAGAATTGCAAACTCCACAACAAAATACAACTCTGGAAATAACAGTGGAAGAGACTGCAAATACACAAGAGGTAGAGCACATCCCTACCACCCCTACTTCCAAAATAATTTTGAGAATTGAAGAAATTTCCCCTCTAGATGTGTTTTACAGCCCACAGCATAAGGTCGTGGTGAAAAGACAAAGAAAGAAAAGGAAATTGGACTTTACAGCTGCTACTACCCCTGAAAATGAACCAATGGATGTTCTATGGAAAGACTCACCCGTTGACCCATCCGCCAACCTTACTAGACTCTCATAGTTTTCAGGTGCATATGCTACAGTGACCATGGACAAAGCAACAGAAATACAAATGTTACTTAGTGAAAAGGAAGATAAAATAATGTCACTTGAGAAACAATTACAACAAGTGAAATCCGACCAATAGGTAGAGATACAGTTGGCAAAGATTCAACAGGTATTTGAACATATGCAAATAGAACATCAGGCGAGCTTAGCCAAGAAGGAAGCATAGATGCAGGCAATAATTGATCTACCCAAAGACGATCCAAAAATTGATCAGTTTTTTACCAAAGCACTTGGTCTTAACTCCCAGCTAATGCACCATAAAGAATTATTCTGCCAGAAGATTTCACATTGGAAATATTATTGTGAAACAAGCGATAAACTGACAAGTCAAGTCATGGAAATGAGACTTGAATACGATGAGATCTTTAAAAATGTCTATGATTTTATTGCCTGGAAAAATACAAAATATGGGAGAAAGTCTGACCTACCCAAGCTAAAATAATTGAATAAGGAAATCCTATTTGCAAGCTGGGATTCTCGGCTTAAAGAAGAAGAAAAGGCAATAGCAAACGTGACGGCAACAACAAATAGTGTCATAGAAAACATCAATGAAAATTTACATAGTGCCAACCTTGTGGCAGAGTCCATTCTGGGTTTCCTTCCTAATGCAAAATAGCTTGAATAACAATGGAAATAGGTAGCAGCATAAAAAGCAGAAGTGATAAGGCAAATGACCAGGTTAGGCTGGGAGGCATATTGGAAACATTTGGTAAAGCCTCACACCCAATGGATGAACCTGTGATGCCTAACCACTTCTACAGATAAAATGGTGCCAGCAATGACCGATGTCGTATTCACTAGACAGTTGAAAGTTGAAGTCAGCCAACCAACACAGTTGAAGCCCATGATGGATATTTGCGATCTGAAGGATCAAATGTAGGATAGTTAGTCACCTTGTTTATTTCCATTTTGATTTTATTTTTGCACAAATTGAGGCAGGTCATTTAAACCTCCTCAACTATTTTTGTAATAATCTATTTTTAGTTTCATAGTTTTAGTATTTAAACCCCTCTCATGCATTTAGAGAGGGGTCTAGAATTTTATCAGAAACAGTCTTCAAAACATGCACTTTTGTCCCTTTGAGGAAGTTCTGGTGAAATTAATGGAACATGATTTATTTTCTATCTGATTTAGCATCTTCTACTGAAATTTCACTTTTGTACTCTTAGATGGTGTTGAATGGACTGAAGATAGATCAATATTTCTAAAACACATGAGTAGGACGTATTATGAATGGTATTTTTATCTCATAATCCTTTTTGTTTATGTATTAAGCAATGATTTCTTCTCGAATTATTTATGTATGAAAGTCTGAATCTTGATTACCATTTTTGCACTTTTGTATGATGATGATCTATATTTTTATGCTGAATATATGAATAATTCCTTATGCGATATATGTTTCACAATCATTTCGGCTAACTTTTATACGGAACGATTATTGTTAAAATGGATTCACTTCTTATTGCAATTGAATGATCTTCATTACCAATTGCTTTCAGATATTATTGTAGATCACATACAACAATTTAAATCCCCGGTATATTTAGAATTAGATAGTGCTTAAATTAGGATGAAATGCATGTGATTGTTAGTTAAGATTATATTACTTTTAGCTTAGACATTACTTTAAAACCTCACATATCACCCCATTATCATAGGCATTAAATAGATTGGGAAACTGGTCCCATTATCCCCAGTTGGGGGCACTACTCCGAACGGAAAAGGAGTTGCCAACCAAGGTCCAGACTGGGTGGTTTTACCCCATGTTGAAGCAACGATTTTCGACGCTTCAACACCAGCTAAAAGGTTAGGGTCACGTATACTGAAATTTCTAATGTAGCCACTATAGTTTCTCTCAACTTGCATACACAAAGATATGATCAATTAAAATTACCATAAAGCAATGTGCAATAGAACAGATAAAAACTTGAATAACTTGCACAAAAATTTGAAGGTCTTGCCTATCAGCAGAAAGATAGGCCATAGCCACTACTTCTAACCAGTTCACATTCTTACCTTTTTGATGAAAACCATCATTCAAAAAACCTCGGAAGCTTCTTGCGAATGTGTCTTCAACTACACTGAACTCCTTAGAAAGAACATTGAAATATTGAAACTTGTTATTTTCGACGGAGCTTGCTAGGTAATATTTCTCCAACCATTCAAAAACTGGATCGTAAAATTAATGACAATCCTCTTGAAAACCTTGAAATGTTTGAAAATATGGATTTTCAATTAGATATATTGGATTACGATGAAAATCTTGTGAGGGAAAAAATATCTTATCATATTCAGCAGGCATGTCAAGACAGCGAGGATTTGACATAACCATCAACGAGTGTGGAAGTGTCTCAACTTCTTTCCATGTACCCAAATAGTGGGACATTAAACCGTAAATATCAAAGTGTGTAAAACAACTGTCATTGGATGTGTTGATGGGGAAATAATAAGTTGTACGATAGTCATCAAAGATAGAATCATGATCAGGTGGGCTGATTAAAGCATCAAATTCCTAGTTTGTAATTACCAAATATAAATTAATTTGAACAATTTCACAAGTGCTCTACATAATAGAATCATATTCCTTACATGATGAGTGTAACAAACCATCTTCTTGTAATTGGTAACACACTACACTAGCATCATAATCATTGAAAGAAATGAAAAGTAATTCTAGTACAACAAACACATAAAACTAGTCAGGGTGAAAAGGGTGAAGAAGAATTTGATTCATCAAATAATCCATGCATTCATTGTCACTAAAGAGGATTTTAGGTGTGATGAAGAAAAACATTAGCATCATAATATTTACAAGAAAGATTAGGAGTTGATTGTTTTCATAAGAATATGACAGGTATGACTCTTTTGGCCAAATATAATCCTTAGAGTAATCAACTTCACAGTTCCATGATTCTATGAGAGGTACACATTCCAAACCCGATTTTGACACAAGATATTTGCATGAAGATGAATCATATGAAATATAAACTTAAATATGATAAGAAAAAAAATCTTGAAAGTTCTAATGATTATGTCTGGAATACCTTTTTAGTGTTAGTATCTGCATACTTCCATCAAGGATCAAAATTCACTCTTTGCATATGCATTTTAGGAGTCCCATACTGAAAATTTTGCATCATTCCATTAGGTCATGATATACTGATCCAATGATGGTTGTTTTCTCTTCAGAAAATATTTCCCTCATAGACTATACTTGCTAATCCTTCTTCAGATTGTCTTCAGTTACGGTTTCATAATTAATTTGCAGTTCATTTCATTAGGTCATAGGGCATGATTTCATTATGTCTAGGGTTTCATCAACAAGGTCAAGAAACTGATTTCAAAGTGTAAATAAAGGTCAGCAAGGGTATGACGATGATCAATAAATCAAGCATGATGGCTTGAAAGTCATAGCTACTAAAATTATTATATTTTAACCTAATGTAATTTTCACCTCAAAAACATGTTTTTGAGGTGAAAACAGAGTATTTTAGTTTATTTGTATTTCATATGTAATTTTAAGTTCCTATATGTAATAATGGATCTCAGTTGTATCAGAATATTTCTCCTTCCTGCAAGACACACCAACACTGCAAAAATCAAGTTAAGTTGAGCATTTGTCCACCTGCAAAAACACAAAGAAGAAAAAGCATTAAAACAGAGTTTAAAAGGTGAAAGTGATAAAAGGCAAAAAACATTAGAAAAAGGAGTTTGAGGAGCTAAAGATTAAAGTCAAGGGCCTATAAATATCTTCTTGCACTCATTATCTTTTCATTTACCTCTTACCACGCATTGAGCAAACTAGAGCAGCGTTTTGGGTGATTTGAAGTCAAAATTAGTGAAAACAGTGAAGGCATTGCGCGTTTCCCCCTGGTACTGCGCATTTTCTTCCTCAGACACTGCATGTTCCCTTTAGGCACTATGCACTCCCTTCATGCGCTGCGCACTTGGCCAGTTTTGCATACCCTCACTCTTCAAGCTTTCACAATATCTCCTAGGCCCTAAAACAAGTAAGTATTGCCATTTCCCTCTCATTAAGGTTATTTCCTTCATGCTTGAAGAATGAAAACCACATGGTGTTAGTCTCTCACTCCAAACCCTAAGTCTTTCTCCTAAACCCTAGTTTTACAAGAAAATTTCCCATTTCCCCAAAAAGCACCTAATCTACACCCTATATTCTCCCTCGGAAGTTTTATCCCTACCCCATTAGACCCTCATTTACTCTCATCTACCCTTCCCTTCCTTTTTTCCTCCCTACACCCTTGCATTCCCATACCATCTACCTAAGGTTTCATTTCAAAAACACCATGGCTGATGAGGAATACAGACCACACAGTGAAGAAGAGGGATCAGACAGAGAGGGAAACATAGAGCAGAGAAGACCACATAAAGGAGGGAATATTCACAGATTTGAGCCCACAAATCTCAAAGAGCTTCTAGCCTCTCCCATGACAGTGACATCCTTCAAATGGTTAGGGTGTTTTGAGTTTTGTGAACAGGTCCTAGTAGTCCAGTACTGCCCTGAGTTGACGAATCTTTCCATAATGGGGATTCAAGATAATCAAGTCACTCTTGCAAGCATAACCTTCACATTGTCTGTTGCCACCATATCAGCTACCACCGGGATTAAAGAAGCTGGGGAAATATGGTTCAAGCAGGGTGAAATAGAAGCACATTTCTATGAACCATACATCAAACCTAGATACAAACATGAAAGAAAGGGCTATTTTCCTTTCTCATACCTCCTTGACAGATATGCACCTATGATGAAGATTATAATGAAGTATTTTTCATGTGAGGGAAGATTTTCTAGGGTCTACTCCTACCATATCAGGTTACTCATGCATTTCACTAGGGTTAAAATGCTCAATATACCCTACTATCTTTTCAGGAGTGTGGAGAAAATGGCTTACATTGCCCAAAAGAGAGAACACAAAGATCAAATGAAAAGCATATTCCATCATGCCCTCATAAAGATCATAGTTCTTTATCACCTTAAAGAACTTAACATTGCATGGAGTACATTTATAGCCAACCCCATTTTCACTCATGCTTCCACTCAGAATGTTCAAAACATGCCATCATCATCACATTCACCCTCACCTCCATTATCACCACTCCATGAACCTGTTCTTTCATCTGATAGAAAAGGGGACAGTGGCAAAGGACAGAGTGATCAAGGTCAATGCAACAAGCCAGGAAGGGCTAATTTAGGTACTTTGGTGCACACTTATCAAAGAGGAAACATGCAAGTGTTTTCCCCACAAATTGTGGGAGAGGACTTGATCTCTTCACTATCAAAGAAGCTATGAAAATGAAAGGAAAAAATGGTTGAAACAGGAATGCAAAGACAGGAAGAAGACCCCCATGAGACTAAGCAATATTTTGACTTAGTGGACCTAGATGAGGAAGATGAAAAGGAAAACACCAGAATGCTCTTCAAAGAGCAAGAAACATTGATAGATAAGTTGCAGGTGAATCTACAAAGAGAAAAATACATTATATCTTATTATGAACAAGAAAATAGGCAAATGGAGACCAAGCATGAGCTTATGGAAGTTCAGCGCATCAAAGCTAAAAGGGAAGTTGCAAAGACTAATGTCCAACTTGAGGAAGCCTATGGTGACTATGGTGAGCCCATGGAGGAAGAAATGCCCAGGAGGAGGCCTAGGACTAGAGGCCTAAAGCGAGCTTTGAAGCTTGAAAGAGAAAAGGAAGCTCAACTTGCCAGCCAACTCACCTTAAATGAACAGTTTGGCATAATGATGAATGAGAACAGGGAATATTGGCTTGAGAGGGCTAACAATCATCTTGAGGACCTATTAGCTAAAGCCAATAGAAACACAGAAGTTCAAAGAAAAATGGCCAAATACTATGCCATGAGGGACAAAATTGCTAGAGCCAAGCTCAAAAGGGCTCAAGCAAGAATTGAAGCCTTAGCTCATCAAGAAGAGAAGGACAAGCTTGACCTATTGGTGGAGGCTTCACTTCAGGCTTAGTCAACTTCAACATCAGCCATCACAACCATTTTTTAGGAGCCTTTACTCAGTTTTTGTTTTCTAGTTGTTCATGTCATTTTCAAGCATTTATTATATTAGTCCACTGGTCAAACGCGTAGCACTTAGGGCGTTGAACACTTTTTTGGGGCACTTTTTGGAGAAATGGCCACCACCATTGGATTCAGAAGGTCATGTACATTCAGAAAAACCATGTTTCCAGGTGTGAAAGCCAAATTTACTAGATGAAAAGCCCAAAAAACCACCTAAAATTCACGTTTCTGCCTGTTTTTTGAGCCTGGCATTGTGTGTTTGAGCAGCCTTGGGAGATTGCAGTTTTAGAAGGGAGAATCAAGCTTAAATTGGAAACTAAGGGCATTTTTGGAAATTAGACAGGATGATATTTCCAATGAGCTATCATGATCCAAATTTTTAGATTAGGAAGGTAGTCAAAAATCATCTTGAAGTTGGCACTGCACACTTCCTTCAGGCGCTGCGCATTTAACATTGGCGCTACGCACTTAACAGATTGCCTATTTTTTCACTATTTCTTTCAGAAATTTCTTTTCACCTATGAGATTTTGATCTTTTCACTGATGTAATGTAAAATCATGATGTCATTAAAGTTTATTTATTTTACCTAGGGTAGATACATTAGATGAAAAGGTTAAATGAGATGAATGAATCAGTTTGCTTCATACTAGGAATGTTTTAGTTTCAGCATCCTAGTCTTCATCTGTCAGCTCAAACTTTTGTGCAAATGATTCCTCCTCTCATGGATTCGACCCCTGAGGCTAGGATTTGTTGTTTTGAAGCCTATATTATGTATTTTCTCAGTCATTGTGTGGGTTGGACTCAGTTGGATGCTCAGAGCTTGATTGTACATCATTGTAAGCAGTTTGGCAAGGAGATTAATAAGATTTGTAGCTATTTTTATGGGATCCCTGTGGTATGGAGTTTTAGTATAGTTTCTTCTTTTGTGATCATTTTTTTACATGTTTTATGTATGCCATCATTTCATTTCATTTCTTCTATTTGAATGTTTTCAAGTTTGATAGGTAGAATCCATTATATCAGTGCTCTGCCTTGGGAAATCAGTCAACATTTCATGTTTTCTACTATTTAATAAGGATCCATGATTGTCACATGCCCTTATTAGCTCATCATCAGTCTTAAACACCTCACATCATCAAGCCTAAAGTGCTAAAGCCTATGCCTACCTTGCCCCATTGAACACCCTGCATTTATGACCTAATTTCCCAGACCTAAACTGCCCAGCTCCTCCTGATCCGACAAAACACCAAAATATTCAATCAAAACCTTTCAAGATACTAGACCTAGCCTAAAATCCTTTACCTAATCCAATCATCTTGACTGAGATCCTTAAGGAGGGAGCCGTCTCCCGGCCTATTAGGGCTAGCTACTAGGCTAAGCTTGGTTTGTGGTTACCTTGGAATTGCCTCCCTTCAGCCTGAGGTCAATCTAGGTGATAACATAGTGGCGACCATACTGGGGAATGAAAGACTAATCTCCCTGGTAACATCTTTCATATAAATTCTTGAACTTTGGATGACGAGTTTTAGAATTTTCTAGGGTGAAAGAGAAAGTTGTAAAGCAATATAAAAACTTTGAAATTTGAGCACACTGGCTTCGAGAAAGTACACTAGGGAAAATCCTGATCCCAATCTCACCCCAATAGTGGATAATCCTAATTTGATTTCAAGAAAACTCAAAAGACAAGAAAGTTCAGTCAGCTTGACCCCTTCAATAAAAGTAGATTCTTGCCCGGATGAATGGTTGTTCTTAGAAGATCTCTCTTTTGATTTGTCGTTTGACCTTTCTCTGTTTAGGACCAAATCTGAAACTGCACTTGATGATATAGTTCTAGACCCGGAATTTGTTGCATATCTTGAAATTCAAAAGGCAAACAGGTCAATTGACAAGTATATATTAAATTCCCCTCAATCCTCCATCACTATTGCTAATATCCCCGAGCTTTCTGAATCGGCATCCACTACCCTTAGTTCATCATTATTCCCATCAATCTCTAAAGTATTATAGCTCAACAACATTTTGATAGAATGAATGACTTCTTCGACCTTCATGAGGTAGAGGTAGAAAATGTGACTATGAGATTTTTTGTGCAAAGCTTTGGAGGTGAAGTTCGAAAATGGTTCAGAGCTTTACCAATAGCCTCTATCAACACTTTGCTAGTTCTACATAGACAATTCCTGGACCGGTGGGAGGTAAAGAAGAACCCACTCCAAATTTTGTCTGAGTATGAAAATATCAAAAGGAATGCTGGTGAAAGTGTGCAAGATTATTGTGTGAGGTTTAATGTAGTATATAATGCTATTTCGGCCAACATTAAACCACCAATGGGGTTAGCCTTGCTCAAGTTTCCAGATAGTTTCGATGCTGATATGGCATATCAGTTATGGGAACGTGATCCCACCACACTAGAAGACATGCAGAAGAATGTTGTAAGTGTAGAAGCAAATCTGCTGGCCAAAAGAGCAAGAATGAGATCTAAAAAGAGAGTGACCATAAAAGAGGAAGCATCTTCTTCAGATGCTAAGATGGATACTTTGATCTGAACAGTGGAGAAGATGGTTGACCGGCTAACCATTACAGATAGACCTGAACCACCAATTAGGAATCCAAATTTTAGAGGACAGCAGTAGCCCCAATTCTAGATTAAGCAGAGGGAACAAAAGGCCTTGAACCAACAAGCACAACAGCAGCAGATCAGAACTCCTTTGCAGCAGAATTATGTTCAGGGAATGGAAGAAGAGGAAGACGATGATCTGGTAGTTGAAGCAAACCATTTTTTCACTACCAATGGTATGCCCATTTTTCTGACGCAAGATGAAGAATATGCAGAGGTTCCAGACACCCAAAGGGATGAAGATTACATATTAGAAAATGATGCAGTTTTGGAGGATGAGTTCGATGATTATCAGTGAGGTTATATGAATGCTTTGACAACACAGTAGAAGCAATATTCTTTGAGGAGCAGAGATGTGCCAATCAATCCCATTCAGAAAAGAAAAGAGTTGCAATCAAAGAATGACTCCTCAAACATTCAGAAGAAAGGGAAAGAGCCTACTGATCTAGGTTCCAACAAAGTACCATCAACAAATAACATTGCAAACGAGAAGAATAATCAGCAAAGTGCAGCGAAAGAGCAAGTAGAGAAGAAGGACCTTCCCGTCAAAGAGGTAGAAAAAGTTTCATCCTTTAATTTAGAAAATGAAATTGCTAAATTAAAAGTGTCCATTCCCTTGACTGAGCTGGTAAAGAATAGAAATTATAAACACCAGGTGTCCAGAATTTTGCAAATAGACCCTTTGTTAGATATGGTAAATGTCGAAGATGATCATCCTGAACTCATTTTTGGTCCTGCGATAGAAGGCTAGTCTGAAGATAGTGAAGTCCCTCCCTTTTATCTGAGTCTTAGATTGCATGAGTACATTCTCCATAATTCCATGTTTGATTCCGAAGCTTCTCATAATTTGATGCCTAAAGCCATTATGGAGAAGTTGGGCCTGGATATTACCCGAAAATACCATGATTTGTACTCCTTTGACTCTGGTAGAGTTCATTGCATTGGTCTTATTAAATATTTGGTAGTGTCTTTAGATCAAATCCTAGCCAAAAATGTTTTGATGGATGTAGTTGTTGCTGATATTCCACCGCGATTTGGTATGCTCTTGTCTAGATCATGGGGTGCTAAACTTAAGGGCACTTTACAACTTGACTTCTCTTATGCTACTATTCCCGTTTTCGGTCAATTGAGAAAGTTATACTGGGAGAAGAAAATGAAATACATGATCACCAGCAAAGAGAAGCCACTCAATCATCCAATAAATGTTGTACATACTGATTTATAATCATTTGTTTTGTATTATGATAGCAGATTAAATGATGTAAATATTCAAATTATAGATGTAGATGATGTACTCGAAATTTCAAAGAATTTTAGGGAAGTCCTTAATCAGGAAAAAGAAAAAGTAGCAAGTTCTTTTGAGTAGCAAAAGGCCAATGAAGAGCAGAAAAATGAAGTAATCAATCAAGATAAGGAAGTGAAGGAAACAGAATTTCAGCATCTAGAAGATGAAGTTAGCCTTTGGAGCATGGATTTTGATGGTGCCATGGGTAAGGACGGTGCTGGTATAGGAATTTAAATTCACAGCCGTGCTTTCCAGCCTACCAAAGTCCTAAGTAATGTTAGAGGATGTTCTTACAAGTTGGATTTTGATTACTCTAACAATGAAGCGGAGTATGAGGCTTTGATTACAGGTCTTACAATTTTTAAGAAATTGAATGCAAAAAGGATTTCTATCTATGGTGATTCAGAGCTCGTGATCAAACAGGTGAAGGGAGAGTATCAAGAAAAGCATTCGTGGATGAGAACCTGTAGAAATGCAGTTCTAGATATTTTGAGAATGTTTCCTAAACATACCTTGACGGCAATACCCCGGACTCAAAACATTATTGCAGATTCTCTTGCCACTACTGCAAGCAATTTGAAGATCCCAATGAACTCCAGCAACAAGTTTGAAATTCATGTCAAACACCGGCCTGCTGTTCCAGATAAGTTAAGGTATTGACAAGTGCTTTGGGATGATAATGAAATCAATGCCCTTTTGCAGAATGAAGGAAAGTTCAAGGATGCTTCCATTGATGATGATTGTGATATTGATGAAGAAGAGATTGAGGTGAATCAGATGGAGGTATTGCAACTGAAGGATAACATTATTCCTAGAGGTCTCATACCTTTAGAGGAGCTTTTTGATTAAGATGATGTTGCAAGAAAGCCAAGCTTGGTGCCTACTGATAAAGGAGTTGAAGATGTTAATCTTGAAACAGCTGACAAGCCCAAGATCATAAAGTTATCAAAATCATTGTCTCCCAAGGTAATGGCCCAGTATGTTAGATTAATTTCTAATTTTTCTAATGTGTTTGCGTGGGATTATTCAGATTTGAAGGTGTATGACAAGGATATAATTCAACATACTATTCTTATCAAGCCTGATCAAAAGCCTTTTAGACAGAAGTTGAGAAGGATCAATCCAAAGCTGCTACCATCCATCGAAAAAGAGGTAAATGGATTGTTCAAAGCTGGAATCATTGTTCCCATTAGATTTTCTGATTGGATTTCAAATTTGGTCCCAGTACGAAAGAAGATTGGAGAAATAAGGTTATGCATAGATTTTCGGAACCTCAACAAAGTATCCTTAAAGGATAATTATCCACTTCCAAAGATGGACCATATTCTGCAAAGAGTAGTTGGAGCATCATGGATGTCACTACTTGATGGTTACTTAGGCTATAATCAGATCTTGGTGCATGAAAGAGACCAAGACAAAACTGCCTTCACAACACCTTGGGGAACTTTTTAGTACGCCAAAATGCCATTCGGATTGAAGAATGTTGGAGCCACTTTTCAGCGAGCGATGGACATCGCTTTTGCTAATGAGAAGGATGTTTTCTTAGTTGTTTATTTAGATGATTTGACGGTATTCTCTGGTTCTGATGATGAACACTTGCACCACTTAAGGATTGTCTTTCAGAGATGTAGAAAGTTCGAGATTTCTCTCAACCCGAAGAAAAGTCTTTTTTCCATGGATGAGGGTAAACTCCTTGGTCATATCATTTCTAAAGATGGTATCTACATTGATCCTTCAAGGGTGGAGGCAATTCAACATATAGATTTTCCGTGCAACAAAAAAGAGATTCAGGCTTTCAATGGTAAGATGAATTTCTTATGCAGATTTATACCCAATTTGGCAGAACATTTACGAGAAATGACTAATATGTTGAAAAAGGACAACACTGTGAAATGGACTGAGGATGCCATGAAGTCATTCAATTTGGTAAAGTTTGCTTTGACCACAGCTCCAGTCTTGATTAGTCCTGATTACACTCAATATTTCATTATATTTTCATTTGCATCCGAGCATACCATGGCTGTGGTATTGATGCAAAAGAGAGATCAGATTGAACAACCCATTGCTTTTTTCAGTAGGACTATTCGAGATGTTGCCTTGCGGTATAATATCATTGAGAAACAAGCACTGGCTCTCATAAAAGCATTGAAGGATTTCAGAGTGTACATTCTGCATTCACATACCATAGCATATGTTCCTAATGCGTCGACGAAAGACGTTTTGATGCAAACTTATCCGGAGGGAAGAAGAGGTAAGTGGATAGCAACAATGTTGGAATATGATCTGGATATTAAACCCACTAAACTGATCAAGGGACAAGGCTTAGCAAAACTAATGGCAGAATCAAATTTGCATGCTCTAGACATAAATCTCATAGCAGCAATGTCGGAGGATGAGGATGATGGCTCGCTCATTCAAGTTTTAGAAATGTTTCTTCAATCACTGTGGTATTCTGATATAGTTTATGTTCTTCAGCATCTTTCACCACCTCCTGGAATGTCAAGGAGCAAAGGTAAATCACTAAAACTCAAATCAGATAAATTTTGCATTTTAAACAATTCTCTTTATTGGAAAGATCCGGGAGGGGTTATTATTAATTTTTTGGTTGAAGACGAAGCTTAGCAGGTGATGCATGATTTTCATAAAGGTGATTGTGGCAGTCATTTGTTTTGGAAAACAACAGATAACAAAGTGTTCCGAGCAGGGTATTATTGGTCGACTTTATTTTTAGATTTGTATAAAACAGTGATGCGCCGCCATGAATGCCAAGTTTTTCAAGGAAAAAGGAAGTCGCTTCCTCTTCCTTTGAAACCAGTTGAAGTAAATGCACCTTTCCAGTAGTGGGGACTTGAATTCATAGGGGAAATCCATCCTATATCATTAGCACAGCATTGATGGATCTTAACAGCTACTAATTACTTCACCAAGTGGATTGAAGCCATTCCGACAAGGCAGGCCATGGATACAGTAATAATTCAATTTTTAGAATCTAATATCCTGTCTCGTTTTTGTTGCCCTTACAAGATCATAACAGATAATGCAGCGACATTTAAGTCTAGGAAGATGGTGGAGTTTTGCAACAAGTACAACATTACATTGGGTCATTCCACAACATACTACCCATAGGGCAATGGATTGGCCGAGTCATCAAATAAGTCCTTGGTGAATATAATCAAGAAAATGTTGGAGGTAAATAAGAAGAATTGGCATCGAAAGCTGGTCAATGCCTTGTGGGCTGATAGAGTGAGCAGCAAGAAATCCATAGGTATGTCACCTTTTGAGTTGGTTTATGGTACTGACACAATATTTCCTATGTCACTGGCAGTCCCGGTCATGAGATTATTACAGGAAGCTGGCAGCGAAGAGGATGATATTCAACGAAGAATTAATCAAAAAATTCACCTTCAGCAAACAAGGGAAGAGGTTTCCTAAAACACTTTCAAACTGCAAGAAAAGATAAAGAAGATCTATGACAGAAAAACCAAAGCAAAAAAGTTTCAGCTGGAGGATGTAGTCCTGTAGTAGGATGCATGGAATGAGGACAAAGGAAAGCATGGTAAGTTCGACAACCTATGGAAAGGACCATATAAGATCTCAACATACAGAGGACAAAATGATTTTCTACTCAAGGAGATGGATGGTTAGGATTTTCAGGAGGGCCAGTGAATGGTAGGCTCCTGAAGCATTACTACTTTTTAGGTGGTTCCCTGAAATTATGTCACTTTCATTGCATATACCATTTTGATTTTCCTTGCAAGTTTTCAATTACACTGGCATTTGAGCTTGGGGCCTGCTGGGTGAAACTATGTTCATTTAATTCTGTTGTAGCACTTACCCAACTATTTAATTTGTCAATCCGAGGTCCGTAGACTTACGAGACACATGCACTATATATGCAAGACTAAAGTGGAACTAATCTAATCTAATCTACTGAAATCAAGTTAATCTAGGAATGCATTGAAACACTAACTAGGAAAGCAAGAAATTGCATAAAGGAAAAGCAATACAACATGTGAAGTATTGAATGACAAACAACATATGTGAGCTCACAACAATAAAGTTATGTCAAATTATATTACAAGAACCAAATTACAAATCATGAAAGCATAACAATAAAAGATGAAAAACTAAGAATTCCTTTCCATTATTCCTTCTTCAAAATGAAGAGAGAGCACTCTCTTATATACATGAGGAAGATAACCTTCTCATAATTACATATCCAATATTCTCTCAAGCACTCTCAACTAATTTCCCATTATTACAAGATATGATCCCACAAATCTCTCAAGCATTTTTAACTACTTTCCCATTATTACAAAATATGATCCATTTGAATCCTCCATAAATCTCTCACATATCTTGGATAAGATATGCCAACCAAATCCTCCATGCTTTTCTCCTTAGGAATTGGATAAGATATGCCAACCAAATCCTCCATGATTTTCTCCCTAGGAATAGGCTTGCATAATTATCTCCTTAACATGGTGGAGGAGATATGGATAAGTCTCTTGGAATTAATTCTCCACATATTTCCTACACATCACAAAACTCACATATTCTTGAGATATATATAAAAATATGTACATTTTCTAATAATTAATCATAAATTCACTTATAATACAAAAATGAATAAAATGGAAAATAAGAAGGTGAAACCCAAATGTATGTATGAAAATGATATGATAAAAGGTTAATGGGATGATGAAATGTAAGGAATAGTGAAGAAAAAGGTGGATGAAAATATGACATTTATGAGTCCCAACATCCTCCCCAACTGAACTTGTTGCATGTCCTCATGCAACCATGCATGGGTCTCTTTAAGAACATTTGGCATCTTGAACTTTGGCTTTACATGATGATGTCTTTTAATAATGAATGTTTCCAGGATATGTGAAAGACATGAGTAACAACTTACATTTTCTTATGGTTGGTTCTTGTGTGACAACCATGAATATGGTTGGTTCTTGTGTGACAACCATGAATACAAAGAATGTTGGTTCTTGTGTTAACAACATTCATTTCGTTTTCTGTTCTCTTTTCTTCAATAATAATGTAAACACTCACTGGAAATCATAATGTGCATAAGAAAGCCCTTTTGTAATATTAATGAAGCATGCCAATATTGTGTATTAAGCAAAGTGCAACAAAGTATCATTGGAAAACAAATGTTGGTGAATGGTAAATGGAGTGATAGTGGTGAAGAAATGGAATCATGGAAGTGAATATGTAGTGAATATAGTTCTCCCCCCTCAACTGAATTGGTTGCATGTCCTCATGCAACTTGACATGGCACATGAAAGGAAATGTAGCATGGTGAGGGAATTTTCCATAATATTCAAGTTAGAATATAAGGAATTGCATGATTAAAGATTAGAAAACAACATACCTCTACTTACCCAAGAATGATGAATTATGCAATAGGAATGTAACTGCTGCTGCTGCTGGATTAAGAAAATGTGACTGATGTTGTTGTAACTGGATCCTAGGAAATGAAGGAATCTAAACTGCTGATGCTGAATCATGGAAAAGATAAACGCTGAAAGTTGAACTGTGGTACTCTCATAGATCAAAATTCATGCTGCTGTAACTGTTGAGGGAGTCGTGAAAAAGTTTATAGTCTTCACCCGCTACAAACCCGATGGTACAATTCTAAACATGCGAATTAATGTGTCGATGTCGAGCATGAATAGAAATCATTAGATTACCGGCCATTGATGTATGTCGTTAACCAATGCGAGGCAACTCACCGTTGATGTCAATGAGTGCCAAGGTACCGGAGTACATCTTGCGAAGTTCGAATGGATGTGTCGAGGTCGAGCCACTTGCAAGATCTGAAGATCATGGGACATTGATGTATTCCCATGATCGCCAACGAGAGAGCTTTCCATTAAGGCATGCAAGCCTCTAGGTACTCAAAAGGAACTCTAGTCTATTTCCCAGATAAGGTGCTGATGTCGATGGGGCAAGACTTGTTGAAAGGTGGGCCTTAAGGAATCCCACATCAGTCAACGCGAGTTTGTACAAAAAGATTTGGTAGGACTATAAATGGAAAGAACTCACGAACAAGCAGTGTGGATTAGCATGGCTAGGAAATCAAGGGAATTTAATCATGGAACGGGAATGAGTTTTATTCAGAAGGTAAACTAGAAGGCAAAAATAAATTGAAAAGGATAAAGGGATGTATGTGATTCAGAAAAATAGGTGTGCATGAAGTCGTGAAAGATAAGGTAATGGAAGATGGGCTTCAACACCAGGGTGGTCTAGGTGTTTGGAAGCAAATAGGTGAGTAGTCATGATGCAAAAGGATTTTTTTGTAGTGGAAAATGTCATGATATGTGCAGTGAAGAATTTGTTCCTTCAAGCATCCAATGATGCATGTTTCATTGTGATTTCAAGAAATCACTTTGCAGACTTTGAAAAACTTAGCACCATTCCTGCATAAAAATTGTCACCTTTGTGTGCCATCTCCATTGATCATTCCTGTATGAAGTGACTCAAAAACAAATTAGCTCATTTTCAAGAATTTATGAAATGTCCATTTTTTAATTATTTTCCGAAATTACTCTAATTGTGGATGAAAAAGGTGTCACCTTGTAATGTTGAGCTTTCTGCATAAGCTTCTCGTTGTCCTACATATAACACCAATCTCATTTCACTTGTTAGTTTTTGCCCACAAATTCACAAAAAAATCCAACATACTTTTATTTCCCCCCAACTAGAAATATTGCATGTCCCCATGCAATGTACTCATTGATTGTGCAATACGTTTTCAAAATGTTTTTATTGGATTGCAGGAAAATTGATTTAAAACATTTGAAAAGGCTTTTGTATTTGTTAGGGAACAAGTAGTTAGTTTATGAATGAATGAGAGAAATTTTATTATATATATATTATTATTATTATTATTATTATTATTTTAACAGTAAACTTGTTTTCTCTGATTAAAAGAAGCGCTCGGCAGTATCATATTCCACTCAAAAAGTAAAATTGAAGGCTGAATGCCAAACCTATAATACGAGTTAGGAGAGATTGAATTAAGAAGTGTGAAATGCAGGGACCTTTTGCAGCATCTCCAAAATCATTTAACCTCCACATGCGGATGCTGCCACGTTTCTCTCCCCGAAGTATTAACACCACTCGCCCATCGGAGCCACTTAATAAAGAAATGCTGGGTACGGGCAGATAATTCTGCAAACCTCTGGCAGTATAATTTGTGTCCAACTACTCTCTGCAATGCTGTCATGACATAGCTACCATCCGATCCCGTTAACCAATAAAACTTTCTATTTGAATAGAAACCCTTGCCATGCGGTTGAATGAAGAAGGGTACTTTCATGGAAACCCTAGTCCATGCATTGGACTCTGAATCATAAATTTGCAACACCATTACATTCCCAGTTCGTTCTTTAACATTATTTTGACCGAGCAAGACAGTGCAACGCCTCAGGGTAGCGTCGAAGGTTATTGCCCTGAAATCCCGATTTGGGTCAGGCGGAGGGAGTTGCAGAGAATCCAACAAAGACGATTGTGAACCATTTGAAGGATTATGTCAATAAATAGGGCTTGAATGATGGAGCCACTCCTAGCAGCTGAAATGTATTGAAGATTGCCGGAGAAGGAATTGTCAGCACTCTCTACGCTCTTTTGGACTCGGCTTTTGCATCAAATGACGGGACAGGTGCTGAATTTCTGTTAGAGTCTGGCAGTGGAGAGCGGATCATTTGGCTACACCTTGGAGTGAATAGTGGGTTTATTGGAGAATCCTACAAAGGAAGTAATGTAGCATCGGATGTATGACGCATTGTCTTAAGTAATGATCGGAAATGTAAACATTATGCTTTCGGTCATAAGCTTCAAAACAGTCCCATAGGTAATCTCGGCCTGTTGACTTGCTGCTGCTATAGGCGAAGCCGAATACTGATCCAATGATAGATCCAACAGGAGAAGCAGGGCGGCGATCCCCAGAAAAGAAATACCCATTACGAACAATGTGATGAGAAACCAAGTCTGGTGCCAGAAGGGCAGCTTAGGGGGTATGGTGTAAACAATCGTGGCACTCCCCGGTTGCCGATGAACAACAGCTGGATTAGCAAGGCGTCGGAGCCACCGTGCCTTTAATTTGGTTATCCAAAGTGGATACAGTTGATTTATGTTGTAGGTTCACAACCCAATAAGCACTATTAAATTGTGTTTGCTCTGCTTCATTTGCAGCTTTCCCTCATTTATGGGTTTGAAGTTTCAGAGGTGAAGATTTAGGAATATGTGTTTGTGCAGATAAAGAAAAGCGAGTCAGCTGTTGGTAGATCGAATTGCGGGGAAGAGATGTCGGTGTGAAGACAAATAAAAGCGAGTCAAAAGGTGGGAAGGGGTGTTACAGAGGAGAAAGGACTCCATCAATGGCGGATTTGAGTGGGGATGCATTACAAAAACAATTTTTCTTTTTTATTTTTTTATTTTTTTATTTTTTATTTTTTTATTTTTATTTATTTTTTTATTATTATTATTTTTTTAATTTAATGAATAACTAAATTTTAGAAAGAAGCTAAACTTTCTCTTAATGTTTTTTTACAAATGGACATAATGATTTGCATATTGAAAGATGTTTGTGATGAAGCATATTGCAAAACATGAATTTATTCTTGAAATTAGTCTAAATCATCCCTATTTTCTGATCCTCGAGATCGTACAAAGACGCAGGAGGAGAGCATACTTATTCTAGGTAAAAGAAAAACTGAAAATGAAAGCAAAAACTAAAACTGAAAGCCTACCTACTCTATACTAATTAGAATTTACAAATTAGTTACGTGTAGTTAAACTTCCAATGAAGCCACTCACGTAGCAGTAACAACAATAGATTCAGTAGCAATTCTTTAAATGATGGATGAAAATATTCAAGAGTGGATGAGTCTAGTTGCTGTAACTGCAAATCAACTAAAAAATAAAAAGATGAATCTAATCTAGTACTTACCTGGAACCATTGTTCGATAAAGCTTTGATAAGCACAGTTTCTCTCACTCAGATCATGCTGTAACACTTGTTCTTCTTCGATCTGTTGTTCTTCTTCCTCGATCTCCTGTTCGAATGATTGTTCGCCATCAGATATGCAGGATTCTTTAGATGTTGAATCTTCATTTATTTCTTGGGGAGTAGTTGAACCTTTAATTCTTGTCAAGATCTCCTCTTCCAAGGAAGAAGAGATCTCGACTTCTGCTAGGATCTAAGTGAGTAGTTCCAAGCTGAAACTCATTGTTAAATCATGTTGAAAAAAAAACAACAAAAAAAAAATCAGCACACTAAAAATTGAATTAAAAACAAAAGGACCACAGAAATAATCTTACTCAATTAAACCCTCTTACAAGGACTGCTCATTAATTGAGTAATCGAATGCTTCAATTATAACCATGAACCATGAATTCATAAAGCATTCTTCACAGTTGCGAAAATCAAACACACCTGCAGAAATTGAAATTCACACTTGCATAAATGTAAACACACCCTACATGCCCTGATCCATAAGAGGTCAATCCTGTTATGATATCTCGAATGCGATGCGTAGGCTGTTCTCCACGTCTTACCGCCTTAACACCTCGGAGTTAGGAACATGTCTAAACACACTTGCATGAAAAATCAAACTAAACTTCAATCCATCGTGCCTCCCCGGCAACGATGCCAAAATTTTGGGTGAAACTATGTTCGTTTAATTCTATTGTAGTACTTACCCAACTATTTAATTTGTCAATCTGAGGTCCGTAGACTTACGAGACACATGCACTATATATGCAAGATTGAAGTGGAACTAATCTAATCTAATCTACTCTACTGAAATCAAGTTAATCTAGGAATGCATTGAAACACTAACTAGGAAAGCAGGAAAAGCATAAAGGAAAAGCAATACAACAAGTGAATAATTGAATGAAAAACAACATATGTGAGCTCACAACAACAAAGTTATGTCAAATTATATTACAAGAACCAAATTACAAATCATGAAAGCATAACAATAAAAGATGAAAACTTAAGAATTCCTTTCCATTATTCCTTCTTCAAAATGAAGAGAGAGCACTCTGTTATATACACAAGGAAGATAACCTTCTCATAATTACATATCCAATATTCTCTCAAGCACTCTCAACTAATTTCCCATTATTACAAGATATGATCCCACAAATCTCTCAAGCATTTTTAACTACTTTCCCATTATTACAAAATATGATCCATTTGAATCATCCATAAATCTCTCACATATCTTGGATAAGATATGCCAACCAAATCCTCCATGCTTTTCTCCTTAGGAATTGGATAAGATATGCCAACCAAATCCTCCATGCTTTTCTCCTTAGGAATTGGATAAGATATGCCAACCAAATCCTCCATGATTTTCTCCCTAGGAATAGGCTTGCATAATTATCTCCTTAACATGGTGGAGGAGATATGGATAAGTCTCTTGGAATTAATTCCCCACATATTTCCTACACATCACAAAACTCACATATTCTTGAGATATATATATAAATATGTACATTTTCTAATAATTAATCATAAATTCACTTATAATACAAAAATGAATAAAATGGAAAATAAGAAGGTGAAACCCAAAAGTATGTATGAAAATGATATGATAAAAGGTTAATGGGATGATGAAATGTAAGGAATAGTGAAGAAAAAGGTGGATGAAAATATGACATTTATGAGTCCCAACAGGGCCCGAAGTGAAGGCTATAAAGTTTAAATGATTAGTGTCAAGTATGAGTTGGTTTATAGTCAGTTTGGTTGAGAGTGAATGTTCCGTTGTATCGAGTCATGTTTCATTTTGTTTTTTGGGTTTTGACTGTATTTCCCAATGGATGAGGCACTTGGTCTATGGTGTTCTTGACACCTCCAAGGAGCTGCCATCCCCAATAAGGCCAATGTTAGTGTCAGTATCTGCATACTTTTATCAGGGATCAAAATTCACTTTTTGCATATGCATTTTAGGAGTCCCATACTGAAAATTTTACATCATTCCATTAGGTCATGATATACTGATCCAATGATGGTTGTTTTCTCTTCAGAAAATCTTTCCCTCATAGACTGTACTTGCTAATCCTTCTTCAGATTGTCTTCAGTCAGGGTTTCATAATTAATCTACAGTTCATTTCATTAGGTCATAGGGCATGATTTCATTAGGTCTATGGTTTCATCACCAAGGTCAAGAAACTGATTTCAAAGTGTAAATAAAGGTCAGCAAGGGTATGAGAATGATCAATAAATCAAGCACGATGGCTTGAAATTCATAGCTACTGAAATTATTATCTTTTAACCTAATGTAATTTTCACCTCAAAAACATGTTTTTGAGGTGAAAACGAAGTATTTTAGTTTATTTGTATTTCATATGTAATTTTAAGTTCCTATATGTAATAATGGATCTCAGTTGTATCAAAATATTTCTCCTTCCTGCAAGACACACCAACACTGCAAAAATCAAGTTAAGTTGAGCATTTGTCCGCCTGCAAAAAGAAAAAGAAGAAAAAGCATTAAAATAGAGTTTAAAAGGTGAAAGTGATAAAAGGCAAAAAAAATTAGAAAAAGGAGTTTGAGGAGCTAAATATTAAAGTCAAGGGCCTATAAATATCTTCTTGCACTCATTATCTTTTCATTTACCTCTTACCACTAATTGAGCAAACCAGAACAGCATTTTGGATGATTTGAAGTCAAAATCAGTGAAAATAGTGAAGGTGTTGCGTGTTGTCTTCAGGCGCTACACAGTCCTCAGGTGTTGCACATTCCCTTCAGGGACTGCGCACTCCCTTCATGCACTGCACACTTGGCCAATTTTTCATACCCTCACTCTTCAAGCTTTCACAATGTCTCCTAGGCCCTAAAACAAGTAAGTATTGCTAGTTCCCTCTCATTAAGGTTATTTCCTTCATGCTTGAAGAATGAAAACCACATGGTGTTAGTCTCTCACTCCAAACCTTAAGCATTTCTCCTAAACCCTAGTTTTACAATCAAAATTCCCATTTCCCCAAAAAGCACCTAATCTACACCCTATATTCTCCCTCAGAAGTTTCTATCCCTACCCCATCAGATCCTCATTTACTCTCATCTACCCTTCCCTTCCTTTTTTCCTCCCTACACCCTTGCATTCCCATACCATCTACCTAAGGTTTCATTTCAAAAACACCATGGTTGATGAGGAATACAGACCACACAGTGAAGAAGAGGGATCAGACAGAGAGGGAAACCTAAAGCAGATAAGACGACATAAAGGAGGGAATATTCACAGATTTGAGCCCATAGATCTTAAAGAGCTTCTAGCCTCTCCCATGACAGTGACATCCTTCAAATGGTTAGGGTGTTTTGAGTTTTGTGAACAGGTCCAAGTAGTCCAGTACTACCCTGAGTTGACGAATATTTCTATAATGGGGATTCAAGATAATCAAGTCCCTCTTGCAGGCATAACCTTCACATTGTCTGCTGCCACCATATTAGTTGCCACCGAGATTCTAGAAGCTGGGGAAATATGGTTCAAGCAGGGTGAAATAGAAGCACATTCCTATGAACCATACATCAAACCTAGATACAAACATGAAAGAAAGTTCTATTTTCCTTTCTCATACCTCCTTGATAGATATGCCCCTATGATGAAGATTATAATGAAGTATTTTTCATGTGAGAGAAGATTTTCTAGGGTCTACTCCTACCATATCAGGTTACTCATGCATTTCACTAGGGTTAAAATGCTCAATATACCCTACTATCTTTTCAGGAGTGTGGAGAAAATGGCTTAAATTGCCTAAAAGAGAGAACACAAAGATAAAATGAAAAGCCTATTCCATCATGCCCTCATAAAGATCATAGTTCTTTATCACCTTAAAGAACTTAACATTGCATGGATTACATTTATAGCCAACCCCATTTTCACTCATGCTTCCACTCAGAATGCTCAAAACATGCCATCATCATCACATTCACCCTCACCTCCATTATCACCACTCCATGAACCTGTTCTTTCATCTGACAGAAAAGGGGACAGTGGCAAAGGAAAAAGTGATCAGGGTCAAAGCAACAAGCCAGGAAGGGTTAATTTAGGTACTTTGGTGCACAGTTATTAGAGAGGAAACAGGCAAGTGTTTGCCCCACAGATTGTGGGAGGGGCCTTGATCTCTTCATCAGCAAAGCAGGTACAAAAAGGAAAGGAAAAAATGGTTGAAACATAAATGCAAAAACAGGAAGAAGACCCCCATGAAACTGAGCAAGATTTTAACTTAGTGGACCTAGTTGAGGAAGATGAAAAGGAAAAAATCAAAATGATATTCAAAGAGAAAGAAGCATTGATAGATAAGTTGTGGATGAATCTACAAAGAGCAAAATACATTATATCTTATTATGAACAAGAAAATAGGAAAATCGAGACCAAGCATGAGCTTATGGAAGTTCAGCACATCAAAGCTAAATGGGAAGCTGCAAAGACTAAGGTCCAACTTGAGGAAGCCTATGGTGACAATGGTGAGCCCATGGAGGAAGAAATTCCCAGGAGGAGGCCTAGGACTAGAGGCCTAGAGCAAGCTTTGAAGCTTGAAAGAGAAAAGGAAGCTCAACTTGCCAGCCAACTCACCTTGAATGAACAGTTTGGCATAATGATGAATGAGAACATGGAATATTGGCTTGAGAGGGCGAACACTCATCTGGAGGACCTGTTAGCTAAAGCCAATAGAAACACAAAATTTAAGATAAAAATGGCCAAATACTATGCCATGAGGGACAAAATTGCTAGAGCCAAGCTCAAAAGGGCTCAAGCAAGAATTGAAGCCTTAACTCATCAAGAAGAGAAGGCCAAGCTTGACCTATTGGTGGAGGCTTCACTACAGGCTTAGTCACCTTCAACATCAGCCATCATAGCCATTTTTTAGGAGCCTTTACTTATTTCTTATTTTCTAGTTGTTCCTGTCATTTTCAAGAATTTATTCTATCAGTCCACTAGTCAAACGCACAACGCCTAGGGCACTACGCACTTTTTTGGGGCACTTTTTGGAGAAATGGCCACCACCATTAGATTTAGAAGGCCATGTACATTAAAAAAAACCATGTTTCTAGGTGTGAAAGTCAAATTTACTAGGTGAAAAGGCCAAAAAACCACCTAAAATTCATGTTTCTGCCTGTTTTTTGAGCCTGGCATTGCGCGTTTGAGTAGTCTTGGGAGATTGCAGTTTTGGAAGGGCAAATCAAGCTCAAATTGGAAAATAAGGGCAGTTTTGGAAACTAGACAGGATGAGGTTTCCAATGAGATATCATGAGACAAATTTGGAGATCATGAAGGCAATCAAAAATTATCTTGAAGTTGGCGCTGCATACTTCCTTCAGGTGCTGCGCATTTGACACTGGCGCTGCTTACTTGACAGGCTACCTATTTTTTCACTGTTTCTTTCAGAAATTGCTTTTAACCTATGGGATCTTGATATTTTCACTGAGGTAATGTAAAATAATGATGTAATTAAAGTGTATTTATGTTACCTAGGGTAGATACATTAGATGAAAAGGTTAAATGAGATGAATGAATCAGTGTGCTTCATACTAGGAATGTTTTAGTTTCAGCATCCTAGTCTTCAACTGTCAGCTCAAATTTTTGTGCAACTGATTCCTCCTCTCATGGATTCGACCCCTGAGGCTAGGATTTGTTGTTTTGAATCCTATATTATGTATTTTTTGAGTCATTGTGTGGGTTGGACTCATTTGGATGCTCAGAGCTTGATTGTACATCATTGTATGTAGTTTGGCAAGGAGATTAATAAGATTTGCAACTATTTTTATGGGATCCTTGTTGTATGAAGTTTTAGTATAGTTTCTTCTTTTGTGATCATTTTTTTACATGTTTTAGGTATGCCATCATTTCATTTCATTGCTTCTAGTTGAATGTTTTCAAGTTTGATAGGTAGAATCCATTGTATTAGTGCTCTGCCTTGGGAAATTAGTCAAAATTTCATGTTTTCTACTGTTTAAGAAGGATCCATGATTGTCACATGCCCTTCTTAGCTCCTCATCAGTCTTAAACACCTCACGTCATCAAGCCTAAAGTGCTAAAGCCTATGCCTACGTTGCCCCTTAGAACACCCTGCATTTCTGACCTAATTTCCCAGACCTAAACTGCCCAGCTCCTCCTAATCCGGAAAAACACCAATAAATTCAATCAAAACCTTTTGAGCTACTATACCTAGCATAAAATCCTTTACCTGATCCAGCCATCTTGACTGAGATCCTTAAGGAGAGAACCCTCTCCCAGCCTAGTAGGGCTAGCTACTAGGCCAAGCTTGGTTTGTGGTTACCCTGGAATTGCCTCCCTTCAGCCCGAGGTCAATCTAGGATTTGACACAACCATCAACGAGTGTGGAAGTGTCTCAAATTATTTCCATGTACCCAGATAGTGTGATGTTAAACCGTAAATATCAAAGCTTGTAAAACAACTGTCATTGGATGTGCTGATGGGAAAATAGTAAGTTGAACAATAGTCATCAGAGATAGAATCATGATCAGGTGGGCTGATTAGAGCATCAAATTCCTAGTTTGTAATTACCAAATATAAATTAATTTGAACATTTTCACAAGTGATCTACATAATAGAGACATATTCCTTACATGATGAGTGTAACAAACCATCTTCTTGTAATTGGTAACACACTACACTAGCATCATAATCATTGAAAGAAATGAAAAGTAATTCTAGTAAAACAAACACATAAAACTAGTCAAGGTGAAAAAGGTGAAGAAGAATTTGGTTCATCAAAAAATCCATGCATTCATTGTCACTCAAGAGGATTTTAGGTGCGATGAAGAAAAACATTAGCATCATAATATTTACAAGAAGGATCGGGAGTTGATTGTTTTCATAAGAATATGATAGGTGTGACTCTTTTGGCCAAATATAATCTTTAGAATAATCAACTTCACAGTTCCATGATTCTATGAGAGGTACACATTCCAAACTGATTTTGATACAAGATTATTGCATGAAGATGAATCATATGAAGTAGAAAATTGAATATGATAAGAAAAAAAATCTCGAAAGTTATAGCGATTATGTCCGGAATACCAAACATATTTCAAAATAAAATTACATCGAGTGAAACCATGAAAAGAGAAGGATTGTGTGATAGAAACCAAACATGACTTAGTTTGGGGGGCTTACCAGAGTCATGAGATCCTGACATAACCATCAACAAAAGTTAAAGTGCCTCGACTCCCTAGAAAGTCCTGAAACTTTCAAGGATTGTAAAATTGAATTTTGAAGATTGAACCACATCATGTATGGTGTGAGGATAACTTCTTTCACTAATTTCAGTGAGATCATTATTAGTCGAATGGAAACCATCTCTATCACTGATTTGAGTAGATTTTACAACTTTGAAAACCAGATTACTCAAGCCAAAAGATTCTTCTGATCGCAAATCTAGAGTTTTATGAATCAAAGAAATTTCAAGAGTAAGTTGATTTGAAGAGTTGTCTTCATGCAAAACAAGAGATAATATAGAAAGGATACTCAATGATCTAATTATTTTCTCTTTCACCATGGAAAATCTCATTAACTTGTGTCAATTGAGAATTGCACTCATCTGATGAAGAAATTGAAGAGCGTGGAATATCTTAATCACATGTAGATACATCACAAACAACAGAGCACAAGGGATACTGAGATGAACAAGAAGTTTGAAAAATAACATCTTCTTTGACCAGATAAAATTTTAAATCTTTCAAATTAAAATCTTCATGAGAAATAAAAAGATCAACTGATGCACTTGGGCATTTGCCATCGCTTACATTAAATTATCACCATCATAATGATTATTTCCCAAGGCTATGAGTCTAAACAAACTGATTTAATTTTATTCATTGACGTGATTGATGGATTCAATATCGGCAAAGGATGAGGAAACACCATATTCACATGGAGGAATTTGAAAAAGAGAAGAAATATTGAAATAACCTTCACTTTTCTTATCCTTTACCCGTACATTGTGACTACCTTGTACCCGATCGCATTTTGAACCAACAACTTGAAAACCAAGAGAGAGTGAATAACTAGTTGGTGGAGAAGATTGATCAAGCGGATCATAGTACTAAGATTTATGTCATGTAGATGATACAGGAAAAAAAATCCAACTCAAATTGAAGACTAAAGTTATGAGTGTTAATGACATCTTGAGGAATGAAAAGATTAGCCTTCACCACAGGCTCCATGAACCGCTATGGGATTTCCTCCATGGGATATGGGTCATGAAAAGTGGAGGGAGGATGAGAAGATGGATTAGGAATCTAATGTGTAGATTTCCCAATTTTATTATCGTCAAAAGGAGGCACCCTCATTGTAACTCGAAAATAGGAGGACAAGGAACATAAGGGATAGCAGGTTCCTCCTATGAAATTAGAGGTGTCTCACGATTTATAAGAGATGGGGAAGAAGAAACATCAGGTGGTTTGGATCTACCATGCAAAGAGATATGAGCCAAAAACTCAAACTTTTGTTTGAATAAATTCCAATCCGTATATTCTTCAGAAAATTCATAAAAATATGAAGGAATTGATTAGAGAAATCCTCAATTGATTCATCAGGCTCCATTTTAAGCTGATTGATTCACTTATAAACATATTAGTAATCATACCTATCAAATCCTAAATGAATCTCGTCGATGATATGGTTAAGAAAATAAATGGAAGCAAGTAGTAGAGTGTGACACCATCAACTAAGTCGACCATCAAGGGTGAGGTAGAAAAAAATACAAGCCACATCTTCACAATCAATTTCATAGTATTCATAGAACTTAAGAAAAATATATGCATGCTCAGTAATGGATGTATCACCCTTGAATTGAGACAATTCATGAAGAGATTCATCAAGGATTGAAAGCTCACTAGGGGCTACGTTAGAAAAACACCCTGGGAGTATGATTTGAGGATGATCCATTTATGATAAGAGATTCATAACAGATTTAATGGAATCGACTTGTCATCTCTACCTCCTTCTAGTTCCATTGTTGATGGTGCTGGAAATCCGTCAACCAAGGGGTCTTCCCAATGTGAAGTCCCAATTAGACCTCACAACGTTTGGAATAGAATCCCCATCTGGAGTATCGAATCGATTGCCATGTGTTGTTGTATATTTTCCTTGGCTACAAAGTTCAACACAATAGAGTAATACATAGGTATCTTTAGATCAACAAGTGAGTATGCCTTGTGAAATGTTCAACTACGAAAAGTATCACCTTCTACCGAAAGGGGAGAGAAAAGTGGGACCTTCAAAGAAAAGTAATAATACTAATCTAGAAATGGCACAGGAGCACATACAAAAGAATGAATCGTTGATCAACTAGAAAAATAGTTCACAAGGAAGAAACGATTGTTAAAGAAAATACAACAAACAAATTTTATAAAAGATAAGTACCAAAGCCACCGAAAATAGTTCAATTTCCATAGTATCGATGAGAAAAAACATACATCAAAAACATTCAAAGAATAATCTTATAATATTAAAGACATATCCATGAAAGTGTGTCAGCTCAATGAGCTTTTGAATTAAGTAAAATTTCCAAGATACATCAAGACAATGAACACCACTAGCCCCAATAGTTGAGCATTAGAGTAGTGACTTGCTCCTCCAAAACAACTATTTTTCTCCCTAATTCCTAGTAGGAGGAGCCAAGGTGAAAAATTCCTTTGCATGTACAATGAGGGTGTATATATAAAAAAAGGGGTGATCATTCGCCTGCCATGTAACTCTTGGACTACCCTCATGACTATTTGACATCTCTATGACCTTTCAACTCCCACATGACTTTTCACATTACACGGATGGCTCTTTGAATTCCACTTTACATTAGATTTTCCAATATATAATTGACATAATCCACAAATGATGTTGCACATGATGACTCATGACATGACATGAAACTGATGACATGGATTTCATGATGACATGGCAATGTCAAGCCACTCTTTGTTACTGCTTTGTCTTCAATAAGAGATGTGCAATTCTTCATCTTCATGACAGATATGCTTTGTGCATCATATCATCCCTCCTAAGGGTTGTGAATCAGATGGAGGCTTCATGTGGTCCTAATCTTTCATCTTCTATTGTAATCTAGCATTCCTTGGTCTTCTCGCTTGATGATCATCTTATCTCTTTAGCTCTGTATGTGTCTTCTAGCATGGTCCTACTCTCCTTTTACTCCATTATCATCATGTCATGATAAGACAATGTACCTGCAACTGAAAACCACTCATGATAAGCCAACATCAATTTGAAAAACTCCAAACCTAACATATTTCATGAACTCACCTATTAAGGCTAGAAATGGTGTCTAGATAAGGGTATTGCACAGTTCCAGAGGCCAAGGTCCAGGACTGAGGCTTGAGACTGTGTAATGTACAGTTCAAGATGGCTAGGTTCAAGAGATTGTGCGGTCGAGGGAATTAAGAGATCAAGGCAAAGGCTTGAGGCTTGAAGATGCCCATTATGTAGTTCTGGAAGGACAAAGGCCAAGGCATTGCATATTTTATGGACTCAAGGACCTAGTCTGGAGGCTTGAGCCTTGAGACTATGCAATGCATAGTTGAGGGAGGCCTCGGTAGAGGGATTGCACAGTTGAGGGACTCAAAGGCTCATACTGGAGGTTTAAACCTTGATTTTACCCATTGCGCAGTTTTTGGAGGCAAGGGGACCAAGTGATTATGAAATTGGACAGTTTTAGAGCCCAAAACTAAGGTTTGAGGACTGAGGTTGCACAATGAAAAATTTAGGCTGGGCTGGGGAGACAGATTGCGCAGTTCTAGAGCTTAGGGGCTAGGCTTGAGCACTGGGATTGCGTAATGTGTAGTTATGGAAGGTAGAGTATATGCATTGTGCAGTGCCAACGAACAAGGGTGCTACTTGAGGGATGAGACTACGTAATGCATAGTTTAGGCTGGGTAGAATGAGGCTGATTAGCACGAACGAGGAGTTTTCCTAGTTCGAATAAGCGTTGGATCAATGAGCTAAAGATGAGTAAAAGAGATACTCTAATCATGACCCCAAACTTATATCACTTGACAATACAACAACAAAGACTTGGAACATATGAACAACCTACCTTCCTCAATGCAACCACTTTGTGACACCTCCAACCAAGTGCGACACTAAAGATACACTTTGTGACGACAGTTATGACACTTGTTCAAAAATGCTTAAAACTTTGGGAATGAGTGTGATACATGTTTACATGATAAGAATACCTCATTATCACAAATGTTACCCCTTGAGACAAACCAAAATTGTACTTTACACTTTGAGCGACACTTCCCATGCTAGAAGACAACACATGTGATATGGAAAGAAAAGTGCAAATGACATTTGCGATATGCAAACAATGGTGAGAGAGAAACATGCTAGAGCGAAGATAATTTGATAAATACACCAATTAAAGTGAAAGCAAGAAAACGAGACAATGGAAAACATGAAAACAACACTCATGAAAACAAAGGTGTGCAAAAGTGACAGTTTAAAAAAATCTCCAAAATAGAAGTACTTACGGAGCCGAAAGTGAGAGCTTCTCAATGAACATGCGCACTAACTGTTGACATGGGTTGAGCATAACATAGACACTATCTTGATGGACTACGCTAGGCCTATTAAATCTTGCGCAAAAATAATGCACACATGAATTCATTATGGACTTAACATGTGTGAGCAGGTGAATTCGACACTTGTAATCCAAAAGGGAGCCCAAAATCTTAACAAAACATCACCTACCAAGGAGTGACTATGGAACGACCGATCATAAGATCCACAGTAGGCTCCAAAATTTGAGTGTAGGAAAACTGTTGGAGGGTGTTGTCACAATGAAAACACTGAGCAAGGAGGTTCAATTTATCATGGCTTCTTGTCATTATTCTAGTAGCTCTCAGTAGGATCTTTCCAGCCTTTAGGATTTCTTTCTTCTCTCAGGTAGCATGCTTTGTTTTCCTCTACTTATTGGCCTTCTTTCTGCTCTTTGAAGTCTACACAATCTCTTCATCTTCATCAATAATAATTGTCTCCTTTAGCTTAGGGTTTGTTTTTTCTTTTAAACCCAATCTCAGTTTGTTTGTAGGGTGAGTGTGAGGATTTCTGGAGTAAACCCTAGGTTCAATTTCAGTTTCTTCATCCCTTGTTTCTATCTTTTGTTTTCCTTTTTTACTTTGTGTTTCTCTCTATTTTGCCTCCTCTTCCTCTAACATCAGTTTATGATGTATTTTTGTTCTCCTTTCATAAACCCTGTTTCTTTCACAAGGTTTTCATCATGCTTTTCAATAGGGATGTGGCTAGGCTCTCCCTTTGTTTCCTAAGCTAGGGGTTGAGTAGAAACTTTATTTTTGCCTCTCCTTGGTCTTCTAGGTGCAAGTTGTGCTAGGTTTGTTTGTCTCAACTGCTCCACTTGCTTTTTTAGCTCATGAGTATATAACAATTTGATTAGGACGTGATGAAAAATTTCATGAGATTGTAGCTCAGGTCTAGTTCTTGCCTTGGTGCACATCTTTAGCAAACTTTAGTGAAGAAAATATGGCAAATTCATTTTACTAAACCCTTCTATATGACATAAAAATCTCATATGATACAGATAGACTTTAGAATACCTACCTTCATAGGAGAAGAAAAGCTGCATCATTCTGAGGGCATCAGACCATTTAGGATTCAACATATTTTAGAGGGCTTCAACATTCCAGTTTTGATTCTGACATTCCTCCTTCACTAACAAATTCAAGTCCACATTTTGCAATCTCTGTTTCTTAAACCATCTCTCGCTCTCGATTGGAAAACCGACAACTTCTGCAATAGATTCTTTGCGACTAGGAACTTCAAGGTTCTATTTCTTTTTGTGTTTCCATCAAATGATTACATGAAATCATGGCACCAACTCAGGTTGTGCCCATCGAAGTTCTGAAACATTGGTTCCCATCTTTCGTTTCTAAACAATGTTAACATCTCTAGATACACTTCAAAATACATCCCATCAGGTTCAAATCGTTTCACATGACCTAATCAACCCATATTAAAAATATTTTGATGTTGCAAACACCTTTCCCAACATTTAATTACCCTCACCATACGTTGCAAACTGCTCAAGAATATTCCTATAGACTGTAAACAAAATTCTAGGTTTGATGGAAATTACAATATTAGGGTAAACAAGGAAAATTAAGGTTTGATTTTAAAAATTTATCTTGGGCTTGAAAATGATGTTAGTTGTAACATCATGGATGAAAAGGGGTAGGTATTTGTGAAAAAACACTTGGGTGCTTGAAAAAATGAAGTTGGCAGCTCGAAAACCTAAAATTTAAATTTTTCGATGAGTGCTATGAAAACATTTCGTAGTGCTAGTTGTAGGTTTGTGATAGGTTAATTATGCTGTGAAAAAATTAGGATAATCTTAGGGTTTGGTGAGAATACTTGATTAGACATGCCCCTAGGCTTAGGTAGAAATTTACATAATTTTTTTTATAAGGCCCTTTACATAATCATGACTTTGCAAAATGAACTAATAAATATTTCCTTTGGACCATTAGGGAATGGCGCAAACCTGATGCTAACAAATTCATGTTAAACCTTGATCAATCAAATGTCCAAAGAGATAAAATCTCTCAAGGTGAAAACCTATCTTAATTTTTTTCACTCTAAAAGAGGTTTGAATTTTGAGAGATTTAATCCATCTCGGTGCTTGAACGATATTGGGTTAACATGGATCTATGTCGGTTGCATGAGTCCAATATGATGGAGATGTTTTCCCATAATGTTACATTTAAAAATAATAAAATAATACTTGTATTAATAATGAAAAAATATTTCAATATCAACTTATTTCAATGTCAATTATCAAGAAAATACTTTGATGTCAACTTAATTTTACATGATCTTTATTATAATACCTTTACAACCTAGTATGGGGTAGCTGTTGTCTGGTAACATGACATTTAAAATTAATAAGATAATACTTACATTAATAATGAAAAATATATTTCTTTTTTCTTATTTTTTAGGTAAGTGAGTCTTGAGATGAATGATACACCTAACCTGTGGCTTGAGTAACTGCGACCCAAGGATATATAAGTCGTAAAAATCACCCAGGAATAGCGCTCAACCTGGGCCACACCATCCCTTAGCATGACTAGATTTTTTCCCACGTAGATTCAAACCAGTCACCTTTTCACCACAAAGTGTCTTAACATAGCACCCTGTCACCATCTATTCTATGCTCCATGGGAGAAAAATATATTTCATTATCATCTATAAATATTAATAAAGAAACATTATTTCAATGTCAACCATAAATAAAATACTTTAATGTCCACCTAATTTTAGGTCATCTTTATATTGAGAGAATTAAAGTAATTGATACTAAAGCATTTCCTACTTTATTTATAATTTCTTTCTACTTTTAGTATGAGGGAGATATGTAAGTCCTCAACTAATCAATATAGACTTGACACTGGCATTTTAAATTAATATAAATACTACACCACACTATGAAGGAAATGTGTAATTTATTCCATGCTCAACATACTTTTTCCACACGTTATTTCAAAAAAAAAATAACAAAAAATGTTAGCAATGTTCATATTAAGTAACATAAGTTTATACTGACTTTAAATAGCGAGATAAAATATTTAAAAATCAAATTTATTTTATTTTCATTTTTAGGAATATGTGTAATTCCTTCACATTTATAGATATTTTAATGTCCACTTTAAATAATATATTTGAACATCTAACTTATTTAACATATTTCGATATCAACTTTGACTGATGCTTAGGTAGTTTTTTTTAGGTTTGTGGCAAAGTTTTCTTCTTGGCTTTGTGGTGATGATGTCAAATCTCTACACCCTTCATTGTTGTCAAGTCACAAGGCTTTATCCCTCTAAAGACTTAATACATCCTCTCTACAAGATGAAACAAAATATTGGAGGTTGCATGATGGATTAAATTCCAAATAGATGCTAGATCGATGGTGGTTCGGAAGAGCTCTATGACTTCGAGCTTAGTTCCCTCCCCCCCCGGTGGAAGAATATTTTGGTGGTAATCTGAATATTGATGGATATTTGACTCTTTTCTAGGCATAGTTTCTCCTAGCTTCTTTGACACATCCCCTCACGTGTGGAAGGTGGAAAGCGACACCTCTTGTGGTAAACACATGGATCCCTCACATTGTCACATGAGTACCTTGGATTTTTCTCTTCCTTCCCCTCTAATAATATGGCTTCCTATCCCTCCCAACACTCATCTCCAACATTCAACATTGTTGAGAATACTCATCCTTTTGACAACTACCCACCCCAACAAGAAGGAATCACTTATACATTCAGATAGGATGTGAAACAATTAGTCTAATTGTTAGGAAGGACATTCCCCTCTCATGAGTGATGGATTATGATGACAAAATCTTGGTGTGAATTTTTTGGGTTATAGTATTCTTAGTCTTAGCTTTGAAGCAATGGGTTACCTTTTCTTGGAAACCACTATTATATTATATCCTATTGGTCCATCTCCTGGCTCATGGATGGTTGGTGTTTGTGTTCAATATGAAGATGGAAAACACTCATATTTTGGCGAATAATTGGAGTTTGGGGAAGGATGATCTACTTCTAAATCATTGGACAATTTCCTTTGACCCTAATAAGGACCTTTTTGAGAGTTTAAGGGTATTGGCAATTCTATCTAGATTTCCTCTACAATTTTGGAGTTTATAAAGTTTTATTTCCATTGGTAACAAGTTGTGCTCCTTTGCTGGAGCGAAGGATGGATGGTAGAAATAAGAGGATCACCAAATGGTATGGACTCAAGTAGATAAAACCCTTCATTTAGGGCTATTAGCATAGGTGAAGCTTCTTATGGAGGGGGTGTATGGCCTTAGAGGTTCAATCATTGGAAATTTCCATTCATATGTCATTGATGCCATAAAACATGTCACCTAATTAAGGATTGTTAGAAGTTCACATAATTAAGCTTTCCCTTAAGCAACTTCTATAAGTTCACCTCTTGGATTTCATTATGATCCAAGAGACTAGGTGTGAAGGCTCCAAAGCCCATGAAATCTTCAAAATCATACAAAAGGGTTGGACCTAATATCAATTGATATTGTTGGAAATATAGATCACTATTGGGGGTGGGGGCGGGGGGGTTGTTGGGGGGTGAATTAGTAGTGATGTCGCTTACAAATTTATTTCTAATTAATTAAACCTTTAAACACGAACAATTAGAAACACATAAGGAGATATCATAGCATTAAAGCATAAACAAAAAAACATAAAAATAATAAACACATGAGACACCAATGATTTCTGGTAGAAACTCGAAAGGGACAAAAACCACATGTTGTTGTTGTGTTGAGTCTCATTCTCCTATTATTATATAATCAAATATTTTACATATTTTAGTTAGCCTCCACCAGCTAGGAAGTCTCTACTCACATGAATTTGCAAGTCACCATCTGCTAGAAACCACCACTCCCAATAAGCCTCACCTAGCTTGGGATACTACTCCCAACATACTATTTTTCTGACAACCACCAACAAGGAGAAACCACCCTTTTATTATTCAACCACTATTGAATGGAGGCCCCAACCTCCTCAAACTCCTGAAGCCATTTTTTCATTGATTTTCAAACTGGACTCCAAGGAGTAATACATAGCTCAACAACAACACATCAGTCCTCTACAAAATGATAAATCTGTCTAAGAAAAAACTATGCATACAACAAAATATTATGATAAGTGCATTCAAAAGTACCATACGCCAAATGATATTCAGTCATTCCTTACTGCATCTCCTCACTCTCTGCATAATATGTTTGCTGAAACATGCTTCCACTACCTTCTTCAACTCCTACAAACTTCTTCATATTTTCTACATAATCTGTTCCTCATAGCTCCCACACTCTACTCATCCCTCATAGTTACTCAACCAATCAAACAATCAACCTCAAATCCTCAAAAAAATATCCAATATATAATTTACTAGAATGATTAAAGCAATAATTGCAATCAAGGTAATGAACAATTAATCATCTTTTTTCACATGCTCTTAATTGATCTGGTATTTTTGATATTTCTCCTCCTTGACCTAATCCTCCATGATATTCATTGAATGAGAGATCTTATCAACTTGAACCCTCTTCTATATAACTTTACTGGACTCTTTAACCAATTACCAAGTGTAATTACCATAGGAAATTCCCTTGGAAATGACTGGAATGTGCATAGAATCTGGGAGAAACCATTGAAAGAGTGTAACACTCTTACTCCTTTTGGGAGTTGCATTATAACACACCTTAAGAGACTGATAACTAGAATTATAACATATATTTTCCTAACGTTACCTATGTTACCCCTTCCAAACCCCCTTTCTTCCATCTAATTTGCTTCAGGACATCTAGAATGTGTCCAACTCTCTCTAGAATTTGTCCATCATCTATAAGAACTTGTTTAAGCATCAAGGCATCAAAATAAGATTCTACCTTTCTAGGTATCTTTTTATCCTTCTGCAACTCTACCATCAATCACCAAGAGTATGATATTATCCAGGTTGATATCATCGGAAGACAAATAGTGATAAGTACACGTTGACATCAATGCCAACACTACAATGCAAATATGCTCCTCCTTTGGCATTAACTTCAACCTCAAGCTAATCTCCATAGCCTAAAGTTGATCTGATATCCATACTCTCTCCATAACATTCATTATTTCTCCCCCTTTGACATCAATGGAAAGGGAAATACCAATAATGAATAACAATGCCAACAATGTGAGGGTTGAGAGAAGTAATCCCCTATCATGCTCAACACCATGCTCACTTAAAATCTGATAGAAAATGGCCTTTTGATAAGAACAAATGTTTGTCCTACAAGATAAACATGTGAAACAATGAACTCAAATGCCAACCATGTCTCTATCCAATACCATGCATCCTCTCATGTTGAACATGCTCCCCCTAAGAATGTAATGGGGCTACAATCATACTCTCTTTGATGTTGTAGTAACACTTCTACTTCTATGCAATAAGCCTCATTTCCAAGTGCAAGAGACTACTCCTCATGGATTAGGACTTCAATTGACTTTGAGAAATGATATACAATGAAGTGCAATACAAATACAAGGCTTCATGGAGAAAATACATGGTTGTTATAAGTACATAAGACTAATATATGACTCCTCTATAAGCATACCTATCACCAACCAATGACTCTATGGACCCAAGTTTACATCATTCACCCAATGTAATAGGGCTATATCAATGATATACAAGACAAGACATGACTTTGAAACCTAATAGCCCATACATAGCTAAATTTGACAACTTTTACAATACATGCTAGACATCATGGGTCTCTCCATGAACAATTCTCCAAAAGATGAGAAAATAATGATGTGTGGATTTCATAAATGCACGCAAGTGTGCTCTCCTCTATGCATGATCAATACAATGATATGCATCAAATACATGGCATCCATGAGCAATGATATGTGATCTATGAAACAACAAAAATAAGAGTACAATACATGGCATATGATAGTACATGGCTACTCTCAACATCTAAATCATAAGCAAGGAACTCAATAGCAAATAAAGATGAACAACAACATATTGAATACGACTATTATATGATATTTATGATTGCGGACAAAAGTATCTTCCCTATGTCGGCGGCTAACCTAGAACAACAGAGAGATAAGTAACACAATGCTTTTCCTTAAAGTAAATAGATGACGGAGTGAGTCCTACTAGGAATCCTTCGCACAATTTGCTCCTTCTTTAGTTTTGAAGCTCTAATTCGAGCTCTGATTGCCAAAATTAGAACTTGCAAAGTCAGATAACACAAGCCAAGAAACTACGATATATATGTCGTATGATCTAACTACTTCACTCAATAGATCAACATGGTATTGAAATAACTAAAATAACAACATCACATAGAGGAAATAAATGAATTCTTTGCATTAATATAAATGGAAGGAGATTACAACCATAAGTAGCAACTGATCTTGTAGAAGAGCTCCTCCAATTTATTGACTTGTCCTTTCCTTTTCACAATATGAACCTCCAATCACCCTAAATGCATGAGATGATAACCACTGACTACAGCAGCATAAGGGCATAAACACTCTCCAAAATCCAGCCCCCAACCACATAAAAGGCTGGGAATATATAGAGAAGTAAGGTAAGTTGGGAGTTCTTATCCAATTATCAATCTAGGGTAGGAGATCCACCTTTGATGGAGGGATAAGATCAAAGGATAAGCGGTGAAAACTCCAATGTAGGGAAGGATAGGATCCGAATGTTGTATCCAAGGTAAGTAGTTGAAACAACTTCTGGAAACTCCAAGAAGGGGAAGCTTCTGGAATCCCTATCATTCTACTGAATTTCTAAAACGAACATAGGTGCAAAGGGGAGAAACTTGCTAGTGACCAACACAAGCCATAGTGGAGCAACTTGCTGGTGAATGCACCCCAGTAGGCCTATAGGGAGCGTTGGTCCTCAAACTGGCTCAAATGATGCAGTTTAGGGCCGAAATTATGCGAAATGAAAGGTACGTGCTATGGGCTTTGTGTAAGATGGTCACAAGGGGAAATAGGATGTTGATTGATCCCATTAGGAGGCTCACTGATCGGATGTGACAAAAATGACCTATAACAAAATGCCCCCTAAAATGCAAAGTCAGAGATGATGATTGATGATTGAAGTGCTTACCTTGTGACAATTAGGGATCAAGGACAACCAACGAGCTTCATCTGTTACAATACATTTACAACATGACATATTTTTTGTTAAGGGAGACATACCCATACTCAGCTCATAAGCTAACATAACATATATAGTGATCAAAAGACACGTCCATAGATGCAACTGGTGGACCCATGACTAGATGACTGTCTATATGATCATGGCCATCATACACTGTGATCTTTGTATAATCCTAAAATTGCAGCCCGAATGGCAGAAACTAGATTTGGGGTCTTCTATCTCATTCACACGACTAGCCAATGTACGAGTCTAACTATGTGAATAAATGAGCTAGAGTCAAATATGGTAGACACCATATGATTATCAGCCAATGATGTAAGTCATTAACAGACACGAAAAAAAACCACTGATGATGTTAATGGCTCTCAAGGTACTATAGTACAAGCCATATGGTGTGAATGAATGAGTTGATGTCAAACACCACACATAATATTTTGGTCGAAGGCCATTGATGTAAACGTGTCACTAAGAGTGAGGAAACTTGTCATTAATGTATGAAAGAACCAAGGTACCAAGGGGTGTTTCTAATTCAAATTCTTGGATGATGCACTACTGTCGACAGGAAGTGACCCATTGCATGAGGGCCTTGATATATCCCCATCAATGACAAGAAACGGGTATCATAATTGAGATAGAATTATCAGAATGATGCTAACATGGAACCTAACCAGGAAAGGAAGACATGCAATGAAGGCTCTATAAACGGTATAATAACCAAAAGACAAGCAAATTATCCAACCCAACAACCACGAAGATGAAGTGGAAGAGTGTTGTGTTCAAGAGCGACTCGCTACCATTAGAAAAATGGAATCCCTTGTTTTCCCAATTTCCCCAACCATACTGTTGGGCATGGAATCCCCTCGAGGCCTGTTTTGGGGCTTAAAACCCAAGTTTTGACCCAGTATTGCTGTAAAGACTCTGTGAATTATGGGCGCAGAGTGCGAAATGTATGATAGAGTCACAGGGTTGTCTGCCCTAGTCTTTTAATATAATGTTAGCCTACCCATGGTCTACAGACCATGGGATTGTATAAATAGAGCAAGGCTCTAAGTGTAAAAGAGAACCAAAGAAGGAAGTAGAAGCAAAGAGCAAGAGTCTAAGTGTCTAAGTGTCTAAGTGTGTCTTAGGTCATAGAGTAGGAGAAGGCTCTGTAGCTGAGTGCGCAGAGGCCTAGTAGTTTGCAGCTGAGTGCGCGGACCCCTGTAGCTGAGTGCATAGGGCAGAGTTGAGTCTGTAACCAGACAAGAGATTAATAAAGAAAGGTTTTGTTACCAATTCGTGTATCTATTCTTGGATTAGTGTATGGTTAATGTAAATCACAAATATATTGTTTATTTACTACGTGCACATGTATGAATGGTTTATATTGCTAAGTATAACTTAACGCATACAAATAAGCTAAGTTAATCAACTAACAGTGGGATACTAGTAAAGACTTGGGTAATAATAACATTCGGCCCTCGAGTAGGGTTGTGTGAAGGCAACATCTCAGACTGCAAGGTACGAGTAAGTGCGCATAGCGACGTGCATGCAAGGTTGAATGGCATACCACTTGAAATCATAAAACATCTTAAGGGTGCAGAAACCTAGTTCTAGCGCCTTCCCATACTACTTTGGGTGAGACCTCAGTCTGTGCTCCCTGGACTATTGCCGAAAGGGCCAGTAATACCATGATTTTTTTGGCTAAATCACCTTTGAACCTGGGTCATGCCCCAACATGCCAACAAATGGTTCCATTGCCAGGACCGGGATCTGCATAAGAGATGTTTGATGTCATTTCAATGGAATCCGACAAAGAAAGAAATTGAAGAGTGGCTAGACAGAAAAATTCACAAGTTCGCGGTGCGGAAAAATAGGAATTCACGAGTATCAAAGGAAGAGTGGTTAGAGAACTACTTATATACGAAAATCTATGAAATTTTCTTTGTGTCCTTCCCCTCTAAGTTATATGAGTGGATTGCAAAGTTAGCAGACAATCAAGGAAGGTGTAGGCTTGACAAACCTATTGTGGACTCTAGAGTTGGTGCGCAGACTAGAAGCATTAGAAGATAAGATTGTGTGCACTATGGACCATTGGCTCGACTGAATTATAGGAGGGTTTATCACCAAGTTCACGGTAGACACTTCAGTCAGCTACAGAAAGGTGAAATGACACTTCCTTAAAGGACCGCGAGGTAAGTACGTTAAATCTTTGAACACTTGGATTAAGATGATATTGTGTGAAAAGTGGGTTATGTGAATCAATTAATGTTTGGGGCTACACGAAGTGGGAGTATCTATAGAAGCGAAGGTAGTGCAGAGATAGAAACAAGCCCCTTGATTTCACCTCGAAGAGAAAGCGAGGAAGAGCTCATGAAAGTTTCACCAAGAAGTATGATTAGTCTGATAAGGTAGCAAATTCTGTGAATACCACCCCCACCTACACCACCTATTTCACCATCTTCACCCTCATCTCCACCCACACCACCTTCGCCACCACCACAATTCAATATGGCGAGCGCAATAAAGTTGCAGGTATTCAAAGGAGTAGGGAACAAAGATCCGAACCAATTTTGGTTCATGGTAAAGGCTGTATGGGAAGCACAAGGAGTCACAGATGATAATATCAAGAAGGAAACACTAGTTATCACCTTGCAGGATCACACACTAATGTGGTACATCAAGCATTCCAACAACAATCCAAATACAAGGATCGCGGATATCCAAGCTGTGCTAAACAGGGAATTTAGCAGAACAAAATCAGAGACACAATCGATTATTGGGTTTAAGGAAATCATGATGCTTCCAGGTGAGATCCCCTGGGAGCTAGATCAGAGACTAAAGGGTATGATTCGTGAAGCCAATAGGACCCTAACAGATGGGCAGCACCGTGCATGGTTTGTAGCATCACTAACGCCGCATCTAAGGACCGCATTGTCACAACAGAATTTATCCACTCAGGCCGAAGCTTTGGAGATTGCAATTAGACTACACAAGACCCCAATACAAGATCCTATCTTGGGAGTCCAACCGATCCACACACAGTTGAAAAACCTGTGTCTGGAGATGCAAAGTTCGAAACAGGACAGGAAAACTCACCTAGAGGCGTGTGAGGAGGTATGGTGCATAAAGTGCAAAGGCCAGGGACATGACAAGGACCATTGTCCAGTCTTCATGAACTACTTGGTAGGAGGAGGGTTGATTCCATTGAGACCAGAGGCACAAGCAGGACCGAGCGCAGTGCCTACATTATGGTGCGCGATTTGTTAGATACGAGGGAAGCATGTTATAGATAACTACCACCTATTACAGAAGTATAAATAGATGTCCCAGTAGTTGTTCTGTAATTTCTACAGGTCAGTAGGCCATGATGAACACACCATAGAAGTTACAAACTGATGATGGATCAAACTCCTACCTACAAAGTTCAGACCAAAACACGAGTCCTCAATCAAAATGCAGGGATGGTGCGCACTCGATTTCAGGGGCGCAGATGAGGTCGAGGCAGAATGGGACTAGGAAGGGGTCGCGGACAACTGATTTGTTACAATTGTGAAGGGCAAGGGCATTATGCCTGCGATTGTACAAATCCGACGAGAGCATCATGTTTATATTGTACCCATTTTGATCATGAGATGGAGGACTCCCCACACTGATAGCCAGGTTGCACGATAAAGGAACACTCTAGCCTCCCCCGACTCAGAATCTGCAAATGATGAGGTCTGAGCTGCGTGAGGAGGACCTAAATGTAAACATCGTGCTCCGAAGCGGTATCATGATAGGAGATGACAAGGGCAAGCAGCCCGAAGAAAGTGTTTGGTTTCGCAAGGCTCCAACAAAGGAACCAAAGTTTGATTTGGAGTGCGCGAAGGAGACATTCATGGAAGCTAAGAAGAGCTTCACAGAGGCCTCCAATTCAGGTAGTAAAGACAAAATAGAACTGGATATGGACCCATCAATGCTCACTACCTTTTTGGAGACATGCATGAAGTTGCTGTGTGATAGCAAAGCAGTGAAAGGGCTGCAAGAACTCATCACCAGATGTGTTGGATCAGGGGAAGCACGCGTAGTCCAAAAGCTCGAGAAACACACAATGCGAACAGGAAGGGAGATGATATTGACTGCGCAAATTGGAGAATATGAAATGGATCAAGTGATTTTGGATCTAGGATCAAATGCAAACATCATACCAAAGTAGACATGTGAGCGCATGGGCAGGCCTACGTTGCAATGGTCTCCTATTCAATTGTGAATGGCAAACCAGCAAAAGATCCCACAGATGGGTGTAGGAATTTACAGGGTAAGTTCCTCAGACAGAACACCAAAGGACACCGCTCACAAATAAATCATAGATCAATACACTAGTATTGTTGACATGGTTAAAACCCTCAAAGAGGGAAAGAGTCCACATTCTGAGCCAACGCGGCCACTTCAGGCAATTTATTAATAAAAGAATGAAAATTTACATAAGCTTCTCTCATGAACGATTACGTTACAAATGAGCCTCCATGCTCTTTAAATGGAGATCATGGACCAATCAGGTGTTAAGCCATGAATCAAGTGTCGGTAATACCGAGGAGAGAATGAACCATTGGATCACTACCTATCGTGACCGTCAGATTTTAAGTTACAAAAGTACATAGTAAAGAAACACACTTTACCTAACTCTACACTAGACCAAGTTATACTTAACTATTTCCTATGTGTCGGAATATCCTAACATCCCCCCTTAAGAGCAACTTGGGATAGGATTGAAGGATGTACAAATATGACACAATAGGATAAGGAGGAGGCATTAGAGCCTATCCCCCCTTAGTGAAAACTTCCTGAACTACAACCATAAATCAAAGTTTAGTAAACTTCGCCTCTATGAGAGCCTTTGTAAAGATGTCTGCAACTTGATCATCTGTTGAAAAATATTTCACTCAAGAACATGGTTGTGAATGAGCTTTTTGATGAAGTGAATGTGCAGTTCAATGTGTTTGTTGCGCTAATGTTGGATTGGATCTTTGCATAGTTGAATGGCACTTTGATTATCACACCAAAGTGTAGTTGGATGCTACTGCTGAAAGCCAAACTCTGACAGGATTTAACGAAGCCATAGGGCTTCCATACTAACTTCTACAGTACCATGATACTCTGCTTCTGCTAAAGAAATAGAAATAGCACTTTGTTTCTTGCAAGCCCATGTAATAGGTCCTGAACCAAGAGTGAACACATAACCTGTAGTAGACTTATGATCATCAGGGTCACCAGCCCAATCAGAATCAGTGAAACCAACCAATAGAGGACATGATTCTGCACTGTAATGAATCCAAAACTAAATTGTACCTTGAACATAACGAAGTATTTTTTTAGCTTCTTTCCAATGACTTTCATGTGGGTTTTGCATAAACTGAGCAATAAGGCCAACATCAAAGGAAAGGTCAGGACAAGTATAGGTTAGATACAAAATGTTTCCTACAAGTTGATGGTATAAGGTAGCATCAATTTCAGGGGAATTACAAGTGACTGAATGTTTGGCTCTAGGCTGAAAGGGAGAAGGGGCTGGCTTACAGTCTTCTATGTGAAAATGGCGTAGAAGATCACATGCATAGTTGGACTGGGAAAGGGAAATACCTTCCTTGGAGTGCAAGACTTCAAGACCAAGAAAATAATGCAAGTGTCCTAAGTCTGTCATTTCAAACTTCTTTTTAAGGCTAGACTTCACATGGTTTATAAGGTTGGGATCACTACCAGTAAGGATAAGATCATCAACATAAAGAATAAGAATGATAAGAGACTTGCTCATTTTCTTGGTGTAGACAATATTGTCTTGGTGTAGATAGTATTGTCAGAATGACACCTAGAAAATCTAGTTTCTAAAAGAAAGCTATCCATTTTGGCATACCATGCCTGAGGGGCTTGCTTGAGACCATAAAGGGAATTCTTAAGCCAACATACGAGGCTGGAGTCCATTTGTATAAAGCCAATAGGTTGTTCCATATAGATCTCTTCATGCAAGTCCCCATGCAAGAAGGTGGATTTAACATCCATCTGATGGACTTCCCATTTGAAAGAGGCAGCAAGGGAAAGAACAAGGTGGATAGAGTTCATTTTGGTAACAGGGGAGAAGGTTTCAGTATAGCCAATGCCTTCAACTTGTGAAAAACCCTTAGCAACAAGACAAGATTTATATTTATCAACTTTTCCATCTAGTCCATACTTGGTTCTGTAAACCCATTTGCATCTAACAAGTTTTCGTCCCTTTGGAAGGGGAACAAGATCCCACATATCATTTGCCAATAATGAACGATATTCTTCATTCATAGCTGCATCCCAATCTAGATGGCTTGAAGCTTCTGCAAAGCTGTTAGGATCATAATTAGCTAAAGCTTGAGCTAGTAAAGAAGAGGCTATATCAAACTGAGAACGTGTACGTCGATGATTTGTAGGATCACCGGCAAGAGCACCTGCTGCATCCCGAGTAGCACAGACCCATTTTGGAAGATGAGGAGCTAAAGGAGGATCCTAAGAAGGTGGGGGCGGATCATCATCCCTGTTGTCATCATCTGAAGAAGAAATATTTTCAGAAATAGAAGGGATAGAGAGAGGTGGCACATCTGCTAAACTAGGCTCGTAGGCCGATATATTTTCAACAAACTTCACATCTCTTCTAATGATAACATTTTTTGACTTAAGTGGAATAAGTCTGTATCCTTTGACATCTTCAGAATATCCAACAAAATTACATTTTTCACTCTTAGGTTCTAAAGCTTTATGTTTCTCATCTAGAATATGGGCCCATGCTTCACTTCCAAAAACACGAAAGTGACTTACATATGGTTTAATTGAGCTCCATGCTTCTTCTAGAGTGATATTCTTTAAAACCTTAGTAGGAGTGTGATTTATTATGTAATTTCCACAGTTAATTGCTTCTGCCCAAAAAGTAGGACTAAGTCCTTTAGATTGAATGATACAATTAGCCACCTCCTTTAAGGTGTGATTCTTCCTTTCAGCTACACCATTTTGTTGTGGAGTATATGGAACAATATGTTGGATTTGAATTCCATTCTCAGTGAAAAATTTGATGAATTTGTTGTTAACATATTCTTCGCCATTATCAGATCTTAGCTTAAGAATCTGATGTCTAGATTGTTTTTCAACAAAGGCCTTAAAGGCCAAGAACAAGTTAAATACTTCACTCTTGAGTTTTAAGAAGTATACCCAAGTGTGTCTAGAGAAATCATCAATGAAAGTTAAGAAATACTTGTAGCCAGAGAATGAAACAACTGGAAGTGGACCACATAAATCACTATGCACAAGTTGTAAAGGGGCTGAGGCATGACAAGAGGCACGTTTTTTAAAACTATCCTGATGATGTTTTTCGAGTACACATCCAGAACAAACACCATCTCTGCAAGATACCATTGGAAGACCTATCACCATATTTTCTTTACATAGATAATGAAGGGAGTGATAGTTTAAGTGATCAAATTGCTCATGCCAAAGTTTGATCACTTCATCATTATGAGCAACAAATACCAAGGGAATATTTGATGACCCAAAGTTGTTAAACTTATACAACCTTGTAGAATCATTGGCAATGCCAGTAGCTAAAATCTGTCTAGGATCTCTTAGGTCCTTAATTACAACATCGTGAGGTGAAAATTCAATGATTTTATCTTCACCTGAATGAGTTATCTGATATACAGATAGAAGGTTGCAGGATAAGGTTGGAACACATAATACATCATTGAATTGACCATTGTCTATATGAACAATTCCAGTCCCTACAACACTAAGAGATCTATCATCACCAACATATATATTTTTGGTGTTACAATCATTTAATGAAGAAAACATGGCTTTGTTTTTTACCGTGTCATAAGAAGCTCCAGAATAAATGAGCCACTTATGAGAATGAGAAGAAGAAGATACATTTAGTGCATATCCAGACCGAGATGCTTGACAACCACATGTAGAAAGTTCCATTCCTGAAGATGAAGTTGAAGTTGTTGAGTGCTCCAAATGGATGTTATGCTTCTTCATTGCTGCTTCCAAGGCTTCCATCTTCTTAAAGCATTTGGATTCTAAGTGGCCATCTCGATTACAAAAGTGGCAATGTCTATGAGTCTTCTTCCCTTTGTTTTTATTTTCCTTATCATTTTGTTGAAATGATTTTTCATTTTGAGACTAAAATGGCTTAGGACCCTTGTTTGGTTTAGTACCATTCTTTTTAGGATACGGCTTCTTAGGATTCTTTGAATTTGGTTTCTGCTAGGCGGCTAAGGCTTTTTTAGAAGAGTTTCCAAGATTAAGAAGACCAATATGTAAGAGTTTTTCTTGTTCTCTTATTAAAGAATCACAAAAGGCATCAAAGGAAGGGGACTTGTAGTCTTGTCCTTGAGAAATGAAGGCTTCTCTTGTAGAATGGAAGGTGGAAACAAACACAAAGTAGGCTGGTCCCAACTTAGTAAGAATGGAATAGATAAGGTTACCATATTCTTTCTTAACCTTAACAACTTCCAAGAGAAGTCTAAGGGTATTGAACTTGGACAAAAAATATTCAATGGAAGAAAAAATATTGGGGTCCAATGTAAGCAACTCATTTACGAGTTGATGGACTCTAAGTTCATTTTTAATTCCAAAAACTTTAGTGTTCTGTTTCATTGCTGCATTAGGAGTATCAAGTTCTGCGATATGGAATCTAAGGTCTAGAGAAATAGACATCCCTATCAATCCATGTGCTTGATCTTGCCTGTTTTCCCATTCGTCTGCCTTATCTTCATCTTTCAGTTTGGTTTCTTGGCCTAAGACTATTCTGTAAAGACCTTTACTCCTAAGTAAATCCACAATGTAGGACCACCATTGGAAGTAGTTAGTGCTGTCAAGCATAACTTGGCATGGACTTTCCATTTTAATAGAAACTGAAGATATAGATGCTGAAACTAAGTGTTCTAATGGAAATATCTCGAAAAATTAGGCTGATTCAAAGAAAAGGGCTCTGAAAATGGCTTCTAGATGAAGTTATGGCTTTTTGAAGAAACATTGTTGAAGATGCCGATGAAGTGTGGGAATGTGCGGAAATGAATGATAATGTTATATTTAAAAAAAATCCGCCCTTTCCAAACTTAATCTAATTAGGTCAACAAAAAGAAAGACTTGAATTCGAGACCTCTATTCTCATAAAGTAGATTTGGACCAAGTGAGCTAGATTAAAAGGTTAGTAATTTTTGGAAAAGAGGAAGGGCTTTTTTTTTAGTCACTGAAGCTTTAGGCTGCGTGCTTACTTGAGAAAACTATTTTTTTCCTACAAAACAAAAAAAACAAAACCAAACATGGACATACAAAAAAAAAAAAAAACCCTTACAGCTTGAAGTTAGCTTTAGCCAGAAACTAAATATTTTCCTCAATGTTTCTGATTTTCCGAGATCACATTAAGGCACGGCCGAAAGGAGCATATGCATGAGAAAAATACCTCCTTTCTATTTCTGATTTGCCCAGATCGCACAAAGTCGTGGGGCAAAGAGCATACACAAAAATCAAAGGTATAGATCCGGTAATAAAAAAAAACAAAGAGCTAAATAAACCGAAATAAACAGAGAGAAAATAACTAAAAACTGCAAATAAATGTTGTATACCTCCAAATCTTAAAAATTACGTAGATAGGGCTACAGGAAACCTTTTTGTGTCAAACGAAATGGGTTCCTCACTGGAACAGATGCTCCTAACATAATAGAGCAGTGCTCTCAGCTCGAAAGCAATTAGTAATGGTAGATCTAGGAAACGACAGTCGGATGCAGTTCTACTGGCTTTAGATTTGGATCACCAATGGATGCGGCCATCAAATAGCTCTAATACCATGTAATAATTTACAGGGTATGTTCCTCAGACAAAACACCAAAGGACACTACTCACAAATAGATCACAAATCAATACACCAGTATTTTTGACGTGGTTAAAACCCTCAAAGAGGGAAACAATCCACAGCCTGAGCCAACGCGGCCACTTCAGGCAATTTATTAATAAAACAATGAAAATTTACATAAGCTTCTCTCATGAATGGTTACGCTACAAATGACCCTCCATGCTATTTAAATAGAGATCATGGACCAATCGGGTGTTAACGCATGGATCAAGTGTCGGTAATACCAAGGAGAGAATGAACTGTCAGATCACTACATATCGTGACCATCGGATTGTAAGTTAAAAAAGTACATAGTAAAGAAACACACTTTACCTAACTCTACACTAGACCAAGTTATACTTAACTATTTCCTATGTGTCAGAATATCCTAACAATGGGAAGATTGCAGGGAATAATGGTAGATATCGAAGGTGCGAGCGCGCTTGCAAATTTCAAAGTGATAGAGATTATTAATGATAGCAATCCCTATCCCACACTACTGGGAATAGATTGGGCCACTGATATGAATGGAGTGATAAATCTAAAGAAGTGAAAAATGATTTTTGAGAAAAATTCATTATGTGTAGTGGTACCTTTAGACCCTACAGAAGGATCACGCTACACAAAGCTAGTGTACGATGACGAGAGAAACGATGATCTAGACTGTATCTACAAGATAACCGCTTAGCATTAGGATTGGGTGAATCCTATAGCTGATGGCAAGATTTCGTGGGAGCGTGAAAGCTCCTGCACATCAGATTCAGACAAGGAAATAGAACGATGGCAGAACCGGTTACACGAGGTAACCACGCTCAATTGAAACATGATGGTAAGATCACTGCGCTGCGTGACCACAAAAGTAAGGGATCTACCTATGTATGATGGGTTGACAGCGGTGGATGATTTTCTGAAATAATTTGAAAGAGAGGTGCCAGAGCAGCGATTCGATGCTTTGAAATGGGTACTATGCACTATGCCCGCAAGGTGGTTGGGTACACACCAGTAGAATTTTGAGGACTGGTAGGGATGTAGAAGGATGATGCTCATGTGGTTTGGAAAGCCTCAGATGTGGATAAAAGCCGAGTATGATGGATGAAACAATCTTCATGCCCACCTCTCCAGATGAGTACAGGTGTATGGTACACAACCTGCACAAACGCACACTGTCCTCACGATAGGAAACGGGACCAACAAGCTGGAGTAGGAAAGACAATGGTGCGAATGACGAAGTATGATAAGACTAACTATGCCGAAGATTATCCTCGTGAAAGCCTTTGAAAAAGTGTGTGAAGCACTGAACATGATCCACCATGTGAGACACGCTGACTGGGACCTGCGCATACCAACAGTTCTATGGGCTTATAGGACCATGTGCAAAACCCTGATTGCGCGGGCACTTCCGATGCTGAAGTATGAAGTAGATGCTGTAATCCCTATGGAGCATGAAATGCCTGGTCCGTGCATGGCAGCACCCATAGATACGATGATTCACGAAGCCCGGAAAGAAGGAATCACACAGCTGCCAGAGACAAAACACATGAGACTTGAGGAAGAAATCCAAGATGGAAACCTCAAGCTTCGTAAACTTGAAAAGGAAAGGGTATGGTTACGAGCGAAAAGCACTTTGATGGATGCAGAGGTCAAGAAGATGGAAGATGAAATAAAGGAAGAGTTTCTCACTGAAAAAATTAGGATGGTAAGGCAAGGTGCAATGATCATACTAACAAGTTTGAGAACTATCGCTGCGAATTGGACCAAGGTAGCACGTTGCAAATGAGGAAGTGTGCAACCATAGAGGGTGGGGATTCTCCAAGAACCATGATGGAGGATAGGATGGAGCCCCACACGGGTGGTGCGACCACCTGACTAGCCAAGAGAAGGATAGTCTTATCACTCCAAGCAGTTGGAAGGGAGCGCAAGACTATAAACTATCCTGCCTGGGAGCTACGCGATGTTGGAGATGTGCGCAAAAGTAGCCAATCACAAGGTCTGCGACCATGCACAAGGGACTGCGCTACCGTGCGAATTAGCTAGAGAGTGACTGTTGAAGTCATTGTTCACGATGGGATGCTCGACTTGAGGCCAAATGGAGTGGGCATCGAACATTTAAGACACAATTTATGGGCAAGATTTGGGAAAATCTACCACCAAGAAAGCATTAATGAACTGGAGTTGGGGGGAATGATCGAATTTGAATTCAAAAGGCACTATAAAACACAGAGGGCTTCCTAGCAAACAACAATTAGTCATTTGAGAATTGAGCGATTGAACAGAACCCTAAGCATTGTGAGCCGAGCGCTAATTCAGCCCATGAATTTGCGAGTGACAGATTACAACCCAAGAATGATGAGAGTGACTAAGGATGGTTTGGGAATAGAAGAGGTAACTGTCGGTGAGGCTGCAAAAACCCCAACTGTGGAGGATGTTCCAGAAGGTGCCGAGTTGTGGCAGAGATCCTCAAATTACTGCATACATCACAACCCAAGAAGGATAAGCAGGCAATGTCTCTCATATGCATGTCCCCGAGGAACCTGCTACGTAGCAAACTATCAATGGAAGAGAAGGGGAAAGTTGTCACGATAGACATAGATGAGGAAGAAGAAGATTTCTAGGACTTTATCATTGCATAGGAAGAAGACAAAGGCATGGAGGAGGATATTCAACTTACACACTCTATGACAAAACTACCCGCATATAACCCCCTGCGAAAAGGGAAGGCCAAAGTGCCCAAGGACCTGGATGAAACCAAGAGTTCAATCCAAACCCTGCTCCTCCCAGACAACCTTGTGTTTGAAGGCCCGCACTTAGGCCGTGTGCCAACCATGAAGTTTGAAGATTGGGACCTCACTGATGGTAAGAAGTTCCCTCACTTGGAGACTGGGAGGCTCATGAAGCAAAACACTGTAGGGGTGGTGACAATGTTAGAACCACGGAAGTGGTTGCACAGTCTGGAAAAGGCTGGGCTGCTGAACTTATTATGGGTGCTGCATTTCCACCATGCGCCCATAGCCATTTTTGTCATCAGGCAGCTACTGTGCCTAGTGTGTGATGGGTATCTATGGTTGGAGGATCCTATCCCCATCATGTCAGACCTAATCCATTGCATTTCTTGGCTACCATACAAAGGAAAGGACCCCACGACCATATCAGAAGGGAAGGGTAGTGATTTGGCCCTTGGAGAGGCCATGAAGACAAAATACAAGCTGGAGAAGAAGAAGAGGGGCTATGCTATCTCCAACATCAAGGACAAAGCAATATGCGTAGATACCCAAATCCTAGCCGGTAAAGTCATGTAAAAGTGTCGCGCAAACGAGGTACCTACATCGGTGATTGCACTGGCCGAGTAGTGCACGGAGGGGGTCCATTTTAACTAGGTTGAATTTCTCTACATAGAATTCTCAAGAATTGGCGTGAAGCCCAGGAGCGGGTAAAAACTTCCACTATGCGTGGCCGGTGCTATCCTTAGTGCTTGTAACTGAGCAACTACCGGAGGACAGTCAATTCCCCCCAAGTGACAGAGATTTACCATAGGCCGCGAAGTACACTTCGCTCTGGGCCACGAAGGACGCGAAAAGAATATGCAACACCAAAATATTCTGGGGGCTCATGGAGATGAACATCCAGATGTGGATCAACTGGAAGCCACGCCTGTCGCCTACGGTGTACAACAGTCTGCAAAGTTTTGTAGACTTTAAAGCTAATATGCATAACATTTTTATTAAGGCGAGTAAGGATCCGATGAAGCAGTGGATGAAGGTACCTTTCATAGCCACTGACGACATCATTTTTACTATCTTGGAGACATGGCCTTCGGAATGGCATGCCCTAGATCTTGCAGAACTTAAGAAGGCGGCAGTGCAGAAGAAGAAGGACGATGACAAGCTACGTGTCACACAAATGACCAAGAATAGGTGGAAAGAAACAACAACAATTGAGGTAAGGGCAGCGCGCTAAGCGGCACAGAAACTCATCGAGTAGAAGAAGGCCGCAGAAGCAGCAACAACAGCATAGGTAGTAGAGGCAGCAACCGTGAAGGCGGATGAGGTCCAAGCACCATCCTCGCAGGGGCAAGAGGTAGAGGAAGTATAAATAGCAAAAGGGAGCACAGATCCAAGGACCGCGTCCGCACAGCTGAAGCGGCCACACATGGAAAAGAGAGCAAGACCGAGGAAGAAGGTCAAGGCCTTGAATTTGGCCATTGACCCGATCACCTTAATTGAAGGTGATCTCCATGACATCGACGAGATGGTTTGCGATGTCACAAATGAGGCTCTTCAGAATTTTATGCAGGAGCACTAGGCTGTGTTGGGGGCCCTCACGGCATAGCTACAGGAGTTACAGGTGCATCCCCCTCAGGTGGGTACCCTTTCCACCCACCTCGCAGCAGGATCCTCGGCAATAGAAGAGATGATGCACACACGAATGGAAAACACAATAGTGTTGCCGGAAGGGGCCCTAGTAGCGACGAATGAGGCTGATAGATTTTCGGTTAACATGATGAAAGGCCTTGGCCTTAATTTGGTTGCCCTCCCATGTGGGACACTGTATCTACTACAAGATGGGAGAGCTGCGTGATCCAAGTTCTCAGGGAGCAAAAGATAAACATGGAATAGCTTAGTTTTAAGCACGAAGAATTGGTGTCGTAGAATCAACAGTTGGTGCAGGTGGTAGACGACGCTTGCTGATGCATCCCAAAGCTAGCCATCCCAGTAGATCTACCAGTGGAGGTGTAGATCCACAGGTTGGCAACCGGAGTCCGTGAAGCTAGAGAAGAAACGACCAAGGTTCAGTTAGAGTTGAATCTTCAAATCGTCGAGCTGTGGTTAAAGGCACAACCTTCCACTCGCCTGGAGATCTAAGAACAGCGTGCTAGTGTTATCACAGCGAGATTGGAAGAAATTGGAGGTGCAATGCAATACTATACCACTTTGTTGGAGCAAGCACTTGAGGACCTCACAACTCTGTAGGAGGACCCCAACATCTAGCGCCTGGAGACAGAGGCGCTAGAACTCCAATAACAATATGATAGTGTTCGAGGAACTGCACAGACATTAGTCCTAACTCAGTGGCTTGTGAGAATGCAGCAAGCTAAGGCACTGTAGGAGCAGGTGGATGCGACATGACATAAGGAGGCAGTTCTTAAAGCATGCATCCAGTCGTGGATAAACAAGGCCTTCACTATCATGGAAAACATCGAACGAAAGCTCGCGCACATACAAGGGATGCACACATTAATGCAGAGAAGCACCCCAGACACAGAGGTCTCTAAACAGAGGATGCAACAGATACAACAAGTAGTAGCTCATTGCGTTGTGGATCTCGACCTAGTTCGAGAATAGCTGGAGGGACTCCACACTAAGATCGTTGAGCTGACCGAGTGACTTGAGGACAAGTCACGATGTTTGTGTTGGGGGCCTACTGGGCATGGAATCTCCCCAAGGCATGTTTTGGGGCTCAAAAGCCAAGTTTTGACCCAATATTATTGTAAAGACTCCGTGAATTACAAGCACAGAGCGCGAAATGTATGATAGGGTCACAAGGTTGTCTGCCCTAGTCTTGTAATGTAATGTCGGCCTACCCATGGTCCGCAGACCATGGAATTGTATAAATAGAGTGAAGCTCTAAGTGTAAAAGAGAACCAATGAAGGAAGTAGAAGCAAAGAGCAAGAGTCTAAGTGTCTAAGTGTGTCTTGGGTCATAGAGTAGGAGAAGGCTCTGCAACTGAGTGCACAGACCCCTGCAGCTAAGTGCGCAGGGTAGAGTCGAGTCTATAACTATAGAAGAGATTAATAAAGAAATGTTTTGTTACTAATTCGTGTATCTATTCTTGTATTAATGCATGGTTAATGTAAATCACAAATATACTTTTTATTTATTGCGCCACATGTATGAATGGTTTATATTGCTAAGTATAACTTAACGCATAAAAATAAGCTATGTTAATCAACTAACAGTGGGATACTAGTAAAGACTTGGGTAATAACAGTGTTCAGCCCCTGAGTAGGGCTGCATGAAGGAAACATATCAGGCTACAAGGTACGGATAAGTGCACATAGCGATGTGCATGCAAGGTCAAACCGCGGAAGACTTGAAATCATCAGAAATCTCCAGGGTGTGGAAACCTAGTTCTAGCACCCTCCCATACTACTTCGGGTGAGACCTCAATCCGCGCTCCACGGACTGTTACCGAAAGGGCCAGTAGTACCGGATTTTGTTTGGCTAAATGACCTCTAAACCTGGGTCAGGCCCCAACAAGCCAGCACATACTGGTCAATACCATTTTATTTCAAGCTTGAGGAGGATAACATATTCTTGAACTATAAGTTCATCCTTTGGATGAATCCCTCCGAGTATATTTAACGAACCCTTAGAAGGAGTGGTTTGACATTATAATGTTTAACAAGTCCATCATTGTTTTATGTTTTAATGAGCCTAGTGAATGTAAAGCTTGACATATTTTTCATGTTTAGAGATTTTGAAAAAGAGGAAAAAAATAAAACTCTAGATGTCCCTTTTCGTAGGTAGTCCCTTAGGTTCGAAAAGGTATAAAACAATACCCAAGAGAACCTCTTAGCCATGTTCAACTAAGGTATTCCTTTTTCGTAGTTAGTTTATCTCAGTCCAGAAAAAGGTTAAACTTATACTAAGTAGGATTACTTTCATTTACTTTTACGAGTTCGAAAAGACAAGTGCTCGATAAGATTTTTATATTTTGGGAGTCTAAAAAGAGCTGAAAGAGGACTCCAGGGGGGGTTCCTTTTTTGTAGGTTTAAAGAGCCCAAAAAAGAGATAAAAGTGTACTATGTGGTCAAAGTGACATAGTTAAAACATAATGAAAACCTGCTAACAACTGTTGACCTACTCAAAACACCATAAGAAGGATTAAACATACCCGTTTCATAGTAAAAATGAATCATATCTAGGTCAAAATATTAAAAATGAATAAAATAACGAGAAAATGACCATAAATATTCAAAATGATTTCTCATTTTTACCATTTCACATTTTACCTTCAACATTCAGTATTTGGAGCCCTTTTTCCCTCGAACTTCTATAGATGGTTGTAGCCAATCCAGGGAACCATTTCAAGTGTCATCGCTTCCAAGTAGGAACTGAAACCTTTATCTATCTTTCTATGGTCCATTTTTGTGTTTTCATGCAAACAATTTTAAGGTTTTGAGGCCCCTAGGGTTCATAAAAAATTCCCTGGGACCAATGTACCCCCCTTGTGTTGAAAATTATGTTTCACCTAGGTAGAAGAACACTGCAGGAAGAGGTGCAATGCTCTAGTAAACACTGCTGGGGTGCATTGGGTGCATTTTCCTAAATTGTCTTTTAGTTTTACCTCAAATTTTGTCAATTTTTTTCATGGGAAAGAGCCTAATGGATCCCTTGTTGATGTTTCAAGTACCTATTAGAAAAAAATGACATTCATCTAGTGATAAAGGGAACGTGAGGAACAAGATTTGAATGCTGAAAATGACCCTGCTACCATCTAGGCACTAAACAATTGTGGGTTATTGAAATTCTTCTAGCTTCCTGGCATGAAGCAATAAATGGAGTTGTTCAAGTAATTTTTTCTATTCATGGGATATTCAGGCACAACCATTTAGGTTTGGGAAGAATCTACATGAGATATAAGTAGAGGATATTTATTTTCTGATAGGATTTTCAAAGCGAGGTGCCCCTATCTCTCTTGTAGGTGGAAGAAGTGGCACCGAGACAATGAAAGAATATATTGCTACCTATTGCAGACCTCGAGCCCTTCCTACTAGGGATGGAAATATCATCATAAAGGATGTAATCCAATTGCCTTTGAGAACGATCTTTTTCATTATCACAAGAGTGGCAGGTAGCTCAACACTACATGTAGCAAGCAAATCATACATGTAATATGGAATAGAGTGTCTAGAGATGACAATATTCAACTGGAATGAGGGTTTCTTGGTCAATTTGAAGGAACATCTTACTAAAGGAAAGGAGGGGAAGCTAAATAACTTCGGTTATGGCACAAACTTAGTCTCTTTTTCTCTAGAGCGGGTGCCACTACTGTAGCCTCAACATATTGTACTTGAGTCCATCAATCTGAGGACCCCATAGATGAGGAGGTGGATAGACCATATTAGGCGACATACAATCCCATCAACGATCAACTTTTCACCAGCCTTATTTGGGTGGATACAGAGGTAGTTCATCATCATTGATTAGTTTACTTACGCAAGGATGGATTTCTGTGATGATCCCAAGCTTGATTTTCCTAAGGGTGAGAAATGGGATGCTTCAAGTAATATACTTCGATCATTAATTTTTTGAAAGTTTAACTATTTTTATTTTTATTTTTTATGTTCCCAAGACTAAACTATTTGATGTTTTCATGCATACATTGGACTTGTTCGACCAGTAGGTTCTACATATCTCCATCACCCAGAGAGATGGCCAAAGGAAGAGGTAGTGGGACCAGTATAGGTCGCTATAGTACAACAAGATGCTCTATGAGATCCTGATGTAGCATAGATGATCCGAATGGAAAATGGCATCAACCCATGGTACTCATCCACCCATATTATTCATCGACCCATGGAATTTACCCATGGTATTGTAAATGGCATTCGCCCGTGGTATTGTAAATTCCACCCATGGTATTCATTCAGCCATGGAATTGACCCGTGGTATTGTAACTGAAAAATACTATAAGTAACAAGTCACATTTTGTAAAAGGACAGATTGTCCGCCACAACGTAGCCTTTACAGTTCAAAGGCATGTAGCCACCACATCTCTTCTCAGAGATAAGCTACCATCGCCCTAGCCAGTTTATTTCCATTACTGTTTGTGGTGTTGCTTTTTGGGCATTCTCCTCTTTTTCTTTTGGCATTTCAAGTTTTCAGATCTTGGGGGTCTCTCTACCTCAAGATCCATTTCAATCTTTTAGATCTTGGGAGCCTCCTCCACTGAGCCAGATCTTGGGAGGAGGCCCCCAAGATCTAAAAAATTGAAATGGATCTTGGGGTAGAGAGACCCCCAAGATATGAAAACTTGAAATTCCAAAAGAAAAAGAGGAGAATGCCCAAAAAGCAACACCACAAAGAAACTTTTTATTAAAACCGATTGATAAACAGTAATGGAAATAAACCGGCTAGGGCGATGGTAGCTTATCTCTGAGAAGAGATGTGGTGGCTACATGCCTTTGAACTGTAAAGGCTACATTGTGGCGGACAATCTGTCCTTTTACAAAATGTGACTTGTTACTTATAGTATTTTTCAGTTACAATACCACGGGTCAATTCCATGGTTGAATGAATACCATGGGTGGAATTTACAATACCACGGGCGAATGCCATTTACAATACCATGGGTAAATTCCATGGGTCGATGAATAATATGGGTGGATGAGTACCATGGGTTGATGCCATTTTCCATTCGGATCATTCCTCCCTCCTTAAGAAAGCAATGGTCCCCATTGCGTAAAGTTCCCTCCTACGAAGCCTTCGTTGAATATGAAGAGCCACTGAAGATAAGGGTTTTATGTGGTTAACCCAAAACCCTGATAAACGAAGATCCAAGGATAGAGATACCCTGTAATGCTTGTAACCAACTGTGATTCTGACAGTGTACGACCTAGCAAATGGACTTCGATGACAAGAATTTTATGTGGTTGACCCATAACCATGATGTTGGTTTCTGATGAAGTAGCAGGTGCCTACATAGTCTGGGGTGGGAGGGCACGTCTCCAAATAACCCAAGCCGAATGATGCTATGTTGAAACTGATGAATGTGAAGCAGGTGCCTACTAAAGTGGGGTGGGAGGGCACGTCTACAATGGGAACCCACTCCGGATGCTGCTTTAGAATTAAAATGGACATAACTCGGCCAATATAACTCAGAATATTTATTATAACCTGTTTTTAGAAGCAGAAGGATCATTTTGCATCTTCCCATGAGTTGGAAATCCTTATCTAGACACTCTGAGATCTCAGATTCGCGCTACAACAGTTCCGCCGTCACAAAAATTCTGATAAAATTGCTGATTTTAAATCAGCGATATCTCCCACATCCGAACTCCGATTCGACCCATTTTTTTTTGAAATTGGGTTATTTTTTGAGAGGAATCTAGATCTAGTATTTGTTTTTGTAAATTTTGTACCAAATGTTTCAGATATGATCTGAAAAGTCGCCGCCCAAAAAAAAATTCCTGCAAAAAAATGAGAAAAAAATTCTTCTTGCTTGACCCAAGAAAGTGCTCTGTGGGGGTTGTAGCACATGCCTGAAGTTTGTTGAATATTGCTGCAAAATTTGAAACTGAAATATGCATCAAACCCTCATTCCCATGGAATCATAACTTGCTTTGATACCACTAATCCGGATCTTGGGAGGAGGCCCCCAAGATCTAAAAGATTGAAATGGATCTTGGGGTAGAGAGACCCCCAAGATCTGAAAACTTGAAATGACAAAAGAAAAAGAGGAGAATGCCCAAAAATCAACACCACAAAGAAACTTTTTATTAAAACCGACTGATAAACAGTAATGGAAATAAACCGGCTAGGGCGATGGTAGCTTATCTCTGAGAAGAGATGTGGTGGCTACATGCCTTTGAACTGTAAAGGCTACATTGTGGCGGACAATCTGTCCTTTTACAAAATGTGACTTGTTACTTATAGTATTTTTCAGTTACAATACCACGGGTCAATTCCATGGCTGAATGAATACCATGGGTGGAATTTACAATACCACGGGCAAATGCCATTTACAATACCATGGGTAAATTCCATGGGTCGATGAATAATATGGGTGGATGAGTACCATGGGTTGATGCCATTTTCCATTCGGATCAATAGATCCTATCGGAGGTGGAGAACCACATGGAAGGATGAAAGCACGGGATTGATGAGGCTATGGTCGATCAACTTCCATTGCAACTTCAACGATACACAATTAGAGTGCCTAGTCATATTTGTTGATTACTATGCAAGATAGCTCGTGCAGTGTCATTTTATCATGAGCACTACTAATTTTTTCTACTTAGATGTTTTGCATGTAGTTTTTATATGGGTAGTGTGGCCATATGTGTCTCGGGGCACACATTTTGTAAAACCAAACTTTATATATATATATATATATTCAGTGTTTCCTAGTTCCTATTATGCTTTTAATATGATGTGATGTGAATTGAAAGTTATTTACATTCTTTGCAAATGTCGATCTAAAACAAAATTAGCTAGGGAATCTACTAATGTGTTTATATTTCTATAAATATGTTCATATCGTATGAAATCGAAATGTCTTTCCAGAATATGCACTCTCAAAACCATGCAAAGCAATGCGGGATTTCTCACTGAATATATATTCATGAGTTGTAGTACTATGATCTGTGAGTCAATCATGATGACTATATGGTGGATACCATGTGAAATATCATCTAAAACTAGATCAACCACTTCGTTATACTCAACAATGTTATTAGTCGAGCAACCAATGCAAATCCCTTGCATACTCACTAGCTTTCCATTCAGAGCAAAGATAGTCTACATTGCGAAGGATAGGTTTTGAGTACTACGACTAGCACCATTTTCATAACCAATATACAGTTCAAGAGAGGTTGACATCTGCAATCTAAAAGTAAACAGAATCAACATAAATCTTAAGAAACTCTAAAAATCACATTGCCAATACACTCAACACACCTCTAAACAATATGTAGACAATGTGCCAAGCATAGGATAAAGCATAGTATTTTTTGAGGTACATCCCATTTCTAGGTTGTGCTAGTGGAACTCCATCAAGACCTAATAACTCACAATCCCCTTTTGCAAGGACTCACATGAAAATGTATGGGCCCAACCAAATAAGTTGGAACTTTCCTCGACCTAAATTTTCGGCCTCCTGGTCATATAAGAGAACCAGATCTCCTTTCGAGAATATTCTAGGCTTGACACTTTTGTCATATTGTGCTTTGATTCATCTTTTATGGGCTTCATTGGCTAACATGGCATCATGCTAGGTTTCATCCAAACAAGTTAGATGGAAAAGACGCTCCTCTTCTGCAGAAGTAGCAGGAAGAAGTTTGATAGCTAGTTTCGACGATGGAATTTCACATTCGATAGGGAGTGTTGTGGAGGTAAATCCCCTTTGCGGATAGAGGCGATCCCTACTAGTCCAAATAGGGTCTAGCAACAATCAAACAACGCTAACACGCAGGTTTCTAATTGCAAATTAAAGACCGATGATGAAGGCCTACCTGGATTCCAACGCTAGTACTTGTAGAAGAGTTGATGCTCCCGTTCCTTTGCCCCGGCTGGTCACAATCCTCACGATCCTCGCACACGGACACCTGCACATGCAAAGAATGATACAAACACAAGCATAAAATCTAGTAGATGCAACTATATATCAGTCAGAAAGGATATAACTCAAACACCATCATAAAGACAATAAGAGTGGAACCATAATGATAGTCGTCTATTATTGATAAACAAAGAAGAATACAACCATAGTTCTGACGTCAAATCCTTCTTAAGAGGGTCTAGCCAGCAAGTCCCTCAAGCATTCACCCTTGAAAGTAGATCTCCCAAGAAAAAACTCTCTCTCACACAAGTTTACACAAGGAAGAAACACTTCACAACCTTCCTTAAGCTCTCTAGCAATCCCACACTTGTCACACCAGCTACCTATCAATCTCACACACTAACAGCAACACTCCAAACACTATGAATTCCAAACTAGCAGCTCATGGCAATGGTGGAGGCTTAAATAGGAGAAGGAGTCTCCATGAATGGTGGGAGGATGAGCTTATCTCCAAGGAAGGTGGCTCAAATGATGAAAAAGACATGCCAGAGAAGGGAGGGCGACATTTACAAGGCCAACAACCAGGTCTGGAGTCATCTGGAAGGCTGGCTGTTAGAACAAACTCGCCCAGACTGGATCATCGCGGGTGAATAACTGCACTGGAGCGCTGACACCGCTGCTGAATAACAAAGAAAGTCATATCAGTGCGAGAAAACATAAGCAACAGATGTGTTGTCACATGAAATTCGACCACTACGGGAAACACGTGTACTTCCGCGTTGGCAGCGCATTCGGTCTGTTTTGGAGCGCACATCAGTGCGTTTATTTTTACAACAGTCGCGATGATAGAAGAACTTTGGCAAAGTGGGTCATTTGGCAACATTAGAGAGCATGAGCATGATTAATTTGGTCTCATGACACAGTAGGAAGACTGACAGGAAGACAGTGACAAATTACTGTGTAACAGATGCCCCCTAAAGCATGAAGCCCGAGAGAGTGGGAGGGGTGAAATGATTTATGAAACTGACTGAACTAGAACACCACCAGGAAGAACCTGCACGCAAGTACAACTGATATCTCTGATAATCAATTACATGTAGTCTAGGCATGGGCGCAACCATCCAAAAGACATATGAAAGAGGTCTGTGGTATGGATGCAGCCACCCAGCTAATGAGACCGTGATGATAGTAAAGGTATGGTCGTAGCCATCCATGAAGACTCAGGTATGGGCGCAACCATCCATCAATGAGTCATGTAACAATCATAATAATCCACAAAATCGCAACCTGGATCTCAATAGACAAAATCCAGGGTCTTGTGCTCCATCTCGACCCGAACAAAGTACAAGTTCAAGCATGTGAATATAGGAGTTGAAGTCGAACAGGCCAGAACATCGTCTGATTACCAATCAATGATGAAAACTATTAACAGACGCGAGAGGTACCACCAATAATGACAATGGTCCTCAAGGTACTATAGGTACAATCTACGATGTGTGAATCAGTTAGCTGGCGTTGAGCACCCATAGAATCATTCGATCGGAGGCCAATGATGAAAACCTCGCGTCGAACATGAAGAACCTGCCATTGAGGCATGCAGGCTCCAAGGCACCTGAAGGGAGTCTCTAGGTCAACTTCCTGGATAATGAGCTGAAGTCGACAGGAAGTGACCTTGATCGAAGGTGGGCCATAATGTTTCCCACATCATCGACACGAGATAGAGAAGGATAAGATATTTTACGTGAGGTATCAGAGGGAGGTTGAGTATTCTTGTAGAGTTCAACTTCTCTTGAACATATCGGCGACACAACAGTGGACTTGGCAGTATTTGACATTAAATGATCAGGGGTCATGGCAATACGACAATGAGCAGATGAGAGGTCAAACAAGATAACCCAAACCCACGGAGGCCAGTGTAAAAACAAGATGAGAGGTTCCCACCCAGACACGAATGCGGCCAATTGCCATGTTCAAGAGCGACATACTGCTGAAACGACAATGATTGTGGTTCCATTTCCCCACCATTGTTGGCGAGTACCCCGATTATTTATTGATGACAAGCTTGACGGGGATAGCATATGCTTGAAAGGTGTCATTTCGATAGAATCCGATGTCATTAAGTTTTAACGAGTCTGACAAAGGAAGAACTCGACATCTTTTCCTGTTTAGAGAGTCTGAAAAGACAGCAGAAAAGTGAACTCCAGGGGGGTCCTTTTTCGTAAAGTTGTGTCTCTCGAGCTCGAAAAAGTATAAAACAATGCTCAAAAGAACCGCCCGACCATTACGATCGAGGAGTACTTTTCATGAGTAGTGACTTCGACCTGAAAAAGTAAAAAAGCGACCGAAATCACGTCGTTTCATAACCGTTAACGAGCCTGAAACGACAAGGGCCCGAAAATCTTTTCGTCTTTACACGATCGGAAAAGAGTTTAAAGACGACTGCCTCTTATTCACGTTTAACGAGTCAAGAGGAAAAACTTGGCAATCTTTTCATCTTTAAACGGTCGGAAAAGAGCTGAAAGCAGACCTCCATTTTTATTCTCTTTAACGAGTCAAAAAGGGAAAAATACTCGGCAATCTTTTCATATTTTACGAGTCAGAAAAGAGCTTAAAGGTGACTCGTCCTGGAGGAACGAGTGGTATAAAGGGTAGCAACTGGTTCCGGCAATGGTGGAACTGCTCAAAACATGTAATGGTCAAGAGGCTGGCTAATAAAACCACTCATCGCTGCGGCTCCTCAGGAAAGGAAAAACCACCAAGTGAGAGCATATGATCGGCCAAAGAGATGGTAGTAATGGAATGAAAACAGCCAAGGCTCATCTAGCAGAATTTAGCAGATAAAGACAGCAATCACGAGATGTAAAATGGGTATGGGTTCACTTTTACACAAGCTTGAACCATGGAGAACTCTGCTTGGATTCGGTTTCATGTTTACACAAACTTGAAATGAAAAACTATGCTTGTTATAAGTTCGCATGCCCCCAGCATAATAACGCAAATCGAGGTACATGCCCCCCAAGCTTCATTGCATTCAATAAAGTGGATGGAATGAAGGTTCACTTTCGAGATCTTGGTAAGACTCAACTTGGATTTTACGAGATCGTAATCAAAGACTCGATTTGGAAAGGGAGTTGTTTCATTTTTTGATGAAGTTGACACAGTAAAAGAACTATCCTCATAACCCGTGTTTCATTTTTTAACGAGGTTGACATAATATCAAAAATATCCTCGTAACCCTTGTTTCATTTTTTAACGAGCTTGACACAAGATCAGGAACTATGCTCGAACACCATGTTTCGTTTTTTAACGAGGTCATCACAAGATCAAAACTATCCTCGGAACGAACTTCATCATAATGAACAAGAAGTCGTCACTTCTAAGAATGGCACTTCCAGTGGAAGGACAACATCTTGGAAGTCAGGACCCAATGCCCCCAGGACATTATGCACGATGACATCATCATGGGATATAGGCATGGGGTAGGTAGCCACGTAGTTGACCTGCGGTGGGGCAGACACAACCAGTGGGTAAAAACCAGGAGGGGGTGGCAGCTGTGCAGGAGGCACCGGGGGACTAAAGAACGATAATTGATCCATAGTCACGATTCTTCCGTCGTGTGGAAAGCAAACCACATGGAAAAGTGAAGAAACAAGGGCCCCCATGGCATAAACATAGTCACAGCCAAGGAGAAGAGTGAAATCTAAAGCACCTTGGACAACCAGCACGTCCATATAGACAGTTTTGCCTCCCAAAGTAATAGGAAATTTCGGGAGGACCCCTAGAGGTTGACTGGTTCCCCCGTCAAATGCTAACAGATTCTGTGCGACCGGCCGCAGCTGCGGGGAACCTAAAGCTTTCCAAGTAGTGGATGGCATAAGACTGACAGAAGCACCTTCATCCAAAATAGTGCCAGGTATTGCCTTAGCACAGACATGTACTGTAATCTGGAAAGGCACATTGGATGGAAGGCAGAAGGTGGTCAGGTAATTCCAATTGAAGGAAGCGACCAAACTACTTGGTGGGGGAATCGTATGATTGCCCCCATGCTCTAAAGGAACTGAAGGAGGACTTTCGGGAGCAGCTGGGATAGGAGAGTCATTTCCAGATTCAGGAGAATCTGAGGAGATGAGAAGAACATGAGCAGTAGAATCATGATGCTCCTCCGGAACAGAGTAATCAACAGGTGGTGAACCCAAGTCAACACTCTCTCCGACCAATGGTTGGTCTGGAGCAGGCTTGGCACAGCCTGGTTCGGGAAGAGGAACCTGGACAAGAGAAGAATCTAAGTCAATCTCTTTGTCAACAGGGAGAGGGTTTGAAGAGAGCCTCTGATAACCAACAGGAAGTTGGGGTGAAGAAGCTGTAAGACTTTCCAAAACAGTGGAAGCTTTATCCATGAGCGGACAAAGGTGAAGGGGATGATTTCCCTCACATAGTCTACAGGGGATTCGAATCTTCCCTTTCTTCTGAATGTTGTCACTTGATAGGGTGGCATCGCCATGAACTTCAAAGGACGATGAGGGACGAGCCGGATCGCGAGACCATACTTCAAGGATCCTGGGAATGCCAAGACAATCACGAAGAAGGTGGTCATCCTTGCACAATCTACAAGGAAATTTGACCTTCCGCCGAGGAGCAGAAGGTGGCTTGACTTGAGTTGGATTTGGAGCAGTCACTGCACTTTTAGCCTCTCGCTGATGAGACTTCTCCTTCTTCGTCTTCTTCTTCTTCTTCTTCTTAGCCACCTGGTTACTTGAATCCAGGCTTTCACCAGGCAAAGTAGAATATGAGGACGTAGAAACAGGCAAAGAAGGGGAGAGGTCCACCTTAGAATCAACATGATGTTGTTTGGGTGGAGGAACTGATTGACCAGTAGTTGAGACGGTAGGGACCAGAGAGGTTGAGAACAACCAAACAGGCAACCCAACAATTAACCCAGGAAGGGACAACGTTGCCATGTAAGGAGCACCAACATTTCCTAAAGGAGGGAAATGACCAGGATTCCCATTAGAGGGGATGCCTGGGCTGGTAAACTCCAGAAAAGTTGCCATCACAAAAAAGAAAGAACCCTACTCAAACTAATGCAAACAAGATCTATCCAGGTAAATGTGAACGTGGTCGAATAAATTTTAAGACGCAAGGACATAACTTGACCTTTTCATTTTTTAAGAGTCGAGAAAAGGACAAAAAGATGACTCTAGTCACCTTCGAATGTTTAATGAGCCTGAAGTGACAAGTGCTTAGATGAGCCTTTTATTTTAGGGAGTCTGAAAAGGATCAAAAGTGACTACTCTGGAGAGCTAGGCAAAAGGTTTACCAGACAATCCGTAAAACTGCATATACACCTTGGCAGTCATATGAAAACCAAGGATTTCTCGTACGACAGTCAATCTTCCCGAATGCTGTGTTCAGTGCGTTATGGCTTGTAAGGCGGCAGACATGGCTTCCTGTGGATAAAGGATGATAACCTAGTGGGGTCTCCCCATATACTCAACGGTACGTGGGAGCTCAAGCCCGTGCTAGACCACTTGTTGCGTCACGGAAGGAGGAATCACCCAACCTTAAGTGAAACAAAAGTGACTAGGTTTAACGACGCCGGAGCACGTCTCTAACCTAGACCTCTAAACAATGAGTGTTATGTTCCAATGCATTTTTAAGTTCATTCAGTTCATTTTACGGTTGATCTTGAATTAGGTTTCGGTTTTCAGGCCCTACCGTATGAAATCTCTCAAAAATGCCTAGATGCAAACTATATGCCAAAATATGTCATTCCATTCGATGAACGCTAATTACGAGAGAGTTAGAAGGCTTTCACACAAATGAAATGATCACAAAACAACAAACAACTTCTCTAATGCAGCTAATGGAAATTCACAATCTTTAATATCACTAATCATTAATCAAAACGAAAAGCTTCTAATTCTCATTAACTAATTCAAAGCAAAAGAGATTTTTCTTTTTGTTGATGGCAAAGTGCATTAAACAAACTTTTGAGAAATAATAACAAACAAATGTGAAAAGAACCGGTTGACCCCAAACAACTGTGATCCGTGTCTGGGTAGTGAGAAGTAATCGAAACAATGTGAAGACTGGTTCAATAACAATCACTTAAACAACCAAGCAAAAGCAAGCAAAGAGGAAGGTTTCACAAAACCAAAAGCAAGCAGTAAACGAACCTTTGTAAACGAGTAACCAAGCAAAGCTGATCCAACGAAATTGGAATGATAAAACTAGGTCACAAGACACAAAAAGCAAGATTCGCTCAACAAGACTCACAAGAAAGTGTTTCAATCTTCAGACAATGAAAATCAAGTCATAAACCAAGTGAAAACAGCAGGGGATAGCAAGACCAATAGGCTCAGGAGGCAAACTTGAAGAAATTCAATTCTACAGGAATCAGCGCGGGTGGTACACAGCAACAATGCACTGATCAGAAACCACGCGTAGCAACAAAGCAATGTCAACGCAGAAGTACACGACTTACCCGCGATGGTTCGATTTTCAGAACCGTCGAAACTGTTTAGTGTATTAACGCGATGATCAAGAAGTCACAGAAAAGGCTATGCGATGGCAGCGTGACTGTTTTATTATAAACCGCGATGAAGCTAAAAAACGGCCACAATCAAGCCAAAAACTCCCAAACCAAGGCAATCAGTCTTTAAACAGTCAAGGCACCTCTCAGACTGACCCAGGAAACCCAAAAATAGAGAACTAATCCCCAATCCTTGAAAAGAGAGCAAAAATCAAACTCAAGGAAAAATGAACACCAAAGGACAAAAGCCAGCTCTGAGCTGTTCAGTTCGTAAACCAAACCGGAGATTGACTGAAGTGGCTTTGATCTACTTCGCTAATGCAGAGCAATAGCGTTTCAAAGGCTATCTGGCCGTGCTTCAGGCTCCGTCTAAAGTTTACAAATCAAACAACAAGGCAAAACCTCCCCAGCGGAATCGCCAAATTGTTGTGGAGGTAAATCCCCTCTGCGGACAAAGGCGATCCCTACTAGTCCAAATAGGGTCTAACAACAATCAAACAATGCTAACACGCAGGTTCCTAATTGCAAATTAAAGACCGATGATGAAGGCCTACCTGGATTCCAACGCTAGTACTTGTAGAAGAGTTGATGCTCCCGTTCCTTTGCCCCGGCTGGTCACAATCCTCACGATCCTCGCGCATGGACACCTGCACATGCAAAGAACGATACAAAAACAAGCATAAAATCTAGTAGATGCAACTATATATCAGTCAGAAAGGATATAACTCAAACACCGTCATAAAGACAATAAGAGTGGAACCATAATGATAGTCGTCTATTATTGATAAACGAAGAAGAATACAACCATAGTTTTGACGTCAAATCCTTCTCAAGAGGGTCCAACCAGCAAGTCCCTCAAGCATTCACCCTTGGAAGTAGATCTCCCAAGACAAAGCTCTCTCTCACACAAGTTTACACAAGGAAGAAACACTTCACAACCTTCCTTAAGCTCTCTAGCAATCCCACACTTGTCACACCAGCTACCTATCAAGCTCACACACTATCAACAACACTCCAAAAACTATGAATTCCAAACTAGCAGCTCATGGCAATGGTGGAGGCTTAAATAGGAGAAGGAGTCTCCATGAATGGTGGGAGGATGAGCTTATCTCCAAGGAAGGTGGCTCAAATGACGAAACAGACATGCCAGAGAAGGGAGGGCGACATTTACAAGGCCAACAACCAGGTCTGGAGTCATCTGGAAGGCCGGCTGTTAGAACAAACTCGCCCAGACTGGATCATCGCGGGTGAATAACTGCACTGGAGCGTTAACATTGCTGCTGAATAACAAATAAAGTCATATCAGCGCGAGCAAACATAAGCAACAAACGCGCTGTCTCATGAAATTCGACCAGCGCGGGAAACATGTGTACTTCCGCGCTGGCTGCGCATTCAGTCTGTTTTGGAGCGCACATCAACGCATTTATTTTTACAACAGTCATGATGATATAAGAACTTTGGCAAATTGGGCCATTTGGCAACATTAGAGAGCATGAGCATGATTAATTTGGTCTCATGACACAGTAGGAAGACTGACAGGAAGACAGTGACAAATTACTGTGTAACAGGGAGGATTGCTTCTAGACCATACACCAACAGGAAGTGTGTGAATCCACTAACAGTCCTAATTGAGTTTCAATATTCCCACAAGGAACCAAAGAGAAGTAAGTGTGAGTCAGATTTGTGGACCCCTATCATATGTTGAAGCATAGTCTTAAGAACTTTGTTAATTGCCTCAACTTGTCCGTTAGGATATGGATAATAGGAAGTGGAATTTTCATGTGAAAGTCACAATTTGGAAGGTAGTTCGGTAATCATATGATTCTGAAAGTTCTTCCCATGATTCATTACTATTTCTTGTGGAACACAAAACCTAGCAATCACATGGTTGAAGAAAAAGTATGCAGTCATTTCACCGGTATTATTAAATGTTGGCATCGCTTCGACCCACTTAGTAAAGTAGTCAATAGTGATAATGATATATCCATGTCCCCTGACTGAGTGAGGGTTACATGTCATAAAATCAATTCCCCATTTCACAAAAGGGACCAACGATGATGATGGGATGCAAAAAAGCAGGTAGAGTGCAGAATTTTCGATCATAGATTTGGCACGCATGACATTTCTGGACTGTGAGGATACAGTCATGGAAAATGGTGAGAAAAAGTAGTCGGCGCATTATTTTTTTTTCATGGTAGCATAACAAGATAAATTTCCACCACATTCCATCGAGTGGAATTCATTCAAGACTTTCTCGTCTCCTCAAGAGTGAGGTTCCTCCATAAAATTGTATCGATACTACAACGGTAAATAGTGTCACTGATAATCACATAGTTTTGGGATTGGTACCATATGCGTCGCTGCTCTGAGCGAGAGTTATTAGGATGGAATGTTTGGGTCTGGACATAGATGAAAAAATATCCATACCATGGGTCAAATGAAGAGATCGGGAACAATGACTCGTCTGGCATGGAATCGTCAGATGTAGATTCAACATCAAGGGAAGGGAGATCGCATATTATCTCGACAAAAACTAAGGATTTCTTTGACTTGGATTTGATGAATTCCAGGTTGAACTCTTGGATAATAACGATCGACTTAGAGTATTTTCACCCCAGTAATTGACGTGAAAATATGTCTATCATAGGGTTGCAATCCAAAATGGCCATAATTTTGCGAAGCAAGATGTAATGGCGAAATCTCTGGACAGCTTGAATGACCACCAAATCTAACTTTTACACATGAGTATAGTGGATGTTAGTATCATTGAGGTTTTGACTCAAATAATAAATGGGATGTTTAGTCCCCATATCGTCTTCTTGGACAAACACCATAGCTATAGTAGAGATGGTGGAAACAAGGTACATGAAATAGTCGCGCTAATAGTCGGTAGGATATAAAAGAGATGTCTGAACCAATAAATATTACAAGGCATTAAACAATTTATTTGCAGGGTCATCTTAATAGAAGGGAATCCATTTTTTTAGTAAGCGAGTAAATCCTTTGGTCAATTCAGCATAGTTAGGGACAAACCTCCTCAGGAAGTTGGCTTTCCCTTGGAGTCTTTGTAACTGAACAAGAGTGCTGGGTGTAGGAAAATCAATGATTGCCTAGAATTTTAAAGGATCAATACGAATTCATTGTTTCAAATCTTCAAAACCAAGGAGCTAACCAAAACCAAAAAAGAACAAACATTTGTGTGGGTTGAGTCGAATGTTATAATGTCTACAATGGAGGAAAATGGTCTGTAAATGCATGGGGTGATCAGCCTGATGCTTGGAGTGAGCATGGATATCATCCAAATAGGGTTGCGTCGTGTGCTTGATGTCGTGGAAAGCATAGTCCATCGCACGTTGAAATGTGGCCCCTACATTCTTTAAACCAAAAGGGAGCTTTCTATAAGAAAAAGTACTTAGGGACAAATAGATGTGGTTTTAGGTTGGTTTGCCAAGAGAATTTTTATTTGGTTATAGCCCGATAATCCATCCATAAATGAATAAATATATCAGCCAGTGCAGTCATCAAAAATCTGGTCAATAAACGGGGTTGGGTAGTTGTCCTTTGGACAAGCTCGATTTACATCTCGATAATTGACACATACTTAGATCATGCCCTATTTCTTCATGACAAGGACAACGTTTGATACCCAGTTAGTTAAAGTAACAGAGTATATGAAACCATCTTGAAGAAGCTTTTTGATTTTAGCTTTTTTCCCAACAACCTTCTTGGGATGGACCAAATGGAGGCGTTGTCGGGTAGGTTTTACATTAGGATACATCTCGATTTCATGCACTATAATGTTTGCATCGAAACTTGGTATTTCATCATATGTCCAGGCAAAAACATCTCTGAAATCACAAAAAAAAGGCTTGATATATCTTGATTTCAGATGAAGTACAAGAAGCTTCGATGTATAAATTTTTGACTATTCCTAATTTAATCGAAATGTTGAGAGGAATAGTTTCTTTGATGTTTGAAAGGTTCTTTACAGAGTCGATCTCATGAATGGAAATGAAATTCATAAAGGGTTCGATAAAATTAGGTAGGTACACACCACTGATATTATCATCAATGGTATTTGTGAAGAAGGAGCAATGATAATGCTCATCCCATGACACGAATTCTGAAATCATGATCTCCATGATGCTTTCGTTGGTAGAGAATATACACGAGAAAGGATCATAGGGCATGCCATAATCCAGTGATCAATACACGCAATTAATTGAAGAAAAAGTATGGGTTGCACAAGCCAAGTAGATGGATTTGTAATCTTGCTCAACAGGGCTAAGCAACATTCAGTTGTGAAATTTTTTTATGTTAGTTTCATCAAGGAAAATCCATGGATCGACCAAGATCATAGATCATGATAGCATGTTGATATAAGCAACTGAAGTGGAGATGCTGGGAAGGGGAGGGGGAGGGAGAGAAAAAATTCCCATGGCCTATGAATCCTTCAATAAACCAAATCCAACATGATGATAGGAAGTTAAGGCTTCCCCTAAAGGATGGACACTTCCAGTAACATTGGAATTAGAGGCAAAAAAGGTGAGTTAATCTATGGCCACGATACTGACTTTATGAGGAAAGTGAATAATTAAAAAGTAAATTGAAATGAAGACAACCATAAGATAAACCCATGTAAGTCCCAATAGAAGATTATAATCCAAAGGTCCATGAATTACTTATAATTCAATGGAGATGGCTTTTCCCCCTAATTCCACTTGGAGGAAATTCAAGATCCCACAAGTTTTGTATGTCCTTCCATCAAAGGATTTTAATGTGGTGGTCAACTAGCTCAGTTGAGGTGAACTAATTAGTTTCCAACAAGACAAGGACATGATGTAGGTTGAGGCTCTCTCACCCACAATAGAACGATGAATGTTCTTACCATGGATAATGACCTGGATCATAAAAGCTAACTGAGCTAGAAGTTGATGGGTATAGTTTTCGTGAGAGAAAACCACTAGGTTGGAATCCAATGGATCCACACATCTGATAGCTGATAATAAGGACTTATTTTTGGTGGGGAAGTTTTGCAACACCTCAAAATTTGACATAGCTGAAGGGGACCGAGCCAAGTTTTCAACTACATTGTAATTTTGAGCGGCTCTCGAAAGAGATTTGAAAGCAGACTTATGGATAACACCCTTTGGAGGCGTCATTAGGGGCGTTTCGAGGTCTAAAATGGGCCTCCTAAGGAAATTATAAAATAATAGTGGAAATAATAAAATAAGATTAGATTACATCATCAAATTTTAGAGGGAAAAAAAGAAAAAACTATTTTTTCAAGTTGTCTTTTCAACTTATCTTCCTATGGGTTTACTCAAATTTTGAGCGGAAACACTTGTTGGATGCATAATTTGATTCCTCGTCCAAAGAGTACCCATGTTTCATACTTTCGATGGACCCTACTACATGAAAAATGACAAGTACATGAAAAGCGTGATTGCAATAACGTGTTTCCATGTATTTCTCATTTTTCACGTAGCAGGGTCCATCAAAAGTATGCAACATGGGCACTTCTTGGATGAGGAATTAAATTTTGCTTCCAACGAGTACTCCCAATCGAAATTTGAGTAAAACATTAGGGAGATAAGTTGAAAATAAGAGTTGAAAAAATAGTTTCATTATTTTATTACTTTTTAATATTTTTATTTTTTTACTCCAAAAATGGTGAATCATCCCCCATGGTTGACATCATCATCTTGAATCCTATTGGTTCTTATAAAGTTTATTTTTGTTGTACATTTTTCTTAGGAGGCCCATTTTAGACCTCCAAATTCACCTAATGGATAGTCAATTCCGTAGGAACCAAAGGTGGAACAGGATTAGATGAAAGTGCTATTGAACTCATAGGTTGGTCAATAGCCTAGCCATTTAGTGGATTCACATTACCATAATCCTTATTCTGAGTGGCCACCATGACATCAGATTTCAGCTTTGAGGAGGAAAGCATCAAAATTGTGTTAGAGGAAGAGGCATCCCGGACAACCATATGGGTCTCTTGATTGGGAAAAGGGGTTGGTTAGCACAGTGGGAGAAGTGGATGATTTAAGGAACTGATTCACTTCAGCGTGGTGTGGAAAATCACGTGTAAAGTGATCCTCATTATAAATCAAGCATGGGTATCGAGGCTTTCGTTTCTCATCGAAAGAAGAATTTGTTTGTTTATCCCACAGTAAGGAATCTTTCGTTTTCTTCCCTTTACCTTCCTTATTGCTTCCAAGTTGTGGTTTGGACTTGCCTTTATCATATGAGACAACATTTATCTTGGAAGTAGAAGCCACAGGAAGATGAGATGGAGGGTTTTGTGTAGGAGCGGTAAGAGAAATACCAGATGGTTTACTTGCCAACTACAAACTAGAAAAAACTATAATTCCATCAGTAGCATGAGATTCTTTACCAACTTGAGGAGGAAAAATATTCAAAGGTATCGAAGTGTTCAATATCATATCATAGAGCATGCTCTATTGGGTATAAACTAGATCTAAATATTGAGCATGGGAAATAACTTTCTCTTTGGTCACGACTTCACCTTTGGCCACATCTTCTATTATGGGAGCTAATAAAGAATTGACAAACCATTCTGCTAACAACTGAACGAGAACATAAGTCTTGACCAATCAGCAATGATGTCTCCACTCATGAATGTGATCCGAAATGTGATTAGAGTCTGATTGTTTGAGCTTAGTAAACAATTTTGTTCTAGTTTCATATCTGATGGGAAACTAGAAATGTGTGAGGAAGGTAGTGGCTAAAGTGTTGAAGTCATGAAACGACTCTCTAGGTAATTCAATCTTCCATTTAGCTATGGCATCTATAAGCATTCGTTGGAAAATACAAAGTTAAATGGAATCATCATTAAGTGAATTGGATGAAAACCATAGATGATACATCGTAACATGCATCGACGGGTCTTTTCCAGGATTCCCATTGAACTTTGGGATATTAAAAGGAAACTTAGTGGGAATAATCGGCCACCATGGCGAATGAGTGATGGGATCGTTAGTAAGATGAGTTAAATCCAACAATTCAATATTAGCCATAAAAGGAAAATGTCAATTAAATTCGAGAGGCGGATGACATGGATATGAAGGGATAACCTAGGCAATAGGCACTTGCATTCCTAGATAAGGATTGTTCTGATAATAAGGAACCTAGTTACCAGAATATGGAGGATTTTGATAACCAGCATACAAGTGGGGTTGTTGCCCAGTCCCAGGATGGCAATAAAGCTGTTGGAATGGTTGGGTTTGGACTTTTTGGCATTAAAAAGGCACTTGATGTGATCCATATTGTTTCCTGATCGAGGTTTGCATTGCCCCTTGGTACTGGTTCGATTGAGACTATGTCAAATTTTGAAGAATTTGACTTACCAAAACTTGAGGAGTACCTTGTGCAAAGGTGAGTAACCTTGTACAGGTTGGAAAATTGGGATCTAGGGAGAACCAAACACTGTTGGAATGGGTTGTAAAGGTTGGCTCACATGTATTTGAGCTTGTTGAGGTGCTGACGGATAGGTAGGAATTTGCGATGAAGATGGTACAGTTTGAGGATTCAAAAATCGATCCCAAAATGAACCAGGTTGAATAGGTAAAGTAGGTTTCCAAACACTAGAATCCATTCCAAGATGAGGAAGACTATAACTAAGACTATTGAGGCATACCAACAATAGGTTTACCCCCTGCCATGGGAGGAGGGGATGATGGAGGCAACTGTGATTTTGATGGAGGGTACCCAACTGTTGACGGTGTTGGACCTACCAACATTCAAGGGATCTCCCTGGTATGAAATCCTGACTAGACCTCACACCATTTGGTGTAGGAGTCCCATCTAGTACAATGATCCAGTTGCCATTATCTTAAAGATATTCCTTATCTCTTACTTGTTAGCACGTGAGAGTGGTTTTCTTTGTCTCTGAACAACAAGGTTCATGTACCTAGTGAGTGTTTAGTTCCGTTTGTGTCAAAGTTATTTCACTATAGAGGGAGAGGGTGGAATTGAGTCTCAGGTTGAGAGGGAATAGTCTTAAATCTGCTAGAGACACACAACACAACAGGACATGTGTAGCTTTTGGAAAAGTAGTCCACACGGATGTGGTAGTCACAAACACAAGGTGAACAGATAGCATGTACAACACCCAGCAGAATATTCCACACGAGTGTGACACGTTTTATAACAAGTTTACAAGAATGAATCCATTGAGTGTCTAGTGGGATAGACCACATGGGCGAGACAAAATTAACAACTGATACAACACAATTCCAATAACATATGTACTAAAACAACCGAAATAGTTCAACTGTCTTAATATAGGTTAAAGCAACATGCATTACAAGAATCCAAAGAAAATCTTACAAAGGAATACAATACATGAGTGAAAATGTGCTAGCTTGTAAACACACTTCTCGATTAAGAGAAAGTTCCAAGACACATTTGTACACCATTACATCACTAACCCCGATAGCAGGGAGTTGGAGCCACTGCTCACTCCTCAAAGAAAAGATTACAGATTCTCAAGGCTATGTGGGAGGAGCCAAGGTGAAAAGTATTTTGCATGTACAAATGAGGGGTATTTATATCCAAGGGTAAAACTGGCCCTTGTGACTATTTGACTTCCCTCATGACTGTTTGACTTACATGACTCTTCAACTTTACATGACTCTTCAGATTTACATGTGGGTTTCTTGGACTTCCACATTACATTATATTTATTACAACAGTGCGGCCCATAGTAGTGATGTGATCGAGATGACTCATGACATGACTTAACATGATAGAGCTCGTGTCTTCATGCTGCTGGTGGTGTGCATGTCGAGCTGCAGTGTTGCTGAGTGATGGATGTCCTCTTGGTGTATCATAGCTTCACCTTCGCATGTCAAGGTGTGCGGAGTCTTTGATGGTCTTGGTGTTCGCTTGATGTTGCATGTGCGTGTCACTCCGTCACTTGTACTTTGGAATGCTTCATGTGTTTATTCATTTCCAAACAAATCTGCTCGCATGCATTCCTTGTTCGTCTATTCATGAAACAATCTCCTCACATGCATTCCTCATTCGTCCATTCGTGAACAAATCTCCTCACATGCTCTCTTTGTTCATCCCATTCATCACCGCGTCATGTCTCGTCCATGTACATGTATCTGCAATCACTCATGACAAGATGACATGAAATCGACAAATATCCTAGTCTACCATGATGCATTATCATTAGCTTCTAGATGCAGGTGACTGAGAGAGAGGAAAAGGCTCTGAAACTGCAAAAGGCAGATTTCAAGTCAAGATGCGAGCTCTGGGCACTGTCGGTGAAAATTACACAGAGGTCACTAGGAGACTGAGATGGAAAATCCAGATCTGCTGTGACTATCTACAGGATTTGTCTCAATTGGAGGGAAGATCTATGTGATTTTTTCAGGGAGGAAGTGCAGGAAGAAGAGGGGGTCTAGCAACAAAAATTGCGTAGTTTCTCTGGGGAGCTTGCAGCGGGTTGCATAAGTGCTGCTAACAAAAGTTGTGCAATTTTTCTTGGAAGCTAGCAGTGGGTTGAGGGAGTGATGCTGGAAAAAACTGTGCAATGCTAGGATTTTGGCCTACTGGACATCCTTGCATAGTTTCTGAGCTGAGTGGGATGCTAGGCAACTGGGGAACTGCTCGTGAAAACTACGGTTTTTTGGGCGAGCAGAAGGTCAGGTGACTGGCTGGAAAAACTACGCAATTTTGTGAGGGAGACAGTGAGGAACACAAGGTTTCTGTCCGTCATGTCTATGCAGTTTCTTCATTCAGTGAAGTAGGCATGATTTACATCTTTTACACAATTTTTTTGAGTAGTGAGTCCCAGGGTCACTGCTCGTCAAACTCTCTGAATGACCAAGTAGAGACTCAATTGATGTGCTTGCAGGCAACGTATATTGAAATGGATTGCTGGGAAACTTCTACATTGTTTTGGGTGACATTCAGTCGAGCCAATGCCAAGGTTGTGTAGTGCAAACTGCTTGGGAGGCAACCTCAACCTCTGCGCAATTCTGGGAAATAGTACATAACCACTGAGAGCTGAAACTACGCAATGAATCTCAATGGATGTCTGGTTGTTGGAGGATGGTATGGTCGACAAAGCTTCAACAAGATGACTAAGTGTGTGAATGAGTGACTTTGTAAATTCATGACCTTGCAAACAAACATTGAACATGACTTGACAATAAGACACCTCGAACGAACAAGACAACATACACTCAGTGTGACTGACCAACGATGTGAGTGACAAGTGCAACACTTGTGATAGATCATTGAATGACCATGAAGATGCTTGAGAAAAACTGCATACAACTTCGTGTGTGAGTGAGACGGATGTTTACATAGTGGACACAACTTGTACACATGAAGGTGGACCTTGTGCATGGCCAGAACATGACTGCAAGCATGACTTTGTGACCAACATGCAAAAATATGTTCTTGTAACGGTCAAGAGAGGAGGGTGCAAAGTCTCAACACGATCTCATGGGATGAGCTTTATTTCTTGCAAAAATCAAGGAAAAACCCAGGGAAGGCTCCGAAATTGGATGCATGCCAAAATTTTGGAGGGTGTTGCAGCTGCTACAACACTTAGCGACACACTGTTTGAACTCCAGCTTCTCTATTTTGGTTCATTAAAAACACAGGGCCTTGATCGTTCAGGGAGTATTGAATAATTATGTGGGTTACTTCAGCTTTCCTACTTTCCCCATGGAAATACATTGTTCACCTTTTGCCCACTCAGTCAAACACAACAACAAGTTTCAGCTTGATCATAGTGTTTCAAAATTGGGAAGGGTAGTTTGGATCATGAGTTAAAAAAAAATCAGATTATAAGTTTTCATCTCTGGTGTTGCTCTGCTACCAGCAACTTTGGACAGTACGTCGATGAAGTCACGTAGGAACACACACATTGCTCCACTTCCAGTGAGCGTGGTTAGTACCCCAGTGGACTTGTATGCTTCACCTCTCTGCTCAGGAAGCCTTTCTCTTCTTTTTCCTTTGTATTTTTTAAGAGGATTGTGCATAGGCACTTATTTATTTTTTGGGGGTGGAAGAGGGATCCTAACTTATTGAGAGTAGAAGAGGTTGTTCCTTTAGAGAATCATGTAAGACCTCTAACATAGGTTTTTTCGTTTATATTTTCCCCTTCTCCGTTTCTACTAGTTGGATGAGCTTGAACATATAGAAAAGAAGGTTGAGTACAGGCATGGGGTTTCCCATTGTGGACACAGGTTCATGGTTGGACCCAAGCTTCCCTTGCAGATGACTCATATTTTCTGTCAAGACTTCATCAGCCGAAGGCTTAACCAAAAAAAGAGGGGATGAAAGCGGGACTAGCCAAGTGTTGCAGTGTCACAATACTCTTTAGATATTAGCCACATACTCATTCAAAAGGCAGAACTCAGTAGAGGGAAACACTTATTTACAAAACTAAAAATAGCATGATACTAAGCAAACAAAACAAAACAAAACAAAAATAGTAATCAAAGCAAACAAAACAACAAGAAAGAAAAGTGATCAAGAAAACAAACACTACTCCTACTCCTACTCCTATGCTAAATAGTGCATGGGCCTACTCATGTGAAGTGATATTTCCAATGCATCCACTGACACATTGGCTGGCCCATGTTGGTGAAGGCATGGTTCACGAGAAGCACAATCAAGAAAACTAGCAAACATAAAAGATATAACAATGAAGCCCAACACACTCCGAGTTTAAACGAGTCCACAGAAAAGAAAAGAGTGAAAGTGCAATACAAACCCTCTGTGGACTTACCATGGTGTTGGGACACATTATCTACAGATGATAAGCATATGCACTCTCTTGATTGTGGTAGACAAGAAAACATGAAAAAACGCACTCTATTGACTGTGGAAGACAAGAAAACATGAGAAAAAATAGACAACTTACTCATTGTGAGTGTGCTTGCTGTGAATGATTCCTTTAGTGCGCAAGCGATGGGATCATGTGATTTCGGTGGAGGAAGCGAAATCTATGTGTTTGATTGATCTTCAATGCATATAGATGAGAGATGAGGAGCCTTGGGTGTTTTGCAATTTTTTTTTATCAAAAGTGGAACTAACCTCAGGATAGTGAGGGCCTGACATAACCATCATCTTAGGCTAAAGTGCCTCGACAACATGCGGGATTTACACTTCGTCAATAGATAGATCATCAGAGACCGGAAACTTAGATAGATTAACGAGTGAATCAACATCATGATCACGAAAACCATGATCAGAATATTCAGGATGTTTTTCGGCATCCTCATGCTTTGATGAATCATACAGAGGGGTAGATGAGAAGAAAGAATGTTCACCCACTGTGTTTCCAAAAAATGCAAATGAAAAATCAAGTGGATTTTTAATGAACTATTTGTCCTCTCCACTATCAAATGATGGAATAACATCAGGTGTGTTCTATGAATGATCGGAAGTAGATGCATCCGTGGATGGATTAACACAAGGACAATCAGAGATAACAAAATCACCAATGATGTCAGGAAAAAGTAGAGGAGGCATGGACAAAAGGAGTTCATCCTTCACTACGGGTTCATGCTCAGATGCTCAGTCATACTCTTCGTGAATGACAACACAGGTTGGTTGTGCAACATCAACTCCATCGATGGCTTGATCCTCATTCACAATAGGTGTAGAGTCTGGAACGAAAGAACACAAGACTGTGCAACTCGGAGGATCAACAGAATGTGGAGATGGAGATTGAGGTAACAAGTGTGTATGAAAACCCATAGGCTTCCCAACCAAATCTGGCCAGATATTAAGAGTAGTGAGGGTGGGAGAATGTGACAGCTAAACAGACGTGTTTGCATGTTCTCCCACATCACTCTACGGTGCTGGAGCTATTTGATGAGGGGAAGGCGGATAGTCACTTGTGACAACGACTGTGTCTGCTTGTGATTGTGTAGCTCCATCACCAAAGTATGTTGAGCATGTTTTAAAATTGAACTTCATTTTAGGAAAAAGTGATTTGGTAAGGCAATATTCAACTCTGTCCATGAGATATTGGAATTTCATCTAACTTTTTGGAGATTCAAACATGAATAGATGGAAGCGCTGCAAAAAATCCATAGGTGATTCATGCAGGGCATTTCGTTGTTTAAACAATTTTTTATCAAGTGCTTTAGGATCAAAAATGGTGAAAAAAGATTCAATTAGATCACTGAACTACTTGAATGAGTTCAAAAAGTTTTGAGGCAGTATGCTACACCATCACAATGGGTGGTTGCGATGTGTGTGTGCAAGCAGTGAACAAACCTTTGTTTCATTAAAACCTTCCATGTTCTCCATGAGTGCATGGAAGTCATCCAAGCACTTAGGCCAGGCCACTTTTCCTTCACCATCATAAGTGATTTGTGACAAGTCATCTTAGAACTCCCTCTCTACGAGTAAGAGATGTCTATTGGATAGACCTTTCGAAGGGTGAACTATAATAAACTCCATGATAGATGTGTGAAGATTCAAAATAGATTATGAGTCATCTAGCCCTCCTTCTAGCACCAGAAATGTTGATGGTGCTGGACCAGCCAAAATTCAAGGGATCTCCCTGGTATGAAGTCCCAACAAGACCTCACATCATTTGGTTTAGGAGTCCCATCCGGTACGATGGCCTAGTTGTCATTATCTTAATGATATGCCTTAGCTCTTGCTTGTTAGAAAATGAGAGTGGTTTGATTTATCTTCTAACAATGAGGTTCGTGTGCCTGGTGAGTGCTTAGTGTCGTTTGTGTCAAAGTTCATTCACTGTAGAGGGAGAGGGTGGAAGTGAGTTTCATATTGAGAGGGAATAGTCCCAACTCTGCTAGAGACACACAACGCAACAGGATATGTGTAGCTTCTAGCGGAGTAGTCCACACGGATGCGGCAGTCACAAACATAAGGTGAACAAATAGCACATACAATACCCAGAAAAATAGTCCACATGAGTGCGACAGGCATTACAACAAGTTTACAAGAATCAATATGTTGAGTGTCTAGTGGGATAGCCCACACAAGTGAGACAATGTTAACAACTTATACAACACATTTCCAATAGCATATGTACTAAAACAACCAAAATAGTTCAACTATCCTAATACAAGTTAAAGCAACATGCATTACAAGTGTCCAAAGAATAGTCTTACAAACGAATACAATACATGTGAAAATGTTTTGGCCTATTAACAGGTATCTGAATTAAGAAAAAGTTTCAGGACACATTTGTACACCACTACATCACTAACCCCGATAGCGGGGCATTAGAGCCACTTCTCACTCCTCAAAGAAAAGATTACAGACTCTCAAGGCTATGTGGGAGGAACCAAGGTGAAAAGTATTTTTCATGTACAAATGAGGGGTATTTATAGCCAAGGGTAAAACTAGCCCTTGTGACTGTTCGACTTCCCTCATGACTATTTGACTTACATGATTTTCAAATTTACATGATTCTTTAGATTTACATGTGGTTTTCTTAGACTTCCACGTTACATTACATTGATTACAACAATGTGGCCCATAGTAGTGATGTGGCTGAGATGACTCATGACATGACTTGACACAACAAAGCTAGTGTGTTCATGCTGGTGGTGGTGTGCATGTCGAGATACAATGTTGCTGAGGTATGGATTTCATCTTGGTGTATCATAGCTTCACCTCTACATGGCAAGGTGTGCAGACTCTCTGATGGTCTTGGTGTTTTCTAGATGTTACATGTGCACATAGCTCTTCACTTGTACTTTGGAATGCTTCATGTGTTTGTCTATTTGCGAAAAAATCTCTTCGCATGCATTCCTTGTTCATCCATTCACAAAACAATCTTCATGCATGCATTCCCCGTTAATCTGTTCACGAAAAAATATCCTCACATGCTATCCTTTTTCATCACATTCATCATTGCGTCATGTCTCATCCATGTACTGTATCTGCAATCACTCATGATGACACAACATCAAATCCAAAAATCTCTTAATCTACCATGATGCATTGTCATTCGCTTTCATATGCCAGTGACTAGGAGAGAGGATAAGGATCTGAAACTGCACAAGGTATATTTCAAGCCGGGATGTGTGCTCTGGGCACTGCCGATGAAAATTATACAGAGGTCACTGGGAGTCTGAGATGGAAAACCTAGATCAACAGTAACTGTCTGCGGGATCTGGCTCATCTGGAGGGTAGATCTGAAAAAACATTTAAGGGAGGAATTGCAGGTAGAATAGGGGGACTGGTAGAAAAAACTGTGCAGTTTCTCCGGGGAGCTAGCAGCGAGTTGTAGGAGTGATGCTAAGAAAAAATGAACAATTTTTCTCGGAAGATGATAGCAGGTTCTGGGAGTGTTGTGAGCAAAAGCTGCACAATACTGGGAGGTTGACTTTCTAGGCATCCTTGCATAGTTTCTGAGATGAGTGGGATACTGGGTATCTAGGAAACTGCTCATGAAAATTGTGTAGTTTTCTGGGCAAGCATCAGGCTAGGTGATTGAGTCACTAGATGGAAAAACTGCGCAATTTTTTGAGGGAGATAGTGAAGGACACAAGGTGTCTATTTGGCATGTCTGCACAGTTTCTTCAGTCAGGGGAGTGGGCATGCTTTGCAACTTTTACACAAATTTTTTGGGGAGTGAGTCCTGGGGTCACTTCTCGTCAAACTCTCCAGTTGACCAGGTGGAGGCTTGGTTGATGTGATTACGAGCAACATAGATTGAAATGGGTTGTTGGGAAAATTCTGTGCTATTCTAGGGTGACATTTGGTCTAGTAGATTCCAGGTTTGGGCAGTGCATACTGCCCAGGAGGTAGCCTCAAGCTCTATGCAATTCTGGGCAGCAGTACATAGCCATTGAGAGTTGAAACTATGCAATGCAGCTTAGCGAATGTCCAGTTATTGGAGGATGGTCTGGTCGACAAAGCTTCAATAAAATGACTAAGTGTGTAAACGAGTGACTTCGTACATTCATGACCTCGTGAACACACTCTCAACATGACTTGATGACAAGACACCTCGAACCAACAAGACAACATACACTCAGTGTGACTGACCGACGGTGTGAGTGACAAGCATGACACTTGTGATAGATCGTTGAACAATCACGATGACGCTTGAGTGACAGTGCATACAACTTCATGTGTGAGTGCGACAGATGTTTACATAGTGGACAGAACTTGTAAAAATGAAGGCAGACCTTGTGCATGGCCAGAACATGACTGCAAGCATGACATTGTGAATGACATGCAAAAAGATGTTCATTGAATGGTCAAGCGAGGAGGGTGCAAAGACTCAACACGAGCTCACAGGATGAGCTTGAGTGGTTGCAAACATCAAGGAAAAACCCAAAGAAGGCTCTGAAATTAGATGCAGGCCAAAATTTTTGAGGGTGTTGTATCCGCTACAACACCAACATACAGAGGATTGGGTTGTTGAGGGTAGATTTTCTCACTGATATAAGGGCCAATATGTTGCTCTATTGTAGGTGTAGATGGAGAAAGAGGATAAAATTGTGGCATTCATAAGAGAAGTACCATAAATTATTCTTGAATTGGATGTTATGGGAGAGGTCCAAGCCGACTGGAAGCCACACAGAAAAGGTACCAGAAAACAACTGATGGCCAGGCGGGATGGACAGGTCACCATATAAATGAGATTCTAGTGATGTTACAAACATATATGGGGATGCGACGTTTGATGTCTCAACCATAGTGGTGGACACAAGCTGGGAGTTTGAATCAATTCTAGTCATGGTTAACAATCCCAACAAAGATTTCTGCGAGAGATTCGTAGGTAGGCCTAAAGAATCAGGTAAAGGAGATTGTGTCTGAGGTTGAGGAGACATAAGAGGATTGGTTTGATAAAAATAAATTCCTTCCTAATGAACAAGAGTAGTAGGAAGAGTCTCTTCTTGAGGGATCTCTTCAATACCTATAAGTCCGTATGGAAGAGGCTCATTGTTAGGCCCAAGATATATTGGTTCTGTCTGAGACCAAGGAAGAGAGGAGGAGGGTTTTGAAGACTCAGGTAAATATGGATGAGGCTCCTTAAGTTAAATAACCTCAGAAAACAAAGTTTCTAACTTAGGGAGTTCAGATTCAATGAATTCCAGTAATAAAGTTTCAAGGACTTCTATTTCAATTGTGTCAATGTCACCAATAGGAACATACATAATCTCGGGTTTAGAAGCCAAAGGTGTTGGGTTCCTATACCAATAGGAGTCATAATTTTTGAATGGCTGAGATTAAACCTGTAATATGTACATACCTTTGCTTTTTTTCAAATGTTTTCCATATTCAAAAAATTAAAAAATGTAAAGAGGGTATGTCCTAAAATAAAAATCAAAGGACAAAAAGAATAAAAAGGTCAAAAAAGATTAAAAAAAAATATGAACCCCAAGAAAAGAAAAGACCATGAAAGTGAGCAAGTCAAAATGCCACTCCTAGTTACTTTTATGCAAAATAAATGATTGTGTGCAGCTTGTAATCTTTGCCACAATCCATGATAGTCAAAATGTTTAAGCTTGGCTATTTCATGTTTTCAATTTCATGTCTATAAATAGAGAATAAAGATCTGACCAAACAGTGTAATCTTGGCAGATGATTAGATTAGGTAGAGTGAATAAAAGGAGCTCAACTGTTTAATCTGAGCCCTTGGATGTAATAAGGTTAGACTTAGTTAGATTACTATTGTAAAAGAAAAGAAAAATGTTTTGATAAGGGTTTGCCAGCTTAAGTGCACCCTAATAAAGAGAAGTAAAAATGGTAGGGTGAGTAGATGGGTAAGTAGAAGAAAGGTTGCAGAAATTATGATGATTGTTACACAAAAAAGCATATTAATCATTCTCATCATGAAAGTTCCAAATGTAAATGGGAAATTGAGCATGTGTAAAACTTACAAAGGCAATTAATTAACTTCCCTCATTCACTTCACTTTTTACTTAACTAATTTCCCACAATAAGTTTTAAGTACCCAAAATCTTAAGTCAAAGGGGCTCAGAGCATTTCTCTGACTTCTGAAGGGACCGGACCCTCGACCTAATGACTTATAGATCTTAAGTACTAAAAATACCCTCATAAACATTTTCCCCCCTTCACTTCCCCTCATTTTCCCTAAATAAACCCCTTTTCCTAAAGGATAAAACTCTATTTTCCTTGGAAAAGCAATTACCCCCATGTAAACCCATTTTTTCTAAAAAACCCAAAAAAACACTTTTTAGCCTAAGTTATAATGTATGTATGTGAAAAGAAAAGAAAACACAAAAACACATTATGCTTAGCACAATTCATTCTCCACCATTTTCATATTAATTTCTAACTTTATATATAGTAATTCCTATAAAATACCCTCTCCCATATGTATTTATTAAATCCCTTTAATTTAAATATCCCTAGACCTAGTTTGAAATATAAACTATACTATACCTAAACCTCGACAAATGACATAATTAATCAATCTGCGATTAATTAAAGTCAAACCATCTGCCAATCAAATCTCGCCCGATACATTAACCTTCACCTTAATCCCAAATTAAATTGAAACCACCGTGTTTTAATGCCTGCTGGGCCCCCTATTACCTTCCATGCAACTTCATTGACCGATCACCACACGATCTCCCCCCTCCACATCTGACGACCCACATTGATTTCGGAAGGGCCCAAAACCTGAACATTACCCGCCCGAAATGGGTTGTTTTCCGTTGGGCCCCTGATGCAACGTGGCACTCGATGAATGGAATCAGGCAGCCTGCCCCCAAAACCACCTAGTGCCCAAAAGCGGTGCAAAGAAAACCACATACCACCGCCCGCTACACGACAAACTGTCTACTGTTCACTCTACGCCAAAATTTAAACAAATCAAACATTTACCCGTTTAAACACAAAAACCCTAGTGTTACTTTTTTTTGCTTGTTTGTGCAATAAAACCTTGTGTAACCCTTCCACACCACCTAAAGCCTCTGCTAACCAATTCAAACATGGTTTACCTCCTGAAATCACTTTGGACTCACTCCATAGACCTATAAAGCTCGATAAAGCCATTAATGACCCTCCCTGTCAACCCAATGTTTTCCTAATAGTTTGTTTTGTTTTACAGGCGATCAAAAGACCGTAGCCTTGGATAAACAGTCTTAATACTAGTCATAAGACCTGTTTACTCCGAGATTGTTATCAAATCTATTCAAACAGAGATGGAAAATAAAACATACAGTTAAAATACAAGCAAAGGAAACATGAAATTAAATGATTTACTACTGAAATAGATAGTAAAAACCTAAAATATACAGTGAAGATAACAGGACAAAGTAAAGAATAGTCAAAGTGTATCAGGGTTAAAGAGTATCAGATTGAAGACCAATTCAAGTAAAGCAGCTAGCATGAAGACAAATAGCAAGGAAGACAGTTACAAAGCACACAGATTCATGTGAAAGTGAAGATAGATGAAAAAACAAGCGGTAAAAGTAAACAATAAACAGTAAAAGTAAACATGGAGGCAGTAAAGGTCAAACAGAGATGAAAACACTTTCACCAGCAAAAATGAAGTATATCCAAAGTAAAAGTGAAAAACAGTTAAAAGAAGTTTAAGGTTAAAAGATGAAATCAGAGCAGAAATGGTACATTCTTCAGAAATTTCCTATTTAAGTCATAGTTTTGCAAAAACTATTGTAGCCAATACAAGATGCATTTGGAGAAATTGAAGGAGGTTTGTGTTTCTAACATGCCAATCTACAAAAACCTATCTCACATTTTAAACAAGTATTACCAAAAGTGAGATAAGTGCATGTATTCACAACCTATTTTTCGGACACTGCAAAGTTGTATTTTTGACATCATTTTTCAGAGAATATTGTGAACATTTGGTGCTGAATTTTGGGAAACAGAGAACGGTTTATCTCCAAAACATACTTATCTATAATAACCTCTTTCACTTTTTACATATCTATCTTGTATTGAGATATAAAAAGGTATCAATGGACCTTAATCTTGCAGAATTGTTGGAGCAGAATGGACAAAGAAAGGATGTAATTAGTGATTGGGATGCCTCATCATCAATTAAGAGCTGCTATCAAATTTGAATTTCTCTTCTTTGCCACCATAAATCCATAAAATTAGTTCCAAATAGATTCATTAGTTTTGAATGTCCTTTATTTAAGTTCTATTAATGTAAAATAATTTGAGATATTTGTAAAACCAATCTTGATATTTTTTCAAGATATTTCAATTTAGAATTTGCATAAATACTTCTTCAGTTGAAGTATTTTGTGTGGATTCAAAGACATTTTTGTAGACATTTTCCTATCAAGTTAAAGTGCTATTGTATCAAGACTAGATTGGCTTGCTGGATCAAGGAATAAAGTAAAGACATTTCACAGGATTCTTGTGTAAAGCGGAAATCAAATAAGTATTTTCTCTCATTTGTATTATTGTTTTTCTTTTTGTTTATTAATAATAATATTTGTTTCTATGAAATCTGAATGGTAAAATAAGAATGATATTTCAGAACTTTCTTTAATGCACTCTGTCTTGACTGTTTACATTCTTAATGTTTTCTACTAAACTATCTTAGTTAGGGAATCCTTAAATGCTTCCTTACTTCCGTAGTTTCCCCCTCGGTCTATAGTAAAGGATTCTTAGTTGGACTTTGCTCATGATCACTTCTTGCTCTTCATCTTGATCCCAATCTAAGGATTCTTCATTGCCCTTTCACCCTAGTTAGGACTATCTCATCCATTGAACCTGAAGATTTGCCTTTTGCTTTGCTAGCTTGCCCTGTGAACACTCCCTTTAGTGATCTGGTCCAGTTAAGCTATCCTTTTCTTGACTCCATAGCCCAATGGCTTGAAGAAGCTAGCTCTATCCATCTGTTCCTATAATTCCACCACCCAACTTCAATTTCAAAATCAAAATCCCATGAGCACTAAGAACTAGCCTAAAATCCCATAAAAAACAAAGTTAAATCATAAAGAGAGAGCCCTCTCTAGACTTAGGTTGGCTAGAGCCTAAGCCTAAAAGATTGGTTTGTGGTTACCTCAGAAATTTCTTTCTTTAACCTTGAGAAAATTTTGAGTGATAACAAAAGGGAGAGATGATTTTGGCTGATCAATATCGGGAGGAGGGCAAGAAGTAGTTCTCAATGTTCTCTATTCAATAGTTTGCATTTGGATATGTCTAGGACAACGATTAGAAGTAGCCTCTTGAGGAAGTGGAGGCTTATTTTTCATTCTACATGAATGATGGGGAGGGGGATTTTTTTCTTCCACATTGGGCAATAAATTTTATTAACACAAAAAGAAATAAATAAAAAATAGGGTAATCTAGGCATAAAGGATTACCAAGCAACCATGAACTGCAATATACACCTTGGCAAACCAAGGACTTAACATACGACAACCAATCTCCCCAAATGTTGTGTTCAGTGTATCACGATATACAAGGTGGCAGACTCAGTTACCTATGGATGGATAGAAACCTATTGGGGACTCCAAAAATATACGCAATGGTACATGGGAGTGCAGTCTATAGTAGTGTTGTACAATGCGCAACCATTAGATGAGATCATTCCCATATAATTTATGTGCATGGAGCGCTACCAATATACCCAAAGGTACGTGGAGTATGGCCCTATACACTCTCATACATGGAACAAGATTTCACCCTTGAGATGCAACGCTGGAAAACAACAACAATTCCTACATTAAACGATGTTGGAACATGTCTCTAGCCTATACCTCTAAATGTTTGCGTTAATGTTATAAATGCTCCTTAGGTTGATTCAATAATTTATTATATTTATATTTTATTATGTTTTAGTTTTAGAGCTCACCACAAATGTTACCTGAATATCCTAAAATGCAAATCTAGCATGAGAAAATATAAATCCTTTCTCTTTCAATTAAAATCTAGCTAAGGAAGGGAAGAAACAATCAATATGTAGCACAAAATGTGCAGCAAACAAGATGCAATATGCAATTTCATTTCTGATGCGACTGTTCCTATAATAATGTACATGCAAAACCCTAAATACCGATGCAAAATTTTTCTTTTTACCATGCTTTATTTTCGAAATGGAGAAAACTAAGATGCAAATGTTCAATTACTAATTCAATTACAGTTTTTAGAACAAGGAATAAAATAACAATTCATCCAAGCAACCATCAACTAAACGAACAATCACAAATATAGAATCTTCTTGTTGTTCATAAGGAACGAATCGTTCTTCATAACACATACATTTCTTATTTACTCTATTTATCCATTTCTTTGGGTTTATCCTAGACCATATATGTGGGGATAAATTGTATCGGTCAAAACATCTCAACCATTATTTCCAGTCATTCTCTTTCAGATCTTGTGGTTTTTCATGTTACAATATTCTTTGTATATCTAAAAATTCTTTGATTGACCAAATGATAAGAACAAATAAAAATCAAAACCAATTCTTACCAAAGGAAAAAAACACAAATGCAAACCAAATGGAGGCTTTAGAGAGACCACAAGACACTAAAGACTTGGGGAAGTTCAACTGGAAGTAGGCTGACCAAATATAGGCTCAAGAACCAAGGAAAAATTCATGCAAAAATAGGGGACAACGCTGGTGCAAAAGAGGCACTAGTGCATTGCAGCATTGGTGCATACTGGGATAAGGTGAGGTGCAATGCTTTTTCAAAGGCACAAGGGGTGTGTTAGGCCTGGGAAAGATGATTCTGACACAAAAATTGCAAAAAATACAATGAAATCATTTCTTAGGTCTGTTCTTGTTTGGATGATACCACAAAGGTCTGTCAAGGAGGTAATCAAACACAATGGACAAGGAAACCACCAAGGAAATACTCTATTCCCCACTATGGTAACCAATTTGTTATACGAGATTTACGATTGCAGACAAAAGTATCTCCTCTAGGTCAATGACTAACCTAGAACAAAAGAGAGACAAGGAACACAATGCTTTTCCTTAAATTAAATAGATGACAGAGTGAGGCCTACTTGGAATCCTTTACACACTTCACTCGTTCTTTAGCTTGGAAGCTCCAATTCCAGCTTTGATTGCCAAGATTAGGACCTGCAAAGTTAGATAACACAAGCCAAGAAACTACGAGATCTATGCAGTATCATATAAGTAATTCATTCAATAGATCAACATGGTATTTTATTTGTGAAGTAACAACATCACATATACGAAAAACAATGAATTCTTTTAATTAATATAAATGGAAGGAGATTACAACCATAAGTAGCAGTTGATCTTGTATAAGAGCTCCTCCAAGTTGTTGATTTGTCATTTCCTTGTCATAGTATCCACCTCTAATCACCCTAAATGGATGAGATGATAACCACTCACTACAACAAAATAAGGGAAGAAACACTCTCCAAAATCTAACCCTCAACCACATAGAAGGGTGGGAATATATAGAGAAGTAAGGTAAGTTGGGAGTTCTTATACAATTACCAATCTAGGATAAGAGATCCACCTTTGATGGAGGGATAAGATCAAAGGATAAGTGGTTAAAACTCCAATGTATGGAAGGATAGGATTTGAATGTTTTATCCAAGGTAATTAGTTGAAACAACTTTTGGAAACTCCTAGAAGGGGAAGCTTCCGGAATCCCAATCATTCTCCTGGATTTCTAAAACCAACGTAGGTGAAAATGGGAACAACCTGCTAATGACCAACCCCAGTAGGCCTATAGGGAGCGTTGGTAGTCAAACTGGCTCAGATGATGTAGTCTAGGGCTAAAATTCTAGGAATGAAAAGGTACATTCTTAGGGATTTGTGCAAGATGGTAAAAAGAGGGAATAGGAAGTTGATTGATCCCATTAGGAGGCTTGCTGATCGAATGTGACGAAATGGCCTACAACAACAACCAACACAAACCATGAACTCTTTGTAGCAAAACCATGGTAAGAATACTAGCAACCATCATGCTTTGCATAAACATGTACAACATAATCATTTGAAATTAGCAACACAAATAGCAAGAAATAGTGACAAAAACATATAGATCCTCATCATCAGTAAATAGTATATCATTAATTAGACTCAATATCATAGCAACATATTCATGTAGCATCAACTCTCATTCCAGGAAACAAATTAGTAAGCAACAAAAGCACCACTGGTAGTAAATAAGACAATACAAAAACAATCTCTCCAATGCCATCGATGGTGTTGCAAAATAAGTAGTCCACCTGAGAAGCAATCTAAGCAATAATGGCAACAACATAATATTTTTTATAAGGAACTGCTAGCAACTCATCAAATCCTTGACTTCATGCTATAAAGATTAACACACACTCTCCTTGAACAATGAGATCAAAATTCCCAAACAATAGACGCATTAGAACCAAACCATCATAGGAAATGACATACTCCCATGAGACTCATTTAGTAGAAAACTCTCTTCAGGCATCAACAATAACATACAAAATACATCTAGGTATATAAGGCATGAATGACAATATATACACTCTAGATGTGCCAACTCCAATACACTATTGTTTGATATCCATAACAATCTCACATGCATGATAATACATTAGGTAAATGTGATCTAGCAATATAAGTAATAGAAATATACCAACTATGCCATGCAAGCATACTAACACATATGAATCTCTACAAGATATTCACAACAAAACCTATGTCAAATAGATGCATAACAAACTTCCCCATAGTGAACAAAATGCAAAACATTTGTTGGTCCATTGGAAGAAAAAGTTATCCCACTCAATATGTGCTCTTCCTTTACTCCTTCACATGCTTCTCTTTCAAGAGTACATGCTTTAAAACCTGATCACAAAACTCTAAGCAACTTCTCCATTAGTAGCATAAATTATTATAACACGCTTTTGGTCAAATACATGGCTTCCATGTCCTTAAAAATATCATAAAAATAAGCATACAACTACTCCATAGCTGTCCTCAAATATATATGTTGCTGATGCAATTGCTGAAAAACTGTAATAAGGATAAAATTTAAAATAGAAACAATACTTCAAACCTCATGTAGCTACCCCTAAGCACATGCATCACCTTCCTAATTTGCAGATTTGTCTTCATAGAATATCCCTAATATCGATGCACCTCCAATGGTCTACATGTAACTCAAGATGCAACCATATGCTCCACTCAAGACCATGCAAGCATCAATTTTTGATGGGGGTATATTGTTGCTCCTTTCTCTTCCAAGATTTGATACGTTGATCTTTGGCATGTGCATCACCTTCTTTCTTCTTGTGTGGTTAACCTTGCATGACATTATCCCTTTGACTGGATCACCTATAACACATGGGAAACTTGCAATCTTTGGCCTTATGGACAATATTGTGACACACATAACACCTTATGTGACCAAGGAACAAAGGAATAAACCCATATCTTTTAGTGATTTGTTTTCTATTCTTTTCATATTCCCTACAACCAATAGCGATATGGAAAAAACCATTGTATGAGAAACAATAACCATAAAAAGGACTATTATACCTAACTACAGTTGATTTTCATGATAGGTAATGTCTTCCTTGACTTATTTCCTAAGGATGCTTTCCATCCAACTAATTTTTCTACTACAAGCTTCTAAAATCTACTACAACATGTCCAAGTTTCTCATAGTTGAAGCATACGATATCTCACAAGGGTGAAAATGATATTCTAGGTGAAGATACTTTCCTTGGAATGTTATTTTTCTCATTCTTTGATAGTGTTAGCTTTGTTATTGGGTTTCTTTCTTTTTTCTCTAACTACTAGTACCATCTATTACTTAGGGATTTTTTAGTGCTACTTCTGAACTAGTTTCTCCTTTGTGTAGGCCAAGATTTGATTTGACTGAAGTAGAATTTTGGGTGCTTCTTTCCTATCATAGCTAGGAGTTTTTCTTCTCTAGTTCACTTCTCAATGAAACTACTCCATGCTCCAGCCTTTGACACATATCTTCTTTCTCCTTATACTGCTTCCTCATTCCTTGTTTAATTTTCCTTCCTTCTTTCAATTGGGTTTTCAATTCATAAATTTCTTCCTTGAAATTTCTCTCTTTCTTCAAGTATTTGAAGAAATTTCTTCATATATTTATTTTCAAGTGATAGCCTTTGTATTACACCCAATGTTGAGATAATCTAAATGTGATCTTCAACTGATCTCCCCTTTTCTCCACCATTAAGATTTTCTAAATCTTATTTCTCTCCAAAAGGATTACCTTTACTTTTACTCGAAAGATCAATCTCAGTGGATTGGTTATCACCTTATAACCCATCAATCCCAAGAGCATCATCATCACTACATGTGCAAGCAAATGGGAAATTAGATGTAAGAGGACCGTCACGACTATCATCACCATTCTTGACTAGCAAAAAGTAGGGTTCTTTTGAACCTTATTTTTTTCTAATTTGTTTGCTACTCTTCTTCCTTTGAGACATCTTATTCATGTTCTTGGCCATGGTCCATGATGTACTTCTGAGAGGTTAAGATTCACTGGAGAGAACCTACTATAATACCACTTGTTGGAAATGTCACTACTGACAGGGGGTGTGAATCAATAGTGATAACACTAAAAAAAAATTCACTAATTAATTAATCATTTAAACACTTACAATATGAAACACATAAGGAGATATTAGAGCATCAAAACATAAACAAATAACCATAAAAATAATCAACACATGAGACACCAACGTTTTTTGGTAGAAACCTTGAAGGGACAAAAACTACCCACTATTGTTGTGCTGCTTCTCATTCTCTTATTATTATATCATAAAATATTTTACATATTTCAGCTAAAATCCACTAGCTATGGGCCACTACCCCTTTGATAGTACTGTTGTCCACCACCAGCTAGGAAGTATCTACTCACATGACTTTACAAGCCACCACCTGCTGGAATCCACCACTCCTAATAAGCCTTGCCCATCCACCACTAGATGGAGATACTACTCCCAATATATTGTTCTTCTAGCCACCACTAGCAAGGATAAACAACCCCTTTCTTATTCAGACACTATTGAATGGAGGACCCAACCTCCTCAAACTCTTGGAGTCACGCTTTCATTCATTTTCAAATTGGACTCCAAGGAGAACTACACAACTCAACAACAACACATCTGTTCTCTACAAAATGATAAATCCGTCTAAGAAAAAAATATTCATACAAAACAATATTTTGATGAATGCATTAACAACTACCATACATAAAATGATCTTCAATCATTTTGTACTCCATCTCCTCACTTTCTGCATAAGATGTTGGTTGAAACATGTTTCTCCTACCCTTTGCAAGTCTTGCAAATTTCTTTATATTTTTTGCATGATGTTCCTCACAACTTTCACACTCTTCTCTTCTCTCACACTTACTCAACCAACAATATAATCAACCTCAATTCCTCAAATAAATATCCAATATATAATTTGCTGGAATGATTGAAACAATAACTGAAATCAGAGTATTTGGGATCTAATCATCTTTGTTCAAACACTCTTAATTGGTCTGGTATTTTGACATTTCTCCTCCTTTACCTTAGCCTTCATGATATTCATTTAATTAGATATATTATCAACTTTAAATATCTACTAGATATCTTTCTCGAACTCTTTGACCAATTACCAAGTGAAATTACCATAGGAAATGCCCCTACAAATGACTGGAATGCATAAAAAATATAAGAGAAACCACCTACATAGTGTAATTCTCTTCTTCCTTTTAGGAGCTACATTATAACACACCCTATGAGACTAATAACCATCATTATAAAGCCAGTTGTCCCCATGTTACTTGCATTACCCCTTCCAAGCCTCCTTTCTTCCATCTACGTAGCTTAAGGATTTCCAAAACCTGTCTAGTTGTCTCCAAAATCTATCCATCATTTATAAAAACCTCTCTAAGCATATCGAATTCTTGTCTAGGCATCACCACACCAACATAAGACTCCACATTTCCAGGTATCTTTGTATCCTCCTACAACTCTACTACCAATCACCAAGAGTGTGATACTATCCATGTTGACATCATCATAAGATAAATAGTGCTAAGTGTATGTTGACATCAATGTCAACACTACAATTCTGACATAAATCTTAATGTTTTCTACGAGGGTTAGTTACTGGATGGAGTAGTGATTATAGATCCCTGGCCTAACCTCTCCTCACTTCTACTATTCTAGTGAAATTATCATTTGAAGATCAAGTAAATTCCTTTTCATTACTTAATGTATATGGTTTGTACGCTAATAGAGAGTCGTATTGGGAAGGAATGGCTAACACAATATCCTTTTAGGATAAATTCACCATTGTAGGTGGAGACTTTAATTTCACATTCGGACTACAGGAAGTTTGGGGACAAAGCCCACAATTAGACCCGAAATATTGTTTTTTCTCTGATTTCACCATCAACAATCAACAATGTAAACTTTGCAATAGGAACTATAAAAATAGAATGAGAGCTCTAGCCAAAAACAAAAAACATGAAAAACAACGCAAAAATGAAAAGTGTGTATTCCAAAACGATGTTTTGTTTTTTTTAGGCTTAATTTTCAACTTTGTTTAAAAATGGTAGTAAAACCATTTTTTGTTCAAAATAAATGAAAAAACACACTAATGTTGTTGGTAGAATAACATTTTTCTTTTCCGGGTACAATTTCTACATTTTTTTAGTAAAAGCATTAAATATAAATTATGGGATCCGAAAAACATTAAAATTCCAACAATTTTCATTCATGTCGTTAAACATATAATAACATGACACTAAAAATTGCTAAAATTCTAATTGTTTTCAACCATAGCATTAAAGATAAAAAAAATATTGACAAATTTTCAACCATAGAATTAAAAAACTTTAAGTTTTCAACATATTTCAACCATGACATTATGAACAAATTATATGACTAAATTAATCAAAATATCAATACTTGTAGATTGAATGAAACATAAATTATTTCTCTAAGTTATTCTTGCATTGTGGATATTCTAAACAAATAAATTCATCATAATTAAAACATATAATCCAACAAACATAAAAATGACTCATAACTTCATGTAAGATCATATGGAAGTTAAAATATTTATTTCAAGTTACCATGCAAACATAATTTATATAAATTGTCTTAGACAATTATTCAAAATCACTCATATGTTCTTGCACACCATCAAAATTCACATATTTAGATGAATGATTAGATGCATATGAATATGTTCCATATTCTTCTCTTTCATCAACTAGTGCCCCATTTGAGTCAACATGCATGCCCACCATTTCAGGTTTCAAAAGTCTTCTAGATCTATGACTGGGTTCAACAAACTCCCATCTCAACATTGTTTCTTCTGGTAGCAACCTCTTCAGAATCTCTATCGTCCTGAAGAGAAAAGTTCCTCTCTTTGTTAAATTGAAGTCATAAACAAGTATGTCAACATCCTTCAATTTTAAGAGGTTTGTGCGGCAATGATTTATATTTGTACCCTATCTTTTTCTCTTTCCACCAATTTTTTTACCAATTACCATCTCTCGCTTATACACACCATTGAATGGGTGTGTATTTGTGGCATACCAATGTACTTCAACACTTGCAACGTATTCATTTTTTGTAATGACCTTTATAACCTTGGAAACCTAGAATGGATAGCCATGTGCATCTCCATCTACTAACACTGCAATCATGCAACCCTCCTTAATATCTTGTACTAAACCCCTGTAAAGGTATTCCATGGCTTCACATTTTGCATGAGATCTTCTGGAACCAATATACATTTCTCTTTCCTCTACATGTGAAGAATTAATAATACCTTGAGATTGTTGTTGTTCAATAATGTTTCTTTCCTCATGTTCATTTGACACATTTTGTGGCCAAATAAATGGAGTCTTCAAAAGTATATCTTCATTTGTTGATCTTGAAATGATATCACTCTGATTATTGAAAAAAGAATCCCACCAAACTGAATCAACAACATCAAAGTAATCATATGTATATCTAATAGATTTTTTAATTTCTTCTAGGCATTCAAAATAAATTATATCTCTCTTCTGCCTTCGTGCATTATGAACTTCAACAACTGATTGTAATAATAATATATTTGATGCAAAGATTGGATGATCTGGAATGAACTTCAAAAATTCCAATCTTGATGATGATGCCCATTCTGCATTAGTTGAATACTTGTTGCCCCATATTAGTGTTTTCCTATCAATTTTTTTGATACAAAATTGATGTTGGAAGTTAATGTCATTAAGTTGTTCAATGCATTTCTCCTCACCATGTGATCCTAGAATAAACCTTCACATGTCAATGTTTCTTCCAACACATGAAAAATAGGCTCTTGCATGTACGATTTCTTCATACATTCAATTAATTATGGCAAGCTCCCAACACCGTTCTTCCTCAATGTTACTGAAAAGTGACTAAACATCTAATCAATATGGTCATGAGTGTGCCCAACAAGAAGGAAACCAACATTTACCTTCTGAAAAATTCTCAATTCAACAAACATGTTTAGATATCCAAAAAAAATATGATTTTTCTTTTCACGACAAGTCTTGTCCAGTCGTAAATATAAACTTCAGGAAGATTACTAGATCAATGAGAAAGCACATCATGAATTATGGTTATTGTTAGATTTGCATCATTATGAATATTTGGAGCTATGAAGTAAACCCTTGGCAATATTTTCCCATTGAATATCATATAACCGATCAAGTGAAACTGAATAAAATTTCCCTCTTGTAAATTTTTGGGTGTGTGAAAAAAATGTGGTAGAAGTGTTTTCTTCTGGTCCATACCATCAATTATCAAACCCAAATATTTATTTGGATTATCATAACACTTTGTCGATTCTTGTACAGATTTTTCCTTTCACTTCTTTATTGTTCGCAATGCTCTTGGAGTTCTTTGACAATGGAATATACACATAACATAAAAGAAACCTATTAATAAATACATTTTCATAGTTGATGACTATAAAATTTTAAAAAATAATGTTATGAATGCTTACCTCTTTCTTCCCCTTGACATTTATCCCTTTTTTATTTAAGAGAAGCACATGTATTTCAAACCCCCATTCTTGTCTTCTTAAGAATACAGACATTGTTGAATTCTTTCCTCCATATCTTCGCAAAATATTGATATGTAATAAAACTACCATTTCCTTCAACACCTTCTGCATATTCTTTGTATAAGTTGTATATTTCTCGTCTTGATAAATTATCTATAATATGTATTGTGTCTCTATTTTGCATACACTCTCCATGCTTTGAAAAGAATTTTGCATCCATGTCATTGCAATATTTGCTAATGGCCCAAACTCTCGTTTATGACGTACTTCTGAATACAATGTGGGATATTTTTCCAAATTTTCTTGGATTCTTGAAATACGAAAGTTACCAATTAAATGAAACATTTTGAAAGGCTTTGTACAGAGCAATAAAGGCCCAATATGATAATCATAACCTAACAATGTAGATTGCATGCACCCCACTAAATATAAATTTTGCATGCTTTTATTCCTTGACAAATATCTCTTCCTTTTCTCCAGTGCAAACTTGAAATCCATATGTTTCAAGCAATCCTTTTGGAAACATTCGCTTGAAATGAGAACACTGATATAACTTCTTCTCGTGAGATATTCTGCTCTACCCCTTGTATAACTAGAACATCTTGGATTGATACGAAAATGTCTACTCCTACTCCTAGATACAATATTTGTTGGCAACATCTCCATCCTTTCATCATCCTATGTATAAGAATTTTCATCATCATTACGAGGAATATTATCCTCACTATGATCATTTTGAACATAATTAGGAAATTCATCATCGTCATTGTTTGAAAAATATTCATTACCATCCTCGGTTGCAAGAAATATTTCACTACCATCATCAATGCTTTTGAAATACTGACTTGGAGGATATTATTCATCATCTTCATCCTCCCCTTCATCAGTGCTACCCTCATAGTCCTTAGAATTAGGATTAAGTGGAAAATGAGACTCTCTATTTACTAGGCATTCTTCATCCTATGCTTTGTCAGTGCTTCTTTCATATTCCTTAGCATTAGGACTAAGTGGAAAATGTGACTCTCTATTTACTGGAAATTATTCATCCTACCCTTCATTGTTGCTCTCATCATCCTTAGGGTTAGGACAAAGTGGAAAATGTGACTCTCTATTTACTGAAAATTCTTCATCTCGCCCTTCGTCACTTCTACTCTCATAGTCCTTATTAGGACTAAGTGGAAAATGTGACTCTCTATTTATAGGAAATTCTTCATCCTGCCCTTCGTCACTACTACTCTCATAGTCCTTAGGATTAGGGCTAAGTTGAAAATGTGACTCTCATTTTATTGGAAATACTTCATCCTCGCCTTCATCACTCCTGCTCTCATAGTCTATAAGATTAGGACTAAGTGGAAAATGTGACTCTATTTTTTTGAAATTCTTCATCCTTCCTTTCATTAGTGTTTCTCTCATAGTCCTTAGGATTAGGACTAAGTGGAAGATTGGACTCTCTATTCAGAGTCAAAGAATTTTTGTTATATTCATCAATATAAATAGAGTTGTTACGCGACGAAAATGTTGATACTTCACAAAGAGAAACTTCACTATCAAAGGAATCCATGACTCTCAAACAAAAGATGTTGAATGATACAAATTCACTCTCTCCCAATGATAATATATATCTTAAAGAATGAAAATTTCCCTCCAAAGTTCCCCCCAAAAAAATTTCGCCGAAAATTTTCCCTCCAAAAATTTCATTTGAAGTATTTCCCTCCAAAATTTTCTTCTAGAATTTATTTGAAAAAATTCTACTAAAATTTTCTCTTGAAAATTTTGACCCTAATTTCCATTCAAATTTTCCACACAATTTTCGTTTAATACATTCCTTCAAAATTAAACTAAATCTTTTACTTAAATTATATAACATTTACTAGATAATTGATTTTTTTATTCATTTTTTTATTATATCTTTTATCCCACATGTAACATAAATTAGTGTATCGTCATAATATTAACTATATATTAAGTTTTTCTAATTTTATTTTTAATACCACATTCAAGAAGTGATAAAACAATTCCATAATTTCCGCTATATAATAACTTTTGTTATCATTATTCTCCACATCACATCAGGACTTCTCGAGGTTTCGTTAAAACGATTTGAGCGATTTTGTGGAGCAGCTAGAATGTCATTGAAAACACATTAAATGGGAGATTGTCACATTTCAAAGGTTAGTTTCCCTTCTACTTCGACCATTCAACGAGGAATTTGGGGAAAATAGTTTGTTATATTCCGACAAATCATTTTTTTAAATTTATTTTCTTTTTCTTGGGGGCCAGCTCAATTTATTAATTTGAAATTTAGGAAATTGTTGAAACAAGGTATGCTTAAGTTCAATTCCCACTAAGTGCAGGTCTTAAGCCCACATAGGTTTATTAGTAGTTATGCACCAGTTGGGTTGTTAGGTTCATCCAGGATACTAGACAAAAAACCCATTCCATTAATTTTTTTAACATTTAATTAACGAAATATAGATTCTTTTTCAAAATAAAAAATAAAATAAAAAATTCACATGGGCCAGGCTCGCCTGAAAACCCTCTATTAGGAAGGGGGGCACTGTGTCACCAGTGGGCAAGATAAACCGAGTTGTGGATGTGTCTATTTTTCTGCAGGTGGGAACGCCCAAATCCGGAGGCGCCTACCCAGGGCACAATGCCCTCTTGACAGGTAGGGGGCCTCGTTTCCCTAAGTGGGCACACCCAACGACGACAAAACAACCCCCTGGTAGGCATGGGAGTTCTACGGGCATACCTGGCACATCTGTGTTGCCACGGTTGGGCATGTCCATGATCGGGCACGTTCGTCCGGTGCACAACACTCCCCTGGCATGCAAGGGGTCGATTCTCATAATCGACCCCCTACCTACTAGGGGGCCACTGTGCCCCGGGTGTGCGCGCCCATTGGTGGCATAACGACCCCTTAGTAGGCAGGGGGGCTGGGGGAAAATGTCAAAAAAAAATTGAAGGAATAGGCTTTTATTTGGTATCCTAGATGAACCTAACATCCCACTTGACATGGGCGCCACTGTGCATGTTTCTAGTGTTTTTTAGTTTTTAGTTTTTTGTTTCTTTACTTAAGATATGTTTTTTTTGTAAGTTATATCTATATCTATATATATATATATATATATATATATATATATATATATATATATATATATATATATATATATTGCAGGAAAATGGCATCAAGGAAAGTTTTTGTGAATTTTTTTGGACTAAAGACAACAATAACATCATCTAGAATTGTAAGTGGACCCTAAAATAATATTATTAAATGAACGTGACTAGATTTAATGACTAAAAATCTAGAAAGTGGCTCCTCAAAGGAAAATAAGTTGATTTCATACTGGAAGAAATCACAAGAAGTGAAGCGTACAAAATTTGCATGGTTTGTGAAATATAGAGAAGGCGAAGAAGATCTACAGATATATCTATATGCTGGTATGATTTATGATGGTGGAAGTTATGAGGTGTTGGGAAAAGTACTAGAAATATGTTTGATGTTGGATAATGAAGTTGTTTATGTACTTACAAAACTGTCGAAGTCACATGAGAAGATTAGATATCATTTTGTGTTGTTGATGTATGACACGGTGGAAGATTCTAAAATGAGATGTAAACAAAATGTAAATGACATTGAACAAAAGATCATAAGTATTCTTATTTATATTTATGTGTTTTGCGTTATTTTAATTGTATCATTATATTTTTTATAACTTAGTTATTATTGATATATTGTATTTTGTTTGACAGAATTTTATTGAGGATCTTTAATTTATGTTGGGTGGAATTTATTTTATAGAGTAGGATATTATGAATGTTGTTGGAAGTTTCCACCTAGGGTGAGAAGAAGATATGAGAAAAAAGAAAAGGAAAAAGTACTTCATGATGCTACAAGACTACATACAAGGGATCAACAAAGAATTCCTATAGTGGATCAATCTAGTAAAGCTAGACATGTTACTTTTGAAGATGAGGAAGTTGAAGCTGAAGAATATGTTTCCATTACTGAGGATGAGATTAGAATTGATGTTAGAAAGGAGAAGAGCCATAAAATACCAAAAACAAAAATGCCCAAGAATGTCTCCCTTCTAGTTGATGATGAGGAGATTTCTTATGTAGAAGAAAATATGATAACCAATAGGAGGAAGAAATTAAAAGTTGATCATTCTGAAAAAATCATGGCTAGCAGTGAAGATCCTAGTGAAAAATCAAAAGGAAGTAGGGAAATAATTACACCAAGAGCTAATTTAGAGGATGGCATTATTAAAACAAAACAAAATTCCATTCGACATCAGTTGATGAAGACAAACTTAATTGAGGGCAGTCGTACATTTCAACTTAATGTCAGCCAAATCTATAAGCCAAATGAAGGACAATTTAAATATCAAATTAGAAAGCCACACCACTTTCATGTTCACAACTTGAAAACATTGATGAGGTACAATCCATATGCACATGTGGTTTATTATGTGCTTCTTGTTGATCCAATTCAAGTTTCCAACAAAGAATCATTTGATAAGTCAAGATGTTTTGAATATAAATATTATGTACTTGGGGGGAACCATTTTGTAGAAGCTCAAAGGCAATTGATGGAGGAATATCCCAATAACCCATGTTTTGAAACAATGAAATGTATCATTTATGCTTGTTTAACAGATACAAAAGAAAAGTTATTGGCATGAGATCATAATACATATAATGAGTATAATATTTCTATGAGTTTCATCCAAAGGGTTAGATTTATTCATAATGAATTTGAAGAAAAATGTGGTGGGAATAAGACAAATATTAGTCTAGCCTTTCAGAAGGAATTTTGTATGGAAATATGTTATCAAATTGAGGAAAAAATCAATTCAAAAGGTGGCAAAGTAAATTATGAAATATTCAGATGTATGGATAACATTTTCTAGTTGGAATTTAGAACTAGAGAGATATGGGAATTGATTAATGAGATTTTTGACATGTGGGAGAACATTGGCATAAAAAACCAGAAGGTCAAAATGTCTAAACCATTGATATGTACCAGCAGTAAATCAGGTCCTGAAATGAAGCTCCTTCTAGAAAATATGACTATCACACATTGGAGAGCATTGCAAGGGGTGAAGGATAAAAATATTGTCAAAAAAATATTATCTCGTGTGAAGTCAGGTGAATTATCATTGGATGAAATGTGTGATGAATTTTAAAGTAATTTTGTTGAATTATTTTTACTTATTTATGGATTATAAGTTTATTTTAAATATAACATATTGTTGTTGGTATTATTTGTTATACATATCATTATATTAACATTTTTTTACTTTATTTATTCAGTCACAAGGTTTATATGAGAATACAAGAACAAATGGTTAAATTGTTAAATGAAGATAGTTGGGATGCTTTTGTACGCAACTACATAGATTCAAGTTCTACATCAACACTAAATGATTTTTATCTTGCATTTAAAAAGGTGTTTTGATTTATACGTTCATTTTTATTCATATGTATACTATTTTTATTTTATAACTTATACATATATTTGTTTATTTCATTAAAGATGAAGAAGGATTCAAATGGAGCACTAGATAGCTTCAGAAGCTTTATTGAAAAATTTAAGATGGAAAGGTTGAGAAAGAAATGTCTTAGTAATGTCGAACTTGATCCTAGTCTTACTCATTTTATTTGGAATGGGCTCTAGACTATCCAATACCAAATAATACAAGGTGATTATGAAAACATTATGAAACACATACCTAAAGCGATTATTCCCTAGTTATTGCAGATATTCCTCATGGTTTCAATATCCCAAACACTAAATATGATAGTGACCCTTATACTTATCAAGATTTTAGTAAAGTGGTTGCGGTATTTATAGAATTCACAACATCACCATTTTGGAGATTTTTGACATTTCATTCAGACACATGATTTGCAATTAACAAGCTTCAAGGGAAAAGAAAACTCAAGGATGCAGCTTACACGGTAAGACATTGAAATTGGATGTTTGATTAGTGTTAAACAAATCATTTATGTAAAACTTAATTGAAATTTTATTATTTCATGTTATAGACAAAAGACAAATCTTATTGGTTTCGGAGATCAACCAATTATAAGTGATTGTGAGTTCATCCATATTGAATGTTGGACAAAAGATGATAGTTATAAGCCTATGCTTCTGAATTAGGTAGATGGAAAGAGTCATGGCCAAGTAATGGTTCATAATGTTATTGTAAAAAAAAAAACATATGAAGATAAAGAAGCAAAAGGAGATATAGTTAACATTTATCAAAAACCACAATCATTGATTAACTGTCTTATAGATTTATTTTAAATGAAAAAGATTGGGTTTTGGATTTATTCTCAGGCTCAGGTAAGTTTTATTATATAAAATTGAAATTAAATATTTTCTTTTTTAATTTTTATGTGTTTATACTAATTTACTTATTTATTTATTTTGTACTTGATAATTAGTTACAACACTAGCATGTTGCCTACAAAAAAGAAGAATTTTCTTTTCCATTGAAAAAGGGCCAGTACAATGCAAATTTATTCAGCAAAAAAGTAATGTTGTTCAATTTTTTCCAGATGTAATACAAGAAGTTGGTTTGAAGAAAAGGGATTTTAATGAATCACATGTGGAAAAAAAGGCAAAGGAACCTCAGCCACCATTTGATGGAATGATTGGAAAGGCATACATTGGGAGATTCACAGACATCAAAGATCCATAAGAAAAAGAAAATGACCAAACTGAAGCAGAAAATATTATGGAAGAAGGCAATGATGAAACTCTAGAAGATGAAGACTATAGATTACGTTATATTATTGATTAAATTTAAGTTATGCTTGGAAATCAAGCTCATTTTTTGTAACTATTAAATAGTTATACTTGTAAGGTTTTGACTTTGAGATTTTATGAGAAGAATAAGTATTCAATTATTGTTCTTATATGTTTAATATTTTTATTATGTGATTTTCATTTTAATTTTTATGTGAATCATTATTTTTTGAAAAAAAAAACTATGATTATTATTATTTTTTGACATGAAATTCATAAAAATTGTTATTTTTAAAACGTTTTTTTGTTAATTTTTTCCTATAAAGATAATTTATCTGACATTTCTTTTTTAGCAAAAAAGTCTCAAAGTGTGTATTTTTACGTCAAATGTTAAAAATTATTGTTTTCTAGGACAATTTTTTGATGTGCACCAAAATATTAATTAACGATATATAAGTCTATAAAAGATCAAAACTTTAAAATATCGACCTTTCTTTTTAACTATGTAAAAGAACAAAGATCTCACTACAAAAAAAAAAGAAAAGAAAAACAAAAAAATACAAACTTGAAAAACACTTAAAAAATATGTCAGGGAAGAAGAAGAAGATGACTACTTCAAAAATTGTTAAATTTAGAAAATAATTATCCACACTTAATACATTAGAAAATTTAAAGTCAAAAAATAAGTCTTCTAAAAAAAGGGGTTGACGTTGCATCAACACTTTTCAAAATCAGCATGAAAATCACTAACATTTTAAAAATAATGTTTATACTTGATACATAAGAAAATTTAAAGTGTCAAAAATATGCTGAAAATATATATATATATATATATATATATATATATATATATATTCTGAATCAACACTTTTCAAAATCGGATGATTTTTTTGCTACCTCAAAAAAACGGGTACTCAGTACAATTCTCGTTTCATAGTTTACATTGTTAATCACTTATGGGATGTGGAGTCAACCAATATTACACCAACTTGGTCAACTGGGAACTTGGAGGGGATGGAGGTTTTTAAGCACCTCAACATTTTTCTAATATCAGAACAATTTATGAATTCTAAACTCGTATTCAAATCCATGGTGGGGACTCGAAGAGTCTCCAATCATCAACTAATTATTTTATAGGTCTCAACTATGAAAATCCTTCAAAGGATCCCATTCCACTTTCACTCTTATTTGCTCGAGGAGAATCATTCACTAGTGGCAGGCACCTGGAGACACCTAAGCCCCTCAACCTTATAATCCTATATGGAGAAATTTGCTAGCAATATGACTTCTATTAAGAAATATTCTAGGGAATGGACTAAGGGAATCAACCAAAAAAAAAAGATGAGGTTAATAGAACTAGAGTTGAGGATAGTAGAAAGCCTCATTACAATGGATCCAAACTCTCTAATGAAGGATCAATAGGAGATGATGAAAACCCTTGAGGTAGAGAGGCACGCCCTATTGCTATAATTAGAGGAAATATGGAAATTGAAAAGTCAGGCAATTCAGTTATCCTTAGGAGAGAACGACACTAGATTGTTCCATCACTATGTAAATGGAAGGAAGTAAATCAGTACCATCTAGAGCATCACAGGCTCATTGGGCGAACCACCAGTCTCCTTCAGGGACAAAGCAGATTAAGGAATTAGAGATTTCTAAAAGCTCTTTTTGGCTCCCTTGAGATGTCCTATTTAATATATTCTATAGGTTGTCTCAAAATTTCCCTGAGTTGTTAACAAGGAGATGACCGTTTTCATATATGAGGAAGTTTCTTAGTAGGAAATTTAGACAATGGTATCTTCAATATAGAGAGGTAAGAGTCATGGTTCCAATATATTCCCAATGGAATTTTATCTTGGTTTTTATGAACTATTAAAGCAACATCTAGCCAAGGTGGTGAGGGGATCTCAATCTTCCGGAAAATTTATTACCTCCTTCAATTCATCATTTTTAGCCTCATTTTAAAGTCATAGGAAGGCTCCTCGTATGTGGAATAAAGGCATATTTCTTGTTGCAATTTGACTTATAAAAATATTTCCAAAATCATTGTAGGAAAAATCAAGTTAGTTCTCGTCTCTTTTATTTTAGAGGGACAATTTGGATTTTTTATCATAGAAACATCCTTGACATGGAATAAGTTGCACAAGAAATCCTTTATTAATTTAAGAAGGCCAACTTAAGGAAATCTATTATGAATCTTGACCCATTTAAAGGTTATGACAAGGTAAATTGTAATTTTCTACAACTCATTCTTATTTATTTAGGTGTTGATATTAATTTTTTCAATTGGATCATAGGGTGTATTTAAAATTCCTCCCATGTGGTTATAATAAATGGCTCTCCATCCTCCTTCTTCTCTGTCTCAAGAGGCATCTGCCATGGATTCCTCCTTTCACCCCTTCTTTTTTCTAATTGTTGCAATTACATTTAGTTGATTGATGGTTGAGTCCTAGGCAAGGGGATCTTTTGAAGGAGTAAATTTTTTAACTTAGTTGTGATTTTCCAACTTATGTTTGTGGATGATTTTCTAGCCTAATCCATTGCAAATTGCAAGGACCTTAATTCTTTGAAAATTACGTGTATCTATGATGTAGAGTAATAGGCATGGAGGTTAATAGACTCAAATCATGCATCATTTTTAACACCATATTTGAGAAGGTGGTGGAAAATATTTAAGATACCCTCCTATTTTATATGAAAGCCTTGGAAAAAGGCATAAAACATATGTGATTTTATTTTAAGCCAAATAGTCATCACATAGCTGATTGGACATGGTTGATTAGAACATTAGAAGGGTGCATTCAACAATGGTCAAATTGATTTCTGTCAAGAGGTGGTCATTTTGTCCTGGTAAAGGAAATTTTTAAAAGCATTCAAGTATACTGGAATTATATTATGGTTATCCCTAAAGGAATCCTTATCTAAATATAAAATGTGTGCTTAAGATTCCTTTAGATATGTTATGGTAATAAAAAAGCTTTTATCCTTGTTAAGCGACATCAAATCATGGCTCCAAAGGAGCTTGGAGGATGAGGGATTAAGGAGATCCATCTATTCGCTAAGGTGCTAGCAGTTAAAAAATTATGGAGGCTAACAAGGGAGTCATCCCTTTGGTATAAAGTCATGCAGGTTAAGTACTTCTCAAGTATTTCAATAGTAGATTGGTTTAGAGTGTCTTATAAGTCATATTCAGGTTCGATAGTATGGAAAGTTTTGGAAAAGGATTTTCCTTTGGTTGGTCACTAGATGGCAGGGAGAGTGGGGAATGGTAAGTCCATCAGACTTGGTTATGACCCCTGGTATGGTGAAAGAGAAAACTATAGGCTCTCTTCTCCCCTTATTCAAGAATTACAAAAACTAAATATTTTAACGTTAACTAGCGTCACCTCTCATCACCCATAGGTAAGCAGTCGGGGTGGTTGGACGACAATCATGGATTTAGGGTTATTAGTTAAGATGGAAGTATAATGTGACAACTTCATTGATATCCTAGCTGTGTCTTAGGTTCATCTTCATGAAGATATTAATTATTCACTATTTTGGAACAAGAACCCCCTATTAGGAGACTTCACAGCGAAGCTGGGGTACAACTCTTATTTCAAAAAACAATTTCCCGATGTAAGATCCTAATGGTGGAAAGTTCTTTAGAGGGTGAGGGCACCGCTATAATAAAATATATCTTCATGGTTAATATTCAATAAAAAAGCTCCTTAATTGGGACAAGCTTCAAAAAATGGGATGGTGTTGGCCAATTTGATGCACCCTATGTAAAATCCAAGAGGAGACGCATGAACACCTTTTTATGCATTGCAGGTATGTCAAGCGGATATGTAAATATATATGGGATGAATTGAAGCTAAATTATAGATGGATAGGACCTTCACTATTAGATGTATGTAGAATATGCTAGTGGGACAAAGAAATTGTGGCCTTCTCTGTTTTTTCTTGCCTGTTAATATTGCATGTATGGCAGGCCCAAAATCAAAGGTGTAGGAAATATTGTGGTGGTGGCACATTAATTCAAATCAGATTCTAATTATGGCAATTATATATTTTTGTTACCCATGGGTTTTTTTTTATGGAGCTAGCCAAGGACAGCTACCTCACTATGGAGTGGGGGTGATCCTCTATCTCAGTCAATCTCATTCAATCCATTATAGATATGCATTAGGAAGAGGATCAAACAACAAATCAGAATTTGTAGTCGTGTCAATGTTGCTATAATTGGCTAAGGAAAAAGGGGTTTAACACCTTCAAGTGATGGGAGACACAAGCCGATGATAGATTTGGAAAATAAAAAGCTTGAGGTGAGAGTTCTTGACATGGAGTCTATACTCTTTGATATCTATGAAGCTTCTAACTCCTTTGATCTCATTTATTTTTGTCATATTCTCAATTAACTAAATTCTAAAGCTGACTCTTTATCTAAATTAGCACTTTAACTACTTGTTGAGTCTGTTAATTGTCATGTTTTAATGGATGGGGAGCAGATCAAGTCCATGTGGACAACCTCTCCTACTAGAATTTGTTTCATAGTTTTAAAATGTTTAGTATGATCCCTCATTCTTCGAAATTTTTGTCTGTAAGTTAATCATGTGGTCTTTTAAGGCTAGAAGACATAGTCATGATGAAGACATTGAAGATTTTAAAGGATGGTATAGCTAGTACAGACGTATATATTTTTTCCTTATAATATATATATATATATATATATATATATATATATATATATATATATATATATATATATATATATAGATATATATATATATAAACTTCATTTATATCTCTATAAAAATAAAATAAAAGTAAATAATTTTATTTTTAATCATAAATAAAATAGTTTTCTATATATAGAGAGAAAGATATATTTTAATTACTTCATGCTTAATATGTTGTATATGTGCAATTTATTTAATTCTTAATATTTAGTTGATATGCGACATTTAAAAATTATTAATTACAAAACTTGACATGCAAATAAATACAATATTGAATATTGAAACTTGATAGATATATATATATATATATATATATATATATATATATATATATATATATGAAAGAAAAATAAAATATTTCTTATTTTATGGTAGGTTATTTTTAATAGTATGAGAGGGTTGTATAATTTCTTTAATGCTTCACGCTTAATATGGGATTCATATGTCGCAATTTAAAAAAATATTAATAACGAATATATGTAGAGAGAGACCATATTTTATGGATATTTTCTTTTTACTTCCCAATATAAGAGAGATGTGCTTTTATAAGTATGTTAATAACAAAACAAAAAAATGTAAGAAATTTAGCCATAAATATGTAACACCCTCCTCCCACATCTACCCAAGTAACCAAACAACCGAGGTAAACATGTGATGAGAAACTAATATGATTGGATTCAACCTCCTATGTGACCTTAAGGAAGTGGAATTGATGAAAGCACAACATATAGACATTCCACATCAGCTACAAGACTCCTAGGAACCATTCCAACACTCGGGTAGCTAGCCCCTAGGTCCCAATGAAGTTTTTGACCACTTGACCTTTGGAAACTCCCATGCTATAGGCCTGCCAACATCCAGGAGGCTCTGGACACTCTTATGACAAGGCATGCCAGCATCCAGGGACTATTTTTCTAAGTGTTGTGTCAGCGTCAATGGGATTTGAGCCACTTTTTCAGGCCCTGAGCCCAGGTCGCTGCCCAGAATTGAATGACACCTTCAAGATAGTAAGATAATAGGGAAACAATGATGCAAAAGTAAATACTTGAACAAGCCCTTAACTGGACCCCTACTAGCCATGACAGGCATTTCGTCAAACATATCACAAATATGTAATCTACAGGTGTAAACAACAAATTTAAGCATAGGGATCTCATACTTATTTGAGAATCACTAAGAACCATTCCTCCCTCATATCATTTGTTTCATTATCATTTATTAGGTCATAGATACATTTTCCATTCATTTATAGGTAAAAACATGATGAGAGGCATACATAGCCACTGCTAGAAAACACATACGCAACCAAGATAATAGCAACATAAATATCAATGAAATCATAGCCATATGTCCCACATATAAACCAATATAATACTCATAGAAATACAAGGAGAAATAACCTCATATTGATGATGCAAAATCCAAACTGGGATGGGACTACTACATTCCACCTAGCCATAGAATGACTGAGCCAAATCTCTCTTCAACCATTCACCCCCATGCCATATTCCAAGCATGAATGTGGGACTCAAACAAAAAGAATAACCCAAGGCATCCCAAGGCTAAACCACCTCACCCTCATCAATAGAAACCAGGCTTTACTGTAATCCATCCCAAATCACTAGGCCAACACAATGAACATGTAATAACAAGATTTACCATGATCTCCACCAGATCTCTAAGTCAAACAAGCATGGATGCCACCAGATTTCTCCACCTACACTGTGAGGAATTTTCCTGTCTCCTTATTTACCGCAATCCATAGTCTGGTCTAGGGATCACTAGGCCCTAATCTAAGACACCACACTCTATGATTTACTGTATATCCCGCCACTCACTGACAATGATTCCTATGCCTAATCAAGGGAAACCACCTCTAGGATTTACCATATATATCGCCATTCACCACCAAGGAAAAACAATCTTGGCTTTACCGCAACCCACAGTTTGGCTCTGGGGTCACAAGGCCAATGGCTTTACCGTGATCCACATTCCAGTTTAAGGACCACTAGGCCATGTGCTCTATAATTTTGAGATTCACCTCACTCAACTTCGAATCCATCCAGAATCTAGCTCAATGAAAACATGTGAACCCCATCACACCATGGCTATCCGAAAATGGAAAGGCTAGGTTGAAAACACTGTCACACCTAGCAAAACTCATGCCATAATATAAAAAGAACCACATGCAATACCATGCATGCAAAATCTAGCAAGGAAAATACACATACAAATCGATACCTACAAAGAATCTTGTTGTAGCTGCTTGATCCTGCTCTTCCTTTCTTGATTTTTCTTCCTCTTGCCTTTTTTTCCTTTCTTGATCCAATGCCAAAGTGCTCCAAGAAAAATTAAGTGTCCAAGAATGAGATAGAGAAAAAGAATAATGAGAGAGCTCCAAAATGGAACTAACAAAAGGTTACAAACTAATCCTCGGAAGCCTTTTTATCAATTAGACCTCTATTTTCTTCATTTTCCATTATTTTCCTTCATTTTTCTCCTCAAATGCAACCTGTGGCCTTTCACCTTAATTTTCTCCTAATTTCCATTATTTTCATAAATAAATGTGCCAAAACTGCCATTTTCCTTTCCAAAGTCTTAGCCATTTCCTTTTCCAATTTCCTTTGCCATAGTAAACCAGATGAACACCCACACTAGGATGTTTTTCTCAACATTTAGCTTGGAATAAGTGTCCCATCAACCATGGTTATTATTTTTTCCTTTATTAACTTTTATTACATGGAATTTTCACCAGGGTTGTTACAGAACCCTCCCCCTTGAGGGACACTATCATCGGTGTTCAAACACACATATACCTCAGTAAAAATGTTGACAAGAAAACATATTGCTCATGGATCTTTATAACATAGCTCGATGTAGTATTTAAAATGATCACCCTGCTGAAAAGATAGCAACCATGACAACATAACAAGAATAACATCAATGTAGGTTTTAACCCTGTACAGAAATTACCTGCATATGAATTCTTAAAACACTGAAAATAAACAATGCGAGAGAATAACACATAAAACACATACACACAGAGGTTTTCCCCTGGATCCCAAAACTGGGACTACCATCTTGATTTTTTTTTTTTTTTCCTTTCAATGTTACAATACATATTTATACATGCCAAAGCATCCAATACCATGGACCGAAAACCATCGCGTCCAAAACCATGTGTAAAAACCATGTACAAAACCATAGGTAGGTGTCCAAAAAAAAATTTCCCTGGGGCGCTACCCTGGACCCTGTAGAGGGGGGCTACCCACCCCCCTCAAACCCCCTATGGACCCCCCGCTGCATGATCAGTGCAATGAAGGGGGGCTCCACCCCCCTTCTAACCCCTCGGTTCACTAGGTGGGCTAACCGTGGAAAGAATATAACACAACCCAACAATAATGACATGACACCCATACTGCTTACTGGAGCTTTATAACATAGCTCATGGCAATATTTACATCCATATACATAAGTACATATACCCAAACATCACCAAACTTGTACCAAAACATATACCAAATACATGTACCAAAACTACTTTACCGTAACCAGCAAACAATGAAGGATACATAACCCACATATGATCCACCATCTCTCATGTAGCTTCATCAGGCCCAAATTTCTTCCACTGCACTTTAACCTGCTCAATTACTCGGTTTCGGATCATGAGCACCTTTTTCTGCAATATACATTGAGGCTCTAGCTGTAATTCTCCATCTAGTTCCACCTACAATACAGACCATTCAATCACATGATCAACATCCTAAACATACTTCTTAAGCAATGACACATGGAAAAAATCATGGACTTTCATTTTCGGAAGTAGTGCAAGTTGATAGGCTACTAGCCCAATCCTCTCAATAATACTGAAGGGTCCACAAAACCTTCATTCTAGCTTGGCACATGATCCAATCCATAAGGAGCTCTTCTTTGTTTGATGTGAAAGTACACTTGTTCCCCAACCTAGAACTGCTTGAAAAACCTGTTCTGATCTGCATATTTCTTCTGCATATCCTGTGCTGCTTTTAGATTCTAATTTATAACCTACATTTCTTATTCCATGTCCACCAACATGTCTGGTCCAATCAACACCCTATTAACTAGATCACTCCCACTCATGGGAGTATTTCAACTCCGCCCACAATGCCTCAAACAGGCTCATCTTCAAATATTCATGATACCCATTTTTATAAGTGAACTCTACCAGTGGAAGATACTCTTCCCACTTCCGTTGCTGATGCATCATGTACATCCTCAACATGTCCTCCAATATCCTATTGACCCTCTTAGTCTATTCATCTATTTGCAGATGATAAGATGTATTGAAGACCAACTCTGTGCCCAAACCTGCAAACAACTCCTTCCAAAACATGGAAGTGAACTTTGCATTCTTATATAACACAATATTCTTTGGAACACCATGCAATCAAGTGTGCAACCTTTGTCAACCTCTCCACAACAAATATGATGGAATCATGTTGTGTAATTGTCCTCGGAAACCCTATGATAAACTCCATAAAATGACCTCCCATTTCCACTTTGGAATCGAAATCAGTTGTAGCAGTCCACCTAGATGCTTACACTCTTCCTTCACATGCTGAAAATAAAAACACCTAGCCACAAACTCTGTTACATCCTTCTTTAGATTCAACCAATAATAAAATTTCTTCACTTCAGTCAATGTCTTCTGGTATCCTGGGTGACCTGAATATGGTTTCGTGTGAAACTATTTCATTATCACCTTCTTGAGCTCACTACTGTCTGGCACATATATCCTATATCTGAATCTAACCAATCCATTTGTTGTAAGACAATAGTCCACATCCTGTGTACCTACACCTATACCTATACATGTACTACTACCTGTAATTGTACCTATACCTCCAATCTGCTGCAACCTGTGCACAATATTCATGTACCTGACATCCTATTGTCATGCCTGCAAGATCCTATCCTATAAGTCTATCCCATAGGTGCTCATAGTTTCTAAGTGATTTACCTATATCTCCTTGCTAAGAGCATCTGCCGCCCTGTTCTCTTTCCTTTGATGTACCTAATCTCGAAGTCAAACTCACTAATCATGGCCAACCATCTAGATTTCCTGCCATTCATATTCAGTTGGTCAAATAAATACCTCAACCCAATGTGATCTCTCATTAGCACAAACCTCAAGCAAAGAAGATAGTTCCTCTACATATTCAATACATGTATGATCATTGCTAACTCAAGATCATGTGTTGGGTAGTTCTGCTCGTGCTCATTTAGTTTTCGTGACTCATAACATACCACCTATCCATCCTGCATAAGGAATCCACCAAGCCCTCTTTTTCAAGCATTTGTACATACTACAAACTCCTTAACCGGTTCTTCAATATTTAAAATTGGAGCATGTGTCAACAATTTCTTAAGCTGCTCAAAATTGGGCTTACACTCCTTAGTCCATTCAAACTTATTACCTTTCCTCTGTAATGATGTAATAGGATAAGCAATCTATGAGAAGTTCCTAATGAACCTCCTATAATAACCTACCAACCCCATGAAATATCTCACCTCATCCACATTCCTGGGAGCTACCCACTCCATAATGGCCCTTATCTTTTCTAGATCTATGAGAATGCCCTCCTTGGAAACAACATGTCCCAAGTAGTGTACCTCATTCTCACAGAAACTGCACTTGCTAAGCTTAGCATACAATTGATGCTCCCTCAACAAACTCAACACTACTGCTAAATGAATGACATGTTCTTCCTAATTTTTAGAATATACCAATATGTCATCAATTAACACAATAACAAAGTTTCCAAATATGGATGCAACACACTATTTATCAAGCACATAAACGTAGTTGGGGCATTAGTCAAACCGAATGGAACTACAACAAATTCATAATGGCCATACATAGTTCAAAAAGATTTCTTGTAAATGTCCTCCTCTTTGATGCGTACATGATGTTATCTAGGTCTCAATTCGATCTTAGATAACACTGCTTCTCTCTTCAATTGATCGAACAAGTAATCAATCCTTGGTAAAAAATACCTATGTGTATTCAATGCATAATCTGAGAGTACAATTTTTCTTCTTTACAAACAATACCAGTGCACCCCATGGTGATACACTTGGCCTAATGTATCCATTGTCCAACATTTCCTTCAACTGCAACTTCAACTCTACCAACTTAGGTGTGCTCATCTTGTAAGGTGCTTTTGATGCTGGAGCTTCCACTGGCCCTAACTCAATATAAAAGTATACTTCCGAGTGAAGTGGCAACTCTTAAATCTCTTCGGGAAATACATCCTAAAAGTGTTGTAGAACTGGGTACCTGCTCAGAACATCTGCATCCTCAACTTCCTTACCCTTGTCACTAGAAATGTGTACAACGAATAACACACACCCTTTCCTACGACTCTGGTTTGATTGCATAATTAGAACCATCCTAATTGATGTGGCTTCCTTCTTTCCCTACAAGACTCTTAGTTCCCCATTGTCATCCACACACTCATTTTCTTTGTCATAAAAATATACCTTGGTTCTATGGAGGTACAATCAATCCATTCCCAACAACATACTGTACTATCCCAATGGTAATACATTAAAATGTGTTTTGGTACGCATACCATTTAAATAAAATGCAAAAGCTCTTACCCAATGATGAACTCGCTTCTTTGTACTTGTAGCCAACTTCACTAACCAATATTTTTCATGCAATTTCTTACTCAAACCACACTTATCCACAAAGTCAGGACTAACATAGCTATAATTACATCGAGGGTCAATCAAAATAGAAATAAATTAATCACAAATCTTACCATCCTTCTCAATGATAGATGTCTGATGTTCTGCTTGTTTGTTATCCAACATCCCCAATAGTTTTTTCCTCCTACGCACTATATATATGAAGCCTACCACCCTGATTCTTGGACAATCTCTCTTAAGGTGCTCCTTATCGTATGTCGAAGACTCCAACTGACCAATATCATCACCTCTATGTTGCTACTGTTGTGACCCATATCACTATCTAATTGCATTGAACCTACTTTGTGGTGCCACATTTTCTTTTTCTTTTGTATTTTGAGGCCTTGCTCTCTTAGGCTTCCATTTAACTTTACCTTTGTCTTTTCCTTTCCATCCTTATTAAGATTCATTCTTACTCTTTGGATATTCATAAAAATGCTTCAATTTCCCAATAACTTCCTCAATTCATCAAGGCTCATCATACTCAATCTGATCTCTAAATGATAATGGAAATCCATTGACAAATCGTTGAAATTTAGCCTTATCATCTTTAAGATATGGTACATACCTCAATAGCTCCAGAAACTTGGTTGTGTACTCTTCATTTGTCATTGATCCCATATTTAGCTCATAGAATTCCTTGGCCTTACTGTTGTAGTACCTTTCTACCAAGTGATTCTTCCTGAAATGCCTCTTGAGCTCATGCCAACTCAAGTCCTTTGTCCTGATGTCTCTGACCTGCTTCATTTCTTCCCACCAAATGTTTGCTTTACCTTTCAAACTGAAGATAGAAATTCTAGCCTTCATGTTTTCTGTGTACTCATGCAACTCAAATAACTTGTTCATTCCAGGTATCCAAGCCTTTGTATCTTCCAATTTCTTCGAGCCTCCATCAAAAGTAGGTGGTTTTTCTTTCTTAAACTCATATGGCAAGTATCCTCTATCACTCCTCCTATAAGGATGATAACGATGATGATCATGATGCCTGTCAAAACCAGAACTAGAATAGTACCTGTATCCATCACCTCTCTTATCCATAGTATCCAACAATCTACCATCTCCAACAATGTCATCTCTATCTAAACTATAACCACCATGAGACCTACTTCCATATGCCCCATTAGTTATATCCTCCTGTCCATGGCTTATCCGAAGTGGCCCTTGTCACTGCAATTCTGAAAAAATTTGAAGAATTATAGCATTAACCTCTACTTGTTTCTCTTGTGCCTATATGATTTTTTCATTGTCTACCTTAAAACTTCTTATTTCTTCCTTCAAGCTTCTCAATGTGTCTGCCAAATCAGAAGAGTTCCCAACACCATGCTGGTCATCTGATTCATAGGGAGAGTCTTTGTAGTCTACCATATTGCTATTCATTTTGACCTTTCTCCTTCAAGGCATAATATGTCAACTAAACCAAATCATAACAAACCAACGTACCTTAAAAATTCGGGGAGGATATCTCATCTGTAAGATCATCAAATCAATGTGATACATGTATAAACATAATCATAATAGCATATAGACATATAATACATAAGAACATAACCGTGTGACCATTAGTCTAGCTAGAGTCCAGTCATCAATGCATGACCATATCAACTACACATACCATGACCTCATGCATAAAAATAACAACCATACTGACGTACACTGAAAATATGCAAGCATAAACAATATGTAACCAATCATACACTCATGATGACATACATCATAACAACAACATCCTCTTCCACATGGCGACATCACTAAAATCATGACTAGCACCATGCATATACAACAAGCACATAGACCACAAGGATGATTAATCACATGTGAAAATGACATGAATGCATGACCAACACACCGCCCATCTAGTCTGAGGGGTGAAACATGCTCTGATACCACTCTGGAGCACCCTCCTCCCACATCTACCCAAGAAAACGATCAACCGAGGTGAACATGTGATGAGAGGCTACTATGATTGGATTCAACCTCCCATGTGACCTTAAGGAAGTGGAATCAACGGAAACACAACATACAGACCTTCCACATCAACTACACAACTCCTAATGAAAATTCCAACCACTCAGGTATCTAGCCTTGGGGCCCACTAAATTTTTTGACCGCTTGACATCTAGACACTCTCATGCTATATGCCTTTCAGAGTCAAGGAGTATATGGACGCTCTCATGACAAGGTATGCCAGTGTCCAGGGACTATTTTTCCTAGTGTTTTGCTAGTGTCACTAATATTTGAGCCACTTTTTCAGGCCCATAGACCAGGTCACTCCCTAGAATTGAATGACACCTTCAGAACATAGAGATAACAAGGACACAATGATGCAAATGTAACCCTTTAACTGGACCCCCACTAGCCATGACAGGACTTTCATCAAACATATCACAAATATGTAATCTATAGGTCTAAACAACAAATTTCATCACAAGAGTCTCATACTTATGTGAGAATCACTATGAAGCATTGTTCCTTTATATCATTTGCTGCATTATCATACATTAGGTCATAGATACATTGCTCATTCAATTATAAGTAAAAACATGATGAGATCCATACATAACCACTGTCATAAAACATATACATAAAAGTATAACATAAACATAAATACCAAGGAAATCACAACTATATGATCCACATATAAACCAGTATAATACTCATAGAATTACAAGGATAAATGACCTTATATTGATGATGAAAAATCCAAACCTAGGATGGGACTACCATGTTCCAACCGACCATAGAATGGCTGAGCCAATTCTCTCTTCAGCCATTCACCCTCGTGTGATGTTCCAAGCATTAATGTGGGACTCAAACCAAAAGAACCAACAAGGGAATCCCGAGGCTAAACCACCTCACCCTCATCAATAGAAACCAGGCTTTACCATAATCCATCAGGGATCACTAGGCCAACACAATGAACATGTAATAACAGGCTTTACCATGATCTCTACCTGATCACTAGGCCAAACAAGCATGTATGCCACTATATTTATCCACCTACACTGTGAGGAATTTTCCTGTCTCCTAGTCTCTCAGGCTTTACTACAATCCACACTAGATAACTAGGTCCTAAACCGAGACCCACTCTCCAGGCATTACCACATATCCCAACCCGAGATTACTAGGCCCAACAGAGAGAAATATACCTCTTGGATTTACTGTATATCCTGCCATTCACTTGCAAGGATTCATAGGCCCACCGAGGCAACACAATCCTGGCTTTACCACAACCCACAATATGGCTCAAGAGTTACTAGGCTAGTGGCTTTACCATGGTCCAAAATATAGTTTAGGGACCAATAGGCCATGTGCTCTATCATTCGGAGATCCATCATTTGGAGATCCACCTCACTCAGCTTCAAATCCATCCGGTAATCCAGCTCAACTAAAACATGATAACCCCATCACACCATGGCTATCCGAAACTGGCAAGGTTAGGCAGAAGACACTGTCACACCTAGAAAAACCCATGCCATAACAGAAAAAGAACCAGATGCAATACCATGCATGCCAAATCTAGCAAGGAAAATACATATGCAAATCGATACATGCAAAGAATATTGTTGTAGTTGCTTGATCCTACTCTTCCTTCCTTGACCTCTTCTTCCTCCTGCCTTCTTTTCCTTTCTTGATCCAATGGAAAAATGCTCCAAGAAAACTCTACGTGTCCAAGAGTAAGAAAGAGAGAGAGAATAACAAGATAACTCCAAAATTTAACTGACAAAAGGTTACAGTCTGGTCCTCAAAATCCTTTTTATTAATGAGGCCTCCATTTTCTTAATTTTCCATTATTTTCCTTCATTTTCCTCCTAAGATGAAACCTATGCCCTTTCACATTCTTTTTCTCCTAATTTCCATTATTTTCATAAAGTGATGTGCCAGAAATGCCATTTTTCTTTTTCAAATCCTTAGCTATTATCTTTGCCAATTTCCTTTAGCCATACTAAACCTATGAATGCCCGCACTAGGATGTTTTTCCCAACATTAAACTTGGAATAAGTGTCCCATCAACCATGGTTATTTATTTTCCTTTATTAAATTTTGTTACATGGAATTTTCACCAGGGTTGTTACAAAACCCTCCCCCTTGGGGGACACTATCCTCAGTGTTCAACCACACCTATACCTTAGAAAAACCACTAAAATAAAACATACTACCCATGGAGCTTTATAACATAGCTCAATGCAGTACTTACAATGATCACCCTCCTGAGAAGAAAACCAACATGACAACATAACAAGCATAACATCATAATGACAGGACACCCATACCGCTTATTGGAGATCTATAACATAGCTCATGGCCGTATTTACATCCATATACATATGTACATATAAAAACAAATACCAAAGACATATACCAAAAATAATTTTCCTCAACTGAAAAACAATGAAGGATATAGAGCTTGCATTCACAACAAGGGAATCCAGAGGCTCACACCTCCACCATCAAAGTAATATCAGGCTTAACCTCCTTCCCAAGAAGTCCAAAATCCATTGCAAGATCAAATCTGCATCTAATGTCTAGCGCTATAATCCTACGCCACTTGTCCTCTCAATGAATAGTTACCCACTCATTATTCCAGGGTGCACTCCCAATGTGCATCTGATTCCATATTGCAAACCTTCCCTTGTCTGCTACATAGTCCCTTGGGAAATCCGATCACCCCCTTCCGTGCAGTCACTTGCCTTCCAAGTTCCCCGACATCCCTTATCCTGGGAAATCCATCCCTTGGCAAGGCTTCCTTGCATCGGAAGGTCAACAACCAAGGAATATACCTTCCTCAAATCCATCATACCGATCATAGCATGCTCATGGAAATAAATGGACACTATTGGGTACCAGTGTCCCACAATGGCCCTACTCCTGTAATAGGTGTGTGATCAAGTTATTTATATTTTGATTGACCCTGGATATAACTATAGCTATGTTAGTCCCTAGTTGGTGGATAAGTGTGATTTGAGTAAGGAATTGCTTAAAGAATCTTGGTTAGTGCAGTTGGCTACAGGAAAAAAGAAGCAAGTTCATCATTGGGTAAGAGCTTGTGCATTTGATTGTAATGGTATGCTTACCTCAACACATTTGAATGTACTACCATTGGGATCATACAATATGTTGTAAGGCATGGATTGGTTGTACCTTCATAAAACCAAGGTGGATTTCTATGAAAAACCAATTGAGCATGTGGATGAAAATGGGGAACCAGGAGTCTTGCAGGGAAATAAGAAAGCCACATTAGTTAGGGTTGTGACAACTATGTAGGCAAAGCGCAGTCACAGGAAAGGGTGTGTATTATTTGAAGTGCACATTTCTGGTGACAAGGGTAAGGAAGTTGTGCATGAAGATGTTTTGAGTAGGTACCTAGTTCTACAATAGTTTCAGGATGTATTTCCCGAAGATATTTCATAGTTTCTACCTCACAGGGAAGTACAATTTTCTATTGAGTTAGTGACAGCGGCAGCTCCAGCATCAAAATCACCTTACACGATGAGCACACCTGATTTGGTATATTTGAAATTGCAGTTGAAGGAAATGTTGGAAAAGGGATACTTTAGACCAAGTGTATCACCTTGGGGCACACCAGTATTGTTTGTGAAGAAGAAGGATGATACTCTCATATTATGCATTGACTATAGGTAGTTAAACAAAGTGACTATCAATAATAGGTATCTATTGTTGAGGATTGATGACTTGTTCGATGTTCTCAAGAAAAAATGTTCTTGAAGATTGATTTGAGATCCGAATACAACCAAGTATGCATCAAAGAGGAGGGAATTGCAGTAGATCCAGAAAAGATAAGGGCCATCATGGAGTGGGTAGTTCCTAGAAATGTAGGTGAGGTGAAATATTTCATGGGATCATCAAGCTATTGCAGCAAGTCCATCAGGAACTTCTCACATAGTTCTTACCCTATTAAATCTTTGTAGAGGAAAGGTAAGAAGTTTTAATGGAAAGAGGAGTGTGAGGCCAGTTTTGAGCAACTTAAGGAGTTGTTTACACATGCACCAATTTTAAAGATTACAGATCTGAACAAGGAGTTTGTAGTATTCACAAATTCTTGCAAGACAGGAGTTGGTGGTTTCCTTATGAAAAATGGACAGGTGGTATGCTATGAGTCACGAAAACTAAATGAGCATGAGAAATACTACCCAACACATGATATTGATTTAGCATTGATCATATATGCATTGAAGATGTGGAGGCACTATCTTCTTGGCAGGACGTTTTTGTTGTTAAGTAATCACATTGGGTTGAGGTATTTCTTTGACCAAGCGAATATTAACGCTCGGCAGGCTAGATTGTTGGCCATGATCAGTGAGTTCAATTTTGAGATTAGGTACATCAAGGGTAAAGAGAATAGGGTGGTAGATTCTCTTGGCAAGCGGATACAGGAAAATCACTTAACAGCTATGAGCTCCTATGGGATAGACTTACAAGATAGGATCTTGTAGGCAGGTTAGCAAGATGTCAAGTATATAGAGATTTTGCACGAGTTGCAACAAAGTACAGATAGAGGTATAGGTATAGGTAGTAGTACAAGTGCAGGTATAGGTGCAGATGCACAAGATGTGGACTATTGTCTTACAACAGGTGGATTGGTTAGATTCAAAGACAAGAAATATGTGTTAGACAGTAGTGAGATCAAGAAGGTGATCTTGATGGAGTTTAATGTGAAACCTTATTCAGGTCACCCATGCTATGAAAAGACGTTGAGTGAGGTGAATAAATTTTATTATTGGTCGAATCTGAAGAAGGATGTAGCTGAGTTTGTGGTTAGGTGTCTCGATTTTCAACGTGTGAAGGAAGAGTGTAAGCATCCAGGTGGACTGCTACAACCAATTTCAATTCCAAAGTGGAAATGGGAGGTCATTTCCATGGAATTCATCATGGGTTTGCCGAGGATAGTGAGACAACATGATTCCATCATGGTTGTTGTGGACATGTTGACAAAGGCTGCACACTTCATTCCAGTAAAGTCTACATTCTCAGCTAGCGATGTAACACATTTATTCATCAAAGATGTGGTCAAATTACATGGTGTTCCAAAGAAGATTGATGTAGACAAGGATGCAAATTTCACTTCCAATTTTTGGAAGGAGTTGTTTGCAGGTTTGGGCACAAAGTTGGCCTTCAATACAACTTATCATCCACAGACCAATGGATAGACTGAGAGGGTCAATAGGATATTGGAGGACATGTTCAGGATGTACGTGATGCATCAGAAATGAAAGTGGGAAGAGTATCTTCCATGGGTAGAGTTCACTTATAACAATGGGTATCATGAATCTTTGAAGATGAGTCTATTTGAGGCATTGTATTGTTGGGTTGTGTTATATTCTTTCCATGACTAGCCTATGTAGTTTACAGGGGGGTTAGAGGGGGGAACAAAGCCCCCCCTTTAGTGCGCAAAATGTGCAGCGGGGGGTCACAGGGGGTTTGAGGGTGGCGGTTAGCCCCCCTCTACAGGGTCTGGGGCAGTGCCCTGGGGAAATTTTTTTTGGACCCTATATTAGGTTGGGCGAACCTACCTATGGTATTGTGCATGGTTTTCTCACATGGTTTTGGACGCGATGGTTTTCGTTCCATGGTATTGGATGCTTTAGCATGTATATATATGTATTGTAACATTGAAAGGAATGTAATGAAAAATCAAGCTGGTAGTCCCAGTTTTGGGATCTAGGGGAAAATCTCTGTGTATATGTGTTTTATGTGTTATGCTCTCGCATTGTTTATTTTTTGTGTTTTAGAATTCATATGCAGGTAACTTCTGTGCAAGGTTAAAACCTACATTTGGTATCAGAGTTGTTTTGGCTTCAAGGGGACGCCTTTGTTGCTAAAGGCTTTCGCTCGGGCCTATGGTAGACCCTATTCAGTGGGAGATCTACGGGATCGATTCTGGTGGTGAAAGAAGTTGGCGAGCAGTGGAAAGATAGAGATCGAGAAATTTAATGGTTAGAGTTTTGAGTTATGGAAACTCAAGATGGAGGATCTGTTGGTGGATAAATATCAGTGGATGATGGTAGATCCAGGTACTAAACCAACGGGAGTGTCCGATGAGGAATGGAAGAAGTTGGATCAGAATACTAAGAGCACAATACAATTGTGTGTCTCAAATTCAATATTGATGAATGCATCAGGGAAGCTACGGTGAAGGCTTTGTGGGACAAGTTAGGGACTTTGTACCAATCTAAGTCTCTAGTGAATAAACTATTCCTATGAAAAAAGTTGTATAACCTGAGGATGAAAGATGGAGACTCGGTGACAGAACATCTGAATGCATTTAATACTGTGGTAATTCAGTTATTATCTATTGATATTAAAATTTCATATGAAAATAAGTGCATCAGTTTTTTGTGTTCTCTACCATATTTGTGGGATAGTACGATTACGACAATAGGTAGCAATGCAACTGCCTTGCAGTTTGATGAAATAGTCTCATTCTTACTGACGGAGGAGATGAGACGGAAAAATATGGAGAGCGAGAATGGTGATGCCTTGTCTGTACGAGGACAGTCCCAGAACAAAAACAAAAATAAGCCATCAAGTGGGAGATCTAAATCTAGAGGGAGATCTAAATCTCCAAGAAAATCTATAAAGGTGGTTTGTTGGAAATGCGGAAAGGAAGGGCACTACAAAAGGGACTGTAAAGCTAAATCTCCTGACATTGGAAAGGGATCTGATGATTCTCTTTCTATAGAGGAAAAAACCACCTCAGATGAAGGTGGGGATGTGTACTTGGCTTCTTCAAGTACACATGTAGATCATGAGGCATGGTTGATTGACTCAGGTGCATCCTTTCACTTCACTCCCCATAGAGAGTGGTTCTTCGAGTATGAGAAATAGGATGGTGTTGATGTCTTCTTAGGGGATGATAAGAAGGCTAGAATCGTTGGTCATGGAAAAGTAAAGTTGAAGTTACAATGTGGAAGGGTTATAACACTTTTGGGTGTTATGCATATTCTTGTATTGGCCAGACATTTGATTTCTATAAGCAAGCTCGATGATGCAGGTGTAAAAACAGTGTTCGAGAAGGATACCTGCAATATGGTTCGGGGAGCATTGGTATTGATGTCAGGATTTCGGATTGGAACTCTGTACAAGCTACAAGGTAGCACTATTGTCGATGGGTGCAACAGATTTGTGGTTCCTGAAAGTGGAATAGAAAATATAGTGGTCTCTGGAGAAAATTCCATGTTATGGCATCAAGGCTTGGACATATTGGAGAGCAGGGCCTTCGAACACTTCATGGTAAAGGTATGGTAGAAGTTATGAGAAATTTCTCTCTAGATTTTGATTTCTGTGAAAATTGTGTATATGGGAAGCAGAATCAAGTGAGTTTCCCCTCTGGTGGTAAGAGAGCAAAACAGATATTAGAGCTTGTGCACAGTGATGTGTTTGGACCTGTGAGGGTTCCATCACCAGGTAAATCTGTGTACTATGTATCATTTATAGATGACTTCTCAAGGAATACATGGATATATTTCCTTAAGAAGAAATTTGAAGTCTTTGACAGGTTTAAAGAATTTAAGGCTCTGGTGGAAAACTAGACAGAGAAGAAGATAAAGCTGTTGAGTTCAGATAACGGTGGATAGTTTTGCAGCAACGAATTTGAAGAATTCTGTAAGAAGTGTGGTATAGCACGACGAAAGACTACTTCATACACACCTGAGAAAAATGGAGTTGCAGAAAGAATGAACAAGACGTTGATGGAAAGGGAAAGAAGCATGCTCAGTGGTACCAGGTTAGGATAGGAATTCTAGGCAGAGGCGGTGGAGACAACATGTTACCTAGTTAATAGATCACCTTCATCGGCGTTGGAGGATAAGGCTCCACAAGAGGTATGGACTAGTAAGAAACCCTCTCTTTCACATCTGAGTGTATATGGATGTGATGCATATGTACATGTTCCAAAGGAGAAAAGAACCAAGTTAAATAGTAAATCTTAAAAGTGCATCTTTATTGGGTATAAGGATGGTTTAAAGGGTTATAAGCTTTGGAACCTAATAACAAGGAAGGTTGTGTACAATCGAGATGTGGTGTTCAGAGAGGTGAAAGATGTTATTAAACATGAAGTCCCATCAAAGGAACCTGAGAAGATACAATTTTAGCTAAAGGAGGAAGAATCAAACTCTGCAGTAGCAGAGGAATCAGAAGATGAAGAGCCACAAACTCCGAGTGTGAGAAGATCAGTTCAAGAAAGAAGGCAGCCAGAAAGGTATAGCTCATCTGCTTTCTGATCAAATTTTGCTTTATCTATTACTGATGATGATCCCATAAATGTGAAGGAAGCAGTAGATTCAGAGGATGGAAAACTCTGGAAAGAGGCCATGGTTAATGAAATGGCATCTTTGCACAAAAATAAGGCTTTGGATCTGGTGGAGTTGCCGGCTGGAAGGAAACCCATTGGCAGAAAATGGGTGTTCAAGAAGAAGACAAATGCAAAAGGAAAGGTCGAGAAATACAAAGCTCAGTTGGTAGCAAAAGGTTATTCCCAAGTGTCGGGAATTGATTTTGGTGATATTTTTTCTCCTGTTGCCAAGGTAGCTTCTATTAGATTTCTTTTATTTGTTGTTGCTGCTTTTGAATTTGAGGTAGAACAGAGGGATGTGAAGACAACATTTCTTCACGGGGATTTGGAAGAAGAGATCTACATGAATAAACCTGAAGGCTTTGCAATGAAGGGTAAGAAAGAACTGGTATGCAAGTTAAAAAATTCCCTGTATGGGTTAAGATAGTCACCAAGGATGTGGTATCAGAAATTTGATACATTTATACGAGGACATGGCCTCACCAGAAGCAAAGCATATCACTGTGTGTATTTTAAATTAATTTGTGACCTTGTTATTTATCTGGTCTTATATGTGGATGATATGTTGTTGGTTGGAAATGGCAAAGAAATTATCCAAGATTTGAATACAAAACTGTCCTCCAAATTTGACATGAAAGATCTTGGTGCTGAAAACTATATTCTGGGCGTGGAAATTAAAAGAGATCAGGAAAAGAGGAAGCTCTAGTTAAACCAGAGGAAGTATGTCGAGACAATACTGCAGAGGTTTAATATGCAGGATAGTAAACTGGTGAAGGTTCCTATTCCTGTTGGTGTAAAGTTATCTGCTGAACAGTGTCCCAAGACACAAGAAGAGGAAGAGGGCATGTCCCATGTTCCATATGCAAGTGCAATTGGTAGCCTGATGTATGCAATGGTCTGTACTAGACCAGAAATTATACATGCAATGGGAGTACTGACCAGGTTTATGTCAAAACTAGGAAAGGAGCATTGGACAGCAGTGAAGCGGGTTTTTAGGTATTTGCATGGCACTAGTGATTATGGTTTGTGCTACCAAGGAAGACCAAGATTGGACATATTTTTGCATATCCATGGCTTTGTTGATGCAGACTGGGCTGGAGATCTGGATCAAAGAAGATCTACAAGTGGGTATGTGTTTAACCTATTTGGAGGTGTGTTTTGGAGAATTTTCTATCTACGGATAAATACTAATTCCCTAGATAAGTAATTATATCTAGAACAATAGTTTAAAGTGTTTCAGTCTTTTCCTATAAGCAATAGATAAGATGAGAAGATGAGAAGACCTACTTGTAGTTCCACTTTCCTCTTGTCTCCCTTGTATCGATCTAGTCGCTCCTTCCCATACTTAATACGCTTGAGAAGTACCTATAAACACAACAGAAAACAAAGAATCGATCAAAGCACGCGATCTATTGAATATAAGTGAAAGGAATCAAATAAAATTCACACATATAAGCATTATGAAACAATAAAAACATATGGGAGAAAGGTTCAAACACTTTATTGAATAGAAGAAGGAATTACAACCATTGGTGTCTGATTCAAAGCCATTCCTCCAGCTTGGATCCCATCCACATCACATCAAAAGCATGACAAACTTTTAGCATTACAATACTTGCTTCAAAGAAAAATCTCTTAACAACATTATCTCCTTACAATTCAACATAATCCAATCCCTGATCACTTAGATGAGTGGTCAATTTATAGGAAGATGAAGGAGGTTTTTTCATAAGGGGTGGCATTGAATGGCTTTCCATACTTAAAATTAGTTCCATGGTGGAAGGGATGAGAGGATAGGATGCACCTTAACTCATTCCTCATCCATTTTCGAGCTCATAGGAGTTGATAAGTGAGGGAACCTTCTAGATGACTCCAAAAGATAATAATATTCCCCAAAAGCTATGTGAATTTCGCTCAATCTCACCTAGTGTAGGTGAAAGGAAGCCTAAGTGCTCTGCAGAGCACCCTGGCAATGGACTTAACTGCTCTGCAGCGTAGCCTTACAAGGGCTTACCTGCGTTGGTCACTCTAGAGGCTATTTCTAGGTGTGTACAAGTCATGAAACTATCTTGCAAGGAGGCATTCAAAGGGGTGACTTGTTTAGGGCACGTAGAAACTGGAATTAGGGTTTGATGAGCCGTAAAACACTGATCTATATTATGGGATTGATGTGCCCAAATGGATCTATAACAAGGTGTAGTCAACAGGATGAGTTAGAAACAATCTGTAGTGGCATTATCAACTACAGAGGCAGAATACACGGCAACCACTCATGCAAGCAAGGAAGCAGTTTGGTTGCAGAGATTGTGTTCAACTATGAGGTTAGTACAGGGAGCTATAAGGATAGACTCTGACAGCTAAAGTACAATTTTCTTGGCAAAGAACCATGCTTATCATTCAAAGACAAAGCATATTGAAGTTCAAGCCAAATCTCATAGCAACCATATCTCCTTACAATTCAACATAATCTAGCCCATGATCACTTAGACAAGTGGTCAATTTATAGGAAGATGAAGGAGGTTTTGTCATAAATGGTGGCATTGAATGGTATTCCATACTTAGAATTAGTTCCACGGAGGAAGGGATGAGAGGATAGGATGCACCTTAACTCATTCCTCATCCATTTTCGAGCTCATAGGAGTTGATAAGTGAGGGAACCTTCTATATTACTCAAAAAGATAATAATATTCCCCAAACCCTATGTGAATTTTTCTCAATCTCGCCCAGTGTAGGTGAAAGGAAGCCTAAGTTCTCTACAGACCACCCTAGCAATGGACTCAACTACTCTACAGCGCACCCTTATAAGGGCTTACCTGCATTGGTCCCTCTAGAGGATATTTCTGGATGTCTTTGTTGGGTCGTACAATGGGTATAAGTTTACTCTTGATTACACTATCGTTTTCCTTCTTTTTATGCATTTGTGCCCTGATATAGTAATATGTTGATAAAACTTCGATGAGAAATGAATTAATTTTCTTTTGATACAGTTCGACTAAGCAAAGCTAACTTTCATTGTCTTTATGTAGAAATTGGCAAAGGGAACAGTTGTTGTTCAAAAGATTGAATAGCAAACGCTAAACAGAGGAAAAGGAGCACGTCTTATGTAGACGAATCAAGGAATAAATCAAGAGGATCAACACAAGTTGGAATGTTGTCTGATAATAACATTTAGTTTCGAATTCCTCAGGATCTCCTGATCCTAAGGAATCACTTTTATCTCTTTTACTTCTTGATTATAAAAGGGAACTTCTCTCCCTTTTAAGACGGGGTAATTTTAATATATGAAGCATAATCTTGAAGAAGATAGCGCATTGTAATGACATTTGAATTTGATGATTAATACATGAATTGAGTTGTTGTTCACTCGTGATATTCTGAAGTAGTTAAGCAGTATTCGCTAGCGGCTTGGGCCTGGTCACTGGTGGATTCCACTGTTGTTCCCTATGTTTTTACTTTTCCTTTACCGCAAGTTTAATTACTCCACTTTACAGTTTTACAAACGATTTACTTTCATTGGTGTGGAATTCGTGTATGTATTTCATTACTTCTTAATTCTGCCAATCAATTTCATTTACTTATGTTGTGGATTGAATTAATCATTAGGAGAGAGTTATTTTCGGTTCATTAAAAGATAGAAGTGTTATTGATTGGATTGGATGCTTTATTCCTCTGTAGTAGTTTAGAATCAGCTAGAAGAGCTCTATTATTGCTACAGTGCACTCAGTTGATGCGATTGCAATTAGAATCTCTTGATTAAGATTGAGTCTTGGTTCTGATTAAGGTTGAGTTTTGATGCTTAGATAGATTATTTTCCTTGAAGTTACAAGCTTGAGATTTATGATTTAATCCATTTATTCTTGTATTGAATTTAATAAATTATCTCAAATCATTACTCTCCATAGATATAGCATTTTCACATATTGTGTACACTCTTGGAACAGAAAGATGTACCCAAGTTGATGATTAATGTGAGGCAATTAGGAGTTTTTAAAGACACCTTATAGCACCCAACATTTTGGCGCCGTTGCCGGGGAGAGTGTTGCCATTTCACAAAAGAGTGATGTATGTTTGATAGTTGCTGCTGGGAAAGAATTGGGTATTAAAAATGGAAGGTAAGAACCTACGTACAAGTAAGTAAAGTGCTTTCTCCCTCGCCCACTTTTCAGCACAATTAGGTAGGAATTGAAAGTAGAAATAGAAATTTTATGTTTATTTGCTGTGAAAGAATTGGGTATTAAAAATGGAAGGTAAGAACCTGCGTACGAGTAAGTAAAGTGCTTGCTCCCTTGCCCACTTTTTAGCAAAAATTGCGTAGGAATTCAAGTAGAAATGAATGTTTTTATTTTTGTATGAACGACTAAGAAGAAAAGAGCAGAAAAAGATATAATTCCTCCATCCAAATTCGAAAAATCCAAGGGAACAGTGACCCTTGGATGATCAACCTTCATGAAATCATAAGAAGAGCTGAGTCTCAGTCATCAGTAGGACCCCGAATCGTTTCCACAAGAAATCCTACTATAACCCTTTAGGACGCAGGATCACCATATGTAGCTAACACTGAGATTCATAGCAGAACTAAAGGATGTGAACAGAGTTTTTAGAATACTAAAAATTTTCAGTTTAGCCATTTACAAGAAGGGAATTCTTACAATCTCTTTGAAGGAGGAGGAGAAACAAGTAATACTAAATTATCATAACCCAAATCTCCTCAAACAGTGGTTGAACAGAGGACCCCCAGTATTCTGGACCAAGGAAGCGCTGTTAAAATCATTTTACAAGTCTCTTCTAACTCTCCCAGGAACAAATCTCCAGCTCCGAAAATCCCTAAAGAGTATTGGCATATTTTTGACCAAATGGCCAATAATCAGTGACAGCCTCAAACCTCTACGTTACAATATCCTATTGTTGACGCAGCTGTCAATGCTCCCATGAAATCCATCCCATTACAGAATATTCCTACCTTTCATGGGCTAACCTCAGAGGATCCTGATGCATTCCTTTTTGAATTTGATGTTTTATGTAGGGGTTATGATTACCCTACTGACCCCTAGAAATTGAAGTTGTTTCCTTCTACTCTAAAGGGAGAAACTCTGTGTTGGTTTATGGGGCTTGGTGGAGGTACCATTAATGAATAGGAACAAATGAAAATAGCCTTTCTGAAAAAATACCAAGATTTTTTCTGAAGTAGAGAACTAAAGGATGAAATCTTTCAAATGGTAGCTAAGACTAACAAGACTCTTGAAGAATATGTAGAACGTTTTCAATATAATATGAAAAGATCTCCTTATGCAAATCTACCCCCTAAAGTTCTTAAAACCACAGTGATTAAAGGTATGAAAGACCAATGGGTAGAAACATTAAACTTAATGGGGAAAGGAGATATTTATTAAGAGGATTTTGACAATATTGTACAATTGTGTATCAGGTGTTCCAGAGGCAGTACAAGGCTGAAACCAACCGGGAGCAATGTGATCACTAGAGATAATATAACCTCAGAAGGAAGCATTACACAAGTTGAAATTGGTAACTTGCTCGAAGATTTCAATACAGATATCTTGGGGACCCTGGCAACACAATTGGATATCATGCAAGCCAAACAGAAACAGGACGAAGTAGAACAGAGCCTGGCTATTTTCTATCCACGATGTAGGAAGAAACACCATCATAGAAAATTTCTGCTAGATATGATACAGACATGCGCCATTTTCACTAAGGATCATGCTACGGAAAGTTTTTCATCGCTTCGTGGGTTAAAAACGGACTTCAAGGAAGCCGAGGATGAAGTGGAACCAGTATATCTGATGAACCAGTGCCATATATGGCAAGCACGACCGACAGGTATGCCTACAAACCCTTCTTCGTTCTTTCCTTCCTCACAATATAATTCTCAACAGTATCCAGGGACAGCATGGCAGAACCAACCACCCTTCTCTAATTGGCCACCTCAAGCCTTTTCTATGCCATCATGGCCCAATCAATCAAATTGGTCAAATTCCTCTTATCCTCCACCATTCTGGTAGAGTAACCCCTATCCCTCGCAATGGTCCCCTTCTACCTTGCAAAATCATAACTGGCAACCGAATTGGCAATGATTAGTAAACCAGCCTACTATAACAGTTCCTCCATCTCAACAAACCTTACCGGCACCTTACGCATTGCAGCAAAATCCCCAATCTAATATATGGCCAAAACTCCCAGCCCAACCAAATCTAAATCTTAACAACAGACCCATCCAGTCAGGACAAATTATTGAGAGTCTAAACCCTAAAGTTGAGTCGAGAGAATGTAATGAACTTAAGTTAAGATCTGAATGCATAATTACCCCAGATGAGGATAGAAACTTGCAATTTGAAACCAAAGAGACATATCCAGATAAGCCTTTGACTGTAGATAGCTAGCAAACAATGCAGGGAGAAGATACAGTAAGGCAGAAGGATCCCGAGCAAATCATAACTTCTTCTCCCCCATTGCCAGAAAGATTGATAATACCTCGACCAATTGAATATCATGATTTTGATCTTCTAGGTGAAGTCAAGAATATCTGTATAAAAATACCCCTCCTCCTGGCTATTCAAGACATTCCGATATATGCTAAAACTATTTAAGAATTGTGTATAAAGAAGTCTGTGAGGAAGACAAAAATAACCCCAACTTTAACATGTTGTCAAGACTTTGTCTGATTTATTACTAGGAAAAGAGACACCTGTAAAATATGAAGACCTGGGAAACCCCATTGTCACAGTACAGATAAATGGCTGCTCTTTTCCCAATGCTTTAGTCGATTTAGTGGCAGCCATTAACATTCCCACAACAACAACTTGTGAAATGCTTGGCATCACAACCTTGGAACCAACAACTACCTTGCTGGAACTTGCCAACCACTCAATCATTAAGCCAGAAGGAACATTACCGGATGTGATGGTTTTTGTAGACACTTGGGAATATTCGGCAAATTTTTTTATTATTAACCCTAGGAACCAGATAGATGGACATCCCTTAATATTAGGAAGGCCTTGGCTAGCAACAATTGATGCCTATATCAGCTGTCAGATAGGAAGTATGACCATAACCCCAGGAAATGATGTACAGAATCTAGTCTTATATCCTCCCGCTCAACCAAGCCTAACCATCGTAAAAATTCTGAAACAACCTGTAACATATTTAACAAAAAATATTCGTTCACCATTGACTGTGGCATATGCCCTTGAATTCAAAAACCAAACAGAAGACGATGTCATTAATACTTTTATCAATCACCCTGCTACGATGTCTAATTTGAGATGTCACATGTTAAAGTAGTCCTTAATAATGAGATTGAAGAAGATTCCGTGAGAGATATCAATGACCAACCAATACCAACAACCATTGTCTATAATAGAAATCCTATCGAAATCAAGTAAGGGAAGATCCTGAACATCAATAGTAATCTGAGTAGCGACCAGTAACATAAACTTATTCAAGTCCTTAGGAAATACAAAGGGGCTTTTGCATGGGACTACCCAGACATAAAAGGGATTGACCCTCAGTTATGCATGCACCACATCTACACTAAAAAGGATGCAAGACCCATTCGACAACCACAGTGTATATTAAATCCTCATCTAAAGAATATTGTGAAAGAAGAACTTAAAAAATTATTAGATGTGAATTTTATTTATCCTATATCTGACAGTAAATGGGTTTCCCCATTAGTCATTGTCCCCAAAAAGAATGGAAAATGGAGGATATGTGTTGACTACAGAGAACTCAACAAAGCAACACAAAAAGACCATTTTCCCCTTCCATTTATCGACCAGGTCCTAGATACACTGGTAGGGAAGAAATTCTTCTCTTTCTTGGATGGCTTCAGTGGCTACAACCAAATTCAGATTGCCCCTGAAGACCAGGATAAAACTACTTTCACCTGCTCGTGGGGAACATTTGCTTAGAGAGTATTTCCTTTTGTATTGTGCAATGCACCTTCTACATTCCAAAGAGCCATACTCAGTATTTTTGCAGACTTGATAAATGAAGGATTGCAGGTGTACATGGACAATTTTACACCCTACGAGGATGACTTTGATTAGGCATTACAGATATTGGAGAAAGTCCTAGAATGGTGTATTGCTACTAGGTTATGCTTAAGTCATGAGAAATGTCATATGATGATGACAGAGGGCCTGATTCTAGGTCATTACATTTCAGCAGCTGGAATTCACGTAGATCCAACAAAGATACAAGTAATCCTCTTATTAGCTACTCCCTGCACTCAAATAGAGGTATGTAGTTTTTTGGGATTTGTTGGATATTATCATAGATTTATAAAGAATTTTTCGCAGATTGCTACACCTTTATTTGTCTTGACAGGGAATGTTGATTTTATATGGACTGATAAATGTGACACTGCCTTCACAGATCTTAAACGGTTAGTATCGATAGCACTAGTATTACGAGGACCGAACTGGGATATACCTTTCTAGATTTCATCAGATGCATCAGACACAGCTATTGGATCTATTCTTGGCCAAGAAGAAGACAAGAACCCCATGCTATATATTACATCAACAAAAACCTAACTCCTGCTGAGTTGAACTATACAATCACAGAAAAAGAGTTTCTAGTTGTTATTTATGCTATAAACAAATTTAGGCACTATATAAATAGATATCATGTCTTTCTATATATTGATCACTCTGATATTAAATATTTAGCCAACAAAACTATCACAAATGGAAGAGTGACACGTTGGTTACTAGTTTTACAGGAATTTGAGATAACTATAAGGGATCGACCAGGGGAGGAGAACCTTGTGGCAGACTTCCTCTCCCAAGTACCAAGAATAGACAATATAGTGGCAGTGGAGGATCAGTTCCCGGATGAACATTTTTTTTTCTGTGGCCATAAAAACACCATGGTATTTAGATGTGGCAAATTACTTAGCAGTGGGAAAATTGCCCAAACATCTGACATCCAGAGAAAGGAAATCGATTGTACAGTGCATCACTCATTTCTCCTGGATTGGAGGATATATTTTCCACACAAGGGCTAACATGCACATCCGCAGGTGCATCAGGGAGGATGAAATTTATGATATCTTAAAATCTTGCCATGAAGGACCTTGCGGTGGACACTTTGTAGACTGTAGAACTAGACATAAAATTCTACGAATGGGCTACTACTGGCCCACTATTTTTAAGGATGCTAAGAAATTTGTTCAGGCATGCGATAGTTGCCAAAGGATGGGTCGCCCTGGGAAATCTGATGAAATTCCCTTGCATCCACAGCTGGTGATAGAACCTTTTGAGCGTTGGGCATTAGATTTCATTGGGCCAATCAAACTACCATCCAACTAGAAATCGTATATATTGGTTGCAATAGAATATGTAACTAAGTGGGTGGAAGCAATAGCGTTACCAAGAGCAACAGAGAAAACTGTTATTAGCTTTATTTTCTAAATTTTTGTGTGGTATGGTTGACCCAGAGAAGTGATTACTGATGGGGGGACACAATTCATTGGTCACAAGATTGTTGCTAAACTGAAAAATCATCACATTACACACTGAATTACTTCCCCATATCACCCGCAGGTGAACCGGCAGGTAGAGAGCACCAACAAAGTTATCGAAGCTATTCTAACAAAGAAAGACTCATCGCATAGACGAGACTGGACTGCTCGACTGCCAGAGACCTTTTGGGCGTATCGCACAATTTGGAGAAACACTACTGGATACTTGCCATATCAACTGGTATTTGGTAAGGAACCCATTTTCCCCATAGAATTTGAAATACAAACACTAAGGACAACCCAGGAGGTAAGACTGGACTTAACTGAAGCCCAGGTTAACAGGTTACAGCAAATGAATGAATTAGATGAAATTCGACTATTGGATCTACAACATACTGCACTTATTCGACAGCAACGACCCAAATGGCACAATGCCCTTATTAAGAAAAAGACATTTCATGAGGGCGATTGGGCACTTCTATATGATTCTAGGTTCCAAGACTTCCCAGGCAAACTACAGACTAGATGGCTAGGCCCTTACGAAATAAAGGAAGTACATAAAAATGGCACCCTTACGTTGGCCACCATTGACGGGTCTAGTTCTTCTTCTAAAGAAAATGGGCATCCAGTACGCCTCTACCAAAAACCACTTACGAGAGAATATTTCTACCAGCAGATACATGATGACCCCACCATGCAAGTTTTAGCTAAAGGGGCATATCCCTTGGCAGCTTCATGATGATAAAAGTTATTTCTTCATTGTAAAATATGTAAATATGATTGCTAATTTGATTTTCTTTTCTCTATTTTTCTTTTCTTGGTGTTCAAACTTTTGAACAACACTTTTTTTGCGTGTTTTTGTTGTTCAAACTTTTGAACAACACTTTTCTTCCATGTTTTTCTATTCAAACTTTTGAACAACACTTGTTTTGCATGTTTTGCTATTCAAACTTTTGAACAACACTTGTGTTGCATGTTTTTCTGTTCAAACTTTTGAACAACACTTTTTTGTGTGCTTTTGTTGTTCAAAAACAGCACTTGTGTTGCGTGTTTTGTTGTTCAAACTTTTGAACAACACTTTTTCCATGTTTTGTGGTTCAAACTTTTGAACAACACTTTTCTTCCATGTGTTTGTTATTCAAACTTTTGAACAGCTGCTTTTCAAACTTTTGAACAACACTTTTCTTTCGTGTTTTGCTGTTCAAACTTTTGAACAACACTTTTCTTGCATGTTTTGTTGTTCAAACTTTTGAACAACACTTTTTGTGTATGTAGCGTTGTTGTTCAAACTTTTGAACAACACTTTTTGTGTATTTAGCATTGTTGTTCAAACTTTTGAACAACACTTTTTCTTGCAATTATTTTGTTGTATAATCTATTGAACAACACTTCTTTTCTTTTTTTCATTATCTTCTATTCAATCTATTTGAACAACATTTCTTTTCCTTTTGTGTGATTTCTCTTAGCTTATCTCAACCCCATTTTGTTTTCTTTTCATGGCATGAAGTACACTACTTTCATGAGGGAAAGAAGTATGGATCCTATTGAAGGGAGTTAATACTATTGACGTTATGATCTTTAACAGGACAACCTCTTGATGATAGATTATTTTCAAGAAAAGGGACACAATTATTTATATACTACTCTACTGCATTGTTCTTTGTTGTACCTGATACTGATGGATCATCTTGAATACTGGTTCTACTTCTCCTGGTTATAAAATTCTCTGTCTATAATAAATAAGATTATGGGTATATTTTTTTTCTATTGATATATTCAACTTTTTCCACCATCCCTGCTCTTAAGGAGTATTGAGCCTCCCTCTATTTATCATAAAAATATGTAATAATAGCAAAAAAAAAAATTGCAGATGGATGATAGGGGGTCTCATTAAGAGCCAACCTACCATGTTCATAAGGCTGTAGCAAAGTGGCATTCCCACTATGGCCACCACACCAGGGTTATGATCCATTGGATAACTAGAATATCCTTGGAACAAGAGGTCTCATCACGAGCTGGCCTTATCACTTTTGCTACATCCCAGAGAATGGTAGTGTGGTCATCTGGTTACTACGCTAGCACATTGATCTCTTTTGTAGAACAGCAATGGAACTTTCCACTTATAAATTGAGGATCTTGGCTCATAAGGGTTAAAAAGCAACCCTGTCGAGGCTATTGATGCCTGCTGGCAACATAGGCTCTACTTATGGTATTGAAGTGATATTTTAACACCAATAATCATTATAATACCCTCTTATTATTCTTTCTTTTTCGGAGAAATTATTTCCTTAATTTTTTTTTGGAACCTTTATGCATGATATAATGTTTTTTGATCAATCATATCATTCCCAGCTAAGATACCATCAACAGAGCATCTTTTTGGCATATTGTTGTCCTTTTTCGCATAACCTATCATCAACCCAAGGCATCTTATCTTTTATTCATAACTACCTTTATACACTCCACTCTCATTATTACCATTCCTCTTACCATTCCATCATTGATATGTGTACTCTGTCTCATTTACTGTCGTACCCTTCACCCTCTTGCCTTTCTGTCAGAACAACACCTCCCTGTCTATTCGGTCATAGGCGACCTCTCATTTGAAGGAGGGGGAGGACTCCCATTACACCTTGCATGCGCTATATTTATTTTATTGGATTTCATATGTTGCTACAATATCCCATGAGGAAATGGCATGTGGCAATATGATAGTCCTCAAATTAATAATATTAATTCTCATGGAAATGTCGCTTAACATCATGAAACTTAGCCATTACATCTGCTTGTTTTTCTATCTCACCATTGTTGTTCTCTGTTGCATGTTTCTTGCTATTGTTGTTCTTTGTTGTGTTTTTCTTGCCTATTAATCTTTTGAAATTGTAGGAAGAATTCAAGCATTATGGGTGGAAAATCAGTGCACCGAGAACCTTTAGTATTGGAAATTTCGGACAGAGCCAAGGAGATTCTAGTCCATGCAGGATGGATGTCATACTCCACCAGGCTTCAATCCCCTAATAGTGAAGTTGCTATTGAATTCTTACAGCATTTACGAAATGGGTAGTCCATGGTGAAAGGAAGAAGCATCACAGTATCAGAAGTTGTGATAGCTGAAGTATCTGGCCTGCCAACGAAAGGAGCTGTATGGCCTAAAAATCACATGATGTTGCAAGACACAGTGGAGATTTTTAAAGATGCAGGCAAGGAATTAACCAGAAAATGCAAGGGCATTCAACTGTCTTCTCTGGGAGAACCATGGCATGAGTTGGCAAGTGTTGTCCAGAGGTACATTACCTGTGATGGATGATGAGATGTGGTAAGACCACGACAACTCAAACTCTTAGCTGTTTTAAAACAAAAGCTCACTGTTAATCTGCCATCTTTCTTGAATTCATTGCTGCATGATATCGTTGATAGAATAAGACGGGCTAGGCACCCCAAAATTGTAGTTAGCCACCATGGTTTGATTAGACTAATTGTTAGCCATAATCTTGTTCAACAAAACTTAACTTGGGATGGTCTCATAGTGCCTCTAGAGATTAGTCAAGACCCTGTAATCCAAAACTCTGCAATCTTGGAAATTAGCTAGCAGAGCCCTATTCCGAAGAGGAAAAGGACTACTCATTCAAAAATTGAACCCCATAAGCGTAGGCGGTCTGCAAGGTTAAAACTAGCCCAGAGGATGTTTGTAAATCCTCAGGGTAGTGTTGAACGACCAGCGGAGCCATCCAGACCAATTAGTGTACAGGACTCTGAGTCAGAACCAGAGGAACAATGCAATTCTAAGCCAAAACTAGAAGAAAAGGATAATTCAGAGCCCGAGCCTGAGGAAGAGTGCAATTCTGAACCTGAATAGGGGGTAGAATGTCATTCTAAATCAGAACCTGAAGAAGAAGCCAATTTAGAACAAGAACCCGAGGAAGAACATAAGTTGGACTCAGAGCAAGAGGGAGTACAACATTTTGATGATGAATCGGGTAATGAAGTAGGACCTCCTCAGACACCACCTATGAACCCCCAAGATGATCTTTTGTAGGATTTTTAGGAAGGGATGGCACAGGTCCTGTCAAATTTGAATGCATACATGCAACCTAGAGTATCACTAGATCCTAACCTTAAGGAAGCTCAATCCTTAGGAGATTCTGGTCATACAGAAATTCTACCTTCTCCAGAAGCTACAGACTAGGAAGAGGGAGCGAGCATAGAAATTATTCACGAATCCGATAACCAGTCTAGTGACACAGTTATATTGGAGCACACCCATGACAAGCACCAAGAACCCTTAGATATAGAGGGTATTGGTAAACCCATTCTTACAAAGAAGGCACCTCAGAAAAAGTGAGTAGCTAAAACAAAACTAAAGAAGCTAAGGAAGAAATACCAAAATCTCTAGAAGACGATTAGAAGGCTACATTAGAAATTGAACGAAAGTGCAAATAGAGAAGCCCAGAGCACTACTTCTGAGGTAGTCACTGTGGCCACAAAAACATAAATATGTGAGGGCAGGGCGACTGAAACCCAGACCGAACCTATTTTTACTCAAATGGTAGCCACCCAAAAAAATTTGCATGCAGACTTAATGGATACAGCTGTTCAGACAGAGGGTTGGTCCTCCCACAATAAAAGAACTCAAACAGAGGATTGGTCCTCCCATAATAAAAGAACTCAGACCGAGAGCATACCCTCTCACAGCAAAAGCACCCAAACTGAAGAAAAATTCAAGGACACCCCTTCAAGCAGTGATCCTATTCTTTGGAAGTTACAGGAGGAACTGGCACAAGCCCAGCTTGCTTTAAAGCAATGTAGGAAGGAGACAGTTCCTCTGCAGAATTATCAGGAGTTGCAAAAGCAATTCAGATAGTTGACTATAACAGAGGATGAAACTTTTGCTAGGTTTAGACAAGTGCAAGAAAGGCTATAGAAGGTAAAGACTAAGCTGGACAAGGTCATGGATCTGATTGACACTATTTGCTCGCTATATTCAGATGTCTTATCTTTTAAGTGTCCTGCTACGAACTATGCTCTGTTTCTATTGGAAAGATACTTATTATTGAAGATTAAAGCTGTAAAGGCTAGCAAACCAATAGAATTAAAAACAACTGAAGAATTTATAAGTTGTTGTAAAGAACATGGGGTAAAAGTTCAGCAACCTATTTGTGAATTTTATTTACATAATTTTGTATTAGAAGAAGAGGTAGATAAGAATCCTAGCCCTTTTGTTGGGGACGTTCAATTTCAAGCTTTTATTTCCTTCGTAGTTAATTAACTTAAGTGGTTTAAGACCTATAACTCTTTCCAGAGAAAAGAACATGAAATGGATTTATGGGTAAGAAGCGAGCCTACTCACCCTTTGCAACTGTTTATTAAACACAAAATGCTTATGACACAGGAGGGCGTAATCAAGACTTTGGGACCTATACATAAGGAAATCGTGCAAACCAGAAGGGCTTATTTCCTCTCCATTCAGGAAAGGTCCTTGATTGCATCCAAGATGAGATGGACAATCTCAACTAATAGTGTCAAGAAAAGAGAACCATTTAACTATAGGAACTTCAAAGTTGTTGCAGGTCATTTGGTCACATACAGCAGTATTATCCTAAGAGAAGGACCATATTGGTTGGGATGTCGATACAGGAGCCCTATTATTTGGTACCCTCCTGAAGGATATTGTTATGAGTATGAGTTTCCTGAAGGACAAGAAGAAACAACCTTTGCTAGTTTGATACAACAACACAGTTTTAGGTCTGATAAAGAAACAGGTTTTACAGCTTACTCTCTAACTGCACTACATAAGAACTACTTGTTTTTCATGAGGACACGAAACAAGGTAAGCAGGGGAGTATGTTGGGTCATACAATGGGTATAAGTTTACTCTTGATTACACTATCTTTTTACTTCTTTTTATGCATTTGTGCCCTGATATAGTAAAATGTTGGTAAAACTTCGATAAAAAATGAATAAAATTTCTTTTGATACGATTCGACTAAGCAAAGCTAACTTTCATTGTTTTTATGCAGAAATTGGCAAAGGGAACATCTGTTGTTCAAAAGATTGAACAAAAGATGTTAAACAGAGGAAAAGGAGCGTGTCTTATGCGGCTGAATCAAGGAATAAATCAAGAGGATCAACGCAAGTTGGAATGTTGTCTGATAATAGCATTTAGTTTCAAATTCCTCAGGATCTCCTGATCTTGAGGAATCACATTTATCTCTTTTACTTCTTGATTATAAAAGGGAACTTCTCGCCCTTTTGAGACGGGGTATAGGAACTTCAAAGCTATTGCAGGTCGTTTGGTCACATACAGTAGTATTATCCTAAGAGAAGGACCATATTGGTTGGGATGTCGATACAGGAGCCCTATTATTTGGTACCCTCCTGAAGGATATTGTTATGAGTATGAGTTTCCTAAAGGACAGGAAGAAACAATCTTTGCTTGTTTGATACAACAACACGGTTTTAGGTTTGATAAAGAAACAGGTTTTACAGCTTACTCTCTAACTGCACTACATAGGAACTACTTGTTTTTCATGAGGACATGAAACAAGGTAAGCAGGGGAGTCTGTTGGGTCGTACAATGGGTATAAGTTTACTCTTGATTACACTATCTTTTTACTTCTTTTTATGCATTTGTGCCCTGATATAGTAAAATGTTGGTAAAACTTCGATTAGAAATGAATAAAATTGCTTTTGATACGGTTCGACTAAGAAAAGCTAACTTTCGTTGTTTTTATGCAGAAATTGGCAAAGGGAACATCTGTTGTTCAAAAGATTGAACAAAAAATGTTAAACAGAGGAAAAGAAGCGTGTCTTATGCGGTTGAATCAAGGAATAAATCAAGAGGATCAACGCAAGTTGGAATGTTGTCTGATAATAGCATTTAGTTGCAAATTCCTCAGGATCTCCTGATCCTGAGGAATCACATTTATCTCTTTTACTTCTTGATTATAAAAGGGAACTTCTCGCCCTTTTGAGAGGGGGTAATTTTAATATACGAAGTGTAATCTTGAAGAAGATAGTGCGTTGTAATGACATTTGAATTTGATGATTAATACATGAATTGAGTTGTTGTTCACTCATGATATTCTGAAGTAGTTAAACAGTATTCGCTAGCGGCTTGGGTCTGGTCACTGGTGGATTCCACTATTGTTCCCTGTGTTTTTAGTTTTCCTTTACTGCAAGTTTAATTACTCTACTTTACAGTTTTATAGACGATTTACTTTCATTGGTGTGGAATTCATGTATGTATTTCATTACTTCTTAATTCTACCAATCGATTTCATTTACTTATGTTGTGGATTGAATTAATCATTAGGAGAGAGTTATTTCCAGTTCATTAAAAGATAGAAGTGTTATTGATTGGATTGGATGATTTATTCCTCCATAGTGGTTTAGAATTAGCTAGAAGAGCTCTGTTATTGCTACAATGCACTCAATTGATGCGATTGCAATTAGAATATCTTGATTAAGATTGAGTCTTGGTTCTGATTAAGGTTGAGTTTTGATGCTTATATAGATTATTTTCACTGAAGTTACAAGCTTGAGATTTATAATTTAATTTGTTTACTCTTGTATTGAATTTAATAAATTATCTCAAATCATTACTCTCCATAGATATAGCATTTGCACATATTGTGTGCACTCTTGGAATAGAAAGACGTACCCAGGTTGATGAGTAATGTAAGGAAATTAGGAGTTTTTAAAGACATCTTATAGCACCCAACAGTCTTCAAGTCATGAAACTGTCTGGGAAGGAGGCGTTCAAAGGGGTGACTTTTTTAGGGCATGTAGCAACTAAAATTAGGGTTTGATGAGCCCTAAAACATTGATCTAGATGATGGGATTGATGTGCTGAAATGGATCTATAACAGTTGCCCCCTAAAGCATGAAGTCGTAAAAATGCCAATGCCGAATGAAATGCTTCACGATGTGATGAGGAGGTATTAAAGTGGAAGGTGACCTACATTAATTACAATACATATATCATGATTTTTTTTATTTTTACATGAATTGTTGATGGAAGGCATACCCATGCTCAGCTTATAAACTTTCATTACATGTACATAAATAGTTGTCTACAGATATAAACCCATGATTGGAATGACCATCAGTGTAAAGCCATTGTACATATGATTTAGTACTCCTGAAATCGCAGCCCGAATGGATGAAACTAGATTCGGGGTCTTCTATCTCATTCAATCGTTCGCTCAAGTACGAGTCTAACCATGTGGATATGTGATCTGAAGTCAAACATGGGAAGACACCATCTGATTACCAGCCAATGGTGTAAGATGTTAATATATGCGAGAGAAATCACCGATAATGATCCTCAAGGTACTACAGTACATTCTACACAGTGTGAATGAATGATTCGATGTCGATCATCATACAAAGTCTTTCGGTCGAAGGCCATTGATGTCAACCTATCGCCAGAAGCGAGAAACCCGCCATTGATGTATGCAAGCCTCAAAGTACTGGAAAGGTGTTCCTAAGTCAACTTCTTGGATAATGTGCTAATGTCAACAAGAAGTGACTCGTCATAGGAGGGCCTTGATGTATCCCATATCAATGACATGAAACGAGTGTAGTGATTTTAGAGATGGAATTTGGCTAACAACACAAGGTTCAAGAATGGCAGTCATGAAAATGAAGGTTTATGGTATTGCAAAAGATGAATTTTGACTGAATGAATTCTCTTGAACATGTCGGCGAGACTGAAATGAATTGGTAGCATTGACCCCAAAGTGATGGATGGTGTGATGGACCATAGGTATGATAACCATCAATCAGATAACCCAACACAAATAGTCTGAATGAATTGGAAGCATTGACCCAAAACAAAAGTGATGGATCGTGTGATAGACCATAGGTATGATAACCGTCAAGCAGATAACCCAACCCAAATAGTCACGGAGATGAAGTGAAAGTGTCATGTTCAAGAGTGACCTACTACCATAAATTGATTTTCCCCTTTTTCCATTTTCCCCAGTCATTTCTGACCAGTACCTCTTTATTTTTTATCAAGCTTGAGGAGGATAACATATGCTTATTGTATAATTCCACCCTTCAGGTGAATCCATCACTATGTGATGTTTTAACGAGTCTAGCAAAGGTGAAACTTGGTCTTGTCTAGATAGACAAGTTTGTCACTATTTGATGTTTAACAGGTTTAACAACAAAGATAACTTGGTCCTTTTCATGTTTAGAGAGTTTGAAAAAGGATAAAAAGAAAACTTCACAAGTTCTTTTTTGTTGATTGTCTCTCAAGCCCGAAAAAGCATAAAACAATAGAGAGAGAGCCTATTGACCATGTTTTGTCAACACATTCCTTTTTTGTAAATAATCTATCTCATTCTAGAAAAGGGTTAAACTTATACTGAGTAGATGTCATTTCCAATCCGTTAACGAGCTGAAAAGAACAAGCGCTCGACAATCTTTTCATATTTCAAGTCTGAAAAGAGCTTAAAGAGGACTCCATTTTGAGGAATGGGTGGTGCCTAGGGTAGAAACTGGCTCCAGTGATGTTGGAACTTCTCAAAACATGTTGATTTATGTGAAGAGGTTGGATAATAAGACCACTCATTGCAACTGTTCCTCAAAAACGGGTAAAACAACCAAGTGAAAGTGTATGATCGGCCAAAGGGATGGTGGCGATGGGATGAAAACAACCAAGGCTCATCTAATGAAAGAGGCTGATAGAATGGCAATCACGAGGGTTAAAATGGAGATGGGTTTATTTTTACACAAGCTTGAACCATAGGTAACTATGCTTGGATTCATTTTCATGTTTACACAAGCTTGAAATGAAAAACTATGCTTGGAGCTAGTTTCATTTTTACACAAGCTTGAAATGAGGAAAAACTTTTCTTGAAACTAGTTTCAATTTACACAAGCTTGAAACGAGGAAAAACTATTCTTGAAATTGGTTTACATGCCCCCAGTATGATGAAAGGGAGAGTCTCTTGTAACCAGATGGAAGTCATTGCCGTGAAGCAAGATGGTAATCCAACACCTTTTTGGCTTCATCCAGATAGGGACAAAGGTGAATGGAGTGATTCCCTTCACATAACCTGCAAGGAAACTTAACTTTACCACTAGGTGCAGCATGATGAAAGGGAGAGTCACCCGTAACCAGATGGAAGTCATTGCGGTGAAATAGGACGGTTATCCAACACCTTTTTGGCTTCATCCAGATAGGGACAAAGGTGAATGGGGTGATTCCTTTCACATAACCTACAGGGAAACTTAACTTTACCACTAGATGCATGCCCCCCAAGATTCATTACACTCACCTAAGTAGACTATGAGATATTGCTATCAAGTTGATGGAATGAAGGTTTGTTTATGAGATCAAGTGAAATGCTTGACTGGGATTTTACAAGATCTAATCAAAGACTTGAATTGGAACTTTGCCCCAGGGGACCTTGTTTCATTTTTTAATGAGGTTGACACAGTAAAAGAATTATCCTCATACTCCTTGTTTCATTTTTTAACGAGGTTGACACAAGACGAAGAACTATCCTCATGGGCCTGTTTCATTTTTTAACGAGGTTGACACAAGACAAGGAACTATCCTCATATCCTTGGTTTCATTTTTTAACGAGGTTTACACAAGACAAGGAATTGTCCTCATATTCCTTGGTTTTTAATGACCCATGATAGGAGTTCATGACTTCCAAGAGATTCTCATCTAATGGGAGAACAATGCTTTGGAAGGAGAGATCTAGTTCCAATGCCCCCAGTACATAATGTATAACATCATGGAATTGATCGTTTGTTGATGTAGGCATGGAACTGATTGCCACATAATTAACGCATGGCGGGGATGATACCGTTGGTACAAAAATACCATTTAGGGAAGATGGTTTACTGGAAGGCCTATTTGGACTAGGAAATGAAAGTTGGTCAATGGTGACAATTTTTCCTTTTTGCGGGAAACAAATCACTCAAAAGAGAGTTGAAACAATAGCTCCCATGCCATAAACATAGTCACACCCAAGAAGTAAATTGTAATCTAAAGGGCTTGGGACTACCATCACATTTAGATAAATGATTTTTCCTCCAAAAGTAATAGGTAACTAAGGAAGCATCCCTAATGGTTGACTAGTTCCTCTGTTAAAAGCCAACAGATTCTGCATAACTGGCATAAGCAGTGGCGAACCAAGCTCTTGCCAAGCAGTTGAGGAAAGGATACTTACAGATGCACCTTCATCTATAATAGTGTCGGATACAATCATATTACAAACCTATACTATGATCTGGAAAGGCACATAAGAAGGAAGACAGAATCCTACCAGTCGATTCCAATCAAAGGAAGTTACTAGACTACTTAGAGGGAGTATCGTAGAAATGAGAGAATTAACCCCTAGAGTTACTAGAATGGGAAGATTTTCCTCATGTCCTGATGGAACATGAGGGTTTCCTCCTCATTCGAATCTGAAGAAATGAAAATAACCTTAGTGGTATCATATTCACTCTCTTCAGGAAAGGTACGATTAACCAAAGGTGAAATTGGGTCAATTGTTTCCTTGACCTGTTGATTTGGGTCAGGTATAGACTCATAAGATTCACTTTCATAGAGAGTGGGTTTGACCAATGGTTGATTTGAGTCAAGCAATTCATCAACTAGTGAAGGATTAAGGGAGAGTCTCCTGTAACCAGATGGAAGTCGTTGCGGAGAGGCAGGATGGTTATCCAACACTATTTGGCTTCATCCAGATAGGGACAAATGTGAATGGGGTGATTCCCTTCACATAACCTACAAGGAAACTCAACTTTACCTTTCCATGAACTTTACTACTACTAGTTGATGTTGTGTCACCAGCATGATCTCCAGATGTTTATGATACAGGATGATGTGAATGAGAAGACCATTCTTATAAGATCTAAGGAATACCAGAACAATTTCGAAGAAGATGGTATCCCACACAAATTTTGCATGGATATCAAACTTTGTGAGGCTTGATGGACGGTTTCTCATTAGATGTTGCATTTAAATAAATGGTTGCTTGGTTGCCCCTCTGCTAAATTTTCTTCTTCTTCTTCTTAGCCACCTGGTTACTAGTACCAATACTTTCACCAGGCGAAGAGGAAGAAGGGGAGGAAGAAACAACCGAGGAAGAAGGCAAAGAGTCAACTTTAGGATCAACTGAAGGTAGATTTTGTCTAGTTGGAGGAGTACTCAATTGCAGAGAAATCATGACATTTTGAACCAAGGAGGTTGAAAACAACCATACTGGCAAGACAATGGTAAGTCCTGGTAGGGATAATGTAGCCATATAAGGAGCACCAATATTTCCAAAAGGAGGAAAAGGACTAGGATTCCCATCAAAAGGAATTCCTTGATCGTTGTACTCCGGATTTGTCACCATATGTCTCAACTTAAGATCAACTAAGGAGCGAGCATGGAGGATGTTATCCGTGGTCAATTAATTTTATTTTAATCAAAGTAACATAACAAAAAAAGAGGTATAATCTAGGAAAAAGGTTTACCAAGCAACTGTGAACTGCAGAATACCTCCTGGCGAACCAAGAAGTACGGGCAAGAAATATCCCCAAATGTTGTGTTCAGTGTATCACAATGTACAAGGTAGCCAACTCGGTTACCTAAGGATGGATAGCAACCTAGTTTTGTCCTCCCATATATACCCGAAAGTACATGGAGGCCCAATCTGTATAAGCATTGTCTAATGCAAAACCACACAGTGAGAGCATTCCCATATACTTTACATACTGTAACACCGCCCTATATACCCGAAGGTACATGAACGAGCTATGATATACTCATGTACGTGGAATGAGGTATCACACTTAGGATGTATTGCAAACAAGTTAGCGACAACTGCTTTGTTTTACGACGCTAGAACACGTCTCAAGCCTAGACCTCTAAATGTTTTTCGTTAGGTGACAATACTCCATTAGGTATATTCAGATAAATTTTAAGTTGATCTTCTTTAGAATTTTCCTTTCAAGGTTCACGATGTGATGTATGTTTTCAATTCCTAAAATGCAACTAATATGATAAGCATTATTCTCATTCAATTGAACAATGAAAACCTTAGCTAGTAGGGATAGAGCAATCATATCTTTGACAAAGAGCAAAGAGCACAACTAATGCAATTTCCATATCTATTCCTTTCAAGCATTCAAAAACTACAATATGAATGTTGCAAGTTTTTCTTTTCGAATCCCTTAATGTTATGATGAACAAAAAGGAAATATGCACATACAATCAATCAATCTTTAACAAGAATGAAGACTTTTACGATAGTTCTATTTCGAAGGAAAAGAAGACTTTACGACACTTTTTTTGGGACAACTATTAATCAACTCTATTCTAACTTTGACTTATAGACTAATAAAGACAAAGAAAACATTAAATAAACATTAATCAATAAATTCAAAGTAGGGATAAAGAAGGAGATAGAAACTTTTTCTCTGAGACATAGCATTCATTGATCAATCAACAAACAAACAAACAAAGAAAAGTTGGCAAAAATCTCAATCCCAAGGTGAAAATTTTCCCTAAGGTGGATTAGTGCAGGTAAAAGAGGGCCTAACTGCACAATAGAGCACTGTCTCTCACTCAAGGGTGCTCTGTAAAGCACTATCCCCTAACCAAGCCTACACTGATTCCTGAGAGGCCACTCAAGAGTCATCTAACCTTAGTTTTTGAGCAAAATTCAATGCAAAAGAGCTGAATACAGTAAATGAAAAAAAGTAGGGTCTACAAGAATGTCTTAGGAGGTGAATAAGCTACTAGGAAAGGTGATATTTCCCCAACGTAGTCACCAATTTGTTTTGGAGAATTTGGTATCTATGCATAAATACTAATTCCCTAGATAAGTAGTTGTATCTAGAACAATAGTTTAAAGTGTTTTAGTATTTTCCTATACGCAATAGATAAGATGAGAAGATGAGAAGACCTACTTGTAGTTCCACTTTCCTCTCATCTGCCTTGTATCAAACCTGTCGCTCCTTCTCGTACTTAATATGCTTGAGAAGTACCTGTAAACACAACATAAAACAAAGAATCGATCAAAGCACACGATCTATTAAATATAAGTGAAAGGAATCAAATACAATTCACACATATAAGCATTATGAAACAATACAAACATATGGGAGAAAGGTTCAAACACTTTATTGAATAGAAGAAGGAACTACAACCATTGGTGTCTGATTCAAAGTCATTCCTCCATCTTGGATCCCATCCACATCACATCAAAAGCATGACAAACTTGTAGCATTACAATACTTGCTTCAAAGAAAAATCTCTTAACAACATTATCTCCTTACAATTCAACATAATCCAATCCCTGATCACTTAGATGAGTGGTCAATTTATAGGAAGATGAAGGAGGTTTTTTCATAAGGGGTGGCATTGAATGGCTTTCCATACTTAAAATTAGTTCCATGGTGGAAGGGATGAGAGGATAGGATGCACCTTAACTCATTCCTCATCCATTTTCGAGCTCATAGGAGTTGATAAGTGAGGGAACCTTCTAGATGACTCCAAAAGATAATAATATTCCCCAAAAGCTATGTGAATTTCGCTCAATCTCACCTAGTGTAGGTGAAAGGAAGCCTAAGTGCTCTGCAGAGCACCCTGGCAATGGACTTAACTGCTCTGCAGCGTAGCCTTACAAGGGCTTACCTGCGTTGGTCACTCTAGAGGCTATTTCTAGGTGTGTACAAGTCATGAAACTATCTTGCAAGGAGGCATTCAAAGGGGTGACTTGTTTAGGGCACGTAGAAACTGGAATTAGGGTTTGATGAGCCGTAAAACACTGATCTATATTATGGGATTGATGTGCCCAAATGGATCTATAACAAGGTGTAGTCAACAGGATGAGTTAGAAACAATCTGTAGTGGCATTATCAACTACAGAGGCAGAATACACGGCAACCACTCATGCAAGCAAGGAAGCAGTTTGGTTGCAGAGATTGTGTTCAACTATGAGGTTAGTACAGGGAGCTATAAGGATAGACTCTGACAGCTAAAGTACAATTTTCTTGGCAAAGAACCATGCTTATCATTCAAAGACAAAGCATATTGAAGTTCAATATCACTTTGTGAGGGATATGATAGAAGACAAAAAGGTGTTGCTGGTAAAGGTGGACACTTTGAAGAATACTACAGATGCATTAACAAAATTTGTAAGCTCTAAGAAGTTCTCTTGGTGTAGAGAAACAATGGGCATTTCAGGGCTAGATAAATGACTAAGCTCTCTTATGACCCCCTGTTGAAACAAAACAACAAGTGGGAGAATGTTGGGTTGTGTTATATTCTTTCCACGACTAGCCTACATAGTTTACGGGTGGCTTAGAGGGGGGGAAAAGCCCCCCCATTCGATGCGCCAAATGCGTAGCGGGGGTGTCAGAGGGGGTTTGAGGGGGGCGGTTAGCCCCCCTATACACGGTCTGGGGCAGCGCCTTGAGGAAACAAATTTTGGACCCTATATTAGGTTGGGCGAACCTACATATGGTTTTGTGCATGGTTTTCGCACATGGTTTTGGACGCGATGGTTTTCGGTCCATGGTATTGGATGCTTCGACATTTATATATATGTATTGTAACATTGAAAGGAACATAATGAAAAATCAAGCTGGTAGTCCTGGTTTTGGGATCCAGGGTAAAATCTCTGTGTATATGTGTTTTATGTGTTATGCTCTCGCATTGTTTATTTTCTATGTTTTAGAATTCGTATGCAGGTAATTTCTGTATGGGGTTAAAACTTACATGCAATCGTTGACTAACACCTGCGGGTTTTGGTCTAATGGAAATCGTGATTCCCAACATGCATGGGTAGAGTTACAATACTCCCATCAGTTTGAGTGATTCAGTTAACAGGGTGTTTATTGATCTAGACATGTTGGTGGACATGGAAAAGGAAATGCAGGTTATAAAGATGAATCTAAAGGTAGCATAGGATAGGAAGAAGAGCTATGAAGATCAGAACAACATTTTTCAAGGAGTTCCAGGTTGGGGAATAGGTGTACTTGCACATCAAACCAAAGAATAGCTCCTTACGGATTGGATCATGTGCCAAGATGGCACCATGGTTTTATGGACCCATAAACATTATTGAAAGGATTGGGCCAGTAACCTATTGAATTCCACTGCCACCGATGGTGAAATTCCATGATGATTTCCATGTTTCATTAATTAAGAAGTATGTTAAATATGTTGATCATGTGATTAACTAGTCTGTATTGCAGGTGGAACTAGATGGAGAATTCTAGCCAGAAGCTCAATGTATATTGCATAAAAGGTGCTCATGATCTGGACCCGAGCAATCAAGCAGGTTAATGTGAAATGGAAGCACTTTGGGCCCGATGAAGCTACAGGGGAGATGGTGGATCAGAAGCGGGATATGTACACTTAACACAGAGAGATGGTGGATCAGATGTTGGATATGTACATTTAAAAGGCATCTAGATATCTACACTTAAAACAAAGAGCTTGAGGCATTAATAATTTCTATACATATTTGAGTTACAGGTAGATATAATGGATGAAAGACGAACTGAATGTTATGATTCATGTAGCGCAAATTTAAAGATATAATTTCAATAATCCATATATGCACATGCATTAACATATCAATACAAATGAATCTGTAAGGGAGTTTGAAATATTTCTAGCAACTATGATTGCATGAATTCAGAGAAGAAACAAGAACATAATGGGTTTTAACAGAGGAATAACATTTTGTAATACTTGAAGGGGGAATCACCACCATTTCCTTGATATTCTGAAAAGATTTGTATTAAAAAGTCATATAGTCTGAAAATGACATGTAGCATTTTCTTTAGAATTTATGAACCTTTGTTAAGTGTTGCTTCCCCATATTTATCTAGAGAGGGGGGCATGGACCTTCATTACATAAAAAATCCTTCAGCCCAGTCTCAGCTGTCAGATTGACTAGTTGTCTCAGTCGGGGATAGCTCTGTGGCCGAAAAACATTATACTATTAATTTCCTCATTAAAGGGAAACACATTACAGGACAACAAACAAGTAAAAAGTAAAATGAACATGATAATAATGTTGAAAATGGCAACAAGAAATGCTAAAAATAGCACTACTATAAATATCAGTTCAGGTACCAGTGCTGAACTAAGCAAAAAGGAATGAAAAATGGAAGTGCTAAAAATAGCATTGTTATTTTTAGTAGTTCGGGATAGATTCCCATTTTAGTTAGTCCCTGAACTAAACTAGTGAAGTAAAACTCGAATTTGATCTTAGCAGTTGTTTGTAAATTAATTAATTAATTCATCTTGAGTTAATTAGTTAAGGAAAATCAAACATGAAGTCTATGTGGGGACATGCAACAGTTTCTCCATTAATTGAGGAATTTATCCATCAGTTAAAGAGATAAGGATGAGTTGTAATATTGAGTTGTAATTATTTGGCTCAGTTAATTGAGTCAAGTCCAGTTAGATTAATTCAAACAGTTTGTTGAATTAATGTAATTTCAGTTAGTTAATGCTTGCATGCATGTAACTACTGCACTTGAGATAATTGAATATTCTCTCATAAATAACTTATGCATGTTAGTTCAGTCAAAGACCCAGTTGAGATCAGAGGAGGGACAGTGTACTATCAATTGGATGAATTTTTCCTATAAAGGAAACTCATCTATGCATAAGGATTTATCTCCTTCAAGATTGCGCAGTTACTACTGGGCCAAGTGAGCAATGTGAGGTAGGAATTCACATGTGTGGAAGCACTGGACCCCAAGAAAAAATGCGCAAGGAAACAGGAGGCTTGGAGGGCAGAGGAGAAGGTTGTAAGAGCCTTTGACTATCTATGAGCAGCATTGTTGATTGCAGAGAGAGCAAGATAGCTCGAGAGCTGATTATTTTTGTAACTTGAACAAGATTTCCACTTGTATGATAATACAGAGATTGGGGTTTTATGCTGAGGCTTTCCTTGGGTTGTTTATTCTGTGTTATGTGTGACTGATTTCTCATTCTCAGTTATATGTGTTCTCTTGATCTTGCTCAATTCGATTAAGCTTCCGCAAAGTGTTGTAAAAGTAGATCTTGTATTGTGTTTTAGTATATTGCATAATCTGTTGAGCTACAGTAGGAATTTATACATGGTATCGGAGCAAGGTTTTGTAGAAAAATTTCTACATGGTATTGGAGCAAAGGTGATCAAGGCGAAGAATAGTATACATGAAGGAGAAGTTTGAAGTTTGTGGTTCGTGAATATAGAAATCAAGTTCTTATCACTTCTCAATTTCACCGATGGCGTTCAGTGGTTTAAGACTCGAGTATGCCCTTGAAGGTAGCTCGAATTATATAGCCTGGAAGGATCACATGGAGGTACTATTAGAAGATAATGGTCTAAAGGACTTCATTGATCAAGAAGTCCCCAAGCCGACTGATGCTACTCAACTGGCAAAATGGAAGAAATGTGTTGCTAGAGCAAGGAGAATCCTCCTCGAGGGAGTTCGAGAACACATTGTCTTGAGCCTCCATGGGAAGGAGACATTGTTTTAGATGTGGAAAACATTGAAAGATCTATATCAGAACAACAGTGATCAGAGGAAGTTGGCACTGAAAGACATGCTTCGTGAGATCAAGTGTGAAAAGGGTGACACGATCTCTACATATCTGAACAGGCTCACCACCTCCAGGGATGAGCTTGGAAGTGTAGGGATCACGACCGTTGATGATGACATGGTGAGTCTTTCACTCCTCGAACTTCCTAAGAGCTAGCATAGCTACCAAGACTCGATTAATGGAAGAGAAAAACTATCAGAATGGGAACAACTTTGGTCGGATCTGATGTAGGAGGAAATAAGAAGAAGCACCAGAGATAGATCTTCTTCATCCAAGGAGGATGAAGAAAATTGTGCCTTAGCGAGTAAGGTAAAGAAAGGGAAGGAGAAGGATTCTCATCCCAAATCGAGTTCTTCCCATGGTGGGAAGAAGTTTGACAAATCGAAAGTGTGATGCTTTCATTGTCATGAAGTGGGCCATTTTGCTACAAATTGTCCACTAAGGAAATCCAAGAATGGATCCGTGGAAGGATAATAAGGTGAGGCACTGGCCTCACAGTTCGAGTTGGATTTCACGCTTTTCGCATGCATGGTTTCATCCATGGTGGGAAGTGGTTGGTTTCTTGATAGTGGAGCTTATTTCCACATGACCGGTGATAAGAGTTTGTTTAGTACCTTGGAGGAGAAGGATCTCGAGATGCAGAGTGCGATGGGTAATGATGAAAAGTATAGTGTCTCAGGTGTAGGCATAGTTGTTTTTCAGAGGGAGCATGGAGCTCGCATTACCTTGACCGATGTCAAGTATGTACCAGGATTGAAGAAAAATTTGGTGTTGATCACAATGTTGGAAGACAGAGGCTATGATGTAGTCTTCAGTAAGCGAAAGGTTTTCCTTTGACACATCACCATGAGACAGGTGAAGCAGATTAGTTCACGAATCAAGAACCTGTATGCTCTTGTGTTTCAATATGCATGCAAAGCCTTGAGGAGCAAGGCAACTGATGAAGACTTGGTGATTAAGAGGGAGAGTGCATTACCTCTCAACATGCAGTGCCAGAAGAAGTCTCAGACAATTGTGGGGGAGCCACAATTGGTGAAGCAGCTTTAGGAGGTTGTGGAGTAGCCACAACTAGAGAAGTTGAGAGAAGATCGAGTAGAGACATCTACTCATGCAGAGATCTCCAATAGGGGGAAATTTCGAGCCAGGTGGGTAGAGGGATCACATGCATCCATACGTCCAGGTCAAAGGTGGGGCAATGTGGAGTGATAGTCCCAAGAAGGCTGGAATAGGGGCAGGATCATTGAGGTACCGAACCTCTTTGATTAGACCTTGCTACGGGAGCACCAACAAGTAGTAGCAGGATTGGCTGAGTGGGTAGAGACATATGCAGATGAAGCAACAGAGAGAGCTACAGTGCAGCAATCCCAAGACAGTGCAGAGCTAGCAGGCTGCAATAATGCGAGAGGCACAAGAGTGTTGTACCAGTACAGGATGGCACAGAGAGGTGTGCAATGGTGCGAGATGCATGGAGTGTTGCAACAACTCAAAGGTTAGAGATGGAGCACTTGTCAGCATCAGAGGATGTTTCTAGCCCAACAGAGAGGTCAGTTGGGAGTTTCTTTTTGTTTCCAGAGTTGCTGGAGTAACAACACTTGGGAGAAGTGTTGCATGCAGAAAATTCCAAAGGTTCAGGATCGGGTTCGAGTTGAATGATTTTCTTGTTGAGAGGGAGTATTGTGTTGCACAAAAAATTGTCACCTTGACATTCTGCTATCTGTGTGAGTTCATACCACTCATACTTTTCTCCTCTGCAAGTCTAAAACATCAGTTCCTCATATCAAGTCTAGAAAATAAGAGAAAAGCTCTCAAAAGTCTTTAAAACTCTGGTTCCGCACTTTCTCATTGTCTTACCTGTGGTCTCGCACCTAATGGTCATGTCTCCTGCGCACTTGACCGCGCTGTTCTTGTGTTAAAGGTGTGAACCCCTGTAAAAGTTAAAAAGGTGTGAGTATACTCTGAAAAAACTCACTTTCAATTATTTCTAGAAGCTTCTGGAAGGAATCTTGAGGTGGCAAGTTCGCTCTTTTAAGGTTCATGTAACCCATACCTTAAGGAGCTAATCCCTTGATGTGAGGAGCTTATCCCTTTGAAGGAGGATTCTATCCCTTCATAGGTGGACCAGTAACCTTGTCCTCTTCACTATAAAAAGAAGATTTGAGCTGGTTACTTGGGAGTGAGAAGCTTAGTATTTTTTGAGGTAAAATGCTACTGGAACTTAGTCTTCTTTAGTTGAGTTTTTATGAGGAGAGATTACATACCTCTAGGATCTCATTTGGAAGAGTGAAAGACTTGTCAAAGTAAAGGAAATTCCTGTTTCAAACCCCAGGAATAACTTGTTCAACATCAAGGCCGAAAAGGTTGTAAAGTTCTTCTACTATTTAAAGTTAATACAAATATATTTGTTTTTCTCAAAAAGTTGTTAATTCATTGTTTATTTTATGGATTCCTTGATCACCATAATAGACATTATTTATAATATTTGCTATACAGGTGCTATTTAATGTTTGCTTGTTTGTGATTACAGGTCTTCAAAGGTAACTCTTTCGAACGATTGGAGGATGACTACTACGAATGAGCACTGGATCTAAGGTGGGATCTTAACACCTTTGTAGTATTTACTTATAAATCGCATATGTCTAGAGAAAGATAGGTTTGTTTGTCTGTTTGTTGCTAGACTATCTTATGATACTAGGGATATCAGTCTTGTCCACAAGATCGATTTATCCGATCTTCAAATTGGCGACTCCACTGGGGATGGTATTTGATTTTTGGTTTTCCTTTGTTTTGACTTGAGAAAATTGTTTTGTTTTCTGGTTTTTTATTGATGTATACTGGCTTGGGTAGCTTTCAAAATCTGGAAGTATTTTTGTTTCTTTTGAATTTTTCTGGGGACCACACTTTATCTTTACAAACTATGCAGACATCTCCACATTTTCCTTCAATAAACAGTGTGGGACCGCACCTGTTGCTTCTGGAGCCTGCGGACCCTGTAATTTTTTTTAAAAACATAAGATATCTTCTTCCAGTTAAGTTTAGATTTGATTTAGGATTTTTAGTGTCTACCAAGATCTGTATTTTTCTTATCAAAAATCTCTTGTGAGTGAGTTCCGATAGTATTTTTGTTTTGAATGATTTTCTAGAAGTTTTGCATGCTTGGAGTGGTTTTCACTTTGTCTCTGTAGTGACTCAAAGACCAAAATCTTGAGAAACCTTAGATCACCCTGGTGTCTTTTCATCTTCTTGATGAGTCTGACTTGGTTGTGAAATCTATCCTTTGTGAGAAATAGATTTAGTTTTCTCGTTGCAAATCTTTGAACAAACTTTGTTATAAGTTATGAATTTCATTTTTACAAAAGAAAACATATCTGGATGTTTTTGATTGGTTTGTTATTTTGTGCAAATGAATCCTTAGTTTACTGAACAACTAATTAAAACGTCCTCAAAAAAGAATTGAAGCTTTTATTCAATTAGATTTTTAAAGTTTTTAGATCTCAAAATTAGTTTTTGTAGTTTTGAGTGTTTTTCTAGAACTTGTAGATCTCTTTTAAAGAAAATTGTTTTTTTTGTAGTTTCGAGTTTTGAAAAGGGAAAGGGATTTATTGTGAGCATTAATTATTTGTCTCATTTTGAGTTATTATTAAAAAACAAAAAGATTTTCTTTCAATTTCCATGTTGAAAGAAAGAATTGTTTCTTAAAGAATTTCATTCTTGAACTCTTCCTTTTAGCTAGAATTTCATTGAAAGAAAAACGAATTGTTTATCATTTTAGGTGCATTTTTTCTAGTGTGTTTGGATTCAAGTCTTCACACCATCAAATTTTCATTTCCATACCTATCGACTTAAAGAACAACCCATAAAAGCAACGCTTAATTAAAATTGACCTAGTAATCTTTTCTATTTCTAGGGCTCTTATCACCAATATAGCTTAGGCTAGTATCTTGAAGTAGGGAGTAATTAACTCTCCAAGATAGTTAAAACAAACAAGTAGATACATCTTGAGGTAGGAAATAAATCCAATTGTAATTGATACATTTTGGGAAGCTTCTCTTAAAGGAGTCAATCACGAGATCATGTCTGAACCTTTGAGAAAATCAATTATGTTTCATTGGGAAAGATAGAAGATCTGCGTGTATTATAAACGGTAAACCTTGGATTAACTATTGTCGAGGAGCTTGGGGTCACTTGTTGGTAAACCTCAAATTGACCATGTCGAGGAGCCTTCAAGGGGATTGAGCTTTGTTACTGTACCCTTGCACGTAGAATCAGATCGTAGATTGCCCCCCCAGTTGTATTTTTTGTTGTTGGTAACCTTAGTGTCCATAAACTTAAGATTATTTCCTAGGATGACGGTGAAGGAAAGATCTCACTATACCTGGAGCAGATGTCGACTAGACTCACTTGGACTCTTTAGGGGGTTCTCTTCACTCGAAATGTTTTTGTGAAGAAACTTGTGCCAGTCTATTTCATTAAGCAGGTTGTCAGGGTAATTGTTCCAACCGCCCTTTCTGTATTAAACTTCTACTAAGTTGGATTTTATCACCAACTAGTGTTTTTAGTACGGGAAGTTACTGTTTGTGTGTGGTTTGAACTCTTAGATTTTTTAGGCGTGTGATTCAGTTGTTTGTTTCTTTAGAGACTTTAGGTGTTTTTATTGAAATTTTCTTTGTTTGCGTGTGATTAATTAATATTTAATCATGGCTGAATTACCGAGACAATCTCATAGACTTCAGGGGAAACCTCCTGAGTATACACCAAGCCAACTTGAAGGGCTGTGAGCTCTCGTATCACCTAGTGACAGTAGAGTTGGATCACCAGAAGCTGAAGAGTCATCTTTAATTGTTCATCCTAATTATCAAATACAAACAACAGAGCATATTCAAGAGCCAATTTCATTTTCCGAAGTTACTGGTAGTATTTCTCCTTCCATTGAATTAGCTGAAGAACCTGAAATTTCTGAGCCTGACAATGAACCTGCTATTTTGGAACCTTCTTCAGGATTTGTTACTCCAACTTCTAGTGATCCTAGTTCACCCAGGGTAAGAAATATCATTACTCAAAATCTTCCTTTTGGCCTCATTTCTATTGAAGAACTTGTCAGTCCAAATGAAGACGTAACTCTTCTCGAAAACCAACAGACTTTAAATCTTAGGGAGCGTGAATCAATATTCTACAGTCCTTTTTGGAGTGATGCTTGGTATTTATCATTGACAAATGTTTTAGAAAACCTGGGTCTTAGTTTTTCACCACCTCGAATTCCTTTTCATCCTACACCAAGAGGTTATTAACCTTCATTGATCATGTCAATAGAGTCATCTATGTTTTCCCAATCACCAGAAACATTTTTATACAGTGGTCCTTCTATTCCTTCGGGGTACCAGTCACTCTCTGGTACTTTTTCAAGAGAAACTCCTCGACCGACTGAACAAGAGTTATCATATGGTAGTAATGGAACTCAAACGTTGAACGCAGAGAAAATCCATATGATGTCTAGTAGTATTCTAACTCCTCAACCTCAAGGTAGTCAATTACCGCCTGGAGGGCAACCCCAAGGTAGTCAGTTACTACCTGGGGGGCAACCCCAAGGTAGTTAGTTACCGCCTGGGGGGAAACCTCAAGGTAGTCAGTTACCACCTGGAGGGCTACCTCAAGGTTTTCAACCTTCAGGACAATACATACCCCAAGGTCAACCCCAGATTCAGTACATGCCTCAGGGTTATCAACCTCAAGGTCAGTACTCAACTCAAGGTTTCCAACCGCCTTTTGGTCAATCATTTTTATGAGGAGCTGGAAATGTGCTGCTTAATTATCAGCCCTATGTTAAACCAGGTTATGGTCCTCCATATGCACAACCTTTTATGGGTCCATACTCTTGAATGAACATGGTGTGGAATCTGTCTCAAACTCAACAGACTCTGCAACCTAATGTGCAGTTACCTAATCAACCTGCACAACCTTTGGTTTCTGGTCCAACCTAGCAACCTGTCCAACCTACTTTTCAAATCCCTGCACCTGGTTTAGTTCAGTAGCCTGGGCCTAGCACACCTCACACTCTGCCTCAAACTGATGCAACTTCTGTTCAACCTACAACACCTATTTCTGGAGTATCTGTAGCTCTAGTTTCTACTATCCCTACATCAGTGCAAATTCCTCAAGTCTCTGTGCCATAGTCAGGACCTACAGTTCAGACTTTGGTCCAAATGCTTGCAAGACAAGCTGGTACAAGTACGATTGCCACAAGTCAACCGCAATTCATCTATCAACCGTACCAGGGACAGTATCAATTCGGTCCTACTGTACAAAACCCAGTTTATCAGTATCAACCATATCCTAGCCATACTTATCAATAGCCTCAACAACCCGAGTTTTGTCTGGTTAATCTTGGTTTTCCAGGAGGTTATAACATTCCTAATGCAAATCCGATTCCAGGTTATCCTGGATATCCTCCTCCTAGAACTGGTCTCATTACTCAAGGTTTTCACAACCCTAACCATCAATTACCATTTATTGCAACTTTGGATTTACCTGATTTGTCACGCCTTACGAACGATCTGATTTACTATCTTCCATATTAGCTGCCAATGCCTAGTAAGTTGCCTAATGATATCCCGAAATTCGAGGGTAAGTCAGGAGAGGATCCATCAAATCACGTTATGACTTATCACCTTTGGTGTGCATCTACTTCAATCATTGATGATTCAATTCGATTGCGTCTTTTTCAATGAACTATTATTGGTCTTGCCACCAAATGGTACATTGAGTTACCACGAGGCTCTTTTAATAATTTTAATCAGTTAGCCACTGCTTTCTTAATTCATTTTTAGTTTCCTATCAGATACGACAATGGCACAGAACTGTTAACTTCACTGAAACAATCCACGTCCACATATATTTCTGATCATATTCATGAATGGCGACATAGAAGGCATTTAGTGAAAGTTTTCATTCCGGATCAAATTTTAGTAGAATGGTTCATTAAATCATTATTACCCAAAATCACTGAAGATGTAGCTAAGGGAGGAGTTGTCACTGAAGAGCAAGTCATTTCTCAAACTCAGTACCTTGACCTTGTCTATACGCATTCAGGTACTTTATATGAAAAAATCCTTGATCTTCTAAAACACGGTCAAATAATTGTAGCTCCTTCAGGGTCTCATGCCGCTGATGGTATGACTGGTTCAGTTAGTACTAAAAGTAAGAAGAAATCTTCAAAGAATTCTTCTCCTATAATAACTTTACCTGATTCCCCGAAAGGAGATTCTTCCGCTGAATTTTCTGCCGACATCCATGTCATAGAATCATCTACGACCAAATCAAAATCCGGTAGTAAAAAGAAGGGGAAGAAGAAAAACAAACAAAATTCAAAAGATAAAATGGATAAAAATGAATCTACTGATGAAAAATGGAAACCTCGCTATCCTTGTTTCATTTGCGACGAGGATCATTTTACCAAAGAATGCCCACATCGAGCAGAGGTTTTGAAATTTGTTAAAGGTTCTTAGACGCCTGCTATCTTGAAGGATCCTTTTCCTACTCAAGATAGTAAGATGATTGGTTCTTCCTCGAATGCCTCAGAAGAACCCATTATGATGATGTCTCATGTCAGGATTGCGACGTGATCGCAAGATTATGGTAGTAAAAATCCTGTTGGTGGTAAAGAAGCAGAATCTTCTAATTCAAACACATCAACTACACCTCCTCCTAGTTCTGATCCACTACAGATCAAGAAACCCAACCCTGACTTAGTAATCAAACCGCCTGCTAAAGGTGTACTTTGTAAATCAGCTTTCAATCCACATGCGAGAGCTGCTCAGAATTACAACATTGTTGAAGACTTAGCTATTTCCCCTTCAACAATGTTAGCTTTGGAAGTGTTGCAATCATGCCCAACACAGCGTAAATTATTATTGTCTGCTATAGGAGCTGTCGATATTCGGGATTCAAACCTAATAATCTTCGATTTAGAGAATAGTAAACCTCGCCTACCTCATCAAATGGCTTTCCAGATTCCAGTTTTAGTCAAAAACAGACCTTGCTTTTAGACTGCGATTGATGAAGGAGCTTCTACGTGTATTATGTCGATCCAATGTTGGAAATCGCTTGGTTCTCCCACACTCAATCAGTCCCCGACAATTCTAAACGCTTTTTATGTTTGTGGGTTCCATCCTTTTGGTATTTTGCAGGACTTACCTATAGGGGTCGAAGGAAAAACCATAAATCTAAGTGTGGAAGTGGTTGATGCCCCTCTACATTACAACCTTCTCCGAGGTCGCAGTTGGTCTTATGCTATGACTGTTATTGTTTCATCGGTTTTTCGGCTTATCAAGTTTCCTCATAACGGAAAGATCATTACGATAGACTATCTAACTTATTTCTCATCTGACCCAACCTCTACAGATAGTATTCAACACATCGGTAAAACGACTATCCCTTACAAGGATGTTGGCCTAGGTTTGATTAAAGATTCTAGTTTACTAGGAACTTTTTCCTTCCCTCCTCCTAACGTATCGCCTTCTATTGCAAATATTCATATGATTTCATCAAATGCCGTTACTTTTGATGATCCTTGGATCGTACCTTCTGATTCTGAGGTGGATTTATTTGATGGCGCGATGCCTTTGAGTCCCTATGAAATTACATATCAGGCTGTACAGTTATTTTCTGATTCCTGTTCAACCGCTCCACTCACTCCTCTTCACCCTATAATTGATGTTGGTCCTTTTGCAAAGTGGGGTATTGACTTTATTACATGTAACCCTCACTCAGCCGGGGGGCATGTGTATATTATCCTAGCAGTAGATTATTTTACTAAGTGGGCCGAGGCAATGCTTACATTTTCGGCAAACAGCAAGACTGCTGCAACTTTCATATTCAATCATATAATTGCTAGATTTGGTGTTCCTAAAGCCATTGTTAATGATCATGGAAGTCACTTTCGAAATATCATGATGACTGAACTGACAGATCAACTTGGCCTGCGCCATGATAGTTCTACTCTGTATTACCCGTAGGCTAATGGACTGGTTGAAGCTATCAATAAAATTTTAGTCACTATGATCAAACGAATCATTGGTATTCATAAGTCCAATTGGCATACCATGCTATTTTTAGCACTTTGGACACATTGGACCTCAGTGAAAACATCGACTGGTTTCACTCCTTTTCAATTGGTCTACGGTTTAGAAGCAGTGTTACCTATTGAATGCGAAATTTCGTCATTACAATTAGCCATAGAATTACTCCCAGCTACTTCTGAAGAAGAGAAACATTTTTTGTACTTAGCTCAACTAGATGAGAATCGACACACTGCTGCGATAACAAACGAGACTCATGTGAAATGAATGAAAGCTCAGTACGACAGAAGTGTTACACCTCATAATTTTTCAGAAGGAGACCTAATTTTAGTATATGATCAAGCAAACGATAAGCAAGGGGCTGGAAAATTTTTACCTTTGTGGCATGGTCCTTATATTGTTAAGCGAAAGCTGACAAAAGGGGCTTATGAATTGATAGATTTTGATGGTGTCTCTTTGGATAAACCCATAAATGGACTTTATCTGAAGAGATATTATGCTTAAATTCTATGTGGAGATTTTTTGTTAGATTAGTTTCTTTACAACTTGTGTGTTTTAGATTAGAAAAGTGTGCCTACTTTAAAGAGTGCTCTTATCACTATTCCTGCTTATCTTGATTTTACTCTTGATATTGCAGATGTCGATGTCTCTTCAAACATACATTGGTTTTGCTAATGGTGCTTTTCGTAGTACATGGAACATTTCTTCCGTGGCTTGGGTTATCTATTCACCCTCTGATGAGTTAGTGTCTATGCATGGGGTAAGCCTCGGTCAAACAATGAATAACATTGCAGAGTATAGTGCAGTGATTGAGTTATTATCTGAATCCATCTCATTTGGGATTCAGAGTTTAATTGTTAGATTGGATTCTAAACTCGTTGTATTACAACTTAACAAGGTTTATGCCATTAGAAATCCAGTGTTAGTAAGGTTATTTTTGAGAGTTCGTCTCTTGGAAGGTGAATTTGATTACATTGAATATCAACATATTCCAAGACATTTAAATACATTAGTAGATGCAGTTGCTTCTAGTATGATTAATAGACATTTTCAATAATCAAAACAGTAAATTTAATAAAATTCGATAACATGTTACACAAGATAGCCGGTAATAATGATATAACATAGCATAGAAATGTGTTTCAAAATATACATCGTAGTAGAGTTTAGGCTTCTATGATCCATATCAAGTTTACAAAAAAAAAATCGGCGAAGATCACATGAGACATCATTTATCGACACGTTTCGAACCAACCAGTGTGGTTCATCGTCAGGACAAGTTGTCCTGACGATGAACCACACTGGTTGGTTCGAAACGCGTCGACAATTGATGTCTCATGTGATCTTCACCGAATTTTTTTTTGTAAATATACATCGTCTTCGATCATAGGTTGAAAAACACCTTATGATCAGCAAAAATGATAATACAAAAAGACAAAAATGTCGTGAGTCTACAAAATCGATCATCCTATCCCTGGTGATGATCATGATAAGAAACTACTGCTCAGGCCACCCTACATAGGAACCTCCTAAAAGGTCCTGGGACCCCAATCACATATCTCTATAACCTAAGTGGAATATCATCTATATCAGTCTCTAGAATATCTAGTGTCAAGCGCTCTAGATGATGCTCCAAGTCGGTTAGGATCTCTGCTGATTGGCCCTGTGGGGCTGGTGCTGTTGTAGCTGGGTGTCTCCTCTCATAAGGCTAGAGAGCAGCTGGTTGTCGTGGACCCACATCTGCATTTAAACTTTTGATTGTCAGTTTTGGATGATTTAAAATATATAAAAAAATAAAACTTAGAAAGTGTTGAAAATGGTTTTTACCTAAATCATCCCATTGCTCTCTTGGTGGAAGAATCATGTCTTGGTCACTGTAGTAATCCATCCCGGCGTATGGAAAGTCCTGGATCACAAAAATTTGGTTATTCAACCAACGAACATATTCAGGTGGAAATCGAACAACCTTTGTGCCTTCAAAGTGGCGAGCCATCAAAGCAACCCATCGAACCATCATAGGCTCTCAAGGAAGACCAGCATCAATAGGAATATGCTGCGGGGCTAACATGGGGATCCTCTCTAGAGCAAAGGTGACTACGATAAATCCATATCCAAAGTTGGTCAACTTTCCATTCTTTTCTCTGGTTAGTTGGCCTTTCACATTTTCCAACACAGCCTCACACCAGTTGTATATGGTTCCTCGAAAACAGTCAACATCCATCTGCATCTGGGATCTAGTAGCCACATGCAATGCTACACTCCCGCATAGTTTGGTAATAGTGAATGCAATAACTTTAAGCTCAAGATGGATGATAGTTTTAATATCAATCCATTTATCCTTGGGGTCTTCTTGATCATCATAAAACTCCAATCGGAGACTAGCGACAAACTGGCCACCTGCCCTAGTCCTGAAAAGAGACAATTGTTTGCCCCTCTTAGACAAACCATCAAAAAGTATATGTCCTCCAGCTCGATTTCAAGCCAGTGGCCACCAATCACAAAGCACTAGTCCTGTGTGTTCCATCTGTCTACCAACCATGTTAAGAGGTCTACTTGGGCCCTCATGCCTTGTATGGCCCAAAACTTATACAATCTGCATGCTCTCAATGCCTGCAATGTGGGCATATGATTTATTGTGGCATAATCTACATCCTCATGCTCACGTTCTCACCAAATAATCATTTTGAATGTCCTACAATGCATTAAAAGACATATTAGAACAAGCTTGTTCGAAAAATTTTGGGCAAAAATGGAGAAATTTAAGTTCTAAAATTCATTCCGCAGGGTCCGCACCTACTGCTTACAAATAGTGCATAGGTCCGCATGGGTTGTGAGAGATAGGTGTGGACCCACGAATTTTTTCTTTATAGAAAAAATTCGGGGTCCACAGGGCCTGCGTGTTGCACCTACGAACCCCCATGAGCAATTTTTTAAACCTATTTTTCCTTTAAAAATCAAATTTAAAGCCTAAAAACAAAATGTAAACGGATGAAATGCAAGTTAAGGAGGACGTGGATTACCTAGAGCTGATGGTTTTCGATTCCAACGGACGGATTTTCAAGAATCTTCACAGGAACTTTTTTATCCAAAAGCTCTCACTTCTCACTCTGAACTCAAATGGTAAAAATGAAGCTAGAAAAGCCCTTTTTTTAAGTTTTTTCGAATAAATGAATTTTTAATTTATTTATTTTTCACTTTAAAAAGGTAAATTTTTAAAACATTTTTATTTATCTTAAACAGGATGTGTAATGTTTTGCATTTTTGTGCAGAATATTGGATTTTTTGGGAAAATTAATCATTTTTCAACAAAGAGCATACTTTTATCACTTTTTCGGACTCTTTCGAAAAATTTACAAAAAAGCGAAACATTGGAGTCCTCTTCAAGCTCTTTTCAAACTCTCAAAAATTGAAAAGATTGCCAAGCACTTGATTGTTCAAACTCATTAAAATAAATGAATAATTGTACCTTTAGTATAAGTTTACCCCTTTTACGGACTGAAATGGACTAGTTACGAAAAAGGTATACGTTGACTAATTACGATCAATAGAGTCTTCTTTAAACCCTTTTAAGACTCGTTAAATATGAAAATATTGTCGAGCCCTTGTCTTTTCCAGCTCGTTAAAGTATTGGAAATGTCATCCCTCCTATATTATTTTATCCTTTTTCGGACCTGAGGGATTACTTTACAAAAAAGTACCCCCATGGAGTTTTCTTAAGTTTTTCTTCTGACTCCCTAAAATTGAAAAACACCGAGCTTTTCCTATACTAGACTCATTAAAATTTAATATTAACCTGTTCAATTTTAAATAGGAACGAACCATTCCTTCTTACGGTTAGAATTTTAAACTAATTTGGACTCATCCGAAGGATGAGCTTATAAAAAAGCAAATGTTATCCTCCTCAAGCTTGTCAAAAATAAAGAGGTACCTTCTAGAAATGGTGGGGGAAAAGAGAGAAAAATGAACCTGTTTGTTACACTTTGTTTTTTAAAATTTCGTCAAACACTCTTGAACACAACACTTTTTGTTCACCTGGGCTGGGAAAATCCTTTGCCTAACAGTTAATCAAACCACATTGAAAGTCTTCAGCCGGTTTCTGGGTATTAACTTTGGGTCAATTGTCACCAAGCCATCTGCAGTGTCATTATTTGTTCATGAAAATAGTTCAAACAAAACATTCATCTGCGAGATATATGTCATCCATTTTGACCATCCCTGAGTCATCCCTTGCCAATATATTTCTTCAAAACTTGATCTATGATTTCGTGTTGTGGGCTTGCCTACGACGGATCGCTTTCTATCGACTTCAGCTCATTATCTAGGAAGTTGATCTAGAAATCGTCAGTGCCTTGAAAAATGCATGCCCTAATGGCAGTTTTCTCGCCTTTGACGATAGGTTGCATCATTGACCTTCGATCAAATGATTCTATGACATGTTCAACTTCAGCTCATTTATTCACATTTCATGGATTGTACTGGGTACTTTGAGAGCCATTGGCATTACTGGTGGTTTCTCTCACACTTGTTAATGGTCCACATCATTGACTAATAATCAAGTGGTTTCTACCATGTTCAACTTCGACACATTCATTCAGATGAATAGAATCGTACTAGTTTGGGAAGCAGAAATCAAGACCCTAGATCTAGTTTCTACCATCCAGGCTGCGAGGAATTTTGCTACTCATTATACAGTGGACTATTCATAAAAAAATGGTTGCGTCCATACTGTGTCTACACATGTCTATACTCTTGATGTATTACAAAATCATTCCTGTATCAGAATAATTTAGTCAGTTTTCTAGTCAGTTTTGATTTGAGTATGGGAATGCCTACCTCAGCGATGATATGTCTATATATATATATATATATATATATATTGAATTGAATGTTTTTACAGGTTCTGACTGGGGTGTCCACAAGATGATCCTTGAAATGATAAAGTACTTCACTCTTCATACATGACAGACTCTATCTTCATCTATTACAGACTTCGCACTTTAGGGGCAATATGTTGCACTAAAAATTGTCACCTTGACATTCTACTATCTATGTGAGTTCATTACCACTCATACTTTCCTCCTCTACAAGTCTAAAACATCAGTTCCTCATATCAAGTTTGGAAAATAAGAGAAAAGCTCTCAAAAGTCTTTAAAACTCTAGTTCCGCACTTTCTCTTTGTCTTACCTATTGTCCCGCACCTAATGGTCATGTCTCCTACGCACTTGACTGCACTGTTTCTGTGTTAAAGGTGTGGACCCCTGTAAAAGTTAAAAAGGTGCGAGTATATTATGAAAAAACTCACTTTCAATTATTTCTAGAAGCTTCTGGAAGGAATCTTGAGGTGAAAAGTTTTCTCTTTTAAGGTTCATGTGACCCATACCTTAAGGAGCTAATCCCTTGATGTGAGGAGCTTATCCCTTTGAAGGAGGATTATATCCCTTCATAGGTGGACCAGTAACCTCCTCCTCTACACTATAAAAAGAAGCATTGAGCTGGTTACTTGGGAGTGAGAAGCTTAGTATTTTTTGAGGTAAAATGCTGCTGGAACTTAGTCTTCTTTAGTTGAGTTTTTATGAGGAGAGATTACATACCTCTAAGATCTCATTTGGAAGAGTGCAAGACTTGTCAAAGTAAAGGAAATTCCTATTTCAGACCCCAAGAAGAACTTGTTCAACATCAAGGTTGAAAAGGTTGTAAAGTTCTTCTACTATTCAAAGTTAATACAAATATATTTGTTTTTCTCAATAAGCTGTTAATTCATTGTTTATTTTATGGATTCCTTGATCACCATAATAGACATGATTTATAATATTTGCTATGCAGGTGCTATTTAATGTTTGCTTGTTTGTGATTGCAGGTCTTCAAAGGTAACTCTTTCGAACAATTGGAGGATGACTACTATGAACGAACACTGGATCTAAGGTAGGATCTTAACACCTTTGTAGTATTTACTTATAAATCACATATGTCTAGAGAAAGATAGGTTTGTTTGTCTGTTTGTTGATAGACTATCTTCTGATACTAGGGAGATCAGTCTTGTCCGCACAATCGTTTTATCCGGTCAACATGTTGAAACTGGCAACAAGAAATTCTAAAAATGGAAGTGCTAAAAATAAAACTACTTTAAATAGAAGTTCGGGTACTAGTGCTGGACTGAGCAACAAGGAATGAAAAATGGAAGTGCTAAAAATAGCATTGTTATTTTTAGCAGTTCGGGATAGATTCCTATTTTAGTTAGTCCCTGAACTAAAATAGTGAAGTAAAATTCGAATTTGATCTTAGAAGTTGTTTGTAAATTAATTAATTAATTCATCGAGTTAATTAGTTAAGGAAAATCAAATATGAAGTCTATGTGGGGACATGCAATAGTTTCTCCATTAATTGAGGAATTTATCCATCAGTTAAAGAGATAAGGATGAGTTGTAATTAGTTGGCTCAGTTAACTGAGTCAAGTCCAGTTAGATTAATTCAAATAGTTTGTTGAATTAATGCAAGTTCAGTTAGTTAATGCTTGCATGCATGTAACTGCTGCACTTCAGATAACTGAATATTCTCTCATAAATAACTCATGCATGTCAGTTCAGTCAGAGACCCAGTTGAGATCAGAGGAGGGATAGTGTATTATCGATTGGATGAATTTTTCCTAAAAAGGAAACTCATCTATGCAGAAGGATTTATCTCCTTCAGGATTGCGCAATTACTAATGGGCCAAGTGAGCAGTGTGAGGTGGGAATTCACATGTGTGGAAGCACTGGACCCCAAGAAAAACTGTGCAAGGAAATAGGAGGCTTGGAGGGAAAAGGAGAAGGTTGCGAGAGCCTTTGACTATGTATAAGCAGCATTGTTTGATTGCAGAGAGAGCAGGATAGCTTAAGAGTTGTTTATTTTTGTAACTTGAACAAGATTTCCAATTATATTATAATACAGAGATTGGGGTTTTAGGCTGAGGCTTTCCCCGGGTTATTTCTTATGTGTTATGTGTGATTGATTTCTCATTCTCAATTATATGTGTTCTCTTGATCTTGCTCAATTCGATTAAGCTTCCGCAAAGTGTTGTAGAAGTAGATCTTGTATTGTGTTTTAGTATATTACATAATCTCTTTATCTACAGTAGGAATTTCTACAAATAATATATCTTTGCACCCATCCCTATGATCACCGTTGCTTCAGGTTGGATTGTGCATGTGGTCTGGCCTCCTATGTTACTTAGCTGACTCCCGTCATTTCAGCCTTTACTACTTGAAATATTCATGTTTTAAAGCTGGGAGTGGGCACTTTAGTTTCATGCAGCAGTATGAAAATAGGAGACCCTTCAATGGTACTTCATCTTCCCTCTGTATGGGACACCATACCTGATAATTAAATCCTCCTGAGCTACTAAATCCCTTTTCACTCCTGTGAGTGCAGACCCCGATTCCGTGTCACAATAGGCCTTTCTAGATCAGCCCATGGAGGGTTTGAATGCACCACCTATTTTCTTAAAAGCCACATTTGCCGACCCATCATGCCTTTAAAGTCCTGTCCTACACTATCGGCACCCTGATATGCTTGGTGATGAACTCATGGTTTAATATGGAGGAGTTTTCACTGTTGGCCTTTATCACTTAAAACATTTCGAAACATGCGAGTTTTTATCCCCTTTAGCCCCCTTTACTTTATCCCCTTTATGTAATTTTATTCATATGACCGAGGGATTGAACAAGGTGCATAGCCCGAAGGTGTTAGGGCCTTTAAAAATCTAGGGGCCTTTTTCCTTTAATACGTGAAATTTCACACTTCGGTGATTTCCAATGTTAGCCCTGTATATTTCCACTTGACCCCTATGATCACCAAGCTATGGGGTCTGGCCCACCGAAAGCATCGCAATCATAATACGTGAGAGAGATACCCCTTCACCTCTTTTCATAGTGTAGGTCCACTGTCTGGACGCAAAGTCTTCATAAGATATGACAAATAAAATATCTTGTTCCGGAGGATCCCCTGCATATCGCAATCGCTAGACATGAGGGAATACGATGGAGGAAGACCTTGAATTGTGCGGTCACCGATATAAGATTTGTGATGAGTGAAGTCATCACTGCCACGTGTCACCCTGTGAGTGGTGACATGTGACACCCAGGGATGGCAGATGCCCCCATAGGACCCCAAAATGTTGAATCTGCATGACACGTGTCTTACATACCGCCATGTAATTTTCGTACTTCCATGTCAAAATGACATCAGCTTCCATGTGGATTTATAAGGGCCAATGATATTCTTCCACATGGTCCAATAGAGGAGAAATAAAAAGGCTCGCATGTCCCTATTTTTGCATTGATTTTCTTTGTTAAAGGTTTTTAGCCTTCCCCAGTGATTTAACATTATATCGGCACTTCCCCACATCACGACTTATTTAACCTTGGTCCAGTTCAACATCTCTGATTACCTATCTGCAAGAATTCTGACATGAGGGACCAAACATATTCCACCATGTGACCACCTGGAGGAGAGAGAAAGGGGCCACCTACCCTTGGTTTTTCCTTGCTTTTCTTTGTTAATATTTTTCTCAGCCCTTTCTGTGCTTGACACTATTATTACAAAATCACGATATTGAAAGGTTTTGGAGTGGTACCCCTGCTGATCCGTTGATTCACTGATTGTGATGAACCCTTGGAGCCGTCGATCCCCGATAAGCCTGGTCCCGCCGATATGCCCAATTTACAATATAGACAATTAGTTTACCGTTGATCTCACTACATGCCCTATTGTTGCTTAAGAAAAGCCATCGATTTGTGATTGCGATGAACTCTTGTACCTCCAATATTTTATTTTCAATGATCCCTTACTTATGTTCTTTTTCTCTTTGTTTTCTAGATTTCTACGGGTAACTTCAACAGGACTTATCTTCTGATCCAGAAGTCCATTTTCGGACTTCCACATATCGTTGGAAATCTCTTTCTGAGCACTATAAAATGAAGAGGATTTGATTTAGCTCTAAGAGCCTCTGTGGCTGGGAAGATGGCTTCAAACTTCGCTGCTCTATCGCAACTTTGATCAGCTGAAGACTCATAATGCAATGAGTGACAACATTGGCTCCAACTAGGGACAATGCCTTGCTGGCAAGGTGTTGAGAACCTGCAGACCAATAACTTTCCTTCCATTGGGCATGGAGTCATTTCTAAACAAACTATAATTCTATGGAAATGGACTTTTCAACATAAAGTAAAAATTTCATATAACAATTACACTACACACATCGGTGTTTACAATCAGTGCAAGACAAGTACCTCTAGCTTTGGAAATAAAGTTTGAGGAACTGACCATTTACTGGAAGATCCAGAGATTCACCACCCATATTTTCAAGAAAGTATGTGTTATTTCCTCTTTCTTCTGCAATATTGAAAGGGTCGAACCATAGCGGATTGAATTTTCCATGTTTTCCTTTGTCTTCCTGTTAGACGTCCCAACAAAGAACTAAATCTCCTGGTTGAAGAGGTCGATCCTTGGCCTTCTTGTCAAACAGGGATTTCATCTTTTGTTGGTAATTTGATAGTTTGGCCCCCACCCGTTCTTTGTTCTCATGAAGCTTGACTAACTGATTTATCCTTCACGTTAAGGCACTTAGCACTTCCTCTGCTTCTTGTAGTAACTTCGCCACCGACATCGCTAATTGGATTGGGAAGACAACAGCCTTACCATACACTAGCTCAAATGAAATGGATCGTTTAGGCATTACTCGGTTTTCCCACAGAGAAAAATTCAATTGAGAGTCTCGGTTCCTTTTATTTTCGGTGATGGTCCTCTTCAATACCCTCAGCATAATGTTGTTTGAGAACTCAGCCAAGCCATTACCTTAAGTATAATAGATAGTGGAGTTCCCGTTGATAATATTGAATTTATGGCAGAAACTGGTGAACTTGGAAGATTTGAAGACCTGAGCATTATCAATGATAATTCTGAAGGGACAACCAAAGCGGGATAATATGTTCTCCTCCATGAATTTTATTACCACTGAGTCTGTAGCATTTTTGGCTATGATGACCTCTACTCACTTGGTGAAATAATCAGTGGCCGTTAATATCCACTTGTGTCAGCCACTGGACGGTGGGTTTATTTCTCCTATGAAGTCAATACCAACTATCTAAAAGGTTCATCCATATGCACTGGAATCAGGGGGAGAGGAGAAAATTTTTGCCTCTCAGCAAACACTTGGCACTTCTAACACAACCTGACCTAGGAATGAATATTCCGAAATAGTGTAGGCCAATAGAACCATGCCCTGAGGATTTTATGTGTTGTGGTCTTCTAGCTGTAGTGTCCTCCACAAAATCCTCCATGAAAATCTTCAATCACCTTATGGGTTTCACCCTCTACCAAGCATAGACGCAATACTCCCACTGGGTCCTTCCAGGAGAGTAGACCATTGGATATAATATATTTATGCACTTGTAATATCAAACTTTGGTATTTGGATCTATCCAGCCCCAATAGGAACCTCATGAATAAGAGATAATGAAAGATGTTCTTATACCAGGGTGATCCCTCATATTTGGCATAAATTTTCTGCTCAGATGTTTTAATCCTACTTTGATGATCCTCCGGTCTACCTTCCTCTGTGATCAAGTTTATCACTAAAGCTTGGAAATTTGATTTGAGTAAGACCTTGGACAACCCCTGGCATTTTATGAGCTTGGTAGGCTTTATGTCTAGCTCATATTCTTGTATCTTAGCTATCTACCTACTCCATTTTCCTTCGTTATCTCCTTGCACCAGGATGTCCTTAACTGTTGTCGTCGGGACAAATGCTATGATTCCTAATTGCAGCACATACATATGAAATGCCTTCAAAGCCTTGACTAGTGCATAGGTTTGTTTCTCCAATATGTTATATTTCAACTCAGCATCCCTTAAGACTTGGTTGAAGAAGGCGATGGGCTATTCATAACCATCTTTCTTTTTCTGTAGCATCACTACAACAATAGTATGTGGAGAGACGAAATAGAAGATGTAGAAAGGCACTGAATAGTTGAGGTTGACTAGTACCAAGGCTTCAGCCAAAGCTTCTTTAATTATGATGAAAGAATCTCAGGGGGCAGGGCTCCACTTGACTTCATTTTCCTTCTTAAGCATATCTGTAATACCCTTAACAATTTCTGCATAGTTGGGTATGAACCTCCTCAAGAAATTTATTCTCCCAGAAAGGCTTGAACCTCTTTCTTATTCTTGGGTAGAGGAATATGGTTGATGGCTTCGACTTATTTAGGATCAATATTCACACCCTCCTGTGCTACTATGTGTCCTAGTAGATTCCGCTCACTCAAGGTGAACTGAAATTTCTAAGGATTCAAAGAAATACCATACCTCCTGCATTTCTCAAAGGTGAGTTTTAAGTGGAGGATGTGCTCTTCATCAGTCTTAGAAAAGACTGTGATATCATCTAAATAAACCACCACAAATTTTTCTTGCTCCCCTACGAAAGCTATGTCCATGGCTCTCTGAAATGTGACCCCTTGATTAATAAGATCAAAGGGCATGCGAGCGTACATGAATGTTCTCCATGGGGTGGTCAAAGTAGTATTCTTTTGATCATTAGGGTGGACTGCCACCTAGTTGTAGCCAGAGAACCCATCCATCATGGACATTCTGGATGAGCCAACCACCTTCTGCAATATATGATCCATCTTAGGTAATGGGTAGTTTTCCTTCAGCGATGGCCTGTTTGGATTCTGAAAATCTACACATAGCCTTATTTCTTTACTCTTTTTCTGGACAGGGACTAGGTTGGCCACCCATTCAAGGCATCTTAAAGGTACTATGATCTTTGCTTATAGCAGCTTTCTCACCTCTTTTTCAATGGAGGGGAGTAAGAGTGGATTTATTAGCTTGAGTTTTTGTTTTCATGGCTTTATTCCACTCTTCAGGGGAATCTTATGCTAAATGATGTTAGAATCAAATACTTTCAAATCCTCGAAAGACCAAGCAAATACATCCTTATAAATTTTGAGTAGATTTAAATACCTTTGTATGTATTGCAAGGGGAATCCTTTTGATATCCTGATCATCTGGGGTTCCTCCTCTGAGCTAATGTTGTAGTCTTCTACCTAATTGTCTATTTCTGGGGCCATTGGTTTGGAGACTACATCGTCTTTATTAAAAATCCTTTCCGGTGGGCCCAGTCCATGAGGGATGGTATTCCCTTTCAGTTGCAAATTTTTTCTCCCATCCACTGTGTCTTTCCACAAAATGGCTTCTTGATCTACTTCTTCTTGATCGATGGTGGAGTGGGTGAACTCCCCAATGACTTCTATGAATATTTTCACCTGCTTGTCATCCTAGAATACCTGTCAGTGCTTGACATTATCAGGTATTGAAGGTTTGTATCTGACTTCTACCTCATACCTAAGGAGTGGATTTTGAGGGGGCCTTAAACTACTTGCAACTACAGCAAGAGAGTCAGCCATTATGTTTCCTTCCCTGGGCAGAAATTGGATATTAAAGGCCAGGAAGAAATTATCAATTAGATCCCACACTTCATTGCAACACATCCTCAGTCTGGGGTGTTTGGCCTTGCATTGATTTATGATCTGCCTTATGACCATCTCAGAGTCTCCATAGACCATTAGGCATTTGATATTCATAAATTTTTCCATTTGTAACCCAAGGAAAAATGATTCGTACTCTGCAACGTTGTTGGTCACCTCAAATTTCAGCTTGAATGAGAGGGGTATCAGGCTGCCCTCCAGAGATACCAACAACATTCCAGCTCCATTTCCCTCTTTTGAGTTTGCTTCCGTGTCACAATAGGCCTTTCTAGATCAGCCCATGGAGGGTTTGAATGCACCACCTATTTTCTTAAAAGCCACATCTGCCAACCCATCATGCCTTTAAAGTCCTATCCTACACTATCGGCACCCTAATATGCTTGGTGATGCACTCATGGTTTAATATGGAGGAGTTTTCACTGTTGGCCTTTATCACTTAAAACATTTCGAAACATGCGAGTTTTTATCCCCTTTAGCCCCCTTTACTTTATCCCCTTTATGTAATTTTATTCATATGACCGAGGGATTGAACTAGGTGCATAGCCCGAAGGTGTTAGGGCCTTTAAAAGCCTATCTAGGGGCCTTTTTCCTTTAATACGTGAAATTTCACACTTCGGTGATTTCCAATGTTAGCCCTGTATATTTCCACTTGACCCCTATGATCACCAATCTATGGGGTCTGGCCCACCGAGAGCATCGCAATCGTAATACGTGAGAGAGATACCCCTTCACCTCTTTTCATAGTGGAGGTCCATTGTCTGGACGCAAAGTCTTCATAAGATATGACAAATAAAATATCATGTTCGGGAGGATCCCCTGCATATCGCAATTGCTAGACATGAGGGAATACGATGGAGGAAGACCTTGAATTGTGCGGTCACCGATATACGATTTGTGATGAGTGAAGTCATCACTGCCACGTGTCACCCTGTGAGTGGTGACATGTGACACCCAGGGATGCCCCCATAGGACCCCAAAATGTTGAATCTGCATGACATGTGTCTTACATACCGCCATGTAATTTTCGTACTTCCATGTCAAAATGACATCAGCTTCCATGTGGATTTATAAGGGCCAATGATATTCTTCCACATGGTCCCATAGAGGAGAAATAAAAAGGCTCGCATGTCCCTATTTTTGCATTGATTTTCTTTGTTAAAGGTTTTTAGCCTTCCCCAGTGATTTAACATTATATCGGCACTTCCCCACATCACGACTTATTTAACCTTGGTCCAGTTCAACATCTCTGATTACCTATCTGCAAGAATTCTGACATGAGGGACCAACCATATTCCACCATGTGACCCCCTGGAGGAGAGAGAAAGGGGCCACCTACCCTTGGTTTTTCCTTGCTTTTCTTTGTTAATATTTTTCTCAGCCCTTTCTGTGCTTGACACTATTATTACAAAATCACGATATTGAAAGGTTTTGGAGTGGTACCCCTGCTGATCCGTTGATTCAATGATTGTGATGAACCCTTGGAGCCGTCGATCCCCGATAAGCCTGGTCCCGCCGATATGCCCAATTTACAATATAGACAATTAGTTTACCGTTGATCTCACTACATGCCCTATTGTTGCTTAAGAAAAGCCATCGATTTGTGATTGCGATGAACTCTTGTACCTCCGATATGTGATTTTCAATGATCCCTTACTTATGTTCTTTTTCTCTTTGTTTTCTAGATTTCTACGGGTAACTTCAACATGACTTATCTTCTGATCCAGAAGTCCATTTTCGGACTTCCACATATCGTTGGAAATCTCTTTCTGAGCACTGTAAAATGAAGAGGATTTAATTTAGCTCTAAGAGCCTCTGTGGCTGGTAAGATGGCTTCAAACTTTGCTGCTCTTTCGCAACTTTGATCAGCTGAAGACTCATAATGCAATGAGTGACAACATTGGCTCCAACTAGGGACAATGCCTTGCTGGCAAGGTGCTGAGAACCTGCAGACCAGTAACTTTCCTTCCATTGGGCATGGAGTCATTTCTAAACAAACTATAATTCTATGGAAATGGACTTTTCAACATAAAGTAAAAATTTCATATAACAATTACACTACACACATCGGTGTTTACAATCAGTGCAAGACAAGTACCTCTAGCTTTGGAAATAAAGTTTGAGGAACTGACCATTTATTGGAAGATCTAGAGATTCACCACCTATATTTTCAAGCAAGTATGTGTTATTTCCTCTTTCTTCTGCAATATTGAAAGGGTCGAACCATAGCGGATTGAATTTTCCATGTTTTCCTTTGTTTTCCTGTTAGACGTCCCAACAGAGAACTAAATCTCCTGGTTGAAGAGGTCGATCCTTGGCCTTCTTGTCAAAAAGGGATTTCATCTTTTGTTGGTAATTTGATAGTTTGGCCCCCACCCGTTCTTTGTTCTCATGAAGCTTGACTAACTGATTTATCCTTCACGTTAAGGCACTCAGCACTTCCTCTGCTTCTTGTAGTAACTTCGCCACCGACATCGCTAATTGGATTGGGAAGACAACAGCCTTACCATACACTAGCTCAAATGCAATGGATCGTTTAGGCATTACTCGGTTTTCCCACAGAGAAAAATTCAATTGAGAGTCTCAGTTCCTTTTATTTTCGGTGATGGTCCTCTTCAATACCCTCAACATAATGTTGTTTGAGAACTCAGCCAAGCCATTACCTTAAGTATAATAGATAGTGGAGTTCCCGTTGATAATATTGAATTTATGGCAGAAACTGGTGAACTTGGAAAATTTGAAGACCTGAGCATTATCAATGATAATTCTGAAGGGACAACCAAAGCGGGATAATATGTTCTCCTCCATGAATTTTATTACCACTGAGTCTATAGCATTTTTGGCTATGATGGCCTCTACTCACTTGGTGAAATAATCAGTGGCCGTTAATATCCACTTGTGTCAGCCACTAGATGGTGGGTTTATTTCTCCTATGAAGTCAATACCAACTATCTAAAATGATCATCCATATGCACTGGAATCAGGGGGAGAGGAGAAAACTTTTGCCTCTCAGCAAACACTTGGCACTTCTAACACAACCTGACCTAGGAATGAATATTCCGAAATAGTGTAGGCCAATAGAACCATGCCCTGAGGATTTTATGTGTTGTGGTCTTCTAGCTGTAGTGTCCTCCACAAAATCCTCCATGAAAATCTTCAATCACCTTATGGGTTTCACCCTCTACCAAGCATAGACGCAATACTCCCACTGGGTCCTTCCAGGAGAGTAGACCATTGGATATAATATATTTATGCACTTGTAATATCAGACTTTGGTATTTGGATCTATCCAGCCCCAATAGGAACCTCATGAATAAGAGATAATGAAAGATGTTCTTATACCAGGGTGATCCCTCATATTTGGCATAAATTTTCTGCTCAGATGTTTTAATCCTACTTTGATGATCCTCCGGTCTACCTTCCTCTGTGATCAATTTTATCACTAAAGCTTGGAAATTTGATTTGAATAAGACCTTGGACAACCCCTGGCATTTTATGAGCTTGGTAGGCTTTATGTCTAGCTCATATTCTTGTATCTTAGCTATCTACCTACTCCATTTTCCTTCATTATCTCCTTGCACCAGGATGTCCTTAACTGTTGTCGTCGGGACAAATGCTATGATTCCTAATTGCAGCACATACATATGAAATGCCTTCAAAGCCTTGACTAGTTCATAGGTTTGTTTCTCCAATATGTTATATTTCAACTCAGCATCCCTTAAGACTTGGCTGAAGAAGGCAATGGGCTATTCATAACCATCTTTCTTTTTCTGTAGCATCACTACAACAATAGTATGTGGAGAGATGAAATAGAAGATGTAGAAAGGCACTGAATAGTCGAGGTTGACTAGTACCAAGGCTTCAGCCAAAGCTTCTTTAATTATGATGAAAGAATCTCAGGGGGCAGGGCTCCACTTGACTTAATTTTCCTTCTTAAGCATATCTGTAATACCCTTAACAATTTCTGCATAGTTGGGTATGAACCTCCTCAAGAAATTTATTCTCCCAGAAAGGCTTGAACCTCTTTCTTATTCTTGGGTAGAGGAATATGGTTGATGGCTTCGACTTTTTTAGGATCAATATTCACACCCTCCTACACTACTATGTGTCCTAGTAGCTTCCCCTCACTCAAGGTGAACTGAAATTTCTTAGGATTCAAAGAAATACCATACCTCCTGCATTTCTCAAAGGTGAGATTTAAGTGGAGGATGTGCTCTTCATCAGTCTTAGAAAAGACTGTGATATCATCTAAATAAACCACCACGAATTTTTCTTGCTCCCCTACGAAAGCTATGTCCATGGCTCTCTGAAATGTGGCCCCTGTATTAATAAGACCAAAGGGCATGCGAGCGTACATGAATGTTCTCCATGGGGTGGTCAAAGTAGTTTTCTTTTGATCATTAGGGTGGACTGCCACCTAGTTGCAGCCAGAGAACCCATCCATCATGGACATTCTGGATGAGCCAACAACCTTCTGCAATATATGATCCATCTTAGGTAATGGGTAGTTGTCCTTCAGCGATGGCCTGTTTGGATTCCGAAAATCTACACATAGCCTTATTTCTCTGCTCTTTTTCTGGACAGGGACTAGGTTGGCCACCCATTCAAGGCATCTTAAAGGTACTATGATCTTTGCTTATAGCAGCTTTCTCACCTCTTTTTCAATGGAGGGGAGTAAGAGTGGATTTATTAGCTTGAGTTTTTGTTTTCATGGCTTTATTCCACTCTTCAGGGGAATCTTATGCTAAATGATGTTAGAATCAAATACTTTCAAATCCTCAAAAGACCAAGCAAATACATCCTTATAAATTTTGAGTAGATTTAAATACCTTTGTATGTATTGCAAGGGGATTCCTTTTGATATCCTGATCATCTGGGGTTCCTCCTCTGAGCTAATGTTGTAGTCTTCTACCTAATTGTCTATTTCTGGGGCCATTGGTTTGGAGACTACATCGTCTTTATTAAAAATCCTTTCTAGTGGGCCCAGTCCATGAGGGATGGTATTCCCTTTCAGTTGCAAATTTTTTCTCCCATCCACTGTGTCTTTCCACAAAATGGCTTCTTGATCTACTTCTTCTTGATCGATGGTGGAGTGGGTGAACTCCCCAATGACTTCTATGAATCTTTTCACCTACTTGTCATCCTAGAATACCTGTCAGTGCTTGACATTATCAGGTATTGAAGGTCTGTATCTGACTTCTACCTCATACCTAAGGAGTGGATTTTGAGGGGGCCTTAAACTACTTGCAACTACAGCAAGAGAGTCAGCCATTATGTTTCCTTCCCTGGGCAGAAATTGGATATTAAAGGCCAGGAAGAAATTATCAATTAGATCCCACACTTCATTTCGATACATCCTCAGTCTGGGGTGTTTGGCCTTGCATTGATTTATGATCTGCCTTACGACCATCTCAGAGTCTCCATAGACCATTAGGCATTTGATATTCATAAATTTTTCCATTTGTAACCCAAGGAAAAATGATTCGTACTCTGCAACGTTGTTGGTCACCTCAAATTTCAGCTTGAATGAGAGGGGTATCAGGCTGCCCTCCAGAGATACCAACAACATTCCAGCTCCATTTCCCTCTTTTGAGTTTGCTCCATTGAAGTAAAATTTCCATACTTCATTTTCCTTAACGTGTTGGTGCTCTAACTACCTTGTTAGGTGTATTGATGTTTCCTCTAAGAAGGTCTCATCTTCTTCTCAAAATAGGTAGGAGAGGTCACTTTCTTTCCCATGCACTGGGGAATTTTCTGAACCTTTATTTGGGGTCATAGTTTTTACAAACATGGATTCTCTGTACAACCTCCTTTGATAACCTCCAAACGTGGGAATAGTGGCATAAGTCAAATCTATCTTGATAGAGCCCCCCACCTTGGAACCCCAAGATCTAGATAAGAGCATGCCGAACCAAAGAGGAATATCAGCCACCACTATGTCCATTACCACACTCTTCACAAGGATCTGAGTCAGGTTTACCACCAAATCCTTTATCATCCCTAAGCACTTGACTCTCTTAGAGTCAAAGGAGTACACATCCTTGTATGGTTCAATGATCTCCAAGCCCAGTTGTTCCATTAATGGCATGAGGTTTTGTGAGGCTTCGGAATTCAACATGCAATTATGTAGTAAGAGGTCGTGGATTACTAGAGTCTCGTAGGAGTGTGCAATAAAAGGATCCAACTCTTCTACATGCATCCCAAAAACAACCATTGGCCTCTCCTCTTGGAGGTTTAAACTATCATGGGTTGGTGTTGAGGTATATGGATGCATGAATTGAGAGACTTGATATTGATAAGTAGGCTTCTTAATAAGATCAATCTGAGGAACAAGAATTTTTACCTTTTCAAGCTCCTTCTAGAGATTGACTACGGGTTGGACTTTTTCTACACCTCCTGGATCTATTCCGTCTTCCTTACAACTGGAAGTTTTCAGCAGAACGGGTGCCTCCTTTTCTGTGTGTCCCTCTGAACTATTTCTTTCCTTATTAGAGGATACTTTTATCTTGGAAGAGTTAGGATTTAGCTTACCTTTCCCTTTATATAGTACTGGGGGAACAACTTGGGGAGAAATTCCCTCTTGTTGTTCTGGTTCTCTTGAACTATTCTTTGAAGATATTAGATCATACTTACGTTGTGGTTGTGCTTGCATGAAATCTGCAAAATTTTTCCAATAATAATCTATATCTTCCTCATCCGTTGTTGCTTCCCTATCATTAATGGTCTCCTAGTGAGCCATATTCTCATGTTCTTCTTCGGGGAAATCAGAATACAAGTTTCCCTTCATCTCATGTGTATCCGATGAATTTTCATTGGGATCATCTTCTAAATATAGAGGATGATGGATTTGTTTGAGTTGTTCCCTCCTTTCCCTTGGAAGTATTTACAATGGAGGCCTTCTATATTATGTGTTATAACCCTAGTTGTTGACTTGAGAATTCTGTTTGGAGAGGCTCTTGTTCTAAATTTTAGAATTTCCAACCTTTTGTGACAAACTCCTGATGAGTTTTTCAAGTTTATTGAACTTCATTTCTGGTCATTCTCTATCTCGACTAGAGGACGATGCCTCTTATTTCCCTCTTTTATTCTCAGTAGGTTCTTACTTTCCTCTTTACTTTCCTGTTGAGGTGAAATTTGCTTCCACCTCAAGTGTATCAATTTGGATTTGATCTAGAGTGAGAGATTTCCTTTCCCTTAGAGTAAAGCCAAAGTTATATTCAAAATCTCCCAAAAAATCTACTCGAGAAGTAGTCGGGGGAGGCTTTATCTCAGCTGGCTAGTTATTGTACTGCTTGTTGAATCTTTCTATAAATTCTGGGATATCCTCTTTTGGCTTCTTCTTTATACCATTGAACTCTGTGACGAGGTACTCATGATTTCTCTTTTCACCCCATTTCTGTGTGAAATAGTTCTCAAGTTCCTTCCAAGTAGTGATGGAGGCATTGGGTAGGGCCTTAAACCATTTTCTTCCCTCTCCATCAAGGGATTGTACAAAAAGCCTTATGACCACATCCATATGTTCCACATTTAGGTTCTCAGCAAAGGCACAAAAGGGCTTGATGTGTCTCTATGTAGTGTTATCGTCCTCCCCATTGAACCTAGGCAAAACCTTAGGTAGTCTTGGGGCATAGCACTTAGAAGCTGAGGTAAATTAAGGGGAGCATATTTATTTAACAGAAAACCTAGAAGATCCATCTGGATTAATGGAGGGGGATTGAGGTTTTCCTGAGGAGCTTGGGCTATAAATATAGTAGTAGGAGTGGCTAGACTGAAAGCTGGTTATGTAAGGGATTTAGGAGTACTTCTTGAGTAGTGAGTAACAACAGTTTGAGAGCTGGATGAGAAGGCTTCAAAGACTAATGAGATAGTAGTGCAGGCAGTAGGATTTTTCTCCTTCCATACTTTCCCGAAAATTATTTTCTCTGGGTCATATACAAATGGGGCTTTCTGTTGAGAAGTATCTGAGTGAGTGTGAGGCCTTTTAAAAGCTAGGATGATGAATGATGAAAGGGTTTGTGTGGAGTCGCTAAGGTGAAGTGGATGCAATCAAAAATTCTTTGCTCAGCTACACAAAGAGTGCTCAATTTGTCGTATCCCAAGGGAAAGATACTTCAATACATCCTCAACAATGGTGCTAGAAGATGTTGTAGCTCCCAGATACAACCTTGGATTTCTTACAAGACCATTGCTTGGGCATATCTAACTTTCGTGTGTCTCAAATGATTTTCAGGAAGATGGAGACATCACACATATTCTATATATATATATATATATATATATATATATATATATATATATATATATATATATATATATATATATATATATATATATATATATATATATATATATATATATATATATATATATATATATATATAATGGACCAGGTTGGTTCATTCATCTAAAGGAGTAATACATAGAATTCTGGTACCTCTTCACATGTACAAATCTCATAAATATGCATAAAATAGTGGAGGCTGAGTAGTTCAAGGACTTACAGTTTAATAAGCTTTTGCAGAGCAAATGAAAGAGGATAAGTAGAAAGAGAAATGCATCACATAGAGTATAAAGCTTCAAGAATTCTACACTTAACACATAGAGCTTGAGGCATTAAGAATTTCTATACTTATTTTAGTTATAGGTAGATATAATGGGTGAAAGAGGGATTGAATATTATGATTCATGTATCTCATATTTAAATATATAATTTCAATAATCCATACAGGCACATGCATTAACATATCAATACAAACAAATCTGTAAGGGAGTTTGAAATATTTCTAGAAACTATGATTGCATGAATTCAGAGAATAAACAAGAACATAATGAGTTTTAACAGAGGAATAATATATTATAATACTTGAAGGGGAAATCACAACCATTTCCTTGATATTCTGAAAATACCTATATTACAAAGCCATACAATCTGAAAATAACATGTAGTATTTTCTTTAGAATTTCTGAACCTTTGTTAAGTGTTTCTTCCCCCTATTTATCTCAAGAGGGGGGCATGGAAATTCATTATAGCAAAATACCTTCAGCCCAGTCTCAGCTGTTAGATTGACTAGCTATCTCGGTTGGGGATGGCTCTATGACCCAAAAAAACATTACAAAGTTAATTGCCTCGTTGAAGGGAGGCACATTACATGACAACAAACAAGTCAAAATCAAATGAACATGATAAGAAGATATCTCTGTGCTCATCCATGTGATTGTCGTTGCTTCAGGTTGGATCGTGCTCAAGGTCTGGCCTCCTATGCTACTCAACTGACTCTTGTCATTTCATCCTTTACTACTTGAACTATTCATCTTTTAAAGCTGGGAGTGGGCGCTATCGGTTTCATGAAGCAATACCGAAACAGGAGACCCTTGGGTGGTTGTCATCTTCCCTTTGTATGGGGCACCATGCCTAATAATTAAATCCTCTCGAGCTACTAAATACATTTTCACTCCTGTGAGCATCGACCCTAATTCCATGTCATAATAGGCCTCTCTCAATCAGCCCATGTCGAGTTAATTTTCACCACCTGTTTTCTTAAAAGCCACAGCTGCCAACCCATCACCCCTTTAAAGTCCTGTCCTACACTATCAGCTTCCTGATGTCCTTGGTGATGAGCTCATGGTGTAATATGGAATATTTTCTAGTGCTGGTCTTTATCACTTAGAAAGTTGTGAAACATGCGAGTCCTAATCCCCTTTAGCCCCCTTTACCTCATCCCCTTTCTATAATTTTCTTCATATGGCCGGGGAATTGAACTAGGTGCTTAGCCCGAAGGCGTTAGAGCCTTTAAAATATTGTCTGCGGGCCTTTTTCCTTTGATATGTGAAATCTCTCACTTGAGCGATTTCCGATGTTTTCCCTTTATATTTCTTCTTCACCCCTACGATCGACGATCTACGGGGTCAGGCCCATCGAAGGCATCACAATCGCAATAAGGGAGAGATAGACCCCTTCACCTATTTTCATAGTGTAGGTTGACTGTCTGGATGTGAACTCTTTATAAGATATGACAAATAAAATATCGCATCCGAGACAATCCTCCGCATATCGCAATCGCAAGTCGGGAGGGACTACAGTGGAGGAGGGCCTTGAATTGTGTGATCACCAATATGCAATATGCGATGGGTGATGTCATCACTACCATGTGTCACCCTTTGAGTGGTGACACGTGTCACACAGAAATACCCACATAGAACCCCAAAATGCCGAATCGGCGTGACATGTGTCTTCCGTACTGCCACGTCATTTCTGTACTGCCACATCGGATCCATATTGCCACGTCAGGATGACATCAGCTACCATGTGGATTCATAAGGGGCAATGATATTCTGCCATGTGGCCCCCTGAAGGAGAGATAAAAAGGCTCACTTTTCCCTATTTTTGCGTTGATTTTCTTTGTTAAAGGTTTTCAGCCTTCCTCTTCGATTTAACATTATATCAGCACTTCCACACATTGTGCCCTATTTAACCCCAATCTTGTTCAACATCACCGATTGGTGATCTACAAGAGTCTGATATGTGGGACCAACCATATTCCACCACGTGCCCCCATGGAGGAGAGAGAAAGGGGCTGCCTGCCCTTGGTTTTTCCTTGCTTTTCTTTGTTAATCTTTTTCTCGGCCCTTTTAGTGCTTTACACTATTATCACAAAATTGTGATATTGCAAGGTTTTAGAGTAGTACCCCTGCTGAACCACCAATTCACTGATTACGATGAACTCCCAAACTCGACGATCGTCGTTAAGCCTAGTCTCGCCAATATGCCCGATTTGCAATATCGGTGATCGGTTGATCGCTAATTTCGCTACATGCCCTATTGCTACTTCGAAAAAGCTACCAATTTGCGATTGTGATGAACTCTCGTACCTCCAATATGCGATTTGCGATGAGCCCTTATGTTCTTTTTCTCTTTGTTTTTTGGCTTTCAAAGGGTAACTTCAGTAGGCTTTATCTTCTGATCCAAAAGTCCATTTTTGGACTTCCACATACTATTGGAAAGATTTTTTTGATCATATGCAATGGAGACGGTCTAATTTAGCTCTGAGAAATTCTGTTGCTGGGAAGATGACTTCAAGCTTCACTACTCTTTGGAAACTTTGATCAGCTGAAGACTCATAATGCAGTGAGTGACAACACCACCTCATAGGGAGGTAACATTTTCTATTGAGTTAGTACCAAGAGTAGTTCCAATGTCAAAAGAAACTTACAGGATGAGCACACCTGAGTTAGTTGAGTTAAAGTTGCAGTTAAAGGAAATGTTGGATAAGGGATACATTAGGCCAAGTTTATCACCTTGGGGCACATCGGTCTTGTTTGTGAGGAAGAAAGATGGTACTATCAGATTATGCATTTATTATAGGCACTTGAACATAGTGACTATCAAGAACAAGTACCCTTTGTCGAGGATTGATGACTTATTCAATAAGCTGAAAGGAATAGTTGTGTTCTCGAAGATTGACTTGAGATACGGATACCATTAGGTACACATCAAAGAGGAGGACATTTACAAGACTGCGTTCAGGACTAGGTATGGGCATTATGAGTTTTTTGTTGTGCCATTTGGCTTAACTAATGCTCCAGATCCATTCATGTGCTTGATGAATAGTGTGTTGCATCCATATTTGGATAAGTTTGTTATTTTGTTCATTGATGATATACTGGTATATTCTAAAAATGAGGAAGAGCATGCTGAGCACTTAGCAACAGTGTTGAGAATGTTGAGGGAGCATTATTTTTATGTTAAGCTCAGCAAGTGTAGTTCATTTCAGACTGAAGTACACTACTTGGGGCATGTGGTCTCCAAGGAGAGAATCTGAGTAGATCCAGAGAATATAAGGGCCATCGTGGAGTGGGTAGCTCCTAAGAGTGTGGATGAGGTAAGATATTTCACGGGTCTGGTAGGCTATTATAGGAGGTTCATCAGGAACTTCTTGCATATTTCTTATCCCATTAAATCATTGAAAAGCAAAGGTAAGAAGTTCAAATAAATAGAGGAGTGTGAGGCTAGACTTGAGAAACTTAAGCAGATGTTGACATGTGCACTAGTTCTACAAATTGCAGATCTGGACAAAGAGTTTGTAGTATGCATAGATGCTTGCAAGAGAGGACTTGGTAGATTCCTTATGCAAGATAGACAGGTGGTATGTTATGAGTCCCAGAAATTGAATGGGAATGAGCATAACTACTCGACACATGATCTTGAGTTAGCAACAATCATACATGCATTAAATATGCAAAGATACTATCTTCTTGATAAGAGGTTTGTACTAATGAGTGATCATATTGGATTGAGGTATTTGTTTGACTAGCTGAATCTGAACACCAGGTAGGCTAGATGGTTGGCCATGATCAGCGAGTTTGATTTCGAGATCAGGTACATTAAAGGTAAAGAGAACAAGGTGGCAGATGCTCTTAGCATATGGGTACAGGTACATCACTTGGCAACCATGAGCTCCTATTGGACGAACTTACAGGATATGATCTTTCAGTCAAGTCAGAAGGATGTCAAGTATATGGAGATTGTGCACAGGGTGCAGAAGGGTTTTCGTACATGTAAAGGTGATATTACAAGTACAGGTATCGGTGATATTATAGGTATAGGTACAAGTGCATGTACAAGTACATGTATTGGTGTAGGTACATGTGGTAGTATAGGTACAGGTGCAGGTAAATAGGGTATGGATTATAGTCTTACAATATATGGATTGGTCAGGTTCTGAGACAAGATATATGTATCAGATACTAGTGAGCTCAAGAAGGTGATCTTCAGGGAGTTTCATGCAAAACCTTATTCAAGTCACCCAGGCTATCAGAAGACATTGATAGCGATGAAGATATTCTACTATAGGCCAAATTTGAAGAGTGACATAACAGAGTTTGTGGCAAGGTGTTTCAATTGTTAGCAAGTAAAAGCAGAGTGTAAACACCTAGGTGGACTACTACAGCTAATCACGATTCTAGAATGGAAATGGGAGGTTATTTCCATGGATTTCATCACAAGGTTGCTGAAGATAATCAAGCAGCATGATTCCATCATGATCATTGTGGACAGGTTAACAAAGGTTGTACATTTAATTCCAGTGAAGTCTACATTCTCGGCTAGTGATGTGGCACATTTATTCATCAGATATTTAGTTAGTCTACACGGTGTTCCAAAGAATATTGTGTCAGATAGGGATGCGAAGTTCACTTCCAAGTTTTGGAAGGATTTATTTGCAGGTTTGAGCATAGAGTTGGCCTTCAGTACAGCTTATCATCTGCAGGAATATGGAAAAATAGAGAGGGTCAACAGGATATTGGAGGACATGTTGAGGATGTATGTGATGCATTAGCAACGGAAGTGGGAGAGTATCTCCCTTTGGTATAGTTCGCATACAACAACGATTATCAGCAGTCATTGAGGATGAGTCATTTTGAGGAATTGTATGGGCAGAGTTGTAACACTCCTATCAGTTGGAGTGATCCAATTAACCATGTATTGATTGGACCAGATATGTTGGCAGACATGGAACATGAGATGCAGGTGATTTTGAATAATCTAAAGGTAGCACATGATAGGAAGAATAGTTATGCAGATAGGAACAGGTTGTTCAAGGATTTCGAGGTTGTGTAATAGGTGTACTTGCGCATCAAAATGAAGAAGAGCTCCTTGTGAATTGGATCATGTGCTAAGCTGTCACCACGGTGTTGTGGACCATTTAGTATAATCAAGAGGATTGGTCCATAAAACTATTGAATTGCACTATCTCTGAGAGTGAAAGTCCATGATGTTTTCCATGTATCATTGCTTAAGAAGTATGTTAAGGATGTTGATCATGAGATTGACTGGTCTGTATTGTAGGTGGAACTAGATGGATAATTCTAGTCGGAGCCTCAATGTATATTGCAGAAAAAGGTGCTCATGCTCTGAAACTGAGAAATTGAGAAAGTTAAAGTGAAATGGAAGCACTTTGGGCTCGATGAAGCTACATGAGAGATGGTGTATCAGATGTAGGCTATGTATCCTTCCTTATTTATCGGTTGAGGCAAATCATGTTCAATATGGTGGTTTGGTATATGCTTTATGGTGGTTTGATATATGCTTTATGGTGGTTTGGTATATGCTTTATGTTGTTTTGGTATATGCTTTGATATGATGTTTTGATAAATTCTTAGATATGGTGTTTAGTACGTATTTGATATATGCTTTGGTATATGATTTGGTATATGTTTTTGGTGCATATTTTTGGTAATATTGCTATATGTACACATGTATATGGATATAAATACCACCATGAGCTATGTTATAAAGCTCCACTATGTGGTATGGGTGTTATCATGTCATTATGATTATGTTGTCATGTTACTATGCTATCATGTGGTTATGTTATCATGATGTTATGATGTCATGTAGATTGGCACTCAATAGGATGATTATTGTAAATATCATAATGAGTTGTGTTATAAAGATCCACTATGAGGTATGTTGCCTTGTTGTCATGATGTTTTGTTTTGGGCAGGTCTTTCATTGTAAATATTGCAATTAGTTCTATTATAACGCACATGAGAAGTATGTATTATTTCAATGGGTTGTTGAGGTATATGTGTGATTGAACACCGAGGATGGTGTCCCCCAAGGGGGAGGGTTCTGTAACAACCCTGGTGAAAATTCCATGTAATAAAAGTTAAAAATAATAACCATGGTTGATGGGACATTTATTCCAAGCTGAATGTTGGGCAAGACATCCTAGGGGGTGTTCATTTAGTTGTTTATGGCTAAGGAAATTGGCAAAGGCAATGGCTAAGGACTTGGAAAAGAAAAATGGCATTTTTGGCACAATTATTTATGAAAATAATGGAAATTAGGAGAAAAGGGACGCAAAAGGTCACAAGTTGCATGAGAGGAGGAAAATGAAGGAAAATAATGGAAAATGAAGAAAATAGAGGCCTCATTCATAAAAAGGCTTATGAGGATCAATTGGTAACCTTTTGTCAGTTGAGTTTTGGAGCTCTCTCATTATTCTCTCCCTCTCTTTCTCTCTTGGACACTTAGAGTTTATTGGAGCACTTTGGCATTGGAGTAAGAAAGGAAAAGAAGGCAAGAGGAAGCAAAGATAAAGTAGGGAAAGGTAGGATCAAGCAACTAGAACATGCTACATTATGGGTATCAACTTTCATGTGTATTTTACGTGCTAGATTTTGCATGCATGGGATTGCATGTGTTTATTTTCTACCATGGCATGGGTTTTTCCAGGTGTGACATTATTTTCAGCCTAGCCTTTCCATTTCCTGATAGATTTGATGAGATGGTTTCTCTCAGTCAGTTTATGTGGGATGGCTAGATTGGATTCGAAGCTAAGTGGGGTGGATCTTTGAATTAAAAAAACACATGGTCTGAGTGGTCCTTGAACCAGAATTATGATCACAAAGCTACTGGCCTAGTAACCCCTGATCCAAACTATGGGTTTTGGTAAAGTTAGATTGTGTGCCTTGGTGGGCCTACGAATCCTTGTTGGTGAATGGAAGGATATAGAGTAAAGCCAAGAGGTGGATTTTCTCTCCATTGGGCCTAGTGTTCCTGGGATGGGATGCATAGTAAATCCTAGAGAATATGTCTCAGTGTAGGGCCTAGTGATCCCTAGACCAAACTATGGATGCACGGTAAAGCCTGAGAGACTAGGAGGAACTCAAATTCCTCACAGTGTAGTCAGAGAACTCCAGTGGCATCCATGTTAATTGGTGTTTTTGGTGTGTTCTATGAGTCCCAAATTCATGCTTGGAATATGACACGAGGGTGATTGATTGAAGAGAGACTTGGCTCACCAAATCTATGGTTAGGTGGAACATGGTAGTCCCATCTACAGTTGGTTCATTGCACTCATTAAGTAGAAATTCATTCCCTTAATTTTCATGTGTAAATGTATTGATGTATATGTGGATTTTGATGGCTGATATGTTTATGGTATTTCTATTCCTATTATGCTAGCTATATTTATATTTTATGATACAGTTATGTATGGCTCTCAGCATGTTTTTACTTGTATATGAGTGCATAATGTGTCTATGACCTAATAGAGGATAATGCATCAATTGACATGAGGTAATAATGTTTCATAGCGATTCTCAGATAATTATGAGATCCCTACACTTAATGTTGTTGTTTACACCTGACAGTTACATGTTGATGATGTGGTTGATGAAATGCCTGTCATGGCTAGTAGGGGTCTGGTTATGGTCTTGTTCAGTTTATTTCTTCTGCATCATTGATTCCCTATATTTTTACTGATTCTATTCTATCACTCCATTATGGGCAGTGGCCTAGGCCATGGCTCTAAAAAAGTGGCTTAAATCTCGGTGTCATTGGCACAAAACTCACAATTTTGGTCCCTCGTCGCTGGCAGGCAAACTTGTGAGAGTTACTTTGTGTTGGTGGTTGCTCCCTTGCCCATAGAATGAGAGACACTATGGACTAAGAGATCAAAAACAATAGTGGGACCTAGGGACAAGTTGTATCAGTGGCTGACTTGTCTCCTGATGGTTCTGTTGATGATGTTGAATGACTATGTGTGATGTTCCGTCATTTCCACTCCCTTAAGGTCACATAGGAGGTAAAATATGATCATAGTAGCCTCTCATCACATGTTTACCTCGGTTGGCATGGTTAACTGGGTGGATGTGGGAGGACGATGTTACACTCATCATGCTTTGTTAGGATAGGGTCCCCTAGGGTCAATTTTGGGGCTAAAAGGCCAAGTTTTTGGGTAGAAAGCCCAAGTTTTTGTATGTAAAGTGTAAAATCTCCACAATTTATGTTCGTGGAGCACGTAGATGTGAATTTTCATAAAGGGTTTCAACTCTTATTGTATGTAAGTTGTTTCAGCTTTAGAAGGTCTACCCATGGTCCGCAGACCATGGGATTGTATATCTAGAAGAGTCTAAGGTAGCAGTAATAGTATTGATGATGAAAGTAATGGGTCATTAGCGAAAAAAGTGAAGAGTTTTAGATTAGAAGACAGGCTCTACAGCTATGTGCATAGAGGCCTAGGGTAGAAGTCCACAGCTGAGTGCATGGACCCCTGCAGTTGAGTGTGTAGGGTAGTTACAGTCTATAAGAAGATCTAAAGTACTAATAAAGAAGATTACCCTAGAAATATCTGTGTTTGATCTACTTACTTTTGTTATGAATAAAATGCGACTATGTTATGCTGAATAATGGGTTTATGATTTAATGTTATACTGATGCGTGAATGTATATGTTTTACATTGCTATCTATACGCAAGTAATAATATCTGTTTACACGAAGAACATATTAATACATGCTGAAGTTATCAGATACTTAAGCTGATCTAGGTAAATACATAAGTAAGAGTAATTATAGAAGCATGTATGTGGTTGATTCGCCTATTTAGGGTCTGCGAATGACAATCGTATACCTTCACAAAGGTCTAGAGGCCGATTAAGAGAAGTATATCGACAGGCCCTAAAAGGCTTATTGATTTGCATGAGGGTAGAATTAAGGCATAAAATGACATCACTACCATCTCTAGGTGCAGAAACTTGGTTCCAGCAACCCCCCATAATGCTTCAGGTGAGACTTTGGTCCTCACCTATGGATTGATGTTGAAAGAGCCAGTAGTTTAGGGATTTGTTTGGCTAAATTAACGTTGAACCTGGGTGAGGGCCCCCTAAGGCAACAAATTGCTGTGTTGCTGGGACTGGGATCTGCATAAAGCGATGTGTGATTTCGCCTCACTGGAATCCAACTAAGAAGGAAATTGAGGACTGGTTGGATAGGAAGATCCACGAATTCGTGGTGCAAGAAAATAGGAACCCACAATTAACGAAAGAACAGTGGTTGGACATGTATCTATATACAGAGATACACAAAATTTTCTTATGTTCCTTCTTGATCGAGTTATATGAGAGGATCGCTAAATTGGTAGATGGCCAAGGAATGTGGAGGCTCGATGGTCCGATAGTGTGGGCCCCAGAGCTAGTGTGAAGATTGGAAACCTCTGAAGATAAGATCACACACATTGTCAATCACTGGCTTGATCGTATCATAGGAGGATTCATTATAGAGTTCGTGGTCGATACTTCGGTATGTTACAGTGAAGCAGAGCATCGCTTCTTCAAGGGACCACAAGGTAAGTATTTAAGGTCTTTAAATACTTGGATTAAGATGCTCTTGTGTGAAAATTGGGTTATGCAGTTACCTTGATGTTTGGAGCTATGCGAAGTGGAAAGATATTCAGGGATAGAGGGAGAACAAGCCTTGAATATAGCCCGTTCATCAAACCTCCTCTAAGTGACGACGAGGAAACAATACAGGCTTCACTGCAGAGCATTGTTCAGTTAATAAGACGAGGGTTCCTGCGAATACCCCATCCACCCACCCCACGAATGGTTTGTGGCCTTGCTCTTGCCTCATATGAGGGTTGCTTTATCACAGAAAGAGATTGGGAGCCAAGCGGAAGCCCTAAAGATTGCAATGTGATTGCATGAGACATTGATGCAAGATGCTAATCTAGGAGTTCAACAGATTCACGTGTAGTTGATGAACCTTTGCCTAGAGTTTCAAATTCTGAAGAAGGATAGAGAAGTTTGGCTAGAGGTGCGTGAAGAAGTTTGGTGCCTGAAATGCAAAAGTCAGGGGCATGAAAAAGATCACTGTCCAGTCTTCGTGAATTATGTTGCAGCAGGAGGGCCGATGACTCTGAGGATGGAAGCTCAATTAGGGCCAAGCACAGGGCCCGCGCTATGGTGTGTTATCTGTCAGGTAGCTAGAAAACATGTGACAAACAATTGTCACCTACTCCAAAAACTTTTACAGACACCGCAACAACTCTTCTACAACTTCTATCAATCAATGGGTCATGATGAGCATAACTGCCATAGCTATGAGCTAAAGATCGATAGAACGCTTGCATAGAGAGTGTAGGTAGAAACTCAGCCTCTGGATCAAGGTGTTGGGGGAGTGCGAGGAGGATATCAGGGGCGTGGACGAGTCCGAGGCAAAGGAGGACCTAGAAAAGGTTGGGGACAGGCTATTTGCTACAATTGTGGGGGACCAGGACACTACGTACGAGAATGAAAGAACCCTTCATGCATATCATGCAGATACTACACTCAGTTTGACCATGTGCAAGAATGAACAAACCCTACGCGCCTGTAGTGTAGATACTACACTTAGTTTGACCACGTGACAGAAAATTGCCCTGTATTACTAGCTAAGATACACAAAAAAGGGGCACAGCCTCAGCAACCTACCCAGAACCTATAGATGATGAGGGTTGAACCCTGAGAAGAAGACCCCAATGTGAATATTGTGCTGCGAAGTGGAATGACAACTGGCGAAGATAAGGGAAAGTGGCCTGAAGAGGGTGAATGGGTCTGCAAAGCTCTAGAGAAGAAGGTTGGATTTTATTAGGAGCACGTGAAGGAAAATTTCATGAAAGCGAAGAAAATTTTCGCTGAGGCCTCTACCTCGGGAAGTCAGGATAAGCAATCTGAAGGAATGGACCCATCCATGCTTACTACATTTTTGGAGACCTATATGAATATGCTACGAGATAGCAAGGCCATAAATGGATTACAGGATTTTATCAATAAATGTGCTAGTAATACCACTGAGGGACCGTGCATGATCAGGAAAATTGGTAAGCATAAGGCAAGAACAGGGCGTGAGATGAGGCTCACCACGCAAAAAGGAGAATATGAAATGGACCAAGTTATTCTAGATCTAGGGTCCGATGCGAATGTTTTTCCTAAACAACCATGGGAGAGAATGGGGAGACCTGCGCTGCAGTGGTCTCCAATTCAATTGAAGAAGGAAAATCAGCAAAAGATTATCCCCATGGGAATATTATAGGGAGTGACAATTGATATTGAAGGCACAAGAGCATTTGTCAATTTTGAAGTGATAGAGATTGTGGATGACAGCAATCCCTACCCTGCGCTCCTTGGGATCAACTGGGCTATCGACATGAATGGGGTGATCAATTTGAAGAATTGGACGATGTCATTTGAAAGAAAATCACTCCACGTAGTAGTACCGTTGGACCCTGCAGAAGGACCATGCTACACTGAACCAGTCCGCGATTACGAAAGTGATGATGATTTGGACCAAATTTATAAGATAACGACACGAGATCAAGATTGGGTGAATCCGACAACTGATGGGCGTATTGGGTGGGACCGTGAGAGCTCCTTCACCTCAAATTCGGATGAGGAATTGGAACACTAGAAGAATCAATTGCACAAAGTGTCTACGATACGCTGTAGCATGCTGACCAAATCACCGTGTTGCATATCATCGGATGTAAGAAATCTTCCTTACTATGATGGTTTAACTAACATGGATAAATTTCTGGATGCTTTTGAAAGGGAAGTGCGAGAGAAGCATCGCTTCCAATCCTTAGACTTTGTGCTGCGCGCTACACCTGCAAGATGGTGGGGTACCCATAAATACAACTTCAATGGATGGTGCAAATATAGAAAAATGATGAGGGTGCAGTTTGGTCACCCAAAGGTATGATTGATAGAGAAATACGATGGAAGGAGTGATCCGCACTATCACTTAGTCAAATGGAATGATTCTTATGGAGCATAACCGCAACCAAAGTGGGTGCATCTATTCTATCACACCTTGGATGTAATACCTATGAATTGGTACTTGGAGACAGAGCTCTGCCATGGCACAGATGAATGTGTGGAAATTTTGAATAATAAACACTTATTCAACAGAGATTATCCTAATCATGCACTATTGCGGAATACATGCACAATACATAAGCTCCTCTACGTTGATCATCAATTTAGCAACATCAAAAACAATGAAACATCAATCGCATGCACACATTAACACAGTATGTAACCCGGGGAAAGCTTACAGCTGAAAACCCCACACTATATGTATATTAATGACTGAGAACATGTAACAACACATAGTACAATACTCCTCACAAGTATCCAGCATTATCTCCACCTGTTACACACAAAACTAGCTCAAATCCGAACAAGTCACAGGTTCAAATCTCCTCCGCTGCTTTGCCTGCCTCTATTGCACAATACCAAGTGAAAATCACGTGAGCACAGGCTATTTCACTGGGCATATACTGCGCAATCCTCATGGGCATGCTCAATCCATGATTGTGCAAGATCTCATGCACAACAATAGTCACAACTGATAGCAATCTCAACCTCTAACACTTGTCTCCACTGAACTGTACATGCACTGAGTTAACTGATGTATTCTTCAGTTGCATTATGAGTTAATCATTAGTGAATTAATTTAATCAATTAATTCACATCACTCATCACTAGTCTATTTGTAGTTAGACTACTTACAACTAGTTCAACCAAGTCAAACTGAACACAACTACATCAACTCCACAATCAACTCCACCAAACTCAACTGCTTGAGTTCTAACTGAAGTCCTGCATGCAATAGCTCAATTGACCCACAAAGAAAGCATATTTCCTTCTGACAGCTGCATGTGCCACATCTGTAGCTCAAACTGAAGTGCTCCAAGAGGATAAGATAATTTTTATAGTCTAAATATTATTATGAGACAATAATATTTGACTTTTCTATTTTTAGCCTGGCAGTCTAAAAATAGACTCTGATCACTCCGCTGTGAACCAGAAATAGAATTCCATCTATTTTTCCCAACATGACCAATCATCCATAAACAACATCCTGCAACTCATAGACCATGATCCATATTTCTAAAAATAGACAGTCTAAAAATAGACTTCGCGCCAAAAATACCCTCCGGGCCCACTTAGTGAAGGCGACTTCTTTCCACTAAGCTCCATCATCTTGTTGCATTCTCAACACTCCCTCTCAACAAGATATGGATTATTAGCAACCCCTATCCTACCTCGGTGGTATTCGAATTTGCTCCTGGTGAGCGCCTTCATCAAGATATCAGCATCCTGATCCTCCGTTGGAATGTATGAAAGTAACATGATTCTCCACTGCACACAATCTCTGATATGATAGTACTTGATGTCAATGTTCTTAGATCTATCATGAAATACAGGATTAGCCGAGAGTTTAATGCAACTCTAGTTATCACAGTAAATCACAATAGGCTCCAAGTAAGAACCGAACAAACCGACCAGAATCATCCTCATCCATATAGCCTCGCATGCAGCCAAACTTGCTGCCATATACTCGGCCTCTGTTGAACTGAGTGCCACGGATCTCTGCTTCTTGCTGTACCAAGAAACTGCTATCGACCCGATACTGAAGACCCCTCCTGATGTGCTCTTTCTATCCATTGGGCTCCCTGCCCAATCTGCATCCGTGAAGCCACATAGCTTCACCTCATCCTCCTGTCTGTACCACAATCCATATCCCAATGTGCCTCTCAAATAACGCAATACATGCTTGCCTGCCTTCCAGAAGAGCTTGGTTGGCTTAACCATAACTTTTGAAAGCTGGTTAACAGCATATCATATATCAGGTCATGTATTGACCAAATACATGAGCGACCCCACCAACTGTTGATAAACAGTGGCATCCTCCTTCCTCCAACCTCTAGGAAGAGGAGTATCAATAGGCTTGCAGCCATGCATGTTGAACTTCTCCAGTATCTCCCGAGCATACTTACCCTAAGAAACAAATAGTCCATCACTGCACTGCCAAATTTCCAATCCCAGGAAATAATGACGGAGGCCCGAGTCCTTCATCTCAAACTCCTTAGCAAGATCATCCTTGCATGAAAGTATCAACAACTCATCACCGGTTAGAATCAAATAATCTACATAACGTACAATGATAAGCAACTTACCCTCCACCACAATCTGGTATAGGTTAGGATCCACCTCACTCTTGGAGAATCCAAGTCCGGTGAAATAGCTGTCTATTCGTGTGTACCAAGCACGTGGTGCTTGTTTCAACCCATACAGCGCTCTCTTGAGCCTGCACACATGCGACTCACTGCTGAAGATCTCAAAACCTTCGGGTTGTTCTATGTACAGCTCCTCCTCAATGACTCCGTTAAGGAACACAGTCTTCACATCCATCTGATGAATGTGCCATCCCATCTATGCTGAGAGAGCAAGAATCATCCGTATGGAAGGATACCTTGCGACAGGTGCAAATGTCTCCTCATAATCGATCCCCTCTATCTGTGAAAAGCGTCGAGCAACAAATCTTGCCTTGTACTTCTCCACACTCCCGTTAGCTACCTGCTTGATGTTTTAGATCCATCTCAAACCCACCACTGATTTCCCTTCCGGTCTAGGAACAATCTCCCATGCACTGTTTCTGATAATCGAATCATACTCTTCCACCATGGCATCTACCCATGCGAGATCCTCCACAGCTTCCTCGAAAGAGGATGGCTCAGTCACAACACATTTGCTCATAAGATCCATGTATCTAGTGTACTGATCAGGTGACTGTCTCTACCTGCATTGGGCTGTAGGTGGTCCTACAACTTTCTCTGCATCTTGAGCCAGTCGCTCAGCTTCTGTCAAGCGCTTTCGCCCTCTGATGGTTGGCGCTGCATGAGTGATCTCTTCCACTCCATGAACCTTGCCTTGTGGCTGATCCACGTCCTGAAGCTCATCCTTAGGAACCAATAGCTCCTCATCTGCATGCAAGTGTGGTTGCCTCTCAAGAGAACACTTCATGGCTTTCTCCTCCTGAAATTTTATATCTCGTCGCACAATAGTTTTACCACTGTCTGGAAAATACACATGATAGTTGTGGGGCGTATCAGTGTACCCCACAAATATCCCAACCTCTGCAGTCGACTCCAACTTCTTCCTGGCATCCTTCGTCACATGCATGTAAACGTTAGCACCAAAAATCCTCAAATGAGAAATATCAGGCCTCTTACCAGAATAAGCCTCCTCAGGTGTACTCATGCCAAGTATCTTGTGACGACAACGGTTCTGTACATAAACTGCTGTATTGCATGCTTCCGCCCACAAGTGAAGGGGTAGGCTCTAATCATGCAACATCGCCCGTGCAGCACCCATGATCATTCTATTCTTCCGCTCAACAACCCCGTTTTGCTGTGGGTTATGGGGAGCTATGAGCTCTCTTCGAATCCCCTCTGTTTTGCAGAAATCCTTGAACTCACCAGAGATGTATTCACCACCATTATCACTCCTAAGAGCCTTCACCTTCTTCCCCAACTCCTTCTCTACCAGTGCTTTGAACTCACAGAACTTTGAGTATATCTCACTCTTCTTCTGCAGGAAGAAGATCCAGCACTTACGAGAGAAATCATCAACAAAGATCACATAATACCTGTATTTTGTTGTCGAAGCTACTGAGAAAGGTCCACACACATCTGTGTGAATTCTCTCAAGGATCGTCGTGGTGTGACTATCCTTCTCGTGAAAGGTGGATTTCACAAAATTTCCCGAAGTACACCCCTTGCACTGATCTGACTGCGCAAGAGTGCCTTTAGGAAGCCTTGTAGTGATCTGCTATAGTATCTTCAAGGCTCCATGGTGAAGGTGACCCAATCTCTTGTGCCAAAGCTCGCCATCATCCTGGCTCACCAATTCTTCTGCCTTGCATGCCATTGCTGCACATCCATCTACATGCAACTGATAAAGGTTCCTCACTCGAACCCCTATCTTCCAGGTTTCTCCAGTTGTCTTGTTGTGCAGGAAAGCCTTTCCCTCGCTAGAAACAATATCATATCCCTTGTCTTCTAACATCGCCACAGAGATCATATTCTTATTCAATCCTGGAACATGCATCACTTCCTTCAATACGAAGGGTTTACTAGACTCCCTCTCAAAGGAAATGGTACCGATATCGGTCGCACTGTATCTACCATCATCGCCCATCTCGATGTGCACTCCAAGATATTTGTCCTCCAGATCAGAAAACAAATCTCGATGTCCTGTCATGTGAAAATATGCACCTCTGTCCAAGAACCACACCGATCCCATCACACTTGAAACCAAGCATGTGATCAATGAAAAATCAATCTCAAACTACGAGGCTAGATCCTCTCCTACTGCAGATCCAACAGCTTGCTTGTTCTTCTTCTTCTACGGACAATTAGTGGCATAGTGTCCGTGCTGGTGACAGTGAAAGCACTTCACCTTGGACATGTCCTGCCTCTTGCCTTTCGCACCAAACTGAGAAGCTTTATTGTTCTTCCCCTTCTTTGCTTTGGCAGCCAAAGCACAATTTTCTTCATCAGGTCCCTTTGATGAAGATCCGTCCCTGGTATTCCGCCTGATCTCCCCCTGCACAAGATCTGACCAAAGTCTCTCACATCCTGGAAATTTCTCCCAACCATTGAAAAAGTCATTATAGGAATGCCAACTCTTCGAAAGACCAAGGAGAGCCAAGCTCACCAACTCCTCATCATTGAAAGTTACCCCCACACTTCCCAGTTCATCTCTGCACTGAGTCAACTTCGTGAGATACTTGGGCATACTGTCACCCTTCTCACATTTGATGTTTCTGAGTTTATCCTTTAGTGCCAACTTCCTTTGATCGCTCTTGCTTTGGAATAGATCTGTCAATGCTTTCCACATCAAGTATGGAGAAGCCTTTCCATGCAGGCTGGACACAATGTGATCCTTCACGCCCTCCAACAGAATCCTTCGACACTTTGCTGTCTTCTTTTGCCAAGCATCAACTTGAGTAGCATCAGTAGGATTTGGGACATCAACCTATATGAAATCCTTCAGCCCATTATCATCCAACACTGCCTCCATCCTGTCCTTCCATGAAATATAGTTTGAGCTGCCCTCAAGAGCATACTCCAATCGCAATCCGTTGAAAGACATTTCCACGTTGATACCAAGAAAACATTGCTGCAAATTCGAATTCCACCAGCTCCAAACTCAATCGCCTCTGATCTAAGATTCGTGAGAACAAATTATTTCTCGTATATAGATTGACTGTATGGGCTTTTACCAGATATCTCACCTTCCAAAGGAAGGATGAATCCAGAGGCTACCTGGCCCGATTACAGACTCTGCCTGAAGAAATAAGGTGTAAACACTTTCTGAATAATAGATCTGATGATCAACAGCTCCAATACCATGTAGAAATTTTGAACAATAAACACTTATTCAACATAGATTATCCTAATCATGCACTATTGTGGAATACATGCACAATACATAAGCTCCTCTACGTTGATCATCAATTTAGCAGCATCAAAAACAATGAAACATCAATCGCATGCACACATTAACATAGTATGTAACCTGGGGAAAGCTTACAGCTGAAAACCCCACACTATCTATATATTAATGATTGAGAACATGTAACAATACATATTACAATACTCCTCACAAGTATCCAGCAGTATCTCCACCTGTTACACACAAAACTAGCCCAGATCCGAACAAGTCACAGGTTCAAATCTCCTCCGTTGCTTTGCCTGCCTCTATTGCACAATACAAAGTGAAAATCACGTGAGCACAAGCTATTTCACTAGGCATATACTGCGCAATCCTCATGGGCATACTCAATCCATGATTGTGCAAGATCTCATGCACAACTATAGTCACAACTTATAGCAATCTCAACCTCTAACACCTGTCTCCACTGAACTGTACATGCACTGAATTAACTGATGTATTCTTCAGTTTCATTATGAGTTAATAATTAGTGAATTAATTTAATCAATTAATTCACATCACTCATCACAGTCTATTTGCACTTAGACTAATTACAACTAGTTCAACCAAGTCAAACTGAACATAACTCCATCAACTCCACAATCAACTCCACCAAACTCAACTGCTTGAGTTCTAATTGAAGTCCTGCATGCAATAGCTCAACTGACCCACAAAGAAAGTGTATTTCCTTCTGACAACTACATGTGCCACATCTGTAGCTCAAACTGAAGTGCTCCAAGAGGATAAGATAATGTTTATAGTCTAAATATTGTTATGAGACAATAATATTTGACTTTTCTATTTTGAGCCTGGCAGTCTAAAAATAGACTCTGATCACTCCGTTGTGAACCAGAAATAGAAGTCCATATATTTTTCCCAACATGACCAATCATCCATAAATAGCATCCTGCAACTCATAGACCATGATCCATATGTCTAAAAATAGACATAGTCTAAAAATAGACTTTGCCCCAAAAATACCCTCCGGGCCCACTTAGTCAAGGTGACTTCTTTCCACTAAGCTCCATCATCTTGTTGCATTCTCAACAGAATGGGATATTTTGATACAGGGATTCTTGATGACATTCAGCTTTGAAAATGGATTTGAGTGCATTTATGAAGTGTTGCAGGAGGTCAAGGCAGCGATCTTAAGAATACCGTAGGATCCCTTGGATTTAATTCAACCATATTGGACCACCCAGTTGTGCCACACATTGGAGTTCTACAATGTGACTGCTGAAGAGGAAGACGAGGATCCGAGGAACATTAATATCCTGGAAACAGAAGGTCGCTGTGAAGTGGAGGGGCCACAGATCAAGAATCCTCATATCATCGCACCACTGAAACCAAGACAAGTAAACATTTGGATAGAGGCGGAGCCGAAGTTTGCGAAGATAGGGGACTATTGGGATGATGCCACATTAGATAAGGTCGCTAAGTTGCTCCGCGAATACCAGGACTTGTTCCCTACGAAATTTTCATACTTGAAAGGGATTATAGGAGATTTAGGGGTGATGAGGATAACGCTAAAACCAGACGTGAAGCTTCTGAAGCAGAGGCCATATCACCTCAATCCTAAGTACAAAGAAAGGGTCCGATTAGAATTGGACAAAATGTTAGCGACAGGAACCATTGAACCACTGGAGGAGGACATGAAGCATATTTGTTCACTGATGGGTTCTCTGGGTACCATTAGATCAAGATCGCAATGGAGGATAGAAGTAAGACGACCTTTGTAATTGAGTGGGGATGCTTTCAGTATACTGTAATGCCTTTTGGACTGAAGAACGCACCGATGATATTTTTGCACGTAGTCATCGTGACATTCAAGGACTTCATTCAAAAGTTTTGGAGGTATATTTTGACAATTGGATGGTGTTTGGGTTGGTGAAGTGCCATGTAGCTAGCCTATGCTTGATGTTGGATACATGCCGAAGGTATCAGATTATGCTCAATTTGAAGAAATGTATGTTCTATATTCCTTTCAGAATGTTGTTGGGCCATGTGGTATGCAGACAAGGATTAATCGTGGACCCAACTAAGATAGCAGTTATCGTTAATTTAGAGGCACCAAGAAGTGTGAAACAGCTGCGCACAATGCTAGTGCATACAATATACTATAGAAATTTCATCAAGAGTTATGCCTAGATTACCGCGCTAAGGGAGAAGATGCTAAAGAAGGATGCTACATTCTGTTGGAACGAATAATGTCAGCAGATCCTGGATGTGTTAAAGGCAAAGATGGTCATCGCACCGATCCTAGTCTTCCCGGATTGGAAGAAGGAATTTCATCTGCATGTGGACGCATCATGTATTGTGCTAAGAGAAGTACTGAAACAGGCCCAGGAGGGAGAATTGGATCACCCTATAGCATTTGCAAGTAGGAATTTGTCTAAAGCTAAGAATAACTATTCAATGATAGAGTGCAAAGGTTTGGCTATGGTGTAGGCACTCCAGAAGTTTAAACACTACTTACTAGGTGGACACTTTAAAATGTAACAGACCATTCTGCATTGAAGTATCTAGTTAACAAGCTTGTGTTGGGGGGGGAATATGCAGATGGCTACTATTATTTCAGGAATATGATTTCGAAGTCATTGTGAAGCTAGGGTGCTTGAATGCAGGACCGGATCATCTGTCACACATTGAAATAGGTGAGGATCCCACTAGTTTAGAGGAAGGATTGCCTGAAGCGCAGCTCATTTCCATGCGCGTAGCAGATAGTCATTTGCAGACATCATACACTTTCTAACTACCAAAATGGTTCCATAAGGGTACAACAGGCAACAAAAGAAGGAATTGGTGTTGCATGCGGCATATTTTTCTCTTATTGCAGTCCACTTGTATAAGATGGGTGCAGATGAGATATTGCGATGTTATGTGCCTGAGTTTGAATGAAGAAGCATCCTAGCTGAAGGTCATGGAGGGGCTGCAGGAGGCCATTATGTAGGAAAAGCAACAGCGCAAAATATTTTATGTGTTGGGTTGTGGTGGTCGACACTCCATAAGGATTCCAAAGCTTATTGTAAGGCATGCAACGCATGTTAGAGGACGGGTAGGCCATCACAGAGGGATGAGCTACCTCTAAATCCGCAATTGTCATTGTAGCCATTCGATAAATGGGAAATTGATTTTGTAGGACCAATTCAGTCTCCAGGAAAGAAGACAGGTGCACGGTATATCATCACCGCGACTGAGTATTTGACTAGATGGGTAGAGGCACAGCCTGTAAATGATTGTACAAGGGCAACAACAGTGAAGTTCCTCTTTGAATATGTGCCGACAAGGTTTGGTTGCACAAAGATTTTGATGAGCGATCGCAGTACACATTTCCTTAATGAAACGATTAGGGCACTGACAGAGGAATTCCAAGCTTATCATCAGAAGAGTTACGCCATATCACTCGCAGGCTAATGGGATGATTGAAGCATTTAATAAGATATTGGAGAATGTGATTGCGAAGGTTTGCAATGGGCAAAGGAATAATTGGGATGTGCGCATACCCACGGTGCTATGGGCTTACAGAACTACTTGTAAGAATCTGACTGGACAGACACCCTTCAGGCTGGTCTATGGTGTAGAAATTGTGATGAAAATGGAGTATATTGTACCTAGTCTACGCATAGTGGCGTTCATAGGAATGGTGGATCACAGAGCCTTGGAAGAGAGGCTCGCGCAACTGACAGAGTTTAAAGAAGATAGATTTGTGGCTGGATTCAGAAGGAGCACAAAAATGCATGGCATGATCGACACATCAAACTGTGCACCTTCAAGGTAAACGATTTGGTTTTATTATACAACAACAAGTTTGCTAAATTTCCAGGAAAATTTCAGTTGCATTGGCTGGGGCCATATGTCATCAGAGAGATTACTAATGGTGGAGCAGTTTAACTGGTGAAATTGAATGGTGATCCATTTCCCGGAAAGGTAAATGTAAGCAAATTGAAGCCATACATCGGGGATCCCGCCAGATGACTATATGGTGGAAGCACAGTGTTAGCACTCTAGGCAGCTGAAAGGAGGCACGGGACTATAAACTACATTGCCTGGGTTGTAGAGCTGTGTGATTGGGGGACTGCGTGGAATGGAAGAATGTCACAGCATCAGCAGAAGCATGATGGGAGTTGTGCTATAGAAGGAGAGACCATGCAGGGCAGCCAGAAAGTGACCGTTACTATCATTGTTCATGATTTGACAGTGAGAAAATGGCTAAGAGGAGCGGGGGCCAGAATTTAAGGCTGAAATTAAGAGAGAGATCTTTGAAAATCTTCCGGCAATCTAGCATTTATGAGCGCATTTTGGGGGGAACGGTCAAATTTGAATTTGAGTTTTCCTATAAATTATAGGTGGTTGCCCAATGAAAAAAACTTTGAATTTGGAGAGTTGATGTGTCGTGTTATCAGTTATGCATGAATCCTATGGTTTTTGAGGATTTGGTGGCCAGTTCAGTGTTTGAAAATTTACCTAAGGAAACCCAAGAGTTCCTTAATAACCTCAGGTCGACACCCATGGAAAATGCAAGTGTTGGAGGATCTATAGCCTCTAAGGGAGCTTCCCCTGAGGTTGTAAGTGTGGAGGTGCCCACAGTGGTGCCAAAATCACCGAGGTCGCCTAGGCCAAAGCCTATGCTAACAGGAGAGGCTTCCAAGATGAAGAAGGATAAACAGAAGGTGACATAGGAAGCATCAAAGAAAAAAGAAACCCACCGCATAGGAGAAAGGCAAGGTGGTAAACCTAGAGGTAGATGAGGGCGTAGAGGAAACTAATATGGGCGTAGAGGACATTAATATTTATGGAGTAGACCCTATCTCAAATCTTCCAGAATAGATCCCTCCATGCTAGGGCAAGGTAAAGGTCCCCAAGGACCCTGATGAAGGAAAGTTTCTCCTTAACATGCCCCTACTGCCAGAAAACATAACATTTTAGGGTCCGCGCTTGGCGCGCATCCCACATCTAAAATTAGAGGATTAGGACTTGGGGGACACTGATCGGTTCGCCCGCCTAGTTACTGATAATTTCATGCAGAGAGTATTCTACAAGGACTCGGGTGTCACCGCACTGGAGCCAGTGAAGTGGATTTGTGGGGTGGAAAAGGCAGGATTATTAAATCTTCTATGGGTGCCGCATTACCACCGCACTCCCATAAATTTGATAGTTATCAAACAGTTGTTGTGCCTAATGCATGAGGAATGCCTGTGGTTGGGATAGTTGATCCCTATAACTAACATGTTGATCCATAGGATCACCCTACTACCCCATTTAGGGCTGAATCTGGCCAAGGCATTTGGTGGAAAGACAGGCGAGTGCGACCTCGCTGAAAGAATGAAGGACAAGTTTAAGCTTGTCAAGAAGTCATGCGGATATTCAATTTCGAGTATTATGGACCCTGCGGTGAAGGTGGCCACCCAGATCTTGGCTGGCAAGGTGATGAGGAAGTGTCATGCAGACGAGGTACCAACACCAGTGGTTTCATTAGCGGCCCAATGCGTGGAGGGAGTACAATTCAACTGGTCACACTACCTATGCAGTGAGTTCCTCGTGAACTGTAGGGAGGTACAGGACCACAACAAAAAATTCCACTACTCATGGCTATTGTTGTCAATTGTGTTGGTTGCATGGGACTTGTCAGAGGATAGCCAGTTTCCTACGATCACGAAAGATATGCCAGAAGCAGCAAAGTTTTCTTTGCTATGGGGCATGAAGGATGTTGGGTAGTTCTGGGAGAGTAAAATATTTTGGGTGCTAATGGAGTCAAGTATCCATGCAGCCCTCAACCGCAAGCCACGACTTTCACCAACTATTTTTGAGCAATTGTTGGGATACACGGAGATCAAAGCGGACTTACACTATATCTCAATCTGGGCGCACAAGGATGCAGAATAGAAATGGTATGATCCACCATACCTTGCAACAGATGATGCCATAGCAGCAATCCTCGATCACTAGCCAGCCGAGTGGCACACAAAATCAGATTTGTCCACTGGATCTAGTAAATCCATGGGAAAGCAGAAGAAGGAAGAGGCCTGGTCAAAGATTCAATAGTTGGCTGAAAAGTGGAAGAAGGAGGCTAACAAAAAACCCAAAGCAGAAGCGAAGTGTGCTGCGAAGAAATGAGAGGAAGAGCGCAATTTTGACAGAAGTCAGAAATCCCCTTGACCACAAACAAAAGAAGAAGAGAGATAAGAATAGGGTGGTATAGATCTAGAAATCACTCCCTTCTAGGTGAAGCAGAATCAGGAGCAGAAGAAGCAAGGGCCGTGCTAAAATACCAAGGCCAGTAAGTCATCCCTAGACCCGATCACCTTGATAGAGGGCGACTAGGATGACATTCAAGATAAGGTAAGGGATGCGACAGTGGAACTGCTACAAAAGTTTGAGTAGCAGCAGAAGCAAGATTTGGTTTCCAGTCAGATGGGTCTGCGTGAGCTACAGATCTAAAGTACTCAACTGCAAGCAGGGGTAGGGCAGAGCAGCGCGGTGTCGACTATTTTAGCGCCGAGAATGAATGAAGCTGCGGAGATGGTTTTCTATTTGGATCTTCAGGCTATCGCGCTAACTGATGGAGCCCTAAGTGTCGAGATAGATGCTGACAAGGCTACTTTAAAGAACATTGGTCTCAACTTGGCCACACTCCCAAGTGAATTCCTTCACACTATGCAAGCAAGTGTGATCACAGAACCTAGGGCCTTAGAGCAGCGTGCACTGAGCATGATTGGTGAGCAGAAGGTTAACAACAAATATATGTTCATTGAGAAAACAATAGTGATAGACACCTAGAAGAAGGTCCAAGATAAGAATGAGCGAAATGTAGCAGTAGTAGCAGAAACCTGCAAAATCGTTTCGGAACTGCACATCCAAGAAGAGGCATCGTTGGAGGCCAATATTCAAAAGTTGGCTGTAGGTGTGCGCAATGCTCAAACCGAGATGGCCAAGGTTTAGTTTCAGCTGAACCTAAAGATTATAGAGCTCGAGATGAGGTCACATTCTTCAACTCTGCCAGGGGTCAAAGAAAAGCGGGAGGCAGCTATCAAGAATGCAATCACTGCAGTAGATGTTGTAGTGGCAGAATGCACTACGCTCTTCGAGCAGTCGATGGAAGTCCTCACAAGTATGCAGGAAGATCCCAACCTAGATAGGTTGAATACTGAGGCAATGAAATTACAGTAGCAGTATGATGAAGCTAGAGCAAAGGCGGGCACCATCGCCATCACACAAAGATTGGCCAAGCTATAGGAGGCAAAGGAACTAAAAGAACAGGCGGGAGTAGCGCAGCAAAAAGAGGCAGTCCTCAAGGCCAAATTGGGGCCTTAGCTAGATGAGGCCTATGTTCCCTCCACCAGCATTGGGGAGAAGTTAGCCAGCTTGTAGAACTCACAACAGAAAATCCACGTGAATAGCATAGGACCAGCAACAGAGTAGCTGGTAGAGCAGGTCAAGCAGGCAGCTACGCAGTGCACAACCGAAGTTGCCATGGTGCAGGTAGAGTTGGGAGATCTTCACAGTAAGATCTCCATGCCAGCAGAGTGAATCATGGGTGAGTCAACATATTTGTGTTGGGGACTTGTTTGGATAGGGTCCCTAGGGTCAATTTTGGGGCTAAAAGCCCAATTTTTACGGCAAAAATCCCAAGTTTTGTATGTAAAGTTTAAAGTCTCCACAATATATGGTCACAAATTGCATAGACGTTAAGTTTCATAAAGGGTTTCCGCCCTTCTTGTATGTAAGTTGTGTTGGTTTAGATGATCTACCCATGTTCTGCAGACCATGGGATTGTATAAAAAGGAGAGTCTTATAAGAGTCTAAGGTAGGAGTAGTAGTATTGATTATGAAAGTAATGGGTCATTCGTGAAACAAGCGAAGAGTTTTAGAGTAGAAGAGAGGCTCTATAGCTGTGTGCGCAGAGGCCTAGGGTAGAAGTCCGCAGCTAAGTGTGCGGACCCCTGCAGCTGAGTGCGCAGGGTAGTTAGAGTCTATAAGAAGATCTGAAGTACTAATAAAGAAAATTACTCTGGAAATACCTGTGTTTGATCTATTTACTTTTGTTATGAATAAATGCGGTTATGTTATGTTGAATAATGGGTTTATGATTTAATGCTATATTGATGCGCGAATGTATATGTTTTACATTGCTATCTATACGCAAGTAATAATATCTGTTTACGCAAAGAACATATTAATGCATACTAAAGTTATCATATAATTAAGCTGATCTAGGTAAATACGGAAGTAAGAGTAATTACAGAAGCACGTATGTGGTTGATTCACCTGGTTAGGGTCTGCGAACAATAGTCATAGACCGTCGCAAAGGTCTAGGGGCCGATTAAGATAAGTATATCAACAAGCCCTAAAAGACTTATCAATCTACGCGAGGGTAGAATTAAGGCATAAAACAACATCACTACCATCTCTAGGTGCAGAAACTTAGTTCCAGCATCCCCCCATACTGCTTCAGGTGAGACTTCAGCCCGTGCCCGTGGATTGATGCCGAATGGGCCAGTAGTGTGGGGATTTGTTTGGCTAAATTAATGTTGAACCTGGGTCAGGGCCCCCTAAGCCAACATGCTTTTACTTGTAAATGAATGGAGAATGTATCTATGACCTAATAGATGAAAATTCAACCAATGATATGAGGGAACAATGGTTCTTAGCAATTCTTAGATACGTATGAGATCCCTATGCTTAAATATGTTTTTTACACATGTAGATTATGTATTTGTCATATGTTTGATGAAATTCCTGTCATGTCTAGTAGGGGTCTTGTTAAGAGCTTGTTCAAGCATTTACTTTTGCATCATTGTTTCCCTATTATCTTATTGATCTGAAGGTGTCATCCCATTCTAGGAAGTGACCTCGGCTCTAGGCCTGAAAAATTGGTTGAAATCCTGAGGATGGTGGCATAACACTAAGAAAAATAGTCACTCGACAATGGCATGCCTTGTCATGAGAGAATCTAGAGCCTCCTAGATGTTGGCATGAGGACTATAGCATGAGAGCATCTAGAGGTCAAGTGGTCAAATACCTCAGTGGGACCCAGGCGATAGCTACCTGAGTGGTTGGAATGGTTCCTTGGAGTCTTGTAGCTGATGTGGAAAGTCTGTATGTTGTGTTTCTGTTGATTCCACTTCCTTAAGGTCACATGGGAGGTTGAATCCAATCATAGTAGCCTCTCATCACATGTTTACCCCGGTTGGCTGGTTACTTGGGTAGATGTGGGAGGAGGGTGTTACAAAATCTATAACAACCCTAGTGAAAATTCCATGTAATAAAAGTTAATAAAGGAAAAAAAATAACCACAGTTGATGGGACACTTATTCCAAGTTGAATTTTGGGCAAGACATCCTAGTGTGGGTGTTCATTTGGTTGTTAATGGCTAAGGAAATGGCTAAGGCTTTGGAAAGGCAAAATGGCATTTTTAGCACATTTATTTATGAAAATAATGCAAATTAGGAGAAAATGAAGGTAAAAGGCCACAGGTGGTATGTGAGGAGGAAATTGAAGGAAAATAATGGAAAACGAAGAAAATAGAGGCCTAGTTGATAAAAAGGCTTCTAAGGATCAGTTTGTAACCCTTTTTTTAGTTTAGTTTTGGAGCTTTCTCATTATTCTTTCTTTCTCTCTCACTCTTGGACACTTAGAGTTTTCTTGGAGAATTTTGGCATTGGATCAAGAAAGGCAAAGAAGGCAAGAGGAAGCATAGATCAAGCAAGGAAGAGTAGGATCAAGCAGCTACAATAGTATTCTTTGGAGGTATCAATTTGCATGTGTATTTTCCTTGCTAGATTTGGTATGCATGTAGTTCTTTTGTTTTTATGGTATGGGATTTTTCCAGTGTGTCAGTGTTTTCAGCCTAGCCTTTCCATTTCTAGATAGCCATGGTGTGGTGGGGTTCTCATGTTTTGGTGAATTTGGATTCCTGGATGGAGTTGAAGCTAAGTGAGGTGGATCTACGAATGATAGATCACATGGCCTAGTGGTCTCTGAACCGAACTGTGGATCATGGTAAAGCCACTAGCCTAATAACGCCTAACCCAAATTGTGGGTTATAGTCAAGCCAGGATTATGTTGCTGCAGTGAGCTTAGGAATCCTTATCGGTGAATGGCGAGATATACAGTAAATATTAGAGGTGGTTACCCTTAATTAGGCCTAAGAATCCTTGCCTGTGAATGGCGGGATATACAGTAAATCCTAGAGGGTGGTGTCTTGGTTTAGGGCCTAGTGATCCCTGGATCGAAATGTGGATTGTGGTAAAGCCAGAGAGACTAGGAGATAGGAAAATTCCTCATAGTGTAGGTGGAGAAATCTAGTGGCACCTATGCTTGTTTGGCCTAGCGACTGAGTGGAGATCATGGTAAAGCCTATTATTACATGTTCATCGTGTTGGCCTAGTGATCCAAGATGGATTACGGTAAAGCCTAGTTTCTATTGATGAGGGTGAGGTGGTTTAGCCTCGGGATGCCCTGGTTGGTTCTTTTGGTTTGAGTCCCACATTCATGCTTGGAATATGGCACAGGGGTGTTGGGATGGGGTCCCCTGGGTCATTTTTGGGGTTAAAACCCCAAGTTTTGATGTAAATGTTGTAAAAATATATAAAGTCTCCACGATTTGTGAATGCGGAGCATGTAGGTGGTTAGGAGTCAAAAAGGGTTTTAACCCTTGTTTATTTAAAGTTAAGTCAGCCTTGAGATGCACCCATGGTCCGAAGACCATGGGATTGTATATAAAAGACTATAAATAGGTGTCTCTTAGATAACCTACATAGGTTGATGAGTAAGAAGGGATGGAGTCTTAAAAAGATAACGTAGAGAAGTGAGTCTTAGAGGAGGGAAAGGATTTGCAGTTGAGTGCACAGAGGCCTAGAGTAGTGTTCGCAACTGAGTGAATGGACCCCTGCAGCTGAGTGAGTAGGGACGTTTTGAGTCTGTAACCTTATATTGAAGATCAATAAAGAATATTGTTGAAGAAATTCATGTGTTTATCTATTTACTACTATTAATTATTCTTGCAATATATACTGTGATGGAAATAATGTCCTTATGAAATAATGATGTATCGATGTGCGACTCTATTGGATAAGTCTTATTAACTAAACGCAATGCATGTTAAGTATTTACGTGAAGATTATAATACATTATGTCACGATAATTAAGCACTTAAGTAGGTCTGCGTGAACTCAAATCTAAGGCTATTCTATGGTGCACGTAAGTAGATAACTCATCTATTAAGGGTCCGCAAAATCCAATCGTAGACCTTTGCGGAGGTCTAGGGGGCGTTTGAAAGAAGTTAAAATATCGAGCCCTGGTAACTTATAGGTCTGCATGAAGGAAAAATATAGGCCATTAAAATACATCACACTGATCTCTGGATGCGGAAACTTGGTTCCAGCATCCACCATACTGCTTCAGGTGAGACTTCAGTCTGCGCTACGTGGGTTGATGCCGAAAGGGTCATTAGTGTAGGATTTTGTTTGGCACAATTAACTTTGAACCTGGGTCAAGACCCACTAAGACAACAAATGGTTCCATTGTGGGGACCCAAATTTGCTTAAGGAGATGTGTGATGTCGCATCATAGGAATCAAAACAAGAAGGAAATTGAGAAGTGGTTGGATAAGAATATTCACGAATTTGTGGCGTAGGAGAAAGGAAATCCACGCCTGTCAAAAGAACAGTGGTTGGATAGATATTTGTACACTGAAATACATGAAATTTTCTTCTGCACCTTCCTAATCGAACTATACAAGTGGATAGCTAAGTTGGCAGATGGCCAAGGAAGGTCGATGCTTGACGGTCCAATAGTGTGGACCCCGAAGCTAGTGCGGAGATTAGAAGCTTCTGAAGATAATATCACGTGTGTTGTTGATCACTGACTTGACTGAATTATAGGAGGATTTGGAACAGAGTTCACAGTTGATACCTCAGTTAGCTATAGCAAAGTAGAGTGACGCTTTTTCAAGGGACCGTGAGGTAAGTACCTAAGATCTCTGAATACCTTAATTAAGATGCTCTTGTGTGAAAAATGGGTTCTACCATTGCCTTGATGTTTGGATCTACACGAAGTGGAAAACTCTTCAGATCGGGAGAAAACAGGTCTCAAACATAGTGCATTGATTGGACCTCCTTCGAGTGATGATGAGGGAACGGTATACGCTTCACCATGGAGTGTTGTCCAGCAGATAAGATAGGGTTTTCCATGAATACCTCAGCCATCCACTCCACCTCCACCACATACACCTTCGCCCACACCTCCCCCACCACCACCACCATTCAACATGTCGAATACTATGAATTTGCTAGTTTTTAAGGGCATAGGGAGTGAGGATGCAAATCAATTTTGGTTTGTTGTGAATGTTGTATGGACAGTGCAACAAATTACGGGTGATAATATAAATAAGGCACAGTTGGTTATCGCTCTGTAGGATCATGCGCTAACGTGGTACATTATGTACTGCACTGATAAGCCTTTGGCATCGTTAGCAAACACAGAGGCCACTTTGAACAAAGAATTCAATAAGCCTAAGTCTGACTTGTAGTCAATAGTTGGATTCAAGGAAATCACGATGAGGGCTAGTGAGACACCTTGGGAGTTAGATCAAAGGCTGAAATGTGTAACCTGCAAAGATAATATGCATCTCATAGATGGTCAGCACCACGAATGGTTTATAGCCTCACTTCTACCCCACTTGAGGATTGCTTTGTCACAACAAAAGATAGGAACCTAGGCAGAAGCCCTGGAAATCGCAATGAGATTGCATGAGACACCTATTCAAGACATGACTTTGGGAGTTCAACAAATTCGCTCACAGCTACAGAACCTCTACTTGGAATTGCAGAGCTTGAAAAAAGAGAAGGAGGCTAGGCCAGAGGTGCATGAGGAAGGTTGGTGCCTCAAATGTAAAAGCCAAGGGCATGATAAAGACCAATGCCCTGTCTTCACAAATTATATTGCAGTGGGCGACCGATTCCCTTGAGGCAGGAGGCTCCAGTAGGACTAAGTGTGTTGTCTGGGCTATGGTGTGCTATTTTTCATGTGGATGGAAAACATGTAACGGATAATTTTCATCTGCTGCAAAAGTTTGTTTAGACACCACAATAATTGTTCTACAATTTTTGCAAATCAGTAGGCCACGATGAGCGCCACTGTCATAGCTATGAGTTGATGATGGAGAGAACACCTACGTAATGGATGCAAGTAGAAACTCGACCTCCAGATTAGGGCACAGGGGGAGCGCATGGAACATATTAGGGAAGAGGATGAGGCCAAGGAGGAGGAGGGCCTAGTAGAGGTCGGGGTCAAGTTATTTTCTATAACTGTGGGATGCCAGGACACTACGCACAGGAATATCATAGTCCGACGCGCCCATCATACCAATACTGTAGTCAATTTGACCACACCATTGAAGAGTGCCTTGTGCTAATAGCCAGGATGCAGGAAAAGAAGGCACAACCTCAGAAACCTACACAGAACTTACATATGATGAGGGATGAGCCCCGTGAAGAAGATCCAAATGTGAATATTATGCTCAAAAGCGGTATAAAGACTAGCGATGATAAGGGAAAACAACCTGAAGAGGACAGATGGGTCCGCAAGGCCCTAGAAAATAAGCTTGATTTTGATCTGGAGCATGCAAAGGAAACGTTTATGGAAGCCAAGAAAAGCTTCACTGAGGCATCTACCTCAAGAAGCCAGAACAAAGTATCAAAACCAAGCGCGCCTACAGAGGTTGATCCCTTTGTACTTATCACATTCTTGGAAACCTGCATGAAAATTCTGTGTGATAGCAAGGCTGTGAAAGGTTTGCAGGAATAGATAAACAAGTGTGTCAGTAAGGAAAATGCCCTGGATGGACACCGTTTGGTTAGAAATATTGGCAAACACAAGGCGAGAACAGGGTGCGAGATGAGGCTCACTGCGTAGATAGGAGATTATGAGATGGGCCAGGTCATTCTAGATTTGGGCTCTGATGCAAATGTTCTACCTAAACAAACATGGGAAAGAATGGGGAGACCTGCACTGCAGTGGTCTTCGATCTAGCTTAGAATGGAAAACCAGCAGAAGGTCATCCCTATGGGATGGTTGCATGGACTAACAATGGATATCGAAGGTGCGAGAGCGCTGGCTAATTTTGAAGTGATAGAAATCATTGATGATAGTAACCCGTACCCTGCACTCCTCATAATTGAGTGGGACATTGACATGAATGGGGTGATCAACTTGAAGAAGTGAACCATGTCCTTTGAAAGGAAATCGTTTCGGGTTGTAGTACCATTGAACCCTGCAGAAGGACCATGATATACTGAACCAGTCCATGACTATGAAGAAAGTGATGATGACTTGGATCAGATCTACAAAATAACACTGTGAGATTAAGACCAGATTAATCCAATAGCTGATGGATAGATTGCATGGGACCAGGAAATCTCCTATACCTCAGATTCAGATGAAGAATTGGAGCATTGACAGAATAAGCTACATGAAGTATCTATGTTGCGCTACAACATGATGACTAAATATTTGTGATGTGTGTCGTCGGAGGTAAGAAATTTACCCTATTATGATGGTCTAACTGATGTAGATAAGTTTTTGGATGCCTTTGAAAGAGAAGTCCCTAAGGATCACCATTTCCAAGCACTGGATTTGGCATTGCATGATATGCCTGCACGATGTTGGGGTACGCACAAAGATAGTTTTGATGAATGGTGAGAGTATCAAAGGATGATGAGGTTGAAATTTGGTCATCCTAAGGTTTGACTGACCATAAATATGATGGGAAAAATGATTCGTGCGATCATTTAGTGAAGTGGGCTGAAGCTTATGGAATGGAGCCACAGCTGGAGTGGGTGCACTTATTCTTTCACACTTTCGACACCATTCCTATGAATTGGTATCTAGAGATAGAACTCCACCATGGAACCGCGAAGTGGGATATACTAAGGGAGGGATTCTTAATTACCTTCACCTTTGAATATGGGTTGGAATGCATTGATGAAGCTATGCAGGTGGTTAAGGCAACGATCTTCAGAATTTTGCAAGATCATTTGGAGTTGGCTCAACTAGATTGGAGAACCTAGTTGTGCCATACACTAGAATGCTATAATGTGACCAATAAGGGGGAGGATGAAGATCCAAGAAATATCAATATTCCATAGGAAAAAGGCCATCGCGAAGTCGAAGGTTCGTAGATAGAAAAACCCAGAAATCACTGCACCATTGAAAACCAAGCAAGTAAACATTGGGACTAAATCAGAGACAAAGTTTACGAAGGTTGGGGACTATTGGAATGATGCCACAGTGGATAAAGTTGCTGAGTTACTCCACGAGTACCAGGATTTTTTTCCTACAAATTTTTCGGACATGAAGGGAATCATAGGTGACTTGGATGTGATGAAAATAACTTTGGAACTGGACGTGAAGCCTATTAAGTAGAGGTTGTATCACCTTAATCCAAATACAACGAAAAGGTTTACTTGGAGTTGGATAAGATGCTAGAAGCATGCATCATCGAACCAGTGGAAGAATCTGATTGGGTGAACCCGATGGTGGTTCAGGAAAAGAAACAGAAGGGAGAAATAAGGATTTGCGTAGATATAAGGAAGCTTAACGATGCCTGTGTCCACGATCCTTTTCCAACACCATTTATTGATGAGGTATTGGACAACATTGAAGGGAAGGAGGCCTACTCGTTCCCTGATGGGTTCTCCAGGTACCATCAGATTAAGATTGCACCAAAAGATAAGCGAAAAACAACCTTCGCGACAGAATGGGGTTGTTTCCAATATACTATAATGCCATTTGGACTCAAGAATGCACCTATGATATCCTCTCGCGTAGTCATCATGACATTCAAGGATTTTATTCATAAATTCATGGAGGTATATTTCGATGACTGGACGGTGTCTGGTCTAGTCAAGCGCCATGTTGCAAGTCTACGCTTGATGTTGGATATGTGCTGAAGATATCAGATCATGTTGAACCTAAAGAAGAGCTTATTTTGTGTCCCCTTTGGGATCTTGCTGGTTCATGTGGTGTGCAAGCAATGACTGATGGTGGACCCTGCCAAGCTCGTGGCGATAGTGAATTTGGAGGCCCCAAGGAGTGTCAAACAGCTACATGCAATGCTTGGACGTACATGATATTATAGAAAGTTCATCAAGGCTTATGCTCAGATTATCACGCCTATGAAGAAATTGTTGAAAAGGGACGCTACATTCTGTTGGGATGAAGAATTCCAGTGCAATCTAGATGTATTGAAAGAAATATGGTGATCGTGTTGATCTTGGTCTTCCTGGATTGGAAGAACGAATTCCATGTGCACGTTGATGCCTTGTGGATTGCATTAGGAGAAGTGTTGACGCAGGCCGGTGAAGGAGAGATGGACCACTATATAGCCTTCGCGAGCAGGAAATTATCGAAGGCCGAGAATAATTACTCAATGATAGAGGGAAAAGGATTAGCTATGGTATACGTGCTTCAAAACTTCAAGCACTATCTGTTGGACAGTCATTTCAAGATGTACACAGACCATTTTGCCTTGAAGTACCTAGTCAATAAGCTTATGTTGGGGGGGAAGATATGCAGATGGTTGTTTCTCTTTCAAGAATATGACTTTGAGGTCATTGTGAAGCCAGGTAGGTTGAATGCAGGACCTGACCATCTGTCACGAATTAAATCAGGGGAGGAGCCTACTAATCTGGAGGAAGGGTTGCCCGACGTGCAACTCTTCGCGGTGCACATAGTGGATAATCATTTCGCAGATATTATCCACTTTTTGACTATAGGAACAGCTCCAGAAGGGTATACCAGTCAACAAAAGAAGGAACTAGTGGTGCACGTGGAAGATTTTTCGGTGATTGCTGGAAATTTGTATAAGATGGGTGCGAACGAGATCTTGCGAAGGTATGTACTTGATTTTGAGAGAAATAACATCCTCCCAGAAGCTCATGGAGGGGTTGCAGGAGGACATTATGCTGGAAAAGCAACAACGCATAATATTTTGTGCGCAAGTTTGTGGTGGCCTACGTTGCATAAAGACACCAAAGCGTATTGTAGGGCATGTGATGCACGTCAAAGGATGGGCAGACCATCGTGGCGGGACGAGTTGCCACTAAATCCTCAAATATCATTGCATCCATTTGAAAAATGGGCAATTGATTTTGTTGGGCTAATTCAGCCTCCAGGAAAGAAGACAGTTGCGTGCTATATCATCGCCCCGATGGATTGTCTAACCATATGGGTAGAGGCACAAACTGTGAGGGATTTTATAGGGGCTACAACAGAAAAGTTTTTCTTTGAGTATGTGTTAACCATATTTGGTTGCCCAAAAGTATTGATGAGTGATCAAGGTACGCACTTCCTCAATGAAACGATCAGCGCATTGACTGAAGAGTTCCAGGCCTATCATCAGAAGAACACACTGTATCATCCTCAAGATAATGGAACAATTAAAGCCTTTAATAAGATCTTGGAGAACGCATTGAAGAATATTTGCAACGCATAGCAAAATGACTAGGATGTGTGCTTTCCTACAGTACTATGGGCGTACAGGACTACTTGCAAAAAGCTTACAAGACAGACACATTTTCAATTGGTCTATGGTGTCGAAGCTGTGATGCCTATGGAATATATCGTGCCTTGTCTATGCATAGCAGCTTTCACAGGGATGGTTGATCATGGGGCCTTGGAAGAATGGTTCACGTCGTTGATGGAGCATGAAGAAGACAATTTCTTAGCTGCATTCCATTAGCAAGTACAGAAGGAACGTGAAAAGGCATGGCACGATCGACATATCAACTTGTGCGCATTCAAGGTAAATGATTTGGTTTTATTATATGATAGTAAATTCGCTAAGTTTCCAGGAAAGTTTCAGATGCACTGGCTTGGGCCATATGTTATCAAAGAGATTACAGATGGAGGCACAATGCAGTTCGCGAAGCTGAATGGTGAACCCTTTTCAGGAAGGGTGAATGGAAGCCAATTGAAGCCATATGCCGGGGATTCATCTCAATGACTATATGAAGGCAGGATAGTCTTAGTGCTCTAGACAACTCCAAGGGAGCATAGGACTATAAACTACATTGTCCAGATCGGAGGACTACGCAACAAACGGACTGTGCAGAAAAGGGTGAAGTTACAATATAAGAAGCTGCGCAAAGGGAGTTGCACTATGAAGGGAGGTGCCATGCAACACAGCGGAAAAATGATCATTGGATTCATTGTTCATGATTTGACAGTGAGGAGATGGTTAAGAGGAGCAGGCTGACAACATTTAAGGCCAAAATATTTGACGATCTGTCACCAAAACCGCATTAATGGACAAATTTTGGGGGGAACGGTCATATTTGAATCCAAAAACCCCTATAAATTACGCTTGTCGGTCCAGCAAAGAAAACTTTGCACCCTTAGAGTTTTTGAGTTGAGTTGTCTGTTGCTTATGAATCACTCGTTCTTTGAGGATTTGGTCGCGAGCCCTGCATTTGATAATTTACCAGAGTTAACTCAGAAATTCATCTGTGACACCATGTTAGGACTAGGCCCTACTGAGACTATGAGCACTAAAGGAACTGTCGTGTCTGAAGGATTTGTTCCAGAGGTAGTGAGCATGGAAGCTCCGGCTCCTGTGCCTATGGCGCCGAGGTCACCTAGGCTGAAGCCTACCCCTGTGCGAGAAACCCAGAAGTCGAAGAAAGATAAACATAATAAGCTGGTGTCAGTGCGTGAGTAGCCAAGGAAACACATTGCATGCTAGAAACAGAAGAAAGACAAGCAGCCTGAGAAGGTTTTGGATTTGGAAGTTGAATAGGGCACTAAGGACATAGACGCTAAAGGAGCAGAGCCCCTCACCAAGTTTCTTGAATATATCCCTCCGCAAGAAGGTAAGACGAAGGTCACCAAGGACTCAGACTCGGACAAATTCCTCATTAATACACCCCTATTACCAAGGAAGATGACCTTTGAAGGTCCGCGCCTTGCTCGAATCCCCTTGTTAAAAATGGAAGACTGGGGCCTGGAAGACCATGATCGTTTCCCTCACCTCGTGACAAAAACTTATATGAGGTGTGTTTCTTACCCAAACTCAGGTGTCACTAAGTTGGAAAAAATCGAATGGATCCGCGAAGTAGAGAACTTCGAGTTGTTGAACCTGTTTGGGTGCCCCACTATCACCGCACAACTATAAACATGGCCTGCATGCAACAATTTCTTACTCTAGTACATGATGGGTGCTTATGCCTAGGAGGGCCTATACCCATCACTGACATGCTTATACATAGAATCACACACCTGCCCATGAAGGTTTGAATATTTCCAAGGAGTTTGGCAGAAAGATGGGCGAAAAATATTTGGCAGAGAAAATGAACAAGGAATTTACCCTGGTGAAAAAGCCACGCGGGTATTCAATCACTTTTATCAATGACCCCACACCGATTTCCACGCAAATCCTAAAATGAAAGGTAATACGGAAGTGCCATGCGGATGAGGTTTCGGTGGCTGTGGTATCGCTAGTTGCACAATGCGTGAAGGGTGTGCAGTTTAACTAGTCAAGGTACCTATGCAGCGAATTCCTCGCTAATTTCCGCAAGGTCCAGGATGAGACCAAGCCCTTCCACTATGCGTGTTTACTGCTCTCCATTATGTTGGTCACATGGGAGCTGCTAGAGGACAGCCAATTTCCTCTGTTGAAGGAAGGATTGCTGAAGAACGGACATTTCGCCTCCCTCTGGGCCACGAAGGACCCCGCGTGAGTCACTAAAATGAAGATATTTTGGGTTTTGATGGAAGCGAGCTTCCGCATGGCCATCAACCAGCACCCAAGGTTTTCCCCAACCTTGTATGAGCAACTGTCCACTATGTCGTGTTCAAGGTAGATTCCACTGCATCTACATTCAGGTGTGGAAGGACCCGCAACAGAAATAGCTCGATTTACCATATTTGATCATGGACGATGACATCCAGGAGGTTATCAAGTGCTGGCCAGCCGAGTGGTGTGCCCCATTAGACTTGGATGCAGGTACCATCAACGGCGTGGAGAGCTCGGCTGAAAAGAAAAGGAAGGATGTAGGAAAATAAGAAGGGCAAAATTTGGCTGCACAGCGGAAGAAGGAAGCTGAAGAGAAGGCTCGAATGGAAAAGGAGCATGCTGCTAAGGAGCAAGGTGAGCAAGGACAATGCAACTCTGAGAAAAGCGACAAATCTTCTTTGCCTGAAACCAAGGAGGAAGAGGATTCTGAATAGGGCGGTGAAGGAGATGAGGGGTAAAGCACCCCATTTTGGCTAAGGAAGTGTGGTTAGGACCAGCGAGGCATCCCCGAAAGAAGAAAAAGTTGGACAAGGCACAGGCTAATCCCATGGTCTTAACGGAGGGTGATTTAGATGAGATCGATAGCAAAGTAAGGGACACCACTACTAAAGTGTTGCATCAGTTCGAGCAGCAATATATGCAGACACTAGGGAGCATCCAGAAGGATCTGAGTGAGTTGTAGATCCAAATAAGTAGGATACAGGTGGGTGCAGGTCAAGCGAGTGCAGCACAAGTAAGCCTAGCCCTGGGGACGAGTCAGGCTGCAGAATTGGTTAGGGAATTGGACCTTCACACAGTTACTTTACTAGAAGGGTCCCTACGATCAAAATCGACCGATGACTCAATTATCTTAAGTACCCTGAAGGACATCACATTGAGAATTGTAGCACTCCCAAATGAAGTTCTTCATGCACTGCAAATGGGGGTAGAAAAAGGAATTGAGAGGTCGGGAACAGCGCACTCTCAATTTGATCAGTGAATACTGGGTGAACAATGAACAAATGTTCGTTGAGAAAACACGTGAATTGAAGGAAAAATAAACACTACAGGCATAGAGCTCCAGGTTGGAGGCCGCAATAGCAGAAGCATGCAGAACAATGTTGGAGCTGCACATTCCAAAGCATGCACAGTCGAAGGCTAAAATCCGAAAATTAGCTGCAGGCCTCCACGACACAAAGCGGAGGTTAGAAGAGTTAAATTTGAACTCAACATGAAAATAATGGAGTTGTAGCTCAAAATCTAGCCTTTGACTTCACCCAAGGTCAGGGAAGAGTGCAGAGCTACTATCAAAGAAGGAATGACCATGTTGGATGCTGCAGTCGCTGACTACTTGCCCTTATTCGAGCAGGCAATGGAATTGGTCACAACTCTGCAAGAGGACCTAAACATGTAGATGGTAAATACAGAGGTTCATGAGCTCCAAAGGTTGTATGATAAGGTCAGGGAAATGATGCACTCAATTTCTCCAGCACAGTGCCTCACCAAGTTGCAGGAAGGGAATCAACTCTACGCACAGGTAGAAGCAGCTCAGAGGAAGGAGATCATGCTTAAGGCTAGGTTGGGACCTTGGTTAGACAAGGCTTACTAAGTAACAACCAACATTCGGGAGAATATAACAGGCTTGTAGAAGACTCAGCAAACGTTGAATTTGGTTGCAAAAGGACTAGCTATGGAGTAGCTCATAGAAGAAGTCAAGCAGGCAGCTACACAGAGTGCTACCAAGGTCGCAATAGTGCAAGTGGAGCTCGAGGATCTTCGCAGCAAGATCACCGCACAAACTAAGTGACTCAAGGGCGATTCATGAACTTTTTGTTGGGAGCCTATTGGGATGGGGTCCCCTGGGTCAGTTTTGGGGTTAAAACCCCAATTTTTGATGTAAATGTTGTAAAACGATGCAAAGTCCCCGCAATTTGTGGATGCAGAGCACGTAGGTGGTTATGAGTCAAAAATGGTTTTAACCCTCGTTTATGTAAAGTTAAGTCGGTCTTGAGATCCACCCATGGTCCACGGACCATGTGATTGTATGTAAAAGACTATAAATAGGTGTGTCTTAGAGAGTCTAAGGAGGTCAATGAGTAAGAACAGATGGAGACTTAAAAAGATAATGCAGAGAAGTGAGTCTTAGAGGAGGGAAAGGCTCTGCAGCTGAGTGGGTAGAGGCCTACAGTAGTGTCTGCAACTGAGAGCACGGACCCCTGTAGCTGAGTGTGTAAGGAATTTTTGAGTTTGTAACCTTATATTGAAGATCAATAAAGAAGACTGTTGAAGAAATTCATGTGTTTATCTATTTACTGTTGTTATTTATGTTTACGATATATGCTGTGATGGAAATAATGTCCTTATGAAATAATGATGTATTAATGCACGACTCTATTGGATAATTCTTATTAACTGAACGCAATGCATGTTAATTATTTACATAAAGATTATAATACATTATGTTATGTTTATTAAGCACTTAAGTAGGTCTGTGTGAATTCAGATCTAGGGCTATTCATGGTGTGCGTAAGTAGATAACTCATCTATTAAGGGTCTGCAAAATCCAATCGTAGACTTTCACGGAGGTCTAGGGGATGTTTGAAAGAAGTTACAATATCGATCAATAGGAGCTTATAGGTCTGCACGAAGGTAGATCTAGAAAAGACATCACACTAATCTCTATATGTGGAAACTTTGTTCCAGCATCCCCCCATACTGCTTCAGGTGAGACTTCAGTCCACGCTACGCAGGTTGATGCCGAAAGGGCAAGTAATGTAGGGTTTTGTTTGGCACAATTAAATATGAACCTGGGTTAGTACCCACTAAGCCAACAGGGGGTGAAAGGCTGAAGAGAGATTTGGCTCAACGATTCTATGGTCAGGTGGAATGTGGTAGTCCCATCCTAGGTTTGGATTTTTCATCATCAATATGAGTTTATTTCTCCTTGTATTTATATGAGTATTATATTGGTTTATATGTGGATCATATGGCTATGATTCATTGGTATTTATGTTGCTATTATGTTGGTTATGTATGTGTTCTATGACAGCGATTATGTATTCCTCTCATCATGTTTTTACTTGTAAATGAATGGACAATTTATCTATGACCTAATAGATGATAATTCAACAAATGATATGAGGGAACAATGGCTCTTAGAAATTCTCAAATAAGTATGAGATCCCTATGCTGAAATTTGTTGTTTACACCTATATATTACATATTTGTAATATTTTTGACGAAATGCCTATCATGGTTAGTAGGGGTCCAGTTAAGGGCTTATTCAAGTATTTACTTTTGCATCATTGTTTCCCTATTATCTTATTGTTCTGAACGTATCATTCAATTCTAGGCAATGACCTAGGCTCTGTGCCTGAAAAAAGTTGCTCAAATCCCAAGGCAATTGGTACAACACTGAGAAAAATAGTTCCTCAACACTGGCATGCCTTATCGTGAGATCATCCAATGCCTCCTGGATGTTGGCAGGCCTATAGCATGGGAGCGTCCAGAGGTCAAGTGGTGAAAACTTCATTGGGACCCAGGGGATAGCTACCCGAGTGGTTGGAATGGTTCCTAGGAGTCTTGTAGCTAATGTGGAACGTTTTTATGTTGTGTTTTCGTTGATTCCACTTCCTTAAGGTCACCTAGGAGGTTGAATCTAATCATAGTAGTGTCTCATCACATGTTTACCCTAGTTGGCTGGTTACTTGGGTAGATGTGGGAGGAGGGTGTTACAGAGTTATATCAGAGCATGGTTCACCCTTCGAACTTGATGAGAGGTGTGTTTGTCATGCATTCATGTCATTTTCATGTGTGATTAATCATCCTTGTGGTTTATATGCTTGTTTCATATGCATGGTTTCAATCATGGTTGTAGTGATGTCGCTATGTGGAAGAGGATGTTACTGTTATGAAGTATGTCTTCTATGATTGGTTATAGGTTGTTTATGCTTGTGTATTGTCAGTGTACATCAGTATGGTTGTTGTTATCATGCATGAGGTCATGGTATGTGTAGTTGATATGGTCATGCATTGGTGACTGGATTCTAGCTAGAATGATGGTTACATGGTTATGTGCTTATGTAGTATATGTCCATATGATGTTATCATTATGTTTATACGTGTGTCACGCTAATTTGATGATCTTGTAGATGAGATATCCTACCCAAATTTTACTAAGTTACGGTGGTTTATTGTGATTTGGCTTAGCTGACATAGCATGCCTTGCAAGAGAAAGATCAAAATGACTAGCAAGATGGTAGACTACAAAGACTCTCCCTATGAATCAGATAAGCATCTTAGTGTTGGGAACTCTTCTGATTTGGCAGACACATTGAGAAGCTTGAAGGAAGAAACAAGGAGTTGTAAGACATATAATGACAGGATCATACAAGCACAAGAGAAACAAGCTGAGGTTAATGCTATACTTCTTTAGAGTTTGTCATAATTGTAGCGATATGGGCCACTTTGGATCAGCCATGGATAGGAGGAAAAAATAATGGGGCATATGGCAATAGGTCTCATGGTGGTCAAATTTCAGATAGAGATGACACTATTAGAGATGGCAGGTTGTTGGATACTCCAGATAGGAGAGGTGATGGATACATGTACTATTCTAGTTCTGGTTCTGACAAGCATCATTATCATCCTTATAGGAGGATTGATAGGGGATACTTTCTAGATGAGTTTAAGAAAGAAAATCCACCTAATTTTGATGGATATGTGAAGAATTTGGAAGATGCAGAGGCTTGGATACTTGAGATGAAGAAATTATTTGAGTTTCATGAGTATACAGATAACATGAAGTCTAGAATTGCTATATTTAGTTTGAAAGGTAAAGGAGAAATTTGGTGGGAATATGTGAAGTGGGTCAGAGACATCAGGACAAAGGACTTGAGTTGGCATGAGTTCAACATGATTTTTAGGAAGAAGTACTTGTTAGAAAGGTACTACGACATTAAGGCCAAGGAACTCTATGAGCTAAATACGGGATCAGACGAAGAGTACACAACCAAGTTTATGGAGCTATTGAGGTATGTATCGTATCTTACAGACGATAAGGATAAATCTCAATGATTTATCAATGGATTGGCATTAGCATTTAGATATCAGATTGAGTATGATGAGCGTTGGTCACTTGAGGAAGTTATTGGGAAATTGAAGCCTTACTATGAACAGTCAAAGCATAAGAATGAATCTCAAAATGGATGGACAGAAAAGGAAAAAGGTAAAGGTAAATGGTAGCCGAAAATAACAAGGTCTCAAAATGCAAACAAGAAATAGAATGTGACACCACAAAAGAGGTTCAATGCAACTAGATAGGGACATGGGTCATGACAACAGCATAGAGGTGAGGGTACTGGTCAGTTGGACTGTTGGACATGCAGTAAGGAGAATCTTAAGAGAGACTGTCCACAAAATCAAGGTGGTTGGCCTCAAATATATAGTGCGCAGGAGGCACAGACTGTTGGGGATCTTGGTTAGAGTTTTCCTTGTATTTATGCATCTTTGGATAAAAAACAAGAAAACCATCAAGCATTTATCATTGAGATGGACGATAATCTTTGTGATCAAGTTATTTCTATTTTTATTGACTCTAGATCTAATTATAGTTATGTGAGTCCTAACTTAGTGGATAAGTGTGGTTTGAGTAAGGTATTGAATGCAGAATCTTGGTTAGTGAAGTTGGATACAGGTACAAAGAAGCAAGTTCATCATTGGGTAAGAGCTTGTGCATTTGATTTTAATGGTATGCCTACCGCAAAAAAAATTAATGTATTACCATTGGATCATATAGTATGTTGTTGGGCATGGATTGGTTGTATATTCATAGAAACAAGGTGGATTGTTATGAAAAATCCATTGAGTGTGTTGATGAAAATGGGAAACCAAGAGTCTTGCAGGGAAGAAGAAATCCACATCAGTTAGTATGGTGATAGCTATTTTACAATCCATATTTCTAGTGAGAAAGTTAAGGAAGTAGATGATGTATATGTTTTGAATAGATACCCAATTCTACAACAGTTTTAGGATGTGTTTCCTAATGAGATTTCATATTTTCCACGTCACAGTGAAGTAGCGTTTCTATTGAGCTAGTGCCAGGGGCAGCTCTATGATTGAAAGAATCTTACAAGATGAACATACCTAAGTTGGTAGAGTTGATGTTGCAGTTGAAGGAAATGTTGGACAAGGGATACATTAGACCAAGTGTATCACCTTAGGGTGCACCATTGTTTGTGAAGAAGAAATATGGTACTCTTACATTATGCATTTACTATAGGCAGTTGAACAAAGTCACTATCAAGAACATGTATCTGTTACCGAGTATTAATGACTTGTTCAATCAGTTGAAGGGAGAAACAATGTTCTTGAAGATTGATTTGAGATCAGGATACCACCAGTTACGCATCAAAGAGGAGGACATTTACAAGGCAACTTTCCAAACCAGGTATGGGCATTATGAGTTTTTTGTAGTTCCATTCGGTTTGACTAATTCTTCAGCTACATTTATGTGCTTGATGAATAGTGTGTTATGTTTGTACTTGGATAAGTTTGTTATTGTGTTCATTGATGACATATTGGTATATTCTAAAAATTAGGAAGAGCATACTGAGCATTTAGCAATAGTGTTGAGATTTTTGAGAGAGCATCAGTTGTATGCTAAGCTCAACAAGTGTAATTTCTTTTAGACTAAGGTACACTACTTGGGACATGTTGTTTCTGAGGTCATTTCAGTAGATCCAAAAGAGATAAGGTCCATTATGGAGTGGGTATCTCCCAGGATTGTGGATGAGGTGAGATCTTTCATGGGATTGGTAGGTTATTATAGGAGGTTCATCAACAACTTCTCACGGATTTCTTATCCTATTACATCGTTACAAAGGAAATGTAAGAAGTTTGACTAGATTGAGGAGAGTGAGGCCAGTTTTGAGAAACTTAAGCAGTTTTTCACACATGCTTCAGCGTTCAATATTGCAGATCTGGATAAGGATTTTGTAGTATGTACAGATGCTTTCAAAAGAGGATTTGGTGGGGTCCTTATGCAAGATAGACAGGTGGTATGCTATGAGTCATGAAAACTAAATGAGCATGAGTAAAACTACCCAATGCATGATCTTGAGTTAGCAATGACCATACATGCATTGAAGATGTGAAGGCACTATATGCTTTGCTTGAGGTTTTTGTTGATGAGTGATCATATTGGGTTGAGATATTTATTTGATCAACCAAATCTGAATGCCAGGAAAGCTAGATGGTTGGCCACGATAAGTGAGTTTGACTTCGAGATAAGGTACATCAAAGGAAAGGAGAACATCGTGGCAGATTCTCTTAGTAGGCGGGTACGGGTAAATCACTTAGAAACTATGAGCTCCTATGGGACAGACTTATAGGATAGGATATTGCAGGTAGGTCAGTATGATGTCAGGTGTATGGAGATTGTGCACAAGTTGCAATAGGTATAGGTACAAGTACAGTTATAGGTACAAGTATTAGTATATGTACATGTATAGGCACAGGTGCAAGTGCAAGTGCACATGATGTGGACTATTGTCTTACAGCAGATAGATTGTTTAGATTTAGAGACAGGTTATATGTACCAGATAATAGTGAGCTCAACAAGGTGATCTTAAGGGAGTTTCATTTGAAACCATATTCAGGTCACCTAGGCTACTAGAATACATTGACCGTTGTGAAGAAATTTTATTATTGGTTGAATATGAAGAAGGATGTAGCAGAGTTGGTGGCTAGGTGTTTCGATTGTCAGCATGTGAAGGAAAAGTGTAAAAATATAGCTGTAATACTAAAGCTGATATTGATTCCAGAGTGGAAATGGGAGGTCATTTCCATGGAATTTATCACAAGGTTTCCGAGGACAGTGAGACAGCATGATTCCATCATGGTTGTTGTGGACAGGTTGAAAAAGGTTGCACACTTCATTCCAATGAAGTCTACATTCTCAGCTAGAGATGTAGCACAGGTATTCACCAGAGATGTGGTCATATTGCTTGGTGTTCCAGAGAATACTGTGTCAGACAGGGATGCAAAGTTCCCTTCCAGGTTTGGAAGAAGTTGTTTGTAAGTATAGGCACAGAGTTGGCCTTTAGTACATGTTATCATACACAGATAGATAGACAGAATGAGAGGGTCAACAAGATATTGGAGGACATGTTGAGGATGTACGTGATGCATTAGCAATGAAAGTGGGAAGGGTACCTTCCACTGGTAGAGTTCTCTTATAACAATGGGTATTAGGAATATTCGAAGATGTGTCCATTTGAGGAATTATACAGGCGAAGTTGCAATACTCGCATCAGTTGGAGTTATCTAGTTAACAGGGTGTTGATTGGACTAGAAATGTTGGAAGACATGGAATAGGAAATGCGAGTTATAAATAAGAATCTAAAGGGAGCACAAGATATGCAGACGAGATATGAAAATCGAAACATGTTGTTCAAGGAGTTCCAGGTTGGGGAACAAGTGTACTTGCACATCAAACCAAAGAAGAGCTCCTTACATATTGGATCATGTGCCAAGATGGCAACATGGTTTTGTGGACACTTTAGTATTGTTGAGAGGATTGGTCCAGTAGCCTATCAACTTGCACTGCCTCCGATAGTGAAAGTCCATGATTTTTGCCATGTGTCATTACTTAAGAAGTATGTTAAAGATGTTGATCATGTGATTGATTGGTATGTCTTGCAGGTGGAACCAAATGGAGAATTTCAACCAGAGCCTTAGTGTGTATTGCAGAAAGGGGTGATCATGCTCTGGAACTGAGAAATCGAGCAGGTTAAAGTGCAATGGAAGCACTTTGGGCTTGATGAAGCTACGTGGGAAATGGTGGATTAGATGGGGGCTATGTATCCTTCATTGCTTTTCAATTGAGGAAAAGCAATTTTGATATGGTGTTTTGGTATATGTCTTTGGTATATGTTTTGGTACATGTTTGGTGATGTTTGGGTATATGTACATATGTATATGAATGTAAATATCGCCATGACCTATGTTATAAAGCTCCAATAAGTGATATGGGTCTCATGTCATTATGTTTTTATTCTTTTTATGTTGTCATATTGGTTTTCTTCTCAGTACGGTGATCATTCTAAATACTATGTCAAGCTATGTTATAAAGCTCCATGGGAAGTATGTTTTCTTTTCAACGATTTTGTTGAGGTATAGATGTGGTTGAACACCGAAGACAGTGTCCCCTAAGGGGGAGGGTTTTGTAACAGCCTTGGTGAAAATTCCATGTAATAAAAGTTAATAAAGGCAAAAATATTAACCACAGTTGATGGGACGCTTATTCCAAGTTGAATGTTGGGCAAGAAATCCTAGTGTGGGTGTTCATTTGGTTGTTAATGGCTAAGGAAATTGGTAAGGTAAATGGATAAGGCTTTAGAAAGAAAAATGACATTTTTGGCACATTTATTTATGAAAATAATGGAAATTAGGAGAAAAAGAAGGTGAAATGTCACAGGTTGCATGTAAGGAGGAAATTGGAGGAAAATAATGGAAAATGAAGAAAATAGAGGCATAATTGATAAAAAGGCTTATGAGGATCATTTTGTAACCTTTTGTCAATTCATTTTTGGGGCTCTCTCATTATTCTCTCTCTCTCTCACTCTTAGACACTTAGATTTTTCTTGGAGCATTTTGTCATTGGATCAAGAAAGGAAAAGACAGCAAGAGGAAGCAGAGATTAAGCAAGGAAGAACATGATCAAGAAGCTACAATAGTATTATTTGCAGGTATCGATTTGCATGTGTATTTTCCTTTCTATATTTGGCATGCATGGTATTTCATGTTGTTCTTTTGTTGTTATGGCGTGGATTTACCAGGTGTGACAGTATTTTCAGCCTAGCCTTGCCATTTCTGGATAGCCATGGTATGATGGGGATCTCATGTTTTGGTGGAGCTAGATTTCCAAATGGATTTGAAGCTGAGTGAGGTGGATCTCCGGATGATAGAGAATATGACCTAGTGGTTCCTGAACCAGACTGTGGTTCACGGTAAAGCCACTGGCCTAGTAAACCCTGAGCCAGATTGTGGGTTGTGGTAAAGCCAGGATTGTGTTGCCTCAATGGGCCTATGAATCCTTACTGGTGAATGGTAGGATATATGGTAAATCCTAGAGGTGGTTTCCCTTAATTATGCCTAGGAATCCTTGCCGGTGAATGTTGGGATATACGATAAAGCCTAAAGGGTGGTGTTACACAGTATTTTGTCACATCTCCTACACTTCCCTGTGACATACCCCAAAGTACTCGAAACATGACCATCATTTAGTGTACTCATTCATATATGCAGCTTAGATCCTCCATAAGAGATTGATTGGAAAATGCCTTGAGCTTCCCTTGAAGGAAATAGCTCTAAAACCCTAATTTGAGAATCATTGCTCTTGTGAGGCTGAAAACCACGATGGTCGCCTGTTGTATCATACTCAACCTACGATGATCCTAAAAAGGAAATTTTCCAAAAGAGGATGAGAATATTCGTGATCTAGAAGCTTCCAAAGCGGTGAGCTAGAGGTTTTTCGGCATAAATGAGGTCGAATTCTCCCAACTTGGCCTCTTGGTCTTATCCATATGAGCTACCTCCTTGAGATGAGGGCCTAATCCTATCTTTGGAGAGATCCTAACTCCCTTTCCTTGCCTATGTATTCATCCTCTCCCATTCCCAAATGGTTGGTCTATGCCTATTTGCACCCTTATACTAAGATTGTGCCTATATACTACTCATTTGGCTTGGAGGATGAGTGCTTGGACATTCATTCAAGGAGAGCCTATCAACATCAAGGCTTAGTTATATGATTCCCCTTCTTTTCTATTAATATACAACTGCTGGTTCATTTTTCATTGATGTGTATGATCATGCATCATCTATCTTAACATTACTTGATCAGATAATTAGGTTGCTTTTGAATATGCTATTTGTATTTGAATGCCTTGTTGTGTCTTGATATCTTGTGCAGGTGCATAAAAGTTGTGAGCAACAAGAACAAGCCCGTGACACAAGTGATTCAAGGTATTCAATAAAGGAGATCGAGATAGCATCAGAACGATGTAGGCCATATTCTTTGTTTCTCTTTTCAATTGTAACTTAGGAAAGTGTCCAGTATATTGTCACGTAGGTTTCTAGTCCCACTCATTGGGCTAGAGGGATCGTCTCTGTCCATAGAGAGGATTTACCTAGACAAAAAATGGTGATTCCACTGGGGAAGCTATGGTCCTTCACATTCAATCCTTCATCCTCCTTTTGTGTTGAGTTTGACCAACAGTTTGTTTTCAGACTTGTTTGTTTGTCTATAACTTTTTTCACTTACTGGTGATTGCCTGAAGGTTCTTAGTTTTTACTGATCTTGAAGATCTTTTGGTTTTGTCTCATCTTTCTTGACCATCATGGTTTTCTTCTTGACAGTTGTGATGACATCATGGATGTTCTAATTACAGTCACAAATATCATTGTTTTTCCTATGACTAGTGCGATAATCCCATAGGTTAAAGAAAAATAGGCTTTTTCTTCTTGATTTCAATATTTTGCATTTTAGAAGTGGGTTGTCAGTGTGATTTTAGTGCTTTTGTCTTGGTTGACATGTTTGTCTAACTAAAATTGTATCTTGATTTGGTTTAAGTGTGTCTGAAGCTTCATTTGCTTTCTAGGGTTCCTAAGGTCTCTAGGTCACCCTTCATACACTTATTGAGATGTTCTTCAGAGATCAATTACCCTTGTTCGAAAAGTCTCTTTACGTCTCGACATCTTTTCCAAGTCACTTTTGGTACATTGGGATAAATTTGTTTTCATTAGTGTCAAATCAAGTAGATGCTTTGAAAGTCACTTTAGTTCCATTAGCAAGCAATAGATTACAAAATTGTTTGTTTTGATTGAACTGAAAGGAAGTGCTTATCTTGAATCTGATGTTTCGAAAAGAGAAAGTGAAAGTGTTTGTCATTTAAAGTATCTTCGAAGCATTTGTTGCATTCAGAATCATAAAGTGAAAGAGATTTTCATTCTTATTGAGTTGTTTGCATTTTCTTTTTCTCTTTTGCACTAGTTTGCATTGATTGCATTAAAGTGAAAGAGAAATCATTATTGCATCTTTAGTGAAAAGAAAAAGATTTTCATTTCTATGGCATTGCATTTGTTAGTAGAATGAAAGATTAGATTTCATTTTTACATATTGCATTGAAAAAGAATTGTATTGATGCTTTTTGGATTGTTTGATGCATTGATTGGTTGTTTCTCTTCCTTTGTTAGAATAGCCTTCATCGAATGAAAAGTTTCATTTTCATCATTTAGTTGCATTCTAGGAATAGGTGACATCGTTGAGCCCTCAAAATTGAAACTTAATTCAAGATTAACTTAAAATTTACCTCAATTAACCTAAGGATAATTTGTCACTTAACACAAATATTTAGAGGTCTAGGCTAGAGATGTGTTCCGACAACTTATAACATAGCAGTTGAAGTGTATCCCGGGGGTGAAATCTCATCCCAGTATCAAAGTATATAGAAGTTTCTCCAGTACTTTCAGGTATATCAGAGGCACTTAAGTATGAAAAGTATATAGTGATGCTCTCTGTTAGCACCTAAATCTGCCTTAGGCTAAAGGAAGGAAAAATTCAGGGTAACCACAAACCACACTCAGTCTGGTAGCTAGCCCTACCAGAATAGGAGAGGGCTCTCTCCGAGTCACGCTCAGCGAATAAGTAAACGGAATGGTCTGAGATGACTAACAGTGAAATATTGATCTTAGGCTGGTAAGTAAATATGGATACAAGAAGCAATTTTTTATGAAAGACTGAGTTTCTGGGATGGTATGGGACCAACGGACAGCAATGAGCAGAGAATTTAATACAAAGGCACAGATTACTTCGTGAGGCAAGACAGGTGAAAAGTCTAGAAATTTAGTTTGAAATAACGCGGAATGGAGGAATTGCTTAGGAGGGTGAAAATGGCATAAGTACATGAATCCTTTTCAATAGAAGAAGAACACTGAACATGAAATTTTCCCACAGGCAGAGCAATAAAAATGAATTCTACCTTATCTAACTTAGAAAATTTCACTGGAAATGAATATGATATGAACTGTGAAACATTACGAAATGCATATGAAACATAAGAGACACATTTGCTACACTCACAACCACATGAATCTCATGAAACAGAGCTGCTGCCTTTCATTAATCCTCTGTCAAAATATACAATGAAGAACTGAGTTTCTCTCCCACAGTCTCCCAGAAATTACAAGCCAACCAACCATTTGCAAATGGTTTGCATACAATAAATATACTATGCCATGAGGAAATAGAACGACCAAGAGTTGGGGAGTTTTTCAAATCATTACAAAGTGGAAGTGGAAAGCCAACCATTAGTTACAGGTGCAGCGTTACAAAAATGACAAATGGCTTGGGTGACTGCTCACCTTCCTTTGCCACTTGGATAGGAGCCCACCTTTAGTGAAAATACTTTTTAAACATTGCCTTAGTTTCCAAGAAAAATATAGTGTAAATGAGCGGGCCCACTTGGAGAAAGTCGCGAATCGAAATTTCGCGAAGCGGGCGCGATTTTGGCCTTTTTCTCTATATGCGCCGCGCCCAAATCTATACGCGTCGCGCCACTTTGGAGGTGATTTTGAGGTACCTGCAGGAGTCCAAAATGTGCCCAAGTGTGTGTGCTGGAAATCCTAGCCTGTCTACTTTCCAACCCAAGTGGAATTTTTGAATTTGGTGCTCATTTGCCCCACCAAATCTTCATTCTCCCAAGACTGCTTCCTGTGTGTCAAAATAGAGGTAGAGAGATAAATTTTTTAGTGTTTTTGACCACCTGGAGACTCAAATGATGCCCAAATTTCTTGTCCAAGCACCAATAGTCGTGATTTTGCATGCTGAATCCAAAAATGCAAACCATTTGTGATTTGGAGCTCCCAATCCTAACAGGGAGAAAAAACCTGTGTTGTGACCAAAAATTTTCCATGTGACCAAAATTGCCCCAAATTCCTTGAAATTTGGGCTAGAGCTTCCTTCCTCAATTTCGCCTTCAAATTCTTGATTCGGGCCTTGCATATTTTGTTTCATGCCATGTAGTGGAAAGCCATGTGTCTCAGCAGTGCATGGTCCTTGTTGGCCTTGTCCAGCTGCCTCTCCAAGTGCATGTTAACTCTCTCGAGGTTGGCCTCCCGATCCTCATTAATCTCTTGCTCCAATGACGTGAGCTCAACTCTTCTCCTTTGTGCAGCTTGGCGATGCTCACGAATGTTTTGTAGCTCCATGATCGCTTTTTGATCCTCAAGCTATTTGTTCCTCTGCTCCAGATATTTCATGTTCCACTTAGCCCTCTCCAAGCCAAGGGATAAGGCTTCGATCTCTGATTGCTACTCCTGGATGATCTCTTTGATCTTTGCACTTGTTGGTTCTGTATCTGTATCATCATCATGAAGGAGAACGAATTTGGTCTCTTGATCACCTGAAGGCCCCTCATCATGCATTGGCTCCTTACCTCTGTCCTGTGCCTGTAGTGTTGATGTCGGAAGTGAGGCCCCTTCCACCACGGGTGGAAATAACACTTGCTTTGTTGCTGCAAACAAATGTCTATCACCCCTCTAATATGTGATGAAAACCAGCACACTAGCAGTCTCATGGTGCTCATACCGACGAGAAGGTTCACCCTCATGCTTAACCTTTGATAATACCTGTGAAGTGTTGAAGAGGTCATGGGAGATGAAATCATCCCAAGTAATGCCCTGCAATCCGAGCTGATGATCCACCAAAATCTTAATAAGAGCAAAGTGATAAACATTGTTAAGTTACTGTTGAGGGGTCTTGTGCTGCATGAAGGTGTTCATCCTCTCTATGTTCCTGCAAATGAAAAATGGGATGTTCATCATCCGTACCCTGGTAAAGTGCATGAGCAACCTGATGTGATAGGCATATAGACGAGAGAACCTCCCCTCACAGCTGAAATACTTCATGATCAACCTCATGAGTGGAGCATATTCATCTCTCAAATATTTGAATGGAAAGACTCTTGTGATCTGCCTCAAGCAACTGGCCTTAATGTAAGGCTCATAATGCTGTCGATCAACCTTCTGTTTCTTGTGCCATGGTTCTCCAACATTTGGTATGCCGGTTGCTAATGAGACAGTTTCAGGTGTCAGTGTGAAGGTGACCCCGGCCAAGATAGAGTGATCTCCATGTAGGTGAAGCACAAAAAGATGGGCCAACTCATGATGAACTCGAACATTAGCCACTTTTTGACAAAATTCAGAACATGATAGATGTTGGAAACATGACATAGCAAGAGGGCAAGCTTGCAATTCGGTGAGGGTGGTTGGCTCATCCCTAACATGTTTGCCACTCTTGTGATGTCTCCTAGGAGCCTGTTCTTTTAAGGATGAATCACTTTCTTTCTCCATCTCATACTCTAATGAATGCTCAGATGCCATGACTGTTGTGTGTATTGTACTTGGGCTGCCCTTTGATGATGGTGTGAAACTAGGTGTTGTTGTGATATCTGCCACCAAGGGGAACAATGAAAAAAGGGAGTATTAGGAGGGGAATAATATGATGGGAATAGGGGTTATGGGGAGAAGTTTTGTTTAGGGATATGTAGGGGGGTTTGGGGATTTGATAAGGTAGGGTTTTGGGGTTTTGATAAGGTAGGGTTTTGGGGTTTTATGTTTGACCAAAGAGTGGAGGGATAAGGAATAGGGGTTTGGTAATATTTTAGGGTAGGGATAATAGGAAAAATGAGAAAGGGAGGGTAGGGAAAAATGGTAGGTGAGGGAAAAATGGTGGGTGAAGATGGAACCTTGGCCTCAATACCACAATTATGCAACCCTAGCAACAATGGCCTTTGGTGTTTTCTTGTGGTTGATTTTATGAGTTTTGTTGCATTCAAACATAGCCATAAACCACCATATCATTTATAAACTTTGATGAACAAGTCATGTCATAGAGCCTACCTGTCAATTTGAGGGGCTTCACAAGAAATTTGAGGAAATTTGGCACGGTTTTGGCCCTTTGTGAGTGTGCGCCGCACGCAAAACCCAATGCATCGCGCTCTTTATATGCGTCGTGCCCTTGTAAACTTTGCACTGTGGGGTGGCTCCGTGTGCGCCGTGCTCTGTATGTGCGCCGCACCCCTCTGTGTGTGTGCCGCGCTCCTGAAAACGACTCCAACTCCCTCCAAACACGTGCTTTGCACTCTCAAACACTTTGCTATGTTTCTCAATAACCTTGATTTGCACAATGACCTTGCTTCCTTGTGGAAATTCTTATATAAAGACTTTGAAGTCATGGGTTAAATTTTTGCTTCTTCAAAAACCCACTTTGCTAATGTTTCCTTTTGACACTTTTCACTGACTTAAAGCAACACCGAATTTCTTTCTTCCCTTTGAATTTTTAGCTAGAATGATGAAATTTTCGGCACCTTTTGCAGGGGTTGCATGACAAGGCATTTGGCCACGGAAACCATTACTACATCTGAAGAAATCAATTGGTGACCTTTTGAAAATTTTATCACAAATGGCACACTGTTTGACTTTTTCTTCAAAATAGAGTTTTGAAGAACAGTCGAAATTTGTCCACATGACGATGAAACTCTCTGAATCATAACTCTGTAAGGGCCTCACTCTGGCCTGCATGGCTTTATTGAACATGGTTGAAGACCAAATTGATTAATCCCTAGACCTAATTATCGAAAATGACTTTTGTCCATTAAAGGACCAGACCTTGACTGTCATGGACTTTAGTGATCATTGACAAAAGACCTAAGCCAGCAGGAGCCAGACATGAGGGGAAATGACTAGCATGACTTTTTCTGTCAGATTATGGCATGCTCCTAGCAGAATGTAGCTAAGTGAATGGAACGAGACACCTAAAAATGAGATGCAGAAAGAGTTTTGATCTCTGACAGAGGACTGACAAGACCGACTCTAACATTGGCTCCAATGGGGGATGGTAGCTCCAGCTCCTTGGAGGTGCCAAGAACTGCAGATCTTTGGGTGAGCAGACAGTGCCTTCGTCCATTGGGCTATGGAGTCATTATTTCGACAAACAACACAAGACTTTGACACATTTATTGATTGGAACTTGACTTAAACCGACATTAATTATGAAACCAACATGACTGAAAAAAACTGACTCAATGCAAAAGGAAATGACTCATGACTAACTTAACTAAAGCAAGAACTGACAAAAATTATTCAATGGCAGTGGTCCATCAAGATTCGAGGGTTTCAAATTATGATGACAGCCACCTGCATATTAATGCAATATGTACAATCATGTGTAATGTGTCTTCCAATATAACCAATCAAGCAGATGCCTTCTTGATTGATTCTCCTTATCAGATCTCCTGGTCAACAACAGATACTGGTAACTGGGCATCCAAAAACATAGTCGACCATGATCTCCTTCATCACTGAATACTGGAATAATCACCTTCACTGCTGACTGCAACAGATTTGCCATTGGATCATGAAAAACATGAATATTTACCTCATGTTTAGGAAACAAGATGTCTTTTTCTTTTGATGTTGATCTTCCTTCATAATGTTCTTAAGAAAAAGTATGGTCCTGGTCCTCAAAAATTTATGAACAAGTGGATGAGCAGATTTCCTCTTCAAAAAACATTTCAAAACATGAGACATATGAGGAAGAATCTGAAAGGGAATCCTGAATAGTCTGGTTTGCTGAAGTCTGAATATATGGTAGGTCATCTTCATACGATATGACAGCTAGATTCTCATTACATTCATCACATTCATCAATCATGAGAAAAGCAACTTCAGATGTTTTTTGAAACCTAACACTAACATTTCTATCATCTACCATAAATTCATCCAGAGGAACTTTTTTACTTGCTTGAGCAACGATCTCATCTTGTTGTTCATGAGCTGTCTGTATTACCTCTTCATGAAGACTGTGTTCTGATGACATGAGAACATTTGGATCCAAAACTCTGTCTTCGTCATCCCAGATGATTTCAGCAGCAGAGAGCTCCTTCGCGGGACTTAGTACAAGGTTTTCTTGGTCATCACAATCTGAATCTACATCTGAAATGGATGTCTTAACATTATCACATACTGAATTTGAAACTTGACTTCTCTGCATGTTGTCTTCTTTTATGGACAGATCTGAAATGACAGTTTCTCTTTCATCACTTTCAGCCATCTGGAAATCCTCAACCTGTTGATCTATAAAGCTGCTTACAAGACTATCATCATTTTCACCAGAGGAAGAAGTTCTACCGTCACCTTCTTGACCATGTGCACCCTGCAGATTTGCGTTAACTTGAGCTGTAATCTGACCGTTCAAGAGTTGATCTATCTCATTTTCAGACACAGGAGATAACACTTTTTGTTTTCTCTTGCTCAAACAGTGATTGTCTTCATTAATTTCAAGTGAAGGAGTATACAAATTTTCCTCATATAGCTGATCCATTTCATGTAATTCCTGTTGACTGTCAAGATGCAAAATTCCTTCATCTTCCACCGTACTAAGATCTTGATCTTGCTACAAATTTTCATGATCGTCTTTATGCTGTTGTAATACAGGGCTTCCATGATCTCTTCATCCATGAAATTATCATCCTCATAATATTTCTCAAGGCTTTCAATAAAACCATAAGAATGCTTGCCACAATCCTGAACTAAATTTAATGATGGATAAGATTCTTTATACTTCTCAAAGAACATGGCATGAAAATCCTTTAAACAGTAAATACAAGCTGGCACCAAACTTTCATACCAAGATTGGGCTTCACCTTCTAGAGTGGCCAGGAATATCTTCATTAAGCAATCTTCAGGAAAATCAACCTTCAACTTGCGAATATGCATGTGAAATCGAACTAGATGTAAAGCAGCATCCTTCTTACCATCATCTTTAAACGTAGGCAAATTCTTTGACCAATCTACTTTTGGAATCTTATTTGGAAAGCCTAGAATGTGATCTCGGCTCATGGGAGCGTATCTTCTTGCAATCTGCTCCATTTTAAAAAAAAATCTCAAAGCTACTGATCCCTCTGCAGTGGAGTCACCATGAAGCACCGGTTGCTGGATTCTTCAGTGAAAGGAGTCGCCAAGTGAATGATTTCAGCCATCTTCTTATGTCTGATCGTTGTTCACCATCAACAATCAGCTTTGAACTTGAGATATGTACTAGGGCAAAACAATCTTCAAGCAAACCATTTTCTTCCCCAGCAGAGTCGCCATTATGTTAGCACCTAAATCTGCCTTAGGCTGAAGGAAGGAAAAATTTAGGGTAACCACAAACCACGCTCAGTCTGGTAGCTAGCCCGACCAGAACATGAGAGGGCTCTCTCCGAGTCACGATCAGCGAATAAGTAAACGGAATGGTCTGAGATGACTAACAGTGAAATATTTATTTTAGGCTAGTAAGTAAATATGGATACAAGAAGCAATTTTTTATGAATTACTGAGTTTCTGGGATGGTATGGGACCAACGGACAGCAATGAGCAGAGAATTTAATACAAAGGCACAGATTACTTCGTGAGGCAAGACAGGCAGAAAGTCTAGCAATTTAGTTTGAAATAACACAGAATGGAGGAATTTCTTAGGAGTGTGAAAAGGGCATAAGTACATGAATTCTTTTCAATAGAAGAAGAACACTGAACATGAAATTTTCCCACAGGCAGAGCAATAAAAATGAATTCTACCTTATCTAACTTAGAAAATTTCACTGGAAATGAATATGAAATGAACTGTGAAACATTACAAAATGCATATGAAACATAAGAGACACATTTGCTACACTCACAACCACATGAATCTCATGAAACATAGCCACTGCCTTTCATTAATCCTCTGTCAAAATATACAATGAAGCATTGAGTTTCTCTCCCACAGTCTCCCAGAAATTACAATCCAACCAACCATTTGCAAATGGTTTGCATACAATAAATAGACTATGCCATGAGGAAATAGAACAACCTTGAGTTGGGGAGTTTTTCGAATCATTAGAAAGTGGAAGTGGAAATCCAACCATTAGTTACAGGTGCAGCGTTACAAAAATGACAAATGGCTTGGGTGACTACTCGCCTTCCTTTGCCACTCGGATAGGAGCCCACCTTTAGTGAAAATACCTTTTAAACATTGCCTTAGTTGCTGAGAAAAATATAGTGTAAATGAGCGGGCCCACTTGGAGAAAGTCGTGAATCGAAATTTTGCGAAGCGGCCGTGATTTTGGCCTTTTTCTCTATATGCGCCGCGCCCAAATCTATACGCGTCATGCCACTTTGGAGGTGATTTTCAGGTACCTGTAGGAGTCCAAAATGTGCCCAAGTGCAATTTTTGGAAATCCTGACCTGTCTACTTTCTAACCCAAGTGGAATTTCTGAATTTGGTGCTCATTTGCCCCTCCAAATCTTCATTCTCCCAAGACTGCTTCCTGTATGTCAAAATAGAGGCAGAGAGGTCATTTTTTGAGTGTTTTTGACCTCCTGGAGACTCAAATCATGCCCAAATTTCTTGTCCAAGCACCAATAGTCATGATTTTTCATGTTGAATCCAAAAATTCAAATCATTTTTGATTTGGAGCTCCCAATCCTAAGCGTCGTGCCAGTGGCGCGGCGCACAGGGAGAAAAAACCTGTGTTGTGACCAAAAATTTTCCATGTGACCAAAATTGCCCCAAATTCCTTGAAATTTGGGCTGGAGCTTCCTTATCAAGTGTTATGCTGGACCAAAGAGGCTTCGGCCAATATCTGAAGTCGATCAAACTCCCTTTACGTCTTTTTCTTCTTGATTACCTTCCTCAATTTCGCCTTCAAATTCCTGATTCGGGCCTTGCGTACTTTGTTTCGCGCCATGTAGTGGAAAGCCATGTGTCTCAGCAGTGCATGGTCCTTGTCGGCCTTTTCCAGCAGCCTCTCCAAGTGCATGTTAACTCTCTCGAGGTTGGCCTTCCGATCCTCATTAATCTCTTGCTCCAATGACGTGAACTCAACTCTTCTCCTTTGTGCAGCTTGGCGATGCTCACGAATGTTTTGTAGCTCCATGATTGCATGCTCATCCTCACGCTGTTTGTTCCTCTACTCTAGATATTTCATGTTCCACTTAGCCCTCTCCAAGTCAAGGGATAAGGCTTCGATCTCTGATTGCTGCTCCTGGATGATCTCTTTGAGCTGTGCACTTGTTGGTTTTGTATCTGTATCATCATCATGAAGGACAATGAATTCGGTCTCCCGTTCACCTAATGGCTCACCTGAAGGCCCCTCATCATGCATTTTCTCCTTACCTCTATCCTGTGCCTATAGTGCTGATGTCGGAAGCGAAGCCCCTTCCACCCCGGGTGGAGATAACACTTGCTTTGCTGCTGCAAACAAATGTCTAGCACCCCTCTGATATGTGATGAAAACCGGCACACTAGCAGTCTCATGGCACTCATACCGACGAGAAGGTTCACCCTCATGCTTAACCTTTGATAATACCTGTGAAGTACTGAAGAGGTCACGGGAGATGAAATCATCCCAAGTAATGCCCTGCAATCCCAGCTGATGATCCACCAAAATCTTAATAAGAGCAAAGTGATAAACATTGTTAAGTTGTTGCTGAGGGGTCTTGTGTTGCATGAAGGTGTTCATCCTCTCTATGTTCCTGCAAATGAAAAATGGGATGTTCATCATCTGTACCCTGGTAAAGTGCATGAGCAACCTAATGTGATAGGAATACAGATGAGAGAACCTCCCCTCACAGCTGAAATACTTCATGATCAACCTCATGAGTGGAGCATATTCATCTCTCAAATATCTAAATGGAAAAACTCTTGTGAGCTGCCTCAAGCAACTGGCCTTAATGTAAGGCTCATAATGCTACCGATCAACCTTCTGTTTCTTGTGCCATGGTTCTCCAACATTCGGTATGCTGGTTGCTAATGAGACAATTTCAGGTGTCAGTGTGAAGGTGACCCCGGCCAAGATAGAGTGATCTCCATGTAGGTGAAGCACAAAAATACGGGCCAACTCATGATGAACACAAACATTAGCCACTCTTTGACAAAATTCATAACATGATAGATGTTGGAAACATGACATAGCAAGAGGGCAGGTCTGCAATTCAGTGAGGGTGGTTAGCTCATCCCTAACATGTTTTCCACTCTTGTGACGTCTCCTAGGAGCCTGTTCTTTCGAGGATGAATCACTTTGTGTCTCCATCTCATACTCTGATGAATGCTCAGATGCAATGACTGCTGTGTGTACTATACTTGGGCTGCCCTTTAATGATGGTGTGAAACTAGTTGTTGTTGTGATATCTGCCACCAAGGGGAACAATGAAAAAAGGGAGTATTAGGAGGGGAATAATATGATGGGAATAGGGGTTATGGGGAGAAGTTTTGTTTAGGGATATGTAGGGGGGGTTGGGGATTTGATAAGGTAGGGTTTTGGGGTTTTATGTTTGACCAAAGAGTGGAGGGATAAGAATAGGGGTTTGGTAATATTTTAGGGTAGGGATAATAGGAAAAATGAGACAGGGAGGGTAGGGAAAAATTGTAGGTGAGGGAAAAATGGTGGGTGAAGATGGAACCTTGGCCTCAATACCACAATTATGCAACCCTAGCAACAATGGCCTTTGGTTTTTTCTTGTGGTTGATTTTACGAGTTTTGTTGCATTCAAACATAGCCATAAACCACCATATCATTTATAAACTTTGATGAACAAGTCATGCCATAGAGCCTACCGGTCAATTTGAGGGGCTTCACAAGAAATTTGAGGAAATTTGGCACGGTTTTGGCTCTTTGTGGGTGTGCGCCGCACACAAAACCCAGTGCACCGCGCTCTTTATATGCGCCGCACCCTTGTAAACTTTGCACTGTGGGGTGGCTCTGTGTGCGCCGCGCTCTGTATGTGCGTCGCACCCCTCTGTGTGTGCACCGCGCTCATGAAAACGACTCCAACTCCCTCCAAACGTGTGCTTTGCACTCTCAAACACTTTGCTATGTTTCTCGATAACCTTTATTTGCACAATGACCTTGTTTCCTTGTGGAAATTCTTATATAAAGACTTTGAAGTCATGGGTTAAATTTTTGCTTCTTCAAAAACCCACTTTGCTAATGTTTCCTTTTGACACTTTTCACTGACTTAAAGCAACACTGAATTTCTTTCTTCCCTTTGAATTTTTAGCTAGAATGATGAAATTTTTGGCACTTTTTGCAGGGGTTGCATGACAAGGCATTTGGCCACGGAAACCATGACTGCATCTGAAGAAATCAATTGGTGACCTTTTGAAAATTTTATCACAAATGACACACTGTTTGACTTTTTCTTCAAAACAGAGTTTTGAAGAACAGTGGAAATTTGTCCACATGACGATGAAACTCTCTGAATCATAACTTTGTAAGGGCCTCACTCTGGCCTGCATGGCTTTATTGGACATGGTTGAAGACCAAATTGATTAATCCCTAGACCTAATTATCGAAAATGACTTTTGTCCATTAAAGGACTAGACCTTGACTGTCATGGACTTTAGTGATCATTGACAAAAGACCTAAGCCAGGAAGAGCCAGACATGAGGGGAAATGACTAGCATTACTTTTTCCGTCAGATTATGGCGATGCTCCTAGCGGAATGCAGCTGAGTGAATGGAGCGAGACACCTAAAAATGAGATGCAGAAAGAGTTGTGATCTCTGACGGAGGACTGACAAGACCGACTCTAACACTTTCATTGAACGGTTCTGCATTAGACAATGCTAACACAGACTTGTGCCCCCATACCTTCATGTATATACTAGGAGACCACATTAGGTTGTTATCCTTTAGCCATAGGTAACTGAGTTAGCCGCCTTGTAAATGTGATACACCGAACACAGCATTCGGGGAGATTGGCCGCCATATGTTAAGTCCTTGGTTTCGGCTAGGGTGTATATTGCAGTTCACGGATACTTGGTAATCCTTATTGCCTAGATTTTACCCATTTTGATTTATTTGTTATTTCATGTCAATAAAATTAACTACCAACGATAACATGTCAAACCCATGTAGTTTCTTCTTGGCCCAATATTGAGTAAATCCTTGTAAATTTTATTTTTAATTAGCCCTCAATGAATCTCCTCTCCTTTTTTCTTCTCTTGAGAGAAATTCATCATGGTTGAACCATTGAGTTCACCCCAAATTTCCCCTTTGTTTTCTGACGTTGAAGGGTCTTCACAAGGAGTTCACCCGAAACTTCCTCAGTCACTTGAAGCTCAAGGTTTTGAACTTGGGATTATGTTGAGCATTCAACCCCTTTCTTCTCATCCACCACCTTTGAATTCCTTGTCACCTCAAGAATCTGATCTAGAAACCCCTAAGAGTCCACAGAGGTTTGTCTTATATCCACCGAATCCATTATTTGATCCTGTTGTGATATCTCCTCAGCATCCTTACAGTCCTTACGATCAAACTAGTGTTCATTTGGAATTATCTCCTTGTACATCGTAGATTCCTCCTCACCAATTGTTTCCACCCATGGATTCAAAAGGTGAGATCCCAACCTCTTCTCCAAGTCATTCGGAAGTTTCCTCTACTCATACTCCTCATGTCGATGATGAACAAGGGTATGAATTTCCTCTAGAAGGCTTTCCTTTTACAGGAAGATTCCCATCTAACACACTTCCTAAAACTAGTGGGCCTATGTTTCCACCGAGTTATACAACCTTAGCCCAGTTAGTTTCAAGAACTCCTATTAATTCATCTTTGTATCAAAATCCTATTTGGTCTTCAAATTCCATGCCTACTACTAGTCCATTTATTCCAAACGCGACCTCTCAAATTTCTGTACAAACTGTTGTTATGTCAGTTCCCGTTCAACCTACGATTCCATCGCAACCTGTACCATCATTTCAACCGTCTATTCTGGTACAATTGATTATTTCAGGTTAGGTTTCAGTCAGTTCTTCCACACCTCCTTAAAGTGGACAGAATGTACCACCGCTTGCGGGGGGGAATCTAAACATTACTCTTGGTCAGGTGAAACCTGTGTGAGTGGATTACAAACTCACATGGTTGGAGTCAATCAACCTTATTCTAGTGGTATTCCTAACCCTGTTGGTCCATCCGGGTCGGGTAATATCCAATATCAATAGCCTTATATGGCTCAGATTCCACTCCAACAGGCTTATGTCCCATATGGTTTGCAAGCCTTGGTCAATCCATCTTACACTCCACAAGCAAGAGCTTATGTCCAGCCTGGTCAATCCACTATTCTTGGTGGATATGGTCAGATCCAATTCGGAAATTACTAATACCCACAGGGTATACCCCAAGGAACTATCCAACAACCCTTGCAACAGCAAGGGTAGTCGTTACAACAGTAGGGGCAACCTTTGCAACAACAAGTTCAACCTTTGTAGTAGCAAGGGCAACCTTTGTAACAACAAGTTCAACCTTTCCAGTAGTAGGGGCAACCTTTGCAGCAGAAAACTCAATTTTTCAGCAGCCTACTCAACCTTTGTATCTGCAAGGCACACCTTTTTAGTAGAAAACTAAGTTTGTTCAACAACCTACTCAACCTTCGTATCTGCAAGGCCAACATTTGCAGCAACATGGTCAAACTTTACAGCAGTAAAGTCAACCTTTTCAGGAGCAAAGTCAACCTCTGCAACAAGCTCAATATGTATATCAACAAGGTTAGCCCTTGCAAACACAAGGTCAACCACTGTAGCAGCAGTAGGGCCAATCTCTTTAGGTCTAGGGTCAATACATCCAACAACCTTACAATCTGTATGTAGTGTATACTGCTTATTAGCCATCTATGGTAAGTCAATATCAAACCTACCCTGGACAAAATTTGCCTTATGGTCAAGGTACCTTTCAGTGGGGGCAAAATCAAGTTCCCTATGGTCAAAATCCTTTGCTGTGGGGGCAGAATCCTTACCAGCAAGGTTGGAACCCACAGTTTGGATCTCCTCAAAGGCCCTACATGCCATTCAATTTGCAATTTCCATTTTTGGCCACATTGGAACTGCCTGATATCTCAAGACTCACAATGATCCCATTCTTCATTCACCTTACTAGTCTCCAGTTCCAACTAAAATTCCAAGCAATTGCCCTAAATTAGAAGGAAAACCTAAAGAGGACCCACAAGCCCATGTGATGACATATCATTTATGGTGCTCTTCAAATTCTTATGTTGACAATTATATCCATCTTTGCCTCTTTCAGAGAACCTTAATAGGTGCTACCACAAAATGGTATGTTGAGTTACCTCGAGGTACCTATGTCAACTTTAACTCTTTAGCTATGTATTTCCTCACCCATTTCCAGTTGTCAGTTCGTTATGAAAATTGTACTCATTTGCTAACATCTCTTAAGCAAGATACCACGACGCACATTTCCTATCATATCCACGAATGGAGACGTAGGCATGGCCTCATCAAATTCGAGATTCCTAATGAGTTGTTAACTAAATGGTTCACAAAATCATTCGTAAACAAGATTTCTAAATATATAGCAATGGGTGGTTGTGTTACTGAGGACCAAGCTATTTCTCATGCCTAGTATCTAGCCTTAGTCTATTCCCAATCTAGCATGTTATATGCGATGTTGCCTAATGCTCCAAGACCATCTTCAGATATGGAATGTTAAAAGTCTTCTAATGTACCGCCTATTGATGGTATAATTGGATCACTGTCCCAAACCTCCACTAAGACTTCTTCATAGAAAAAGTTTGTTTCAGATACTAGTTCCAACCTTTCTTTGAAACATTCATCAAATCCTAGTAAAACCTCTAAGGTCCATGTTGTTCAGTATACCACAGGAAAAAAAGCCTCAAAAGGTAAGAAAAAGGGTGAAGGTAAGGCCAAAACCGATACCCTGAAATATGATCCACCCAAATCATCTGTTGATGATGCTTCCAAGCGAAAGCCGAAATATCCTTCCCTCATTTGTGAGGAAGACCATTATACCAAGGATTGTCCCCAACATACTGAAGTTAATCGTTTATTGGAAGGGACCCCGGTTGTTTTGAAACAACCATCTCTATCTCAGCAGACGTAGTTGGTAGACCAACCTTAATCCTCTACCTCCTCTGCTTCCCAAGTTTTCATGATGCAATTTCATCGCCCATTTCGATTGCTACTTGAACGAAGGATTATCAAACCCCACAAAAGAAGATGGTGGAGAAAGAAGTCACTGATATACCTTCTACTTCCACTCCATCTAGTTCTGGTCCACTCCATATTGAGCAACCTAATAATGAATCTGTAATCCAACCACCTCCCAAAGGTGTGCTTCAAAAATCATCTTATAATCCGAATGCTAGAGCTGCGCAACATTATAATATAGACGAAGATTTAGCTCAAGCACCTTCAGTGATGTCTGATTTGGAAGTTCTCCAAACATTTCCAATGCAACGGAAATCATTGTTGTCTGCTATAGGCACCATTGATCCTGCCGATTTGAGTTTAATTACCTTTGATCTTGAAAACCATGTTCCTCATCTTCCTCATCAGATTGATTTTCTGATTCAAGTTATCATTAAAGGAAAGATGATCCATCGAATTGTTATTGATGAAGGTGATTCCACCTGCATCATGCATGTTTCGTGTTGGAAGGCCATTGGCTTTCCTCCCCTTCATCAGTCCCCAAACACTTTGGAAGCCTTTGATGGCAGAGGCTTCTGTCCATATGGTATTCTCACAAATTTTCCTATTACGTTGGAAGGAAAGACTTTTGAGATAGAAGTGGAAGTTGTAGATGAAAACATCAATTACAACCTTCTTCTCGGGAAAGGTTGGACCCATGCTATTTTTTTGTGGTTTCTTCTTTGTTCTGGGTGCTTCGTTTTCCTCATGAAGGAAAATTTGTCACCGTCGACCAACTATCCTTTTTATCTTCCGGTACATCGAACGGAAATGTCCCATATGTGGGAAATACCAAAATTCCTTATGATAGTGTGGGGAGTGTTAGTGTCAGTCTTTGAAACCTTCCACCAGTGATCAAATATGCTCTTATAAAGTGGTATTGGGGTGTCAAAGTCAAATTTTTGTCATTTCAGTGAGTCTTCAAGTAAAATTTGGTCACTAGGTATTAGGTCTAGGATTTGTGCTCACTCCTTCCAAAGTCTTTCAAGTATTGGTTCATGTCACCATTCGACTGAGTGTACCATCATTCAAATAGTTTTCATCACTGTTTCAGGTTCCAATGGGTCATTTTACACCTTGTTTGTCCTTCAGTTGTGCTTAGGTAAGGCTCATTTCCCTCTCCTAGGGTTTTGAAGGTAATTTTTCTTGGATGGTCAAATCATCAACAAAAATTGTACCCTAATGCTGATACACCTTCCCCTATCTTTAATATACATTCTTAAACACTTCCCATCACTGATATCCCTCAAATTCATCATTTTCCCACAAACCCTAGCCTATTCCTACAATTTGACACTTTTCTAGGTTAGGCATGTGTTTTGCCCTTTTGGACCCCTTTCCCTCTCTCAATATTTGAAATCCAAATTTCCCTTGTCTCCTAACATCCCTCCCTACTTTCCAAAATTTCTCAAGAATTTAGAATCCCCTCATCCCCTTCATTTCCCTTCATTTTTACAAATTCCCTGTTCCACATATCGGGATAGGTTTTATTCAAATGATGTTTCTAAGAAATAGAAGATGAATTTGACAAAAGTGAGAGAGGTTTTTGTCCATAATTGACCCAAGAAGAAAAAAAATCCTTCATTTTTTACACAAGTCTCATGGTTTGGGAGAAATGTTCAAAACATCATTTGCCTCGGGAGAGTTAATGTACTTTTGGAGTGACCTTGGGAAAATCAAGATTTCTCCTAGCTGGGATGACCAAATTGTCACACGGAACGAGTCGATCTTGCGGACAAGATAGACCTTCCTAGAATCTAACGATATCTAGTGACAAGCAAGCCAATCAAAAACTATCTTTCTCTAAATATGCAATTTTAAACAAAGGCAAACAAGTGTTTTAGGCCTACCTTGGGTCCAATGCAAGTTTGTGGAAGCCTCGCTCCTTTGATCCAAATGAGCTCCCTTGTTGCGAATCTACAAACACAAACAAGCAAAAAAATTAAATAGCACCTGAAAAGCCAATATCATAAAGCATACTTAACATGATGAACAAGGAAATCATGAAACAAATGACATAAGACAATTTGTTGAGAAAAATGAATCTGATTGTATTAATTCAAATCAAAGAAGAACTTTACAACCTGTGCCTTGATGCTGTACAAGCTCCTCCCAGGGTCCAAAAAGAAGTCTCCTCTACTTTGACAAGTTTCACTCTCTTCCCAATGAAGCCAAAAAGGTATGTGATCTCTCCTCTCAAGCTTAAATATGAAGTCTTAATTCCACCAGCATTTACCCTCAAAAATGTTTAGCTTCTAACCTCCCCAGCGACCAACCCAATGCCTTAATTTATAGTGCAATGGAGGGAAGTTACTAGGTCCTCCTTCAAAGGGATAAAGCCCTCCTTCAAAGGGATAGCTCCACTCATCAAGGGATTAGCTCCTTCTCTTTTGGGATGCATGAACCACCTAAGAGAGAACAATCCACATCAAAATTCCTTCTACAATCATCTAGAATTAACCCAAAGTGAGTTTTTTAGAATAAACTTGTGCCTTTTTGACTTTCACAGGGGTCCGCACCCACTCCTTTAGGGACAGAGTGGGCACGTCTGCAGGTATTTTGAACAAGGGGTGCGGGACCATAGGCAACAGTGAGAGAAAGTGCGGAACCAGAACTTTGTTGATTTTCAATGTCTTTCTCTCATTTTCAAACCTTGACTTGAAGAGCTGAGGTCTGAGACTTGCTTAGGAGGATAGTACAAGTGATGATAGACCCATACTGACTGCAAATAGTCATGGTGACGATATTTTTGTGTAACAGATTGCCCCCTAAAGTGCGAAGTCTGTAGTAGATGAGGATTTCATTTATCATTTAGGAAGAGTGAAGTACTTTATCATTTCTAGGATCATCTTGTGGAGAGCCCGGTCGGAACTTGTAAAAACATTCAATGAAAAATATATATATGAGATCATATCATCGCTGAGGTAGGCATTCCCATACTCAGATCAAAACTGACTAGAAAACTAACTACTGCTCTGATATAGGAATGATCTTGTAATACATCACAAGTATAGACACATGTAGACACAGTATGGACGCAGCCATCTGTTTATGAATAGTCCACAATATAATGAATACAAAATTCCTCGCAGCCTGGATTGCAGAAACTAGATCCAGGGTCTTCATTTCTACTTCCTAAAACAGTATGATTATATCCATGCGAATGAATGTGTTGGAGTCGAACATGGTAGAAACCACTTGATTACCAGTCAATGATGTAAACTGTTAACAAGTGTGAGAGAAACCACCAGTAATGTCAATGGCTCTCAAAGTACTCAGTACAATCCATGAAATGTGAATAGATGTGTTGATGTCGAACATGTCACGGAGTCCTTTGATCGAAGGCCAATGATGCAACCTATCGTCAAAGGCGAGAAACCTGCCATTGAGGCATGCAGATCCCAAGGTACTGATGATTTCTAGATCATCTTTCTAGATAATGAGCTGAAGTCGATAGAAAGCGATCCGTCGTAGGCAAGCCCACAACACAAAATCATAAATCAATTTGAAGAAATTTAGTTGCAAGGACTGACTCAGGGATGGTCAAGATGGATGACAGATATTTTGCAAATGAATGGCTTATTGGCACTGACCCCTTGAACACATAACGGCATAGCAGATGGTTTGGTGACAATTGACCCAAAGTTAATACCCAGAAACCAGCTGAAGACTTTCAATGTGGTTTGATCAACTATTAGGCAAAGGTTTTCTCAACCCAGGTGAATAAAAGTGTCGTGTTCAAGAGTGGTTACAAAGTATGACAAACAGGCTCATTTTTCTCTCTTTTCCCCCACCATTTCTGGCAAGTACTTCTTTATTTTTGACAAGCTTGAGGAGGATAACATTTGCTTGATTATAAGCTCATCCTTCGGATGAGTCCAACTTAGTTTAAATTCGAACCCTAAGAAGGAGTGGTCTGTTCCTGTTTGTAATTGAACAGGTCCTTTACTGTTAAACTTTAATGAGTCCAGTATAGAAGAAACTCGGTGTTTTTCAATTTTTGAGAGTCTGAAAATACTTAAGAAGACTCCAGGGTTGACCTTTTTCGTAAATTTGTGTCTCCCAAGCCCGAAAAAGTATAAAATAATACTTGAGAGAACCGCTTGATCTTTACGACCAAGGAGTACTTTTCGTAATTAGTGCCTCTGATCCGAAAAAGTAAAAAAGTGATCAATGACATGTCGTTTTATAACCAATATCGAATTTGAAACGACAAAAATCCAGCAGTCTTTTCATGTTTTTACAGTCAGAAAAAAGAGTTGTAAGTGGACCGTATTTTTAGTTCCGTTTTAACGATTTTAAAAATAAAAACTCGGCGATCTTTTCATGTTTCAGGAGTCAGAAAAGAGCTTAAATATGACTCTAAATGTTTTTTCGTTGAAAATTACCGATTTCGCCTGAAAAATCCGTTATCCTGAACAAAACGCAAACATTACTCATACCTGTTTGAAATGGATAAAAATGCTGCAAAAGTTACCTTTCTAAAGTGAAACATAAACAAATTTACAATTCATTATTCAAAAAACTTATAAAAAGGGCATTCGTCAATTCATTTTTACCGTTTGAGATTTGGGTGAGAAAATAGTGCTTTTGGTCAGAAACTTCCCGTGAAGATTGCGGAAAATCCATCCGTCGGAATCGAGCACCGTCTCCTCCAGGTAATCCACATCATCCTACTCTTCAATTTTATCCATTTCAATTTGTTTTTTAGGGTTTTATTTCATTTTTTAGAGGGTTTTTAGGCTAGAAACCCGCGCGCGGGGGCCCGCAGGCACAACACAGGTAACCTGTGGACCCCGACTTTTTCTCAGTGGGGAAAAAGTCAGGGGTCCGCACCTGCCATGAAGGCAAGGTGCAGACCCACGCACTGTCTCTAACAGAGAGGGTGCGGTCCCCGCAGCAAGGGTTTTTAACCCTAAATTTCTCAAAATTTACCCAAACAATTCAATTTTTTGCATTCTAACTTGCCTTTTTGTTGGATGTAGAGTATACATCATGCTTGATTGGCAAGAATGGGAGCATGAGGACGTAGATCTTGCCGCGTTAAATCACCAAACTTTGATCGATGCATTGGAGGCATGCGGCTTGTACAAATTCTGGCCATACCTGGCATGAGGACCCAGGTGGACTTCTTGTAGTGGCTGCTAGACAGGTGGAGCATACAGGACCAGTGCTTCTTCATTGGTGGCCACCAGCTCAAAATTGAGCCGGCAGACATATACTTTTTGACTGGTTTGCCTAAGAGAGGCAAAGACTTGACTCTATTCGGGACTAGGCCAGGTGGCTAGTCTGTCCATAGCCTCCGGCTAGAGTTCTACAACAACCAGGCTAGAGACAAAGGGATAGACATTAAAACCATATCCCATCCTGAACTCATGGTGATCACGTTTACTGTTATCAGGCTCTGTGGGAGCACCGCACTACATATAGCCACCGGATCCCAGATGTGGATGGCAGTTGACTACTTCCGAGGCACCATCTTCAACTGGTGTAGTGTTGTGTTGGCTAATGTAAAAGGCCAACTAACCAGAGCCAAGAACGGACAACTGAAGACCTTTGGATATGGTGCTTTAGTTGTGAGCTTTTGTCTGGAGAGGGTCCCAATGTTGGTCCCGCAGCACCTCACTGTTGGAGTTGGACTTCCTCGAGAGCCCAAACTGATGTGATGGGTTGCAGTTATGGCTCGTCATCCTGACGAGGGGACAAAGGTTGTTCGATTAAAACCTGAGTATTTCCATTGGTTGGAAAACCAGGTTTTTGCTATTCAGGACTTCCCTTACACTGGGGTAGATTTTCGCGATGACCCAAACATGGCTCTTCCACCAGGAGAGCAATGGGATGACTCAGGTAAAATCATTTTCAACATTTTCCTATTTAATTTTTTTTTTTTGTTTTTATCTCGTCCCAAAACTGATAGTAAAAGTTTCAAATGCAGATGTGGGTCCATAGCGACCAACCGCTCTCCAGCCTTACAAGAGGAAAAAACCAGCTGCAACGGCACCAGCCCCACATGACGAATCAGCAGAGACCTTGGCCGAATTGGAGAGCCATCTAGAGCGTTTGACAGGGGACATTCCCGAGACCGGCATAGATGACATTCCTCGTCAACTACAGCGCTATGTGATTGGGGTCCCAGGACCTTTTAGGAGGTTCCTTTGTACGGTGGCCTGTAAAGTGGTTTCTTATCGAGATCATCACCAGTGATAGGATGATCGCCTATGTAGACACATATGACATTTTTTGCTTTTTGTACTTATCATTTTTGTCGATCATAAGGTGTTTTTCAACCTATGATCGAGGACGATGTATATTTTGACACACTCCTATATTATACTATATCACTATTACCAGCTTATCTTGTAAAACATGTTATGGAATGCTTTTAAATTTACATGTATGATTATTGTAAATGTCTACTTAACATTCAAGAAGCGATTGCATCTGCTAATGTATTTAAAGATCTTGGAATATGCTGATATTCAATATAATCAAATTCACGTTCCAAGAGACGCACTCTCAAAAATAACCTTAATAACACTGGATTTCTAATGGCATATACTCTATTAAGCTGTAATAAAACGAGTTCAGAATCTAACCTCACTATCAAACTCCGAATCCCAAATGAAATAGATTCAGATAATAACTCAATCACTGCACTATACTCTGCAATGTTGTTCGTTGTTTGACCGAGGCTTACCCCATGCATAGATGCTAACTTGTCAGAGGGCAAATAGATAACCCAAGCTGCGAAAGAAATATTCCATGTATTATGACAAGCACCATCAGCGAAACCAATGTATGTTTGGAGAGGCATCGACATCTGCAATATCAAGAGTAAAACCAAGATAAGTAGGAATAATGATGAAAAACACTCTCTAAGCTAAGCACACTTTTTAAACTAAAACACACCAGCTAGAAAGAAAGCTAACCTAACTAAAAATCTCCACACCCATTCTTTAAGCATAATACCTCTTCAGGTAAAGACCATTTCTGGGTTTACCTAAAGAGTCCCCGTCAAAGTCTACCAATTCATAGGCCCCTTTTGCTAGCTTTCGCTTGACAACATAGGGACCATGCCACATAGGAACGAATTTTCCAGTGCCTAATTTATCATTTGCTTGATCGTAAAATAAGACTAGGTCTCCTTCCGAAAAATTTCGAGGGGTCATATTTCGATCATACTGAGCTTTAATACGTTTTTCATGAGTTTCGATTGCTAATGCAGCATCACGTCGATTCTCATCTAATTGAGCCAAGTATAACAAACATTTTTCCTCTTCAGAAGTGGCTGGAAGTAACTCGATGGCCATTTGCAATGACGGGATTTCGCATTCAATGGGTAACACAGCTTCCAGACCATAAACTAGTTGGAAAGGAGTGAACCCTGTTGACGTTTTTACTGAGGTTCGATACGCCCAAAGCGCTGAAAATAGCATGTTATGCCAATTCGACCGATGAATCCCAATGATTCGTCGGATCATGATGACTAAAACTTTGTTGATGGATTCAACCAGACCATTAGCTTGTGGATAATAAGGAGTTGAACTATCGTGACGCAAGCCAAGCTGGCCTGTAAGTTCAGTCATCATAACGTTTCGAAAATGACGCCCATGATCAGTGATAATCACTTGTGGAACACCAAACCTAGCAATTATATGATTGAACACAAAAATTTCAGCAGTTTTGCCATCTACCTCAAATGTGGGCATCGCCTCGGCCCACTTGGTAAAATAATCTACCGCAAGGATGATATATGCATGCCCCCCGGCCGAGTGAGGGTTACATGTCATAAAATAGATACCCCATTTGGAAAAAGGACCAACAGCAATTATAGGGTGGAGAGGAGCAGGTGGAGCGCGCATCTTTCGATCAAAAATTTGGCAGTTGTGGCATTTTCGGACCGCGTTAATACAATCTTTAAACAAGGATGGCCAGAAGTAGCCAGCGCGCAGTATCTTTTGGGCTGTGGCATACCCAGACATATGACCGCCACACGCTCCAGAGTGACAGTCATTTAGAACCCTTTCAGCTTCCTCGTGAGTTAAACAACGTCGAAAAACAGAGTCTGCCCCACGGCGATAAAGAGTATCTCCAATAATTCTGAATTGTTGGGACTGGAATCATATTTTTCGACGTTCTGACCTTGAAATTTATAGCCGAAAGGATTTGGTCTGGAGATAAACAATGATATCCCCATACCAGGGATCTAAAGTGCTGATTAGAAACAAAGATTCGTCTGCAATGGGCTCCTCCGCCACAGTTTCCGTGTCAGCATGCAGGAAGTCACACATTAACTCTGCAAAAACTAAAGATTTCTTCGACTTAGACTTTTCAAATTCCAAGTCGAACTCCTACAGGATCACAATCCATTTGGAGTACTTGCCCCCTAGCAATTGCTTGGTCAACATATAGAACATAGGGTTGCAATCAGAAATTACTGTAGTTTTACGTAGTAAAATGTAGTGACGAAAACGTTGGAGTGCTTGAACAGTTGCCAATGCCAATTTCTCCACATGTGAGTATTTTAGCTCAGTTGGATTTAAAGTTCGACTAAGGTAATATATCACATGTTCAATACCGAATTCATCTTCCTAAACTAACACCATTTCAATGGTGGAATGGGAAGCGGCGAGATACAAGAAGTATTCCTGGTTGTAGTTGGGAGGATGCAATAACAGTGCATGGGTCAACGCGTGTTTTAGTGCATCAAAAGATTTCTGAGCTATCTCATCCCAATAGAATGGAGTATTCTATTTCAACAACTGGGTAAAACCCTTTGTAACCTCGACATAGTTAGGAATGAATCGTCGTAAAAAGTTTGCTTTCCCTTGCAAACTTTGGAGTTGGCGAAGACTCGAAGGAGGAGGAAATTTGACAATAGCTTCAACCTTCGAGGGATCAACGTGAATGCCAGCTTTCGAAACAACAAACCCCAGCAACCAACCCGTTTCTCTACAGAAAACACACTTGTGTGGATTCAACCTAATCCGATAATGCCTACACCTCATAAAGATTGCTCGTAAATGGATGAGATGATCAGCTCGATGTAATGAATGAGTAGGCAAATCATCGAGATAGGGTTTCACAATGTGCTTGATGTCATGAAACGCATAAGACATGGCCCTTTGAAAAGTTGCCCCAACATTCTTGAGCCCAAAAGGTAATTTGCAATAAGCAAATGTCCCCCATGGACAAATGAAAGCCGTTTTTGGTTGATTGGCAGGTAGAATATTGATTTGATTGTATCCGGAAAAACCATCCATGAAGGAAAATATTTCACTGTCGGCACAATCATCAATGATTTGATCGATATAGGGAGCTGGGTAATTGTCCTTTTGGACAGGCTTGATTAATGTCCCTATAATCGATACATATTCTTATTGTCCCTTGCTTTTTGTTAACAGGAACAATATTCGATACCCAATCCGTTAACGGAATCGGATACATGAAACCTGCTTTGAGTAATTTTTCAACTTATGCTTTAATAGCAGCAGCTTTTCTCGGGTGAATCTGACGCAAACATTGCCTGACGGGTTTAGCGTCCGGTTAAGTTTTGATTTCATGAACAACAATTGCGGGGTCAATTCCTGGCATTTCCTCATACGACCAGGCAAACACGTCGTGGAATTCTTGAAAAAGGGCCTTATATATTTGAATTTCATCTTCCGTACAGGAGGCACCTATATGAATGTTTTCAATAATTCCAGGCTTAACCGAAATATCAATAGGAATAGTTCGAGAAATGTTTCCCAAATTTAACTCGAAATTAGGATTTTTCATTGGATTCTGAGGTTCCTTGACATATTCAGTCGTAAAAATTGATGAGAAATCATTTTCAAAACGATCATTCTCGGGTAAAAATGAAGATCTGTGATGAAGATCTTCCCATGGTAAATCATTGACACATAGGATTTCACGAATTTTCTCATCAGAGTGAACAAGTTCGGAAAACGTTGTTGAATCCAAGTTCGATGTGAAAAGTGATTCCTCATGGACCACATTCATTAAGTCAATTTTGGTTGAAGATGGGTCGGAAAATGACTGCATGGCCTGATACGCAATTTCATATGGACTCAAAGGCATAACATCACCAAATGAGTCTATCTTAGATTCAGAAGGTACGATCCAAGGATCATCATAAACAATGGTGTTGGACGAAATCATATGAATTCTTGCAAAAGAAGATGATGCGTTGATAGGAGGAAAAGGAAAAGTTCCCAGTAAACTGACATCTTTAACTAGTCCTACTCCAACATCCTTATACGGGATAGTCGTTTTACCGACATGCTGAATGCTTTCAAAAGAGGCTGGGTCAGATCGAAAGTAAGCCAGCTGGTCTATTGTTACGATCTTTCCATTATGAGGAAACTTTATAACCTGAAAGACCGATGAAATGACAGCTGTCATAGCGTAAGACTAACTAGGACCCAAGAGAAGGTTGTAATCTAGAGGGGCATCAACCACCTCCACCTCTAGATTAACAGTTTTGCCTTCAACCCCTATAGGTAAATCCTGTAGAATGCCAAAAGGATGAAACCCACAGCCATCAAAGGCCTTTAGAATCGTCGGGGATTGATTTAGCGAAGGAGAACCAAGCGATCTCCAACATTGTATCGACATAATACACGTTGAGGCTCCCTCATCAATCACAGTCCTATGAATAGGTCTGTTTTTTACTATCACGGGGATCTGGAAAGCCATTTGATGAGGTAAGTGCGGTGTACTATTTTCTAGATCGAAAATCATAAGGTTCAAGTCCTGAATGTCAAACGCTCCTATAACAGACAAAAGTAATTTACGTTGTGCTCGACATGATTGCAGCACTTCCAAAGCTGACATTGTTGAAGGTGAAACAGCTAAATCTTCAACAATGTTATAGTTCTGAGCCGCTCTCGCATGTGGATTGAAAGCTGACTTTCGAAGTATACCCTTGGTGGGCAGTTTGATTACTAAGTCTGGATTAGGTTTCTCGATCTGTAGTGGATCAGAACCGGGAGCTGAGGTTGATGGGTTAGAATGAGAAGATTCTGCTTCTTTACCATCAACAGGACTTTTACTACCATAATCATGCGATCGAGTCGCAATCCTAACATGGGACATCATCAGTATGGGTTCTTCATTGGCATTTGAGGAAGAACCTATCATCTTACTGTCTTGACTTGGAAAAGGATCCTTCAAAACAACAGGCGTTTGGGAACCTTTGACAATTTTCGCAACCTCTGCACGATGAGGGCAGTCTCTTGTAAAATGTTCTTTGTCACAAATGAGACAAGGATACGAGGTTTGCGTTTCTCATCAGTTGATTCTACTTTTTTTGGTTTCCCTTTCGAATTTTTATCTGTTTTATTTTTCTCCTTCCCTTTCTTCTTACCACCGGATTTTGATTTGGCTGTAGATGACTCTACAACATGAATATCGGCGGAAATCTCCGCGAAAGAATCTCCTATCGGGGAATCTGGCAAGGTTATGATAGGAGAAGAATTCTTGGAAGACTTCTTCTTACTTTTGGTATTAACCATACCAATCATACCATCAACAGCATGAGACCCTGAAGGAGCTGCAGTGATTTGATTTTTCTTAGGAAGATCAGGGATTTTCTCGTGTAACGTACCTGACTAAGTATAAACTAAGTCAAGGTACTGCGCTTGAGCAATTACTTGCTCCTCAGTAACGACTTCGGCCTTAGCTACATCCTCAGTGATCTTTGGCAGTAAAGATTTTACAAACCATTCAGCTAAGATCTGATCCGGAATAAAAACCTTCAGTAAACGCCATCGACGTCTCCATTCATGAATGTGATCTGAAATGTAAGTGGACGTCGACTGCTTTAATGAAGTTAGTAATTCTGTGCCATTGTCATATCTGACTGACAACTGAAAATGAGTTAAAAACGAAGTAGCTAACTGACTAAAGTTATAAAAAGTGGCTCGCGGTAACTCAATGTACCACTTGGCCTCAAGACCAATTAGAGTGCGCTAGAAAAACCTTAAACGGATTGAATCATCTGAAATGGAATTAGACACACACCAGAGGTGATAAGTCATCACATGGTTCGACGGGTCCTCTCCTGATTTGCCTTCAAACTTAGGAGTATCACTAGGCAACTTATTCAGCATTGGTGGCCAAAACGGAAGATAGTTAATGGGATCGTTCGTTAGGTGCGACAAGTCAGGCAAGTCCAAAGTTGCGATAAATGGTAACTGATGATTAGGGTCCCTGAAACTCTAGGTCATGAGACTAGCCCCAGGAGGAGGATATCCAGGATAACTAGGAATTGGAATTGCATTTGGGATATTGTATCCTCCGGGAAAACTAGGATTAACCGGACCATACTGGGGTTGTTGAGGTTGTTGATATGTATACCCAGGGTACGGTTGATACTGATAGACTAGCTGCTACACAGCAGGACTGAATTGGTACTGTCCCTGGTACGGTTAATAAGTAAATTGTGGTTGACTTGTGACAACCGTACTTGAACCAGGTTGTCCTACAGGCATCTGAACCGAAGTTTGAATTGTGGATCCATACTGAGGTAAAGATATCTGAGCAGTTGATACAGGAACAGTAGAAACCGGAGTTGTCGATACTCCAGAAGTAGGTGGGGTTGATTGAACAGATGTTGCAGCAGTTGCAGCAGCCGTTTGAGGTGGAGTACGAGGTGTACTAGGCCCAGGCTGAGAAACTACTGAAGGTACAAAAGTTTGAATAGTAGACTGGACAGGTAGATGGCGTGAACCAGAAACTAAGGGTTGTCCAATTTGAGATGACAACTGTACATTCGGTTGCAAGACCTGTTGAGTTTGCGATGGATCCCACACTAAGTTCATTCCAGGGTACAGACCCATAACAGGTTGAGAATATTAAGGACCATAACTAGGTTGAGGGTAGGGTTGATAATTCAGAGGTACATTTCCAGTTCCTTGAACATATGATTGACCGGAGGGTGGTTTGAAACCTTGGCTCGAGTACTGACCTTGGGGTTGATAACCTTGAGGCACGTACTGATACTGGGGTTGACCTTGAGGTACATATTGATACTGGGGTTGACCTTGAGGTACATATTGAGTCTAGGGTTGACCTTGAGGAACGTACTGTCCTGTAGGTATGTACTGTCCTTGAGGTTTCCCCCCAGGCGCAAATTGGGTACCTTGAGGTTGCCCCCCAGGCGATACTTGAGGATTTTGAGGTTGTCCCCCAGGCGGTAACTGGCCACCTTGAGGTTGAGGATTAGGAATAGTACCTGACATCATGAGAATATCTTCTACACTCAATGGCTTAGTACCATTATTTCCAGTTAATAACCCTTGTTCAATGGGTTGAGGAGACGCTCCCGCAAAAGTACCAGAAAGTGACTAATACCCAGAGGGAACAGAAGGACTGTCGTACAAAAAGGATTCTGGAGATTGAGAAAACATGGACGACTGTCTTGACATATTTAACGGAGGATAGTAACCTCTAGGTGTTGGGTGATAAGGAATACGAGGTGGTGAAAAACTTAGTCCCGGGTTTTCCAAAAAGTTAGTCAATGAAAGATACCAAGCACTGCTCCTAGGTGGACTGTAAAAAATTGATTCACGCTCCCTAAGTTCGATAACAGGTTGATTTTCAGGGATAGGGATGCCTACTTCTTCTTCCGGAGTAGCAAGTTCTTCAATAGCTATAAGTCCAGAAGGAAGATTTTGGGTAATTATTCTTTCTACCCTGGGTGAACAAGGACCACTAGAAGTTGGAGAGGTAAACCCCGATGTTGGAGTAGTAGCAAATTCACTTTCAAGTTCAGATATTTCAGGTTCCTCACCTATATCACTAGTAGATGAAAAGCTACCAGTAATTTCGGAAACAGACACTGATTGTGGATTATAATCTGCTACTAAAGCTTGAAAATCAGGATGTACCACCAAAGAAGACTCTCCTTCTTCAGGTGACCCAACTCTACTATCTCTAGGAGTTACGAGGGCTCTCAACCCTTCAGGTTGGCTCGGTGAAAACTCAGGAGGTTGGCCCCGAAGTCTACGGGACTTCCTCGGTAATTTAGCCACGATTAAAAAATTTTAACTACGTCACATGCAAACAAAGTAAAATCTCAATGAAAACCACCTAAAGCCTCTAAAGAACCAAACAAATTTGAATCACACGCCTAAAGAATCTAGGAGATCAAGCCACACACAAAAAGTAACTTTCCGTACTAAAAACACTAGTTGGTGATGAAACCCAACATCGCAGAGTCAAATACAGAAATGGCAGTTGGAACAGTTACCCCGGCAACCTGCTTAATGAATAGACTGGCACAAGTTCCTCCACTAAATCGTCTCGAGTGAAGAGAACCCCCCAGAAAATCCAAGTGAGTCTAGCTGACATCTGCTCCAGGTACAGTGGGATCTTCCCACCACTGTCACCTTAGGAAGAATCCTATATAATATGGTCACTAAGGTTACCAATGGAAACAAATATACCTGGGGGAATAGTCTACGATCCGATACACACGCAAGGGCAGAGTAACAAGCTCAATCCCCTTGAAGGCTCCTTGACATAATCCAAGGTTTACTAACAAGTGACCCCAGGCTCCTCAACAATGGTTAATTCGAGGTTTACCATTTTTAATACGTGAATATCTTGCATCGTTCCCAATGAGGAACGATTGATTCCCACACTGGTTCGGACACGATCTCGTGCTTCTCCTTTAAGAGGAGCTTTCCCAGAGCATAGATGCAACAATTGGATTTTTCTCCTACCGCAAGATACAGCTACTTGTTTGTTTTACTGTCTTGGAGAGTGAATTACTCCCTACTCCAAGACACTAGCCTAAGCTATGTTGGTGTATCAAAGCCCTAGAAACAAAAAGATTACTAGATAGATTTTACTTTAAGCATTATTTTTATTGGTTTTTGTTTAAGTCAAGAGGTGTGGAGATGAAACTCGTGGTGTGAAGACTTGACTCGAAATCACTAAAAAATGCACTTAAGATGATTAAACAATCTTTTCCCTTCAATGAACTTCTAGCTAGGAAAGAGTTTGAGAATGCAAATGCTTGTAAACACAAATCTTTCTTAACAAACAAATTAAAAGAAGAGATTTTTGTCTTTTCCAATGCACTCAAAACAAGACAACTAGTTATTTTCACAACAATTTCAATTTTCTTTCAAAACACTCAAATACAACAAAAACAAACTTTTTCCAAAAGATATTTTTTTTTTTTTATAAAACACTCAAAACTATGGAAATAACTAATCTTGAGATCTATAAACTATAAAAAACTATTTGAAGTCAAAGCTTACAAGATTTCTTTTTCAAGGATGTTTTACTTAGCTATAAGCAAACTAAGGACTAATTTGTCCAGAATCACAAATCAGTCAAAAAACAACCAATTTTTGTTTTCTTTTCTAAAAATGAAATCCAAACTTTTAACACAAGCCTTTTCGAAGTTTCGTAAAGAGAAAACACAAGGTGGATTCCTCAACAAAGGTATATTTTGCAAATGGTCAGACTCATAAGAAGGCTAGTAAAAACCAAGGTGATCTGAGGCTTCTACAGCTTCTAAGCTCTGAGCTACTACAAGACCAAAATGAGAAACCAAGCCCGGAAACCAAAACTTCTACGAATTTCACCTAAAACCCTAACACCAATGGAATTAACCTAAGAAAAGCTTCTAACAGGTTATATGCAGGTCTGGGCAGGGGATAATAACATCTAAACAAAAACTAAACTAACTGAAAGAGAAAATCTTAATTTTTTCAAAATTTTAGCAAGGTCCGCAGGACCACCGTTCACACAGGTGCGGTACCGCTCTGTGCTAAAAGCAAAAGTGTGGATAAGTCTGCACTGTGTTGCAAGCCGAGGGTGTGGTCCTCTCCCAAAGTTATGAAAAACAAAAAATAATCCTAGATCTACTAAATCTACCCATTTCCACACACAACAAGCCAAAAACAGAAACAAAAACACAATTTCTCAGGTCAAAGTAAAAACAAGGAAAAAATCAAGTCCCCAGCGGAGTCACCATTTTTTCACATGGAATGAGTCGATCTTGCGGACAAGATAGACCTTCCTAGAATCTAACGATATCTAGTGACAAGCAAGCCAATCAAAAACTATCTTTCTCTAAATGTGCAATTATAAACAAACGCAAACAAGTGTTTTAGGCCTACCTTGGGTCCAATGCAAGTTTGTGGAAGCCCCGCTCCTTTGATCCAAATGAGCTCCCTTGTTGCGAATCTGCAAACGCAAACAAGCAAATAAATTAAATAGCACCTGAAAAGCCAATATCATAAAGCATACTTAACATGATGATCAAGGAATTCATGAAACAAATGACATAAGACAATTTGTTGAGAAAAATGAATCTGATTGTATTAATTCAAATCAAAGAAGAACTTTACAACATGTGCCTTGATGCTGTACAAGCTCCTCCCAGGGTCCAACAAGAAGTCTCCTCTACTTTGACAAGTTTCACTCTCTTCCCAATGAAGCCAAAAAGGTATGTGATCTCTCCTCTCAAGCTTAACTAGGAAGTCTTAATTCCACCAGCATTTACCCTAAAAAATGTTCAGCTTCTAACCTCCCCAACAACCAGCCCAATTCCTTAAATTATAGTGCAATGGAGGGAAGTTACTAGGTCCTCCTTCAAAGGGATAGATCCTCTCATCAAGGGATTAGCTCCTTCTCTTTTGGGATGCATGAACCACCTAAGAGCGAACAATCCACGTCAAAATTCCTTCTAGAATCATCTAGAATTAACCCAAAGTGAGTTTTTTAGAATAAACTTGCGTCTTTTTTACTTTCACAGGGGTCCGCACCCACTCCTTTAGGGACAGAGCGGGCAGGTCCGCAGGTATTGTGAACAGGGGGTGCGGGACCGCAGGCAACAGTGAGAGAAAGTGCGGAACCAAAACTTTGTTGATTTTCAATGTCTTTCTCTCATTTTCAAAGCTTGACTTGAAGAGCTGAGGTCTGAGACTTGCTTAGGAGGACAGTACAAGTGATGATAGACCCATACTGACTGCATATAGTCATGGTGATGATATTTTTGTGTAACACAAATGACTTTCTTTGATGAGTCAAATGATAACTAGACACAAAGAGATTTCCAATTAGCTATCATGAGCTTAATTTGGAGTTGAGGAAGACCTCCAAACATTGATTGAAACAACACTCTGCATTTTGGTAGCCTCATTCTGCACATTTTGACCAGTCTTGGGAGATTGGACTTTTGACAGGGAAAATGAGCTCCAAATTGAAAAATTCAATATGTTCTGGAAAGTAGACTCGACAATATTTCCAACAAGTTATCCCATGCCCAATTTGGACATCAGGAAGGCAGTCAAAAGTGATCTTGAAGATGCGCTACACATTCAGGGAGTGGCGCTGCACGTAGAGCTAGGCGTTGCGTGTCTGGAAAAATTTCCCAGTGTATTTTTACACTGGTGCTACGCGTAGAGGGTGGCACTGTGCTTCTGAGCGAAGGTGCTACACTTTTCCCAGAAGTGACCAAAAACCTCCAAATCTTCCAGCAGACATCAAATTTGCTTGGCTCTTCATGATTGCAAGTAAGTACATGTTCTTAGCCTTGGTTTTGGGTTGCTAAATTTGGTTTATAAACATCATTGGTCATGTAACCTTGAAACCCTAATTTCTCCCTAATTCTACCTAAACCCTAGCTCCTTCCTACTCCTCTTAAAACCCAGCCCTAAGTCATAAAATCACCCTATCCCTTTTCCCTTTTTCCCATTCTCTTTTGCATTTTCTCCCCAAGAGCTCAAGACACAGAACCTCATTCCTCACTTCCATTCATTTCCTAGTTGTAAGCCTATTTTCCCCATTCCCTCATTCCTCAGTTCCATACACTTTAATCTTTCCAACATGGATCGGGAAGACCTTGATAATGAGGAGGAAAGATACTTTGAGCTAGTAGAGCATGATAAGCCGGAGCAGCATTATACTCATCATGGAGTGGAGATTATTGATTTAGAAAACCAAGATGAGGCTATAGTCCAAAACATGCTTATGATGGAAAAGGATGCACACATCCAAATGTTGATGGAAAATCTGGCAAGGGCTAAATTTTTCATCACCTACTTGAAACAAGAAAATAAGCAATTGAGTGATAAACAAGTCCTCATGGAGCTGGAAATGCTCAAGGCAAAACGACAAAGTGACAAAGAGGCTCATGTCACTTTGACTCCTATTGAGTGGGAGACTTGTCTTGAGAGAGTCAATGTACACCTTGAGAAGCTACTACAGAAGCCCAACAGAGACAATCAGATGATCAGACAAATGGCTTATCATTATAGGACCTAGAACAGGATTTGCAACATGAGGATCAAGAGAATGAAAACTAGGCTAAAGCAGGCCTTGGAAGGAAAAAAGAGGGGGGTAGGCTTAGGATGTTTGCTGAAGCCTCCTTGTCTCATCAAAGTACATGATGGTGGTGCTTCACACAACTTTTGGGCAAGTTTTGGGCAAATTTTGTCATTTGCAAATTTTGAGTTTTAATACACAGGAAAACTTCCCAAAAGCGCAGCGCCACCGGCACTGTGCTTTTCATAGTGGCATCCAATGAGGAATGGCTTACATTTTTGGATTCAAGGTAGTGAGTACATTCACCCTAGCAAGTTTCAAAAGTTTTGGAGCAGAATTGGTCCACCAAAAGGTCCAAAAACACTCTAAAAATGACCTTTCTGCCACTTTTTGGACACACAGAAGCAGCCTTGGGAGAATCAAGTTTTGAGGGGTCAAATGAGCTCCAAATGTAGAAATTCTAGGTGTTCTAGAAAATAGACTTGAATATATTTCCAATGAGCTATCATGGGCTCAATTTGGATGTCGGGAAGGTCTCCAAAAGTGACCTGAAAGTGGCGCTACGCGTTGAGCCAGTGGCGCTGCGCGTAGGGCAAAGTTTGCTCAGGATGCCTATTTTTCCAGTTTTTCACTATGATTGTGGATTTTCTCTCATGATGGATATTTTACCAATGTAAATGATGATTTTGCATGTAATTATGGTAGGTAAATAGTGATAGAGGGTAGATTCATTAGATTAAAGGTTGTTTTGAGGGCAATGAATCAGTTTCCCCTCTTTTAGAGGCAAGTTGTTAGGTGGCCTGGAATCTAGTTCCTTGTTTAGAGTTTGTTGAAATAGCTCCTCTTCTCATGGATTTGACCCCTGAGGCTAGGATGATTTGTTTTGATGCCTATATCACGTATTTTCTTAGTCATTTGTTGAGGTTGGACTCACTCGGATACTCAGAGCTTGATTGTACATCATTGTAAGCAGTTTGGCAAGGAGATTAATAGGATTTGCAGCTATTTTTATGGGATTCCTGTGGTATGGATTTTTAGCACGATTTATTCTTTTGTACATTTGTTTACATGTTTTATGTGTGCCATCATTCGTTTCACTACTTTTTTATTGAATGTTATCAAGTTTGATAGGTAGAATCCATTGTAACAGTGCTCTGCCTTGGGAAATCATTCAATATTTCATGTTTTCTACTGTTTGAGAAGGATCCATGATTGTCACATGCCCTCCTCAGCTCCTCATCAGTCTTAAACACCTCACACCATTAAGCCTAAAGTGCTAAAGCCTATGCCTACCTTGCCCCATAGAACACCCTGCATTTCTGACCTAATTTCCCAGACCTAAACTGCCCAACTCCATTTGATCCAGCAAAACACCAACAAATTCAATCAAAACCTTCGAGCTACTATACCTAGCCTAAAATCCTTTACCTGATCTAGTCATCTTGACTGAGATCCTTAAGGAGAGAGCCCTCTCCCGGCCTAGTAGGGCTAGCTACTAGGCTAAGCTTGGTTTGTGGTTACCCTATCCTGTCTTCCTTCAGCCTGAGGTCAATCTAGGTGATAACAGGGAGAGGTCTTTTTAAAGATTCTGGTTTAATGGGCACTTCTCTCCCACCACAGAATATCACTTTGATCAATATGATCTCTGTTTCTACAGATCGTTGGATTATTCCTACTCGAGATTAGATTGATTCGTTTGGTGATTCTATGTCGTTAAGTCCATTGGAACAAGCTTATCAAGAAATCTTCTTGGCTTCAACAACTGCTTTAGAACATCATGTTGTTCTCAGTATGAACCTGGATACTTATGTGCCATCTCTTTGGCTTGGTTCTTGGGATTCTCCAGATCCTTTGAATGAGACATTCCCCACTGACGACAGTATCGTGGAAGTCATGTCTCTGGAAGAAACTCCTTGGAATGATCTCCATCATCGTTCCTCATTTCTTCCCAGCCTGAGAGAGATGCCTTAGTGTCCTGAAGCTTTCATTTCTCATAACCCAACGCCTCCACTTCAAATGTTGGTTTTGGTGCACGGAGTCTTATCTAAGGGTAATATGGGAACTACTCCTGCAACCTTGCCCATTGACATTTCAATCCAACCTAAAATTGTCAAAATCTTTCAACTGGGGTCACCTTTTCCTCGTCATAAGATAAAGTTTCTCTTTCCTCCTCTCATGAGATTTTTTCACCGAGTCTCTACCATTTTCCTGTTATCGCAATGGGGTTTTCATCCTATGACTTATAACCCTCACTCGCCTGAGGGGCATGGGGGCCATAGCCTTTAATGAGTTTTACTCTATTATTTGGTTGAGTCAATGCTTACACGTCATGCCAACGGTAAAACTTCAGTTTTATTCTCTGTTGATCGATTACCCAAGTCCAAAAATGGGCCCCAACTAAATTTTTTACACGTTTTTATATGTATAAATATTATTTTTGTACATTAGTGTGTGAATTCTTTGGTGTGCGCTTTTTTATTTTTGGTGTGTTTGTTTGCTTTGCAGGCATGTGTTTTTATTCTTACCTTGTGTTCCACTTGGTTTACAGATGTCATCAAATCATTATGTCGGTTTTTCTGATGGTGTTGGGTCTGGAGCCTGATTATCTTCTTTATTTAGAGGTATCGGCGCATTAGACCATGGTTCGTAATGTGGTGGCGATGCCACCCATAAATGTGTGCCACCAAAGGGTCCAAGGGGGCAACAACGATTATTTGGAGCCCCACCTGTTGGGTGTGGAGCCTAATTATATTCTTTATTTATAGGTATCGCCACATTAGACCCCAGTTCGTAATGTGGCGGCAACATTGCCCATAAAATATACAGTGCAAGGGGGGTCCAGGGGGGGGCGCAATGCCCCCGAAGCAAAAAATAGATGTAAAATTGCCTTGTAAGATGTTGTAATTTCATAGTCAATCTGGGTTGTTCATTAGGTAGAGATTTTACAGTAGAAGTTATTTTTAATTTAGGTTTTTTGCCCTAGAAGGCAACCCCTTACTATATATGAGGGAATTGTATTGCATCTAAGTAGATCTATATTCTGAGCGAGAAGAGAGAGGAGATTCAGCGAGAGAGAAGAGGGACTTACAACATATCTACTATAGGTTGTATCTCCTCAGTTTGCTGGATAATATAAAAGGAAGGACTGACTGTTTCTCCATGGATGTAACCCAAATTGGGTGAACCACGTATATCTTTGTCTCTCTTGTTTTATGTGTTTTCTGTGTTTATATTTCTACAATATTTTATATGTTCCATTGCTCTGTAATATATAATTTTATAGCAACTAGTATCAAATTCGAAGGTCTATTTGGCTGATAAAATCATAGGAGAGAAGGTTTCCTGGTTCGAGTGGGAGCAATGGCGAAAGATGGTAGGTTTAGGGTTGAAAATTTTAATAGCCAAAACAACTAGTTGTTGAAGATGCAGATGGAAGATTATCTATATCAGAGAGATTTGTACCAACCATTGAGTGGAAAGGCAAAGAAGCCAACAAGTATGACAGACACAAAATGGGATATTCTCAAAAGAAAGGCACTTGGAACAATACGACTGTGCTTAGAGGCGTCGATAGCATTTAATATTTCAAAGGAAACGACAATAGAGGGTTTAATGTCAACATTGGCCGAACTATATGAAAAACCCTTAGCCTTAAATAAGGTATTTCTTATGAAGCATTTATTTAATATGAAAATGTTAGAAGGTGGATCTGTTGCTGATCATTTAAATGAATTTAATACAGTTACCAGTGAGTTAAGTTCTGTAGGGGTAACTTTTGATAATGAAGTTAGGGCTCTATTATTTCTGTGCTTATTGCCAAAAAGTTGGAATGGTTTAGTTATGGCCATTAGTAACTCTTTCTCTGGATCTAGTACTTTAAAGTTTGATGATGTTGTCGATGCAATCCTTAGTGAGGAAATGCAACGGAAAAGCTCTGGTGAGACATCAAGTAATGCTTTGACCGTAGAGACTAAGGGAAGAAAAATGGAAATAGGAAAGAGATCGGGATATCGCAGTAAGTCAAGGAAAGGTAGATCCAAGTCCAGATCGGGGATAGTGTGCTAGAAATGCGGGAAGAAAGGACACCTGAAGAAAGACTGCAAGTCTCGAAAGGGAAAAGAAGGAGATGTGCAACAAGAAAACAATCATGAAGCGAATGTGACAGGTGATGTTTTGCAAGATGATTTGATTGTTTCTTTAGAAAATATTATTGATGCCTGGGTGGTAGATTCAGAGGCCTCATTCCATGCCACACTTGATAGGAAACATTTTCATGATTATGTTCAAGGAGATTTTGGACAGGTTCGATTGGGTGATGATAAACCCTGTAAAATCATTGGAATTGGTACAGTTTTCATAAAATAGCAAAATGGAAATAAATGGCTATTGAAGGAGGTAAGGCATTTTCCAGATCTTAAGAAAAATATTATTTCAATAGGGCAGTTGGGAGGTGAAGGCTATGTGACTACTTTTACAGATAAAACCTGGAAGGTCACTAAAGGATCCCTAGTAATAGAAAAAGGAGAAAAGGTTGGTACATTGTATTTATGCAATTATATTTCTAATTCTATTAATGCTTTAACCTCTACAGGAGAAGATACGACATTGTGGCATCATAGGTTCTGGCATATGAGTGAGAAGGGGATGCAGATTCTTCACTCAAGAAATTTGTTGCCAAGTTTGAATCATGTTGATTTAAAATTCTGTGAGAATTGTGTTTATGGAAAATAGAAGAGAATCAGATTCCTCAGAGTTGGGAAAGAAAAGAAGAGCGAAAAATTAGAGCTTGTGCAGATAGATGTATGGGGACCTGCTCAGGTATCATCTCTCGATGGCTCTCATTATTATGTTACTTTTATTGATGATGCAACCAGAAAAAGCTAGACTTATTGTATTCAAAATAAATCTGATGTATTTGACACTTTCAAGAAATGGAAATCTTTGGTTGAAAATTAGACATGAAAAAGGTGGAAGTGTCTCAGATCAGAGAATGGAGGTGAATATTCCAACAAAGAGTTTGATAGGTACTGTTCAGAGAATGGAATTTGCAGAGAGAAGATAGTTCCAAGAACACCACAAGAAAATGGTATGTTAGAAAGGATGAGTAGGAAAATCATGGAGCATGCAAGGTGCATGAGATTGCATGCAAGATTTCCTTTAAAATTTTGGGTAGATGTTGTAGATATTGTTTTTTATCTAATAAAAAAAGGGCCTTCAAGTTCCTTGGATGGTGGTATTCTAGAGGAGGCATGGACAGGTAAAAAGGTAAACTACTAATTTTTAAAAACTTTTGGTTGTGAAGCCTTTGTCCACATTAATAAAGAAAATAGAACAAAGCTTGAGGCAAAATCAAAGAAATGTAATTTTATTGGATATGGTGTAAATGATTTTGGTTATCGCTTTTATGATTATGAAAAACACAAAATCATTAGGAGCAGAGATGTCATATTCAATGAAAAGGTTTTGTATATGGATCAACTGCAGGAAAAGAAACAAGAAAAAGAAAATAAAGAATACACAATGCTTGATGAGATCACAAAAAAAATGATGGTGCCTGAAAATCATAATGATCGACAGCCAAAATAACAACCACAACAACAAAAATTACCTCAAACACCTGAAAGTGGTGTTAGAAGATCTACCCAGATAAGTAGACCCCCTGAACGATACTCTCATTCATTATATTATGTATTCTTCACTGATTTTGGTGAACCAGAATGTTATGAAGAAGCAGTGCAGGTAGAAACCAGGAAGAAGTGGGAGCAAGCCATGAAAGAAGAGATGGACTCCTTAGCACATAACTAGACTTGGGACTTAGTAAGGTTTCCTTCAGGTAAAACAGCATTGCAGAATAAATGGGTTTACAAGTTGAAGGAAGAAGATGGAGGTAGAAAAAGGTATAAAGATAGACTTGTGGTGAAAAGGTTTGCATAGAAAAAGGGTATAGAATTTGATGAGATATTTTCTCCTATTGTTAAAATGACTTCAATCAAAACTATTTAAAGTCTAGTAGCAGCTGAAGATTTGCATCTTGAGCAGTTAGATGTAAAGACATCCTTTCTCCATGGGGATTTGGAGGAAGAGATATATATGCAACAGCCACAAGGATATGAGGTAAAATGGAAGGATAAACTAGTGTGCAAGTTGAAGAAGAGCTTTTATGGCTTAAAACATGCTCCAAGGTAGTGGTATCTAAAATTTGACAGGTTTATGTCTGAAAAAGGTTATACTAGATGTCACTACGATCATTGTGTTTATATCAAAAGGCAAAATGATGGTAGCTACATTATATTGTTATTGTATGTATATAACATGCTTTTTGTAGGTTCTAACATGCAAGAAATGAATGTTCTCAAAATAAAATTGGCGAACTCATTTGCAATGAAGGATTTGGGTGCTGCAAAACAAATCCTTTGTATGATAATAACTAGAGACAAGAAGAATAAAAAATTAACATTGTCTTAGAGTGAATACATAGAAAAGGTGTTGAAAAGATTTAATATGAAGAATGCAAAACCAATTAGTATACCTTTGGCTAGCCATTTCAAACTAAGGAGGTGTGTCCAAGACTCAGGAAGAAATGGCTTATATGTCTAAAGTTCCATATGCATCAACAATTGGAAGCTTAATGTATGCAATGGTTTGCATAAGGCTTGATATTGCACATGCAATGGGAGTTGTAAGCAGGTACATGAACAATCCAAGAAAAGAACATTGGATGGCGGTGAAGTGGATTCTCAGGTATTTGAGAGGTACCACAAATCAGGCATTATACTTTGGTGGTTCAAACATTTCCCTATAGGGATATATTGATGCAGATATGGAGGGTGATAGAGATAACAAGAGGAGCACAACATGGTATATTTTTACTTTAGATGGAACAACTATTAGTTGGGTTTCAAAACTGCAAAGTGTTGTTACACTCTCAACAACGGAAGCAAATTATGTTGATGCTACAAAGGCTAGTAAAGAAATGATTTGGTTATAAAGTTTTCTGGATGAATTGGGTAAGAAGCAGGAGTTGGGCAGGTTATACATTGACAGCCAGAGTGCCATACATCTTGCAAAGAACTTTGCATTTCATTCCAAGACTAAACATATATAGCTCAAGTACCATTTCATACAATTAGTGTTGGAAGATGGACAGTTGAACCTGGAAAAGATACACACTAGCCAGAATCCTGCATATATGTTAACAAAAGTTGTAACTAAGGAGAAAATGAGATTCTTCTTAGTTTCAATTGGTCTTCAAGTATGATGAAGAAGATGAGAAACAACCAAGTCCAAAGTGGAGTCATTGTCCAGCAAATGAAGCAGCGGTGGAGTTGCTATAATCAGTCTCCAAGTGGGAGATTGTTGGGTGTGGAGCCTAATTATCTTCTTTATTTAGAGGTATCGCCACATTGGATGCTAGTTCGTAATGTGGAAACAACACCGCCCCTAAATGTGCACCGCTAGGGGGGTCCAGGGGGGTGACAGTGATTATTTGGAGGCCCCCCCCTGGCAGGGGATCAGGGGCAGTGCCCCTGAAGCTAAAAATAGATGTAAATTTTCCTTGTAAAATGTTGTAATTTCATAGTCAATCTGGGTCGTTCATTAGGCAGAGATATGACGGTAGAAGTTATGTTTAATTTAGGGTTTTTTGCCCTAGAAGGAAACCCCTTGCTATATATGAGGGAATTTTATTGTGTCTATGTAGATTTGTATTCTAAGTGAGAAGAGAGAGGAGATCGTGTGAGAGCAAAGAAGGAATTACAGTGGATCTGCTGTAGGTTGTATCTTTTCATTTTGCTGGATAATATAAAAGGAAGGACTGGTTGTTTCTCAGTGGAAGTATCCCAAATTGGGTGAACCATGTATATTTGTGTCTCTCTTGTTTTATGTGTTTTCTATATTTATATTTCTGCAATATTTTATGTGTTCCATTGCTTCATAATATATAATTTTCTAATAGATGGTGCTTTTCGTAGCACACAAATTTGTCTTCCGTAGCTTCGACACTCCCTGATGGCGAGTTGGTTAACTTACAAGGTATATGCCTAGGTCGAACAACTAACAATATTGTTGAATACATTGCAGTCATTGAACTATTGTCAGAAGAATTTGCTCTTGGCATTAGAGTTTTAGTTTTCAAGTTAGATTCACAACTCGTTGTTTTACAGTTAAAAAATCATTATTCGATAAAAAATCCGCAGATATTGCATATGTATCTACGTGTTCGATTACTGGAAATAAATTTTGATTTTATCACATATCAACATATTCCATGCAATTTGAATACATTAACATATGCATTAGCAAACTATGTTCTTGATAGACATTTGCGTAATTTATAAACCCAATCACATCATCATGATACATGGACACAAGTAGAAAATAAAACATGCATATGTATATATATAGCATCTGTCAGAGTGCTTAAACATCAAAATCTCAAAAATAAGTGTTCCGAGACACTTGGCTTTCACAGCCTACAAAATGTGTAAAAGAAACTAGAAAGGTTATCAGCCCGCACGATGCTCATGGTAGCACGAGACTGCTCTGATCACTCAACCTAACAATCGGTGTAGTCTTATTGATACTCCTACGCTGTGCCTCTTCCATCGCAGTGGCACCTCATCTATGGTGGCATACTCTGGTATCCCCCAGGTAATCACATCCACGTTGCACTCCATCTCTACTAAGGGGTCTGCCCCTTCCTCATAATCAACACCTACTATTTGATGGAATGCTCTTTGTGCTATTGGCGACATGACAAGCGGTATTTCCGGTCCATCATCTTCACATTTGTTACAAGTTAAATCTCAGTTACACTTTTTCAAAAAATTCATAAAACTTGAAAAATCCAAAAACAAGGTTTACCTGCGTTAGTCCACTGTTCTCGTGGTAGCAAAGGTAGATCTAGATCCCATCTGAAATCCATGCCTACATAAGCATAATCATCCACAACAAGTAACTAGCAACATAGCTAACCGAAAAATGGTGGAGGGAAATGCATCTGTCGGCCCCCTCCTCCTCAGGGCATGAGCTTACTCCACCACACCAGCCTTAGATCCTGGGGGGCAGGATCTGGTACCTCTGCACACTGCTTCCAAAACAAGGGCACCAGCTCTAGAAATAAAGTAACCCAAATCGAACCGAAACCAAATTGTCTTAGGTTCCCTCGCTTACCCTTGGTCAGTTGTCTCTTCATATTGTCCAGTAGTCCTCCACACCAATTGAATACTGTGGGAGTCATACATTATACTGCATATTGGAATTGTGATTGTGAGGCTGCATGAAGGGCTTGCGTGCAAAATACATGAGCTATGGTGAACAAAATCATTCTTAGGGGAAGATTAGTGACTGTTGCTATCTTCACTTTCCTGTTTGTGGTCATCTCAGAACTTGGGCAATGTCTCCTGAATAGACTACTTGTACTCTCACCTCCTAGATGAGATCCAAAGATTTGGACTCTCTCTCCCCTCCTAGACAATTCTGTGATGAAATAAATGTCTATTTCTTTCGACTCTTGCTCATGGTCTTTGATTATGAAGAGTTCCCGATCAACGTCCCATAATTTGATCAAATAAAGCAGTAGCTCCATTTGAGCTCTCAGTCGTGTAGTTTTGAAGAACTTAATCAATCCATAGTTCCTCAGAGCATTGATACATACACGATCTTGGGCTGCCTAACGGTCTTCTGCCTCATGGCCCTGTTCTTTCCATTCTAGCACCATGGTGATAGAAATCTCCTACAAAACATCATTTAACACAAGTTAGAAACTTTTTCATGGATTAAAACTGATAGCTTTTTCTCCAAAAGAGAGGTTTACATCCAAAATTTCCACCTCGGGCCCATCGCGTCTATTTTTAATTACAGCACAATGTCATTGCGGGGGCCTTTTTGCTTGAGGGCATCCATCGCGGGTTCAATGAGCAGAACCGTGATGGGCGCCCATGTTTTTAAAATTCAAAATCCCTCCCTTTAATAAGCAAAAACTAAATGAAAAGGCATAAAAATACAATGAATTGCAAGAGTATAGGCAGAGCTCTTACCTGCTGAAGACGGTTCAAGGAATGATCCCATGGATCTCCCGCACTAGTCGTTTGAAAATCGAGCAAAATAGGGCACAAATGAACTCTCAAAACTTACTTTGTTGAAATGGTAAAAATGTTTTTCATGGGATATTTATAACTTTTGATTTCATTTTTTCCAATATTTTATTATTATTTCTCAATATCAACAATGGGTGAATTTCCTTGTGCAGTTACAAGTACTTTCTAGTGAGCATGTGATTATTATTGATTGATTCAACACGAGTTTCGTTTTATCTCTTTTTCGAACTCGTTAAAAATAAAAGAAAAAGGAACCTCCCCTAGAGTCATCTTTAAGCTCTTTTCTGACTCTCGAAACATGAAAATATCTTCGAGTACTCGTCATTTCGAATTTGTTAAATTAAATGAATTGATGTCATCTCAATATATGTTTACCCTTTTTTCGGGCTGAGATTGACTATTTGAGAAAAAGGTACACCTTGGTAGACATGGTCAAGAGGTTCTCTCAAATATTTTTTCCTACCTTTTCGGGTTCAAGGGACAAATTACGAAAAGGAACACGATGGTATTTTCTTTTTCGTCTCCTTTTCAAACTCTCTAAATATGAAAAAGATACTAAGTTATTCTTAAATTGAATTCGTTAAAATTTTACGACGAAAGACTCATCACCATGATGAGACCGAGTTTCTCCTTCCTAGGACTTGTAAAACTTACTAGGATGGATTCATTCGAAGAATGAACTTACATGACAAGCATTTGCTATCCCCTTCAAGCTTGTGATAAAAATAATTAGGATACTCACTAGAAATAGCGGGGAAAAATGAAAATGAAACATCCTTTGTATAGGCAGCATGTCACTCTTGAACATGGCACTATCCTTCTTTCCTGTTGGATTTGGGATATCTTCACCCAGTCACTTGTCCTCCCGAGTTTGGGTGATCTATTTTTGCCTCTCATCTGATTATTCTAGTTTTCCATCATGACCTTTAGTCCTATGTTGAGTCAAATGCTACCCCTCTCTAGAGTCATGTCGCCAATGTTCAAGAGAAGTCCTATATGCGGTTATTTACCTATTCATTGTCTAACCCATTGTTACGGTCTTGGATCTTATTCATTTCATTCCACTTTATTCCTTGTTTTGTGTCTATGATAGGGGATTCATTATGGCCCCCCTTCGATGAGTCACTTCCTATCGACTTTAGCTCATTATCTAGGAAGATGACTTAGAAACTCCCTTTCAGTACCTTAGAGCTTGCATGCCTTAATGGCAAGTTCTTCGCATATGACGACAGGTTTTCATCATTGGACTTCGATCGGGTGATTCCACGAGTGTTCAACTTCAGCTTCATTATCACATTCACGATTGTACTATCATACCTTGAGAGCCATTGTCATTATTGGTGGTTTCTCTCATGCCTATTAACGGTCCACATCATTGGCCAGTAATCAAGCGATTTTCTAGCATGTTCGACTTCGACACATTCATTCGCATGTTAGAATTCGTACTTTGATCGGGTTGGGATGGAGCGCAAGACCCTGAGTCTTGTCTCATATGACATAGATTGCGTGGACTTATGTGTTATTCATGATTGTACACATGTTTCTGCTATGTGGATGGTTATGACCATACCGTGGGACTTTACATTTATGATGATTCTTCTATATTGGATGGTTGCATCCATACTTTAGATCTTAGATTTACCGATGATCCTTTTCATTTGGATGGCTGCGCCCATGCCATGGATCCTTTTGTATAGTCCTTATTATCTGGATGGTTGCATCCATACAGTGGATTCATGTTTTGATATCATATATGTATATGTATATACATCCTTGATTTGCAGGTCTCCTAACAATGTTTGTTCTTGTCCTTGCAAAAGTTCGTAAATCATCTCAGCCATCACTTCATGTTCTTCCTTCATTCTTTAGGAGGCATCTGTTACACAGTATTTTGTCACACCTCCTGCATTTCCCTATGACATACCTCGAAGTGCCCGAAACATGGCCATCATGTAGTGTACTCATTCATATATGCAACTCAGATCCTCCCTAAGACATTGATTGGAAAATGCCTTGAGCTTCCCCTGAAGGAAATAGCTCTAAAACCCTAATTTGAGAATCATCACTCTTATGAGGCTGGAAACCACAATGGTCGTCTGTTGTATTATACTCAACCCGCGATGGAATTTCTCTGTTTACTTGTATACCCGCGATGATCCAAAAAAATTGATTTTCCCAAAGAGGATGAGAAGCTTCGTGATCTAGAAGCTCCCAGAGCAGCAAGCTAGAGGTTTTTCGACGTAGATGAGGTCGATTTCTCCCAACTTTGCCTCTTGTCTTATCCCTATGAGCTACCTCCTTGATATGGGGGCCTACTCCTATCTTTGGAGAGATCCTAACTCCCTTTCCCTGCCTATATATTCATCCTCTCCCATTCCGAAATGGTTGGTCTATGCCTATTTGCACCCTTATGCTAAGATTGTGCCTATATGCTATGCATTTGGCTTGGAGAAGGAGTGCTTGGAGAGCTTAGCTTGGACTTGGACATTCATTCAAGGAGAGCCTATCAACATCAAGGCTTGGTTGTATTCTTCCCCTTATTTTCTATTAATATACAACTGCTGGTTCATTTTCCATTGATGTGTATGCTCATGTATAATCTATCTTTACATTCCTTCATCAGTTAAGTATGTTTCTTTTGAATATGCTATTTGTATTTTCATTCCTTGTTGTGTCTTAATCTCTTGTGCAGGTGCATAAATGATGTGAGCAGCAGGAACGAGCCTATGATGCAAGTGATTCAAGGTATTCAACAAAGGAGATCGAGATAGAATCACAACGAGGTAGGCCATCTTCTTCATTTCTCTTTTCCATTGTAACTTAGGAAAGTGTCCAATAGATTGTCACATAGGTTGCTAGTCCCACTTATTGGGCTAGAGGGATCGTCTCTGTCTGCAGAGAGGATTTACCTAGAAAACAGGCGGTGTCTCAGTTTAGGGCCTAGTGATCCCTGGATCAGACTGTGGATTACGATAAATTCTTAGAGACTAGGAGACAAGAAAATTCCTCACGGTGTAGGTGGAGAAATCTAGTGGCATTCATGCTTATTTAGCCTAGTGATCGGGTGGAGATCATGGTAAATCCCATTATTACATGTTCATTATGTTGGCCTAGTGATCCGAGATGGACTATGGTAAAGTTTGGTCTCTATTGATGAGGGTGAGGTGGTTTAGCCTCAAGATGCCCTGGTTGGTTATTTTGGTTTTAGTCCCACATTCATGCTTGGAATATTGCACCGGGGTGAATGGCTGAAGAGAGATTTGGCTCAGGCATTTTATGGTTGGGTGGAACATGGTAGTCCCATCCTGGGTTTGGATTTTGCATCATCAATATGAGGTTATTTCTCCTTGTGTTCCTATGAGTATTATATTGGTTTATATGTGGATCATATGGTTGTGATTTCATTGGTATTTATGTTGCCTTTATGTTGGATATGTATGTGTTCTATGACAATGGTTATGTATGGATCCCATCATGTTTTTACCTATAAATGAATGGACAGTGTATCTATGACCTAACAAATGATAATGCAACCAATGATATGAGGGAACAATGGTTCTTAGCGATTTTCATATAAGTATGAGATCCCTATGCTTAAATCTATTGTTTACACCTATAGATTACATATTTGTGATATGTTTGACGAAATGCCTGTCACGGCTAGTAGGGGTCCAGTTAAGGGTTTGTTTTAGTATTTAATTTGCATCATTGTTTCCCTGTTATCTTACTGTTTTTAAGGTTTCATTCAATTTTTGGGAGTCACCTCGGCTCTGGGCTTGAAAAAGTGGCTCAAAAACCCAGGGGCGCTGGCACAACACTGAGCAAAAAGTCCCTAGACGTTGGATTCATTTTCACAAGATCGTCCAGAGCCTCCTGGACGCTGGCATGCCTATAGCATGGGAGTGTCCATAGGTCAAGTGGTCAAAAACTTCAGTGGGACCTAGGGGCTAGCTACCCGAATGGTTGGAATGGTTCCTAGGAGTCCTGTAGCTTATGTGGAAGGTTTGTATCTTGTGTTTCCGTCGATTCCACTTCCCTAATGTCACCTAGGAGGTTGAATCCAATCATAGTAGCCTCTCGTAACATGTTTACCCTGGTTGGCCGATTACTTGGTTAGATGTGGGAGGAGGGTGTTACAGAGTCTATAATAGCCCTGGTGATAATTCCATGTAATGAAAGTTAATAAGGGAAAAAATAATAACCATGGTTGATGAGACACTTATTCCTAGTTGAATTTTGGGCAAAACATCCTAGTGTGGATGTTCATTTAGTTGTTAATGGCTAAGGAAATTGGCAAAGGAAATGGCTAAGGCTTTGGAAAGGAAAAATGGCATTTTTGGCACTTATTTATGAAAATAATGGAAATTATAAGAAAATGAAGGTGAAAGGTCATATGTTGCATGTGAGGAGGAAATTGAAGAAAAATAATGAAAAATGAAGAAAATAGAGGCCTAATTGATAAAAAGGCTTCTGAGGATCAGTTTGTAACCTTTTGTCAGTTCAGTTTTGGAGCTCTCTCATTATTCTCTCTCTCTCTCTCTCACTTTTGGACACTCATAGTTTTCTTGGAGCATTTTGGCACTTCCAATGCTGCCATTTAATTCAATGTCAATGTTAAGTAAAATATTTTAGTGTCAACTATGAGTATAATGTATAAATTAATTAATTAAATATCGATGTTGAGAGAGACTATATTGTGCACTGAGTATAATGTATAAATAAAATAATTAAATATTGATGTTGAGAGAGACTATATTGTACATTGAGTATAATGTATAAATAAAATAATTAAATATCAAATTTCAGAGAGACTATATTGTATGTGGATATATTTTTTTTACTTCCCAATATAACGAGGCATGTATTTGAAAGTATAATAATAACAAAAAATAAGTTAATGTGGGAAATTTGGCCATAAATAATATGACTCAATGTCGATGTTGAGTAAAATATTTCAATGTCAACTATCTGTATAATGTATTAATAAAATAATTCAATACCAATTTTGACTACAATATTTCAATGTCAATTATGTGTGTAATAAATAAAACAATTATAGGGTTTTTTAGATTTGTGTATGATAAAAAATGTTTAGAAACCCTCATGAAACCCCAAAGTATCATTGCATCTAAGTTCAAGGGGTATGTGGTCTGTGTGCTAGATTCTTCAACTTATTATTATATATTTGTCAATTTTCCCTCTAGGTAGTTACTGCTCATCAGGGTCTTCTCCTTATATCTGGTTCGTGACCTCAAGCTTTATTTAGAACTCCGAGTGAGTATCTCCTTAGGCATGCAACAATTACTTTTTTAAGGTAAGTAGTTGGATGATGCTACCCTTCCCTCATTTTACAACATTGGTAAATATGACATTGTTTTATGGTTCTTTGTCTATGAGGGGATATTGGAGGTAAGCCTTCCTCCTCTTGGAATTCCTCTTATAAAGATGTCATCTTATGGTTAGCATATTTTACCAGTGTGTTGCTCAAAATGAACAAGATATATGGTTTTTTTTTTTATGCTTAACGTAGAGTTCAAACATGGAGTGTGTGTGTGAGCTTGCGTGTGTGTAACCAACATAGATCCATCAAGCACTAAAAATGGGTCAAATCTCAAGATGCAAACTTGTCTTCAAATTTTACACTTTAGAAAAGACTTGTAGCAGTTAAACAATAACTAAAAAAACCCTCTTAAATAAATATAATTGTAAATTCACTTAAAATTGAAAAAAAAAACATTTATTTAAAAAAAAAATATATAATAAAATATAAAAGCATAAAGAAACTATATAACAAATATTAAATATAAAAATCCAAAAAACTAAACTATATACATTTTTTCCTATTTAGAGATGCAGGGGCTACATAGTAGCTAGTAATATAGCTTAATTAAACTAAAAAACAATAAAAGCATAAATATTTCATAATAACTAATAAAATACTTTATTGTTGAATGTCATCACTAAAAATTAAGAAATATGATAAACTAATATTGTTTATATTAACAATGTTGTTTTTATTAACACACACACACACACATATATTAAAATATGTTTTTAATATAATAATAAGTCATCATAAATTGAAAATATGGAAAATAACGAAAAGTCATGAGACCATTCTAGGTGTCGTGGTGCTGTGGTTTTCTTTGAATAAGGATGATGAGTCAGCCTGCATTCACAGCTAGAGCTGGGTGTCCTCAATTCTGGTTTAACAACTAAGTTATGATAGGTTTTCCCACCTATGGGCAAAAAAACTAAAAGTCATGAGAATAAAAAAATTAAAAAATAAAAAGTAAAAGTTAAATTAAGAACAAATAAAATTAGAAACAAAAAATTAGTAACGAAAAGAAATGGAAGTTGAAAGTTAATATATACTTAATTTACATTAAATATTTTACATCACATGTACATTGTGGTTTTTAATTATTAATATATTTTTAAGTTTATGTCAATATTAATTCTTATTAAAATATTTTATTAATAACTTACATTAAATATTATTTTTATATAACATTAAAATGTCTTATTTTAACTATTTTTTTCTATATATAGATATATATGACGTTGGTATCTACATAAATTAGATTAATTTTTTTTTATATAACATTAAAAGGTCTTAATTAAACAAACAAAAAAAATCTATATATAGATACATATGAAGTTGATATCTACATAAATCAGTTAATATAAATCTTCAAATAGTTTATTTAAATCCCTGGTTGAAATATTTTTGAAAAGTATAACATTTAAACATCTTACTCACACATTTTTTTATTTCTGTCCACCTTTTTTATTATTGCTGAGATTATTTTTCTATTTAAAACATAATTTTTATTTTTATTTTAACACGGCACTGACAAGCAAACTTACACATCCCCTCCCCTTACACTCTGTTGTGGAACTAACATAGATCCATTTTAAGTACAAATCTAACATGAGCCAAGAGGGATCAAATTTCTTCACATGCAAACTTATTTAGAGTGCAAAATACAATGTTATTTTTCATTATTTAAATTGTATTTTTAAATGGTAAATAGAATATATATATATATATATGACCAAATAAATCTTTAGACCATAAAAACTTATATATATATATATATATATACAATTTTTTGTATGATATATACATAATTTGTTTTAAATGATATATATATAATTAATTTTTTGTATGACATATATATAATTTGTTTTAAATGATATATAATATATATTTTAAAATATTTTACATAACATGTACATCTTCATATTTTATCAATATTATCAAACAAATTAAAATGATTTTGTATTATTAATATATTTTTAAGTATATGTCAATATTAATTCATATTAAAATATTTATTGATAACCCATATAAAATATTTTTTTATATAACATTAAAATATTTTTTTTTAATATTTTTTTTTATAAATAAATTTATATGACAGATACGTTTTTTTCCTTCTACTTACATCACATCATATTCATATTATAACAAACATTAATTTTCTGTTTAAAATATATTTTTTTTATAAATAAAAACAGAAATACTTACCCTCCTCCTTATACTAAACTATAGAATAAACACCTTTTGACTTAATAAACCTCTCAACTTAATCAATCCGCATATTATTAAAAAATCAAACTTACGACATTTATGCTGAAATATATTCATAACCGGTCGACCGTGACAGGCAAGATGTTTGAGCATTACCTATGGCAAATCGGAGTTGGTGAATTATTTAAAAGCGACGATAATTAGGTATACTCAGGATTGGAGAAGTTGACCCATCACAAGATGGGGATCCACAGCACACGTCAAAGAAACTTCGTCCACCTTTCATACGATAAAATAAATGTTGGTATACCTAAAGTCGTGCAGCGTTAACGTGGTCATGTAGCAAAGTTGTTCGAATTGAAGAACGTCAACGGAATTCCCCATAATGCACTTACCTAACTCCAATGGTATAAGTACCTTTGTGGCAGGTAAATGTTGCAACGTTGGTTATAGTTGGATTTTTAATTAACAATTTGGTTGAGTCATTATTTTATTTTACAGTGAGTGTGAAAGTAATGTATGGGTATGTTTATCATTTTTAAAATAAAAATATTTTTTTTAATATAAAAAAGTAATTTTTATAATAAAAAAAATGTTATATATATTTAATTAGTTGTTTATATGATATAATATAATTTATATAAAGTAGTTAGAAAAAAAATAGATGTTTAAACTTTATATTTTTAAAAATATTTTAACACATGATATCAACTTCATATATATCTATATATAGAAAAAAATGTTTAAAAAATATTTTTATGTTATATAAAATAAAAAATATATATTTTAATATAGATATATCTATATAACTTCATATATATCTATATTTTAATGTTGTATTGAATAAAATATCCAATGTAGATTATGCATAAAATATTTTAATATGAATTAATATTGACCTATACTTAAACATATATTAATAATAATTAAAAAAATATCAATCCAATGCACATATTATGTAACATTGAAAAATATAATTTAAATAATAAAAAAGTACACATTGTTTTTTACATTCTAAAATAAATTTGCACCCTAAGAAATTTGATCCCTCTCAACTCATCTCAAATCCATGGTTAAAATTGATCTATACTAGTTATGTTGAAATTCATCACAATAATTTTCCAAAAGTATTTTCCATCATTAAAACTATCTAGTTCGATTGCAATTATAGTTATGTTGAAATTCATCACAGTAATTTTCCAAAAGTATCTTCCATCATTAAAACTATCTAGTTCGATTGCAATTATTTGATTGAAAAATCTTGAACTCATTTATGAATTAGCGAAGATAACTCAATTTAAGGCATCTCTAAAATTTGTAATTAAAAAATAAATTGAAAAACTCATTTTTGTTGTTTACTAAGTTTGATTAAAAAGTACTTGTTATACAACTAGGAATTGAGTGAAACTCAAAAGGAAAGTTTGAAGTCAATTTTTTTTTCAATGTTGATTATACGACAATGAGATCCATAGTCCATGTGGTATCACATCTTACTACTCTTTGATGCAACGAGAAGAATAAAAAATTAGTTGGCATTGTCTCAAGAAGATGTTTTAGTTCCAACATGACAGGAAATCTCTTAGGTTGTTATTCTTGTAGTATACATGCAGATATATTTGATTTTCATCGGTTTCACGGGTGTGGTCTTGATATGAGTTATATAATGCCATAGTGACAGCTCAACCACTGTAAGAATGGAAATGTTGCACTAGACCTTTACTGCATTGATACTAGTCAATTTACTCAATTCTATCAATTCAATGTCATCCATTTATCTAATATTAAAATTGTTTGAGTTTCTCATTCCACTGTTTGCATCTTTGGATTATTTTGCAGTGAAACATTACACTATTTGTGTGTAAATCATATGGTTAACAATATTTACCATTTTATATTATTGCAGTGCCAAGCTACTAAGAGAGTTGGCAAACATGAAATATGAATATCATCATTTACCAATAGGGTTGAGTTTGGTGTTCCAATAGAGCCGAGTCTTTGAGATTCAATTTGCATAGCAATTAATGATTGGTTGATGGTTGATGGATTTGCAATAAAAGAGCAGCTAGTAAAGTCGCCACCTTTCTACTAATCCTCTTGCACACGTCTCCTAAACAAATGTCTTTGGGATGATCGCTGAGGGGACCAATCTATATTTCGAATAAAAACAAAATATCTCAACTGCTCACACAGCTGGTAGCATTGTATTAGGGTTCATTGGGAAGTGCTGGTTAGCGATTGGTTGTCAACACATCGTAAAAATATTGTTGGAGATCCCGACTAACCTAACAACGAATCTCCCAAAACTATTGTCATCTCGCTCTCGCCTGAACTATCATAATAAACATACAAGCTACAGAGAATACACTAAGGTCTCTATTAGTGACACCTGGAGAGACTATAGTAGCTCCAACTACACAGACTCTGCAACACCTTCCTCCCAGATCTACCCGAGTAACCGGCCAACCGGGGTAAACATGTGACGAAAAGTTACTATGATATGATTCGACCTCCTAAATCACCTTAAGGAAGAGGAACCGATGGAAACACACCATATAAACATTCCACATCAGCAAGAAGACCCTCAGAAACCATCCCAACCTCTCAAGTAACCAACCCCTGAGTCCCACTGAGTTTTTTGACCAATTAACCCTCGGACTCTCCCATTTTATGGGCATGCCAACATCTAGAGGGCTTTGGACACTCCCATAGCATGCCATGCCAGCATTCAGGGACTATTTTGGTCAGTGTTGTGCCAAAGTCCCCGGGATCTGAGCCACTTTTTCAGGCCCAGAGCCCAGGTCACTACCCAGAATTGAATGAAACTTCTAGAATCCATGATTTACATAATAAAAAGTATTACAAATCAAAAACTAACTCCAGGACTAGGCCTGACCATCCCCAACAGGGACTGACGTTTTTTTAAACAATTGGCATCAATGCAATCTACAATAAATGAATACAAGACAGAGCATAAATGACTGATAAATCATATGAGACTTGACAAGAATGATCACCACCCTCTTCCCTTCACTATTTTGACATCAATTAGGTCTTGCATCTATTATCCTTTTAGTTACAAGTAAATACATGAAACCATGACAATAACCAGTCATATAACCATGTTTATAACCAACATTAAACCATGAAAATAACAGTGAGATAACAACCATTAAATACACATATTAATAAGTACAAAAGCAAGAGAACTTAGCTTTTATTAAACATAGGCAAATTCGACTAGGTTCGGGACTTCCACATACCACCTGACCATTGACATGGCTGGACGAAATATTTCATTCAGCCAGTCACCCTTGTGCCATATTTCAACCATGAATGTGGGATCTCATGGATAAACCAATCCAAAAACAACCAAGGGAATCCAGAGGTTAAACCACCTCCAACCTCACCAAACCGTGATCTCGCCAAAACCAGCACTGAGATCACAAAACTAAACTGAGCTAGGAATGCTTTCAGACTCCATCATTATCCTTGAGGAATTTTTTGTCTCCTTGTCTCTCACGCTTTACCGCAATCCAAACTGGATCAATAGGCCCTAAATTGAGACGCTAGCCTCTCAGGCTTTTCCGCAATCCATACCAGATCATTAGGCCCGAAACTAAGATTCCTCCCTCAAGCTTTATTGTGTATCCTACCAAAATCGATCAAGGGATTCCTATACCTTTGGGATTTTCCTAAGACCACTTCCACCCCGAATTTCTAAACATCCAGCAATTCCAAAGCTCAAAACTGAGAAAACAATCCCATCACACCATGGATATCCGAAAAAAGGCAAGACTAGGTTGAAAATCACTGTCATAACACGAAAAAACCATGCCACCAATAGCAAAAGAACCATACACCAACATGCAAAGCCATGCATGTCAAAACCAGTTACGAAATCACACATGAAATATGTTACTTCTAAGTATTCATGTTGAAGTTGTTTGATCCTACTCTTCCTTGCTTGATCATTTCTTTCCTTCCTTTACTTTTGCTTGCTTTTCCTTCCTTGCTCCAAGGCTAGAATGCTCCAACAAAACTCCAAGTGTCCAAGAGTGAGAGAGAGAGAGAGAATAATGAGAGAACTCCAAAAATGAACTAACAAAAGGTTACAAACTAATCCTCAGAAGCCTTTTATCAATAAAGCCTCTGCTTTCTTCATTTTCCATTATTTTCCTTCAATTTCCTCCTCACATGCAACCTGTGACCTTTCACCTCCCTTTTCTCCTATTTTCCTTTAATTTTATAAGTAAATGTGTCAAAAATGTCTTTATCCTTTTTAATTCCTTAGCCAGATTCTCTTACCCATAAACACATCCTGTGATGCCCACTAGGATATATTTTCCCAACATTCAGCTTGGAATAAGTGTCCCTTAACCGTGATCTTATTTTCCTTTATTAAGTTTTATTACATGGAATTTTCACCAAGGTTGTTACAGAACCCTCACCTTTGGGGAAAACCATCATCAGTGTTAAACCACACCAAGACCTCAGCAAAACCATTGAAAAACAAACATACTACTCATGGAGCTTTATAACTTAGCTCGTTGTAGTATTTACAATGAATGACTTACTCAAAAGCAAAACATCATGACAAAATGACAAAATAACAACCATACGGCTTATTTGAGCTTTATAACTTAGCTCATGGTGGTATTTACATCCATATACATATATACATATACCAAAACATCAGCAAAACATATGCCAAACACCTACCAAACATCAAACCAAAACTGCTTTGCCTCCACCGGCAAACAAATAAGGATACATGGTCTACATCTGATCCGTCATCTCCAATGTAGCTTCTTTGGGCCCAAAGTGCTTCCACTGCACTTTAAATTTCTCTATGGCTCTATTCCTAAGCATGAGTTGCTTCTGATGCAATATGCACTGAGGCTCTGGCTGGAATTCTCCTTCTTGCTCCTCCTGCAATGCAGACCAATCAATAACATGATCAACATCCTTTATATACCTTTCAAGCAATGAAAGATGGAAAACATCGTGGAATTTCACTATTGGAGGCAGTGCAAGTCGATAGGCCACTGGTCCAATCCTCTCAAGGATCTCAGAAGGCCCGCAATATCGTGATTCGAACTTGGCACATGATCCAATCCTTAAGGAGCTCTTCTTGGGCTTGATGCACAAATAAACATGCTCTCCAACCTAAAATTCCTTGAATACCCTATGTTGGTACTCATAACTCTTTTTTCTATCTTGTGTTGTCTTTAGATTCTTCTTTATAACCTACATTTCATGTTCCATGTATTCCAACATATCAAGTCCAATAAGTACTTTGTTCACTGGATCACTCCAGTTGATGGCAATATTACAACTCCACCCATGCAATGCCTAAAAATGACTCATCCTCGATGAATCCTGATAACCATTGTTGTATGAAAACTCAACTAATGGAAGATATTCCTCCCATCTTCTCTTTTGTTGCATCACGTACATCCTCAGCATATCCTCCAAGATATTGTTGACCCTCTTTGTCTCTCCATCTGTCTATAGATGATAAGTTGTACTGAAGGCCAACTTTGTACCCAAACCTGCAAATATCTCCTTCCAAAACTTGGAAGTGAACTTCACATCCCTGTCTAAAACAACCTTCTTGGAATACTATGTAATCTCACATCTCCTAGATGAAAACATGTGCCACCTCACTAGCCGAATATGTAGTCTTCACTGGAATGAAGTGAGCTACCTTGCTCAAGCTGTTGACCATGACCATAATAGAATTATGTTGTCTTGTTTTCCTTGAAATACCTGTAACTAAATCCATGAAAATGACCTCCCATTTCCATTCTGGAATCACAATAGGTTGTAATAGACCACCTAGATGCTTACATTCTGCCTTCGCCTGCTAGCAATCCCAACACCTGGCCACGAATTATGCCACTTCCTTCTTCAGATTCGGCCAATAGTAGGACTTCTTCACTGTCTTCAATGTATTCTGATATCCTAGGTGACCCGAGTATGGCTTTATGTGAAACTCCCTCAAGTTAAGCTTCCTGAGTTCACTGCATTTTGACACATAGATCATGTCCCTGAATCTCACCAAACCATCTATCATGAGACTATAATCTACATCCCAATCATCTAATACCTATATCTGTACTTGTACCTGTACCTACACTTGTACCTTTACTCTGTTGTAATCTACGCATAATCTCCATATACCTGCCATCCCATTGTTCTGCCCGCAAAATCATATCCTGTAACTCTGTCCCATAAGAGCTCATGGTTGCTATATGATTTACCTATACCTTCCTTCTAAGAGCATCCACAACCCAGTTCTCCTTTCCCTTAATGTATCTAATCTTGAAGTCGAACTCACTAAGGGTGGCCAACCATCTAGCTTGCCTAGCATTTAGATTTAGTTGGTCAAACAAGTATCTCAACCCACTATGATCACTCATCAATACAAACCTCCTGCAAAGAAGATAGTGCCTCCACATCTTCAATGCATGTATGATCGTTGCTAGCTCAAGATCATGCATCAGATAGTTCTTCTCATGCTCATTCAATTTCTGTGACTCATAGCACACTCTCTGTCCTTCCTGCATAAGGACTCCACCAAGTCCTCTCTTGAAAGCATCTGTACGCACTACAAATTCTTTCTCCGGACCTACAATATTTAACACTGGTGCATGTGTCAACAACTTCTTGAGATGTTAAAAACTAGCCTCACACTCCTCTGTCCATTCAAACTTCTTACTTTTCCTCTGCAATGATGTGATAGGATATGAAATGCATGAGGAGTCCCTGATGAACCTCCTATAATAACCTATCAATCCCATGAATGATCTCACCTCATCCACACTCTTGGGAGTTTCCCACTCCATGATGACCCTTATCTTTTTTGGATCTACTGCTATGTCTTCCTTGGAAACAACATGTCCCAATTAATGCACATCTATCTGAAAGAAGTTTCACTTGCTAAGCTTGGCATACAACTGATTCTCTCTTAGAAATCTCAAAATTGTTGCTAAATGCTCAGTCTTCTCTTCTTCATTCTTGGAGTATATCAAGATGTCATCAATGAATATAATAATAAACTTTTCCAAATAAGGATGCAACGGACTATTCATCAAACACATAAATGTAGTTGGGGCATTAGTAAAACTGAATGGAACTACAACAAACTCATAATACCCATACTTGGTCTTGAACGCAGTCTTGTAGATATCCTCTTCCTCGATGCGTACCTGATGGTATCTGGATCTCAAGTCGATATTAGAGAACACTTTGCTCCCTTCAGCTAATCAAACAAATCATCAATCCTCGGCCATGGGTACCTATTCTTGATTGTTACCTTGTTCAACTATCTGTAATTAATGCACAATTTGATAGTACCATATTTCTTCTTTACAAACAATACTAGTGCACCCAAAGGTGATGCACTTGGCCTAATGTATCCCTTGTCAAGAATCTCCTTTAACTGCAATTCCAACTCTACTAGCTCTGGAGTACTCATCCTGTAAGGTGCCTTCGATGCTAGTGCTGCCCCTGGCACCAACTCAATAGAGAAATCTACTTCCCTGTGAGGAGGTAACTCTATAATCTCTACTAGAAACACATCATGATACTGCTACAATACAAGGTACCTCTAGAAGATTTCTGCATCCTCAACATCTTTACCCTTGTCACTAGATATATGTACTGCAAACATCACACAACCTTTTCTACAGCTATGCTTAGCTTGCATAGTGGTAACCATCCTCATTGATGTAAGCTTCTTCTTTCCCTACAAAATTCTCTTTTCCCCACTATCATCCACACACTCAATGGCCTTGTCGAAGCAATCCACTTTGGTCTTGTGAAGGTACAACTAATCCATCTCCAAAATCGTACTATACAATCCCAATGGTAGTACATTCAAATGTGTTGATGTAGGCAAACCATTTAACTCAAATGCAAAAGCTCTTACCCAATGGTGAACTCTCTTCTTTGTACTTGTAGCCAACTATACCAACCAAGATTTTGGATGCACTTCTTTTCTCAAACCACACGTATCCGCTAGGTCAGGATTAATATAACTATAAATAGATCCATGATCAATCAAAATATAAACAACTTGATCACAAAGCTTACCACCCATCTCAATGATAAATTCCTGATAATCTGCCTGTCTGTTGTCCACAGCTACATAAATGCGAGGAATGTTATGACCAACATCACCAACTGTATGTTCCTCCTGAGCATTATAGATCTGGGTTCTACCACCCTGATACTGCGGACAATCCATCTTATGATGATCCTTGCCACATATCCAACACCACAATGGTTCTCTACCATTGCCTCTAGTCTCCTGCTCTCCATGTCCCTTCTCAACTATATTGAAATTTTTGTAAGGGACTACATTTTATTTCTCACTTTCACCTTGAGTTCTTCCTTGCTTTGGTGGCCATTTTCCTATAAATTTCTCATTTCCTTTCAAGTCACACTTATGCTCAACTTTGTGTTTTGACTACTCATAACAATGTTTCATCTTTCGAATGGCCTCCTCCAATGATCTAGGCTCATCGAACTCAATTCAGTCTTTGTATGCTACTGACAGTCCACTGATGAATCTCTAAACCTTGGCCTTCTCCTCCTTAAGGTAAGGAACATATCTCAACAGCTCCAAGAACCTACTACTACACTCATCATTTGTCATGGAACCCATCTGCAACTCATCAAACTCCTTAGCTCTATCATCATATTACATTTCCGACAAATGCTTCTTCTTGAAGATACTCTCAAACTCTTTCCAAGTCAATTCATCTTCCTAAATGCCTTTAACATTCTTCACATATTCCCACCAAACGTTTGTGTTACCTTTGAGACTAAAAGTGGCTATCTTTGCTTTCATGTTTTCTGAATAATCATGCAATCTGGAGAAATTCATCATGCCAAGAAACCATGTCTCTGCATCCTATGATTTCTTCATCTCTACATCAAATGTAGGTGGATTTTATTTCTTAACTTATCTGGAAAATATTCCTTGTCACTCCTCCTGTAAGGATGATGACGATGATGCTCATAATGCCTGTCAAAACCAAAACTAGAATAGTACCTGTGTCTATCACCCCTTCTATCTGGAGTATCCAAGGACCTGCCATCTTTGATCGTGTCCTCTCCATCCAACTTGCACTCACAATGAGACCTGCTGCCATATGCATCATTAATTTTGTCCTCCTACTCATGGTTGATCTGAGGTGGTCTTTTTCGCTACAATTCAGAAAAAAATCTGAAGTATCACTGCATTTACCTCTGCTTGTTTCCCCTATGCCTATATGATTTTGTCATTATCTGCCTTGCCACTCCTTATTTATGCATTTAATCTTCTCAATGTCTCTGCCAAATCAGAAGAGTTCCCAACACCACACTACTCATATGATCCATAGGGAGAGTCTTGGGAACTGTAGTCTACCATCTTGTTAGTCATCTTTGTTATTCTTCCTATAAGTTATATCATGTCATATAAACCAAAGCACAATAAACCAACATACCTTAGTATAATTCAGGGATGATACCTTGTTTGAAAGATCAACTAATTAGTGTGATAAATGTATAACATAGTCATGACATCATATAGAAATATAACACATAGGCATGTAACCATATATCCATCTTTCTAACTAGAGTACAGTCATCAATGCATGACCATATCAACTACACATACCATGACCTCATGCATGACAACAACAACCATATAATTGTACACTGAAAATACGTAAGCATAAGCAACATGTAACCAATCATGCACCCATGACGACACACTTCACACAAAAACATCTCCCTTCACATGGTGACATCACTACAACCGTGACCAACACCATTCATATGCAACAAGCACATAGACCACAAGGATGATGAACACACATGCAACCAACATGAATGCATGACCAACACACAACCCATATAGTCCGAGGGGTGAACCATGCTCTGATACCTTTCCGTAACACCCTCCTCAAAAATATATCCAAGTAACTGGGCAACCAGGGTAAACATGTGACGACAAGTTACTGTGATATGATTCGACCTCCTAAGTCACCTTAAGGAAGTAGAACCGATGGAAACACACCATACAGAACTTCCACATTAACAACATGACCCTCAGAAACCATCCCAACCTCTCAAGTAACCAGCCCTTGAGTCCCACTGATTTTTTGACCAATTAACCCCCAAACTATCCCATGCCAACGTCCAAAGGGCTCTGGATTCTCCCACAGCATGGCATGCTAGCGTCTAGAGACTATTTTTCTTAGTGTTGTGCTAGCGTCCCCTGGATTTGAGCCACTTTTTTAGGCCCAAAGCCCAGGTCACTACCCAAAATTCAAAGACACTTCCAGAATCCATGATTTACATAATAACAATTATTACAAATCAAAAAATAACTCCAAGACTAGGGCTGACCATCCCCAAACGAGACTGAAATTTTGTCAAACACTTGGCATCAATGCAATCTATAAGAAATTAATACAAGAAAATTTGTAAATGAATAAATCATATGAGAATTGACAAGAAGGATCACCACCCTCTTCCCTTAACTATTTTGACATAAATTAGCTCTTGCATCCACTATCCTTTCAATTACAAGTAAATACATGAAATAACCATGACAATAACCAGTCATATAACCATGCTTATAACCATAATTAAACCATGAAAATAACAATGAGATAACATCCATTAAATCCACATATTAATAAGTACAAATAAAGACAACTTATCTTTTATTAAACATAGGCAAATCCAACTAGGTTTGGGACTTCCATGTACCACCTAACCGTATACATGGTTGAACCAAATATTTCTTTCAGCCAGTCACCCTTGTGCCATATTCCAAGAATCAATGTGGGATCTCATAGATAAACCAATCCAAAAACAACCAAGGGAATCTAGAGGTTAAACCACCTCCACCCTCACCAAACCGTGATCTTGCCAAAACCAACACCAAGATCACAAAACCAAACCGAGGTAGGAATGCCTTCGACCTCCATCACTATCCTTGATAAATTTTCCATCTCCTTGTCTCTTAGGCTTTACCGCAATCCAAACTGGATCACTAGGCCCTAAACCAATACATCAGCCTCTTAGGCTTTACCGCAATCCACACCGGATCAGTAGGCCTTAAATCGAGACTCCTCCCTCGGGCTTTACCATGTATCCTGCCGAAACCGATCAAGGGATTCTTAGGCATTTGGGATTTTCCTAAGACCACCTCTGCCCCAGATTCTGAAACCATTTGACAATTCCAAATCTCAAAGTCAAGAAAACAATCCCATCACACCATGGCTATCCAGAAAAAGGCAAGGCTAAGATGAAAACCACTATCATAACCCGAAAAAACCATGCCACCGATAGCAAGAGAACTATACACTAACATGGAAGTCCATGCATGTCAAAACCGGCTAGGAAATCACACATTCAATATGTTACTTGCAAGTATTCCTGTTGAAGTTGTTTGATCCTGCTCTTCCTTTTCTGATCCTTGCTTTCCTTCCTTTCCTTTTTCTTGCTTTTCCTTCCTTGCTCCAAGGGTAGAATGCTCCAAGAAAACTCGAAGTGTCCAAGAGAGAGAGAGAGAGAGAGAGAGAGCTCCAAAAATGAACAGACAAAAGGTTACAAATTGATCCTCAGAAGCCTTTTTATCAATTAGGCCTCTATTTTCTTCATTTTCCATTATTTTCCTTCAATTTCTTCTTCACATGCAACCTATGACCTTTCACCCCCCTTTTCTCCTATTGTCCTTTAATTTCATTAATAAATGTGCAAAAAATGTCTTTTTCCTTTTTAATTCCTTAGCCATTTCCTTTGCCAAATTCCCTTAGCCATAAACACTTCAAGTGATTCCCACTACAATATATTAGCCCAAAATTCAACTTGGAATAAGTGTCCCTTAACTGTGGTCTTATTTTTCCTTTATTAATGTTTATGACATGGAATTTTCACAAGGGTTGTTACAGACTCTCCTAAGACTATTGGTCGAAGTCAAGCATAGATATCTTTACCTGTTGTCCATATCATCCGGGGGAACGCCATCTAATTGGACCAACGATGCTCCGGACCTACTAACTCCTACTCCAGTAGATCGGAACAAACAAAAATTGAATTTCATATCCCCCATCCATCCTCCACTAAGGTTGAACATTTGATAGACATTACAGTACAAGCGAAAGAACAATACCTCCACTCCAAAACCCCAAACGATACTCTGTCCACCAGAATTGTCCATCAACAATCAGAGCAGCCTGATAACAATAAGACCTATGCCACAAATAGAAAGAAACACATGACCATCAAAGTTTCCACACAACTTCTTGGATTGGTGCTCGAAGCCGATGGGTACTGGGAGGAAGCAATTAAACTCAAAACTATGGCCTTGGTCGACAGATGGGTTTATGGAAACTTGAATGAAATACAGATGGGAAAATGGATGGATACATGGTGGCTTCCCATTATCAAATACCGACCTCACATAAACTCATTCCAAAATGGTTGGTTCACATTCCATTTCAAATCTTCGGAGGATGCAACCCAAATTACAGCATGTCCTTAGGTTCGTAGGCGAGGATTCATATCCCTACAATGATTGTCATTCGGATTTGATCTAGTTATGGAGATGACAAGAAGGAACATAATATGGATGAAGCTCCCTGGCTTGCCCTTGAATTATGGACCAAGAAAGCAATCTCAAATATTGCAAACACTATTGGAAAGCTATACTAATTAGACGAAGGTTGTCTCAGGGGCACGAACAAGCACACTACGTGGCTTCTAGTTGATAAAAGATTTACAGGGGGACTTCCTGAATATATTGACATATACTGGGGGTCATGTTTATGAAAACAATTCATCAACCTCTGGGTGGTTTCTTTCATATGTCTTTACTGCCATGGGATGGGACACCTGATGTTTGATTGCTCATATTTCCATGACCGGAATAAACGCTCACATCAGAAACTACTAGAAGAAGTGAGGTATTCAAAGAAAACAACATAATCCTCCATTCAAAGGCTGGTATGCAATCGCCTCCCTCTCCTAAATCTCCTTCTAGAACCATCAACCACACACTGAACACAATTTCCCCACCAATAAAATCCCCTTTCCATACGACCCTACCAATGAATACACTGCCCCAACGCTCCTCTCACATGCTGAAACTAACTTCCCCCACTCCATTAACCTAGTAATCAAATCCTCCTCTCACTCCACTTCTTGACTTTTGTCGACCCTACTAAAACAATCTCCCAAAACTCGTGTTCCATTATTCACTCCCCAAACGACTGCTAACCTGAATTATTCCTCCCCCATCGATTTTGGGGCTATATCTCGGTGTAGCTTCACCCCATACTCTGAAGAAATTGAGTTGGAAGTCCTTCACAGAGAGATACACTTCTCCATGCAACCACTGACCATTAAAATATCATTTGTTGAAATCGATGATGCTTCACCTTTCCTTGCTAAGCAAAAAATGTCACCACCAAAAGAAAAACCAGGAAAAAATATAAAAAGGTCTCTGCCTGCTCTATTTCTCCTAAAAACCTTATTAATCATTTTCTGGCTTCCTCCACTATCCAGGCTCACATTGCCCCTGCCTCCCTCTAGGTTAAACATTTGAATTTCACCCTTCCCAAATCTCAAGTTCTTAGAACTGAGCCACCCGAATTTGACCTCCCATAAAGACCATTTTATCCTTGAATGTTCGGGGTCTGGGGTCGACACCCAAAAGACAATCAATACAGAACATCATTGACATAAACAAATCAGGAATTGTTCTACTACAAGAAACTATGACCTGTAGGGAGAAAACGTGGAGATATCTATCCAAAATATGCCCCAAATGGCACATTTGCGCTTCTAATGCCATAGGATTATCTGGTGGCCTAGTGACTATGTGGAATCTAGACATCTACAATTTCAAAGCATACAACTCCTCGATGGGACTCCATATCACTAGAGGTAGACATGGTTACAGATATCAGATCCACATCATCAATATCGATGCACCATATGACCGCCACAAAGAATTATGAAATAAGGCCGAACATAGTGGTATTCGCGACCTCAACTCCATTGTCCTGGCGGGGGACCTTAATTTAACCACAGATCTAATAGAATGATGGGGTCACTACTTTAGACCCGATCCATTGGAGGACCACTTCCAAGTCTTTTTCAAGGATAAACGACTCAAGGACATCATCCCCCAACCTCTTGGACTGACTTGGGAAAATGGTCATTCGGGAATTCAAGGTATTGCAAAACAACTAGATCGTTTCATCCAGTCCATGTATATCACAAATGAAAAATTAGGCTTCTTAAAACAATGTTAGATACATGATGTTTTTTCTATAGCCCAACAATGTATCCATTCCATTAAATCCCGAGAACTAGATGAATGCCTCATGAAAATCGATTTGCTCAAATCCTTTGACTCTGTTGACTGGGAACTCCTATGGATGACCTTGCAGAAGATTGGTTTCGGATCCACCATGATTAGATGGATAAAATATTGTATCAAATCAACCTCCTTTGCCATTATTATCAATGACCTTCTCACTGAATTTTTTATGTCCTCTCGTGGCCTTCGACAGGGTTACACCTTATCTCCCCTCTTATTTATCACCAGCACGAACAACCTTAGCATAAGATTCAAGGCTTCCAACAACCATGGGCTCATCTCCGGGTGTTTGATCGCCAACTTGTTCCCTATCACCCACCTACTATTTTTGGATGATCTTATGACCATGGGGAAATCCGATCCACAAGAATGGATCCAGATTTCTTATATTTTATAGGATTTCGAGACCACATCTTGGCTTCTCATGAGTAAGTCCAAATCCTAATTCATATCCAGTGATCTGGAGGTGGGGCCATCCTTAGACATTACAAACTGGTTTGGAGTCACACTCAATCAGTTGGACATGGGATTCACATATCTTGGTTTCAAATTGATACCGTTGGGATATAATATCAAAGATTGTGACTAGCTCCTCATCAAAATCGAAAAGAAACGATCCCACTGGTCCCAAAAGTGGATAACATTGGGCAGATGTTCGATCCTCATCAAATCAGCCCTTAACAACATTTTGATTTATTGGATGCACATCTACAAACTTCCAAAGGGCATCATTTGGAAAATCAACTCCATTCTGACCAGGTTTCTTTGGGGAGGACCGAAATCTACTAGAAAATTCCACCTGGCCAAATTGGAATCGATTTCCATCCATGCAAAACTTGTTGTCTGGAATGTTAAAGACCCTTCCTCCTTTTTTTGCTGAAGCAAGATTCATACCTTCGTTGTCATTAAATCGGAAAAATATTTACATAGAATACAACCATCCACAAAGAATCATGGATAAAATTCAAAACTACTTTCTAGAAAAATAAGGGTCTCAAGTTAAGTGTGACAACTCTGACCCCTACCCACAAAACTACACCACCCTTAAGAGCAAAAAGTATCAAGGCCACAAAATCAACCCATCAAATCTGGAAGGGGGAGAAAGCCTTCTAATCTCCACCACTATAACTCTTTGCCACAACCAACAGCAAAGGAGGACCACACAGCGCAAAGACTCCCGCCAATTACCAGAATGGACCCACCATTGAGCGCGTGAATTCCTGATCGTCGATCCTCCCCACTTGATCCAATGGTAGAGGCGAATATCACGCAGCCAAGAATCCCACCTATTAACCTTATGGCCCCACTGACATGCCCAATGAAACCTAGCCGTGGATCTACTATGCTTGATCCGACGGCTAAGGAACATATCACATTGAGAAACCGTACTGCTGGTTAACGTGTGATACGGGCGGAAAACAAAACCACCCCTCAGCCACGTGTAGAACGATGAGTGGGATCGCTCCCAAAACTGATAAACCACTTCTCACCCGAGAGGCCCTCGAAACACCAGAAACCACTCTGCGCGCAGCTTTGCAACCTTCTCCAGTGAATCAGGAAAATTTTGGTCACCAGTGGATCCCATATTCCAGCAGCAACGGCCCTGTCCTTCATAACCTTATGTGAGCTTAAGAAAAGTACAACCCCTCCCCTCCATCCAACTCCTCCGGCAGCAGAAACCTCCGAGCAACTTAAGAAAGAACTCCAAATGATAAAGCTTGCAACCCATAACTAAACAAAATTAATTGGTCAGAGCTTCCATGGTCTTGGTACTATATACCATCTTCTCCTCATCAGCTTGGGTGTCGCACTGCTCCATGATACCATCCAGAGGAAACCTACGCCCACCCATTGCTACCCTGTTTATGGTACACTTCACTCCTTGATTAGCCAATAAATCAGCCAGTTTGTTAGCCTACCTTCGCACATGGTTAAAACTAACCGTTCGTAAGCCTCTGAGGTGGAGTTGGATCCTTTGAAAGACCTAGATCAGTCTCCAGTGATTTGAAACCTTCTCCGGCTCCGAGCCCCAGCTAATTCTTTTGACTGTGTTGATAATTAACTCTTAGTCAGCTTCAATAATCACATTTTGCCGATTATCCTGCACCATGAGTTCTAAGCATTGCTCCATAGCCATGGATTCATCCATGTTATTTGTGGCTCTGCCTAAATGACTATGGAAGATAGAAAGGATATTACCAGTATCATCCCTTAACACTCCTCCAAAGCCCGTAGTGCCCGGGTTGCCTTTTGAAGCCATGTCAATGTTATATTTCAGAAATCCCTGAGGGGGAGGATGCCAGTAGTCCTGCTCAGTATCCAATATCCTAACCTTTCTGTTCATGCCCTGTGGAATAAGCCCCTGCAAGCCCAAGTGTCTTAGAATCCTCATATCAACATCTGAGGGTGGATTCTTAGGGGGATTTCGCACAATGGTGCTCACCGTCTCCTTAAGTTGTGTCAAGGTCTGCTCAAAAAGACATTGGAACCTTTGAAAATTCTCTTATTCCTTTCTTTCCAGACATTCCAAATAATGAAGCTGGGCGTAAGAGCCCAAGCTGAACCAAGAATTTCATTATCTGAGTAATTTCACCTCCACTTGGTTAGGGTGTTGAAGATACACCCTCTATCCCTGTCACTCTTTTGGAAGATGTTGGCGAAAGAATCCCACAGTCTAGAGGTGAAAATACAGTTATTGAGTAGATGTTCCATGGTTTCTTCTTGGGCCTCACAAAGCTGGCATCTGGAGGGCCCCAAAACACCCCTTTTCCTTATGTTGTCCCAATTCAGAATTTTCTTATGATAAACAAGCCACATAAAGAGTTTAATATTCATCTAGCCTTGGTGCCTCCATATATTCTGCCATGTTCTATCCAGATTAAGAGAATCCAGCTCAAGGAGTTTGCGTTTTGCCTCCTTAAGTTTAAAGGTTCCCTCATTATTGTTGCCCCACCTCAACTGGTCTTGCCCCCCTATCACTAGAATCTTCCTTTGTTCCAATATCTGCATTAGAGCCTCTACTTTGGCTTTCAAGGGGTTATCTTCCCTGTAAATCATGTTCCTCCATTTTCTCCATTTGCCTGCATTATTGTTTTGGTCCCAAAAATCTTTGACCTTTGATAATCCTATGATATCCGTCTCTCTCTTGAGGTCCACAAATTCCTCTTTTAGTAGGATTAGTTCCTGCTGCCATCTATCTTCCCAAAGGAGTGCCAGATCCCCTTCTCTGATTTCCCAGAAGTTGTTCTTTTGAACTAAGTCTCTATTCTCCCAGGCCTTATTCCAACTATAAGAGCCCTTTAAATTTCCAAACATCCTTATATGATCGTTGATATCCCAAGTGTTGGCATATTTTTCTGTCCAGATACTAGCCCACTAAGCCTTTGGTTCTTTGACCCATCTCCACCATAATTTAGCTCCTAAAGCCCTGCTCAGAACCTCTAGATCATCTAAGCCCAGGCCCCCTTGATCTTTGGGTTTGAAAATCATTTCCCAAGCAACTAAGGCCCATTTCCTTTTTGTCTCCCCTTTCTGTGCCTTGGTTTTTGCTCCCTTTTCCTTGTCGTTTTCTTCCTTCTCTTTTGTGCTTTTATTCTCTCGGTCTTTGACCCCCTCCTGCTCTTCTTCCCTGCACTCTTTTCCTTCGTTCAAAAGCCTTCTGACTTCTTCCATGGGCTTCTTGCCTCGGCTGGCAACAGCCTGCTTGTAGGAGGGAGTGGAACTCCCTCCTCCATGCGCTGCCATGGAGTTCGACGCTTGCAGAATTTCAACCCTAGCTGTTCTTCGTGCTCCCCGTAGCCACCTCGAGTGTATTCGTGGATCGTTCATCAAAGACCCTTCCTCCTTCAACTCGGCATTGCTGTTAAAAAATTTCTAGAGGGTTGTGCGACATGAGGGACAATGAAAATGCATCATCTCTGCAAAATACCTTCAAAATTTGTGCTTCTATGCTTGGCTTCGAAATGGTGCTTTGGTACCCTCTCAAATCTCATGTTCTTAGCACAGTCTTGTCTCTTCAAAGCATTGGTATTTTGGTTATCTTCATTGGTGCATTATTTCGGGATCTTCCCCCAAGAATGGATTTGATTCACTTGTTGGGATGATCAAAACATATCTTTTATCCCTGGTCCTAATCACAACTTTACATGATAATGGTTATCATGTGCTCAAGGATATCACTCTTGCATAACTTTCCACTCCATTCTACACTCATTGGAAAGATGCTGCAGAGATCTCTCTCCCACGCCACCGTAGTTAGGAATGGACAAATTATATCACTAAATTTAAACTTTTTGGGATCATTCTTTCAAATGTTGAAGACTATTTTGTATGGGCCAGTGGATCAAAATTAAACAAAGTCATTGTCGAAGAGGCTTACTACCTCATTAATCTACCTCCTTGCCCAAATTTGCTTCACCCTTGGTTCACTAGGGTCTGGAAATGGAATTTCCCTCTCAAGCTGAAATGTTTTTCTTGGCTTCACAATTTTATCCTCACTTGGGAGAACCCCGTTAAGAGGGGTTTTCAGGAACTGGAACAGTGTTTCCAATGCAACTCACATGGAGAGGATATTAACCATCTTTTCATCCACTACCCATTCGCTTCATCAATATGGAACAAGATTCTTTACTCATTAGAGGATCCACCTTCTTGGGATAGCTATGACATAGTCTCTTGTCTTCACAGCTAGATAATAGACACCTAATTCCATCGAACAATGGTCTTCTTCATCATCTGGGGTATTTGGCATACTCATAACACTCTTATATTCAAGAATGAGAAACCTAATATATAGCATACCTACTACAAGATTATTAACTATCATCATGAGTTTTGTGCCCCCCCATCTCACAACATCCCACATATTCCTCTGCCTTGCAACATTTGGGAGTTATTCTGGGTTGGCTTCTTTCATGGGGTCCCTTATTTCAACCCGTGTGTGTGTGGAATGTTTATTTTCATCGATGCAACACACTCATATCATTTTCATTAGCATGGTGGGACTGGTAACAACATGCGAGCTGAGCTCCTTTCCCTACGAGGAATTCTACACTATGCTAACTAGCTCAGACTTCGGGAGATCACCATTTTTGGATACTCCAAAGCTTTCATTGATTGGGCTAATGTACTTGGCTCGTTGCACTCTCTGTCCCTTGATAACTGGAAATCCAACACTAAATCATTGATCCAAGGCTTTTGATACATCACCATTGCTCGCATATATAGGTGACAAAATAGGGTTTTTGATCGACTATCTAAGGTTGGATGCTCATCGGATCCTAATAGAATATTTTATCAATCTTTCCTAAATAACTGTTTTCATATGTTAAGACATAACAACATCTAATCAGAGCCTCAAATGGCTTATAGACTCATGGCTTCTCAACAAATATCTCACAGGTTCGATATCACCAAGGGAGATCGAATGTCAAACAGAGATACTCTGTTTTGCACAAGTGGATGCAAAAAATTCCAGGTCATGGGCACAATTTTCATCCGAACCTACCTTCAAGAAGAGGCTTACTTGTAGACTCACCGAGCTTATCAACAAATATCTCACAGGTTGGATATCACCAAGGGAGATCGAATGTCAAATAGAGATACTCTATTTTATGTAAGAGGATGCATAATTTTCCAGGTCACAGTCACAGTCTTCATCTGAATCTACCTTCAAGAGGAGGGTATTTTGATATTGCAAGTTTTTTGATCCATAATCTAATAGGGGCAAATGCTTATTTCGACTGGAGCTACCACTCAATCAACTTTGTTTTATTGATACCCGCAGAGAAATCCCAGTGGAGCGTTTTTAAATTGTATGCCTCAAAGGTTTATCTTGGATCCTCCTAATCCAATTCAAAATTTATTTCCTTTACATCTAGTAATAGAAACATTTTTTCTATTTGAAAAAGTATAATACTCTGGGCTTTTGCATGGTTGTTGGTACCACAATTTGCATCACACTATATGAGAAAAAAACATTGTGCACTTTGCAGACATGATAATAATGAAACAGTAGAATTTCTTAGCATTGTAAGTCTATCCGAAGACCTTAAGTCAATGAGGCAGATAAAAAATATGTTTATGTTGCATGCTATTTATTTGCATTGAGGGTCGGAGGGTTTGATGGACATTGGTAGGTTGAATCTATGGACGAGAGAGATGGAAAAAGCATCATCTCTGAACTAGACCACAATAATAGGAAATGTTCCCATTCTTTAACAGTTAAGTAGACCATCGTAGTCCCCAGAACTACATCTTCCTCTGCCATTGCCATCTAAGGAACAATCGGTGTGCCACCAAAACAGGCCTTGTTTTGTATTCACAGGGAGCGAAAAGTGCCACGATTGCTTTGTCTCCAACATTTTCTCTCCACTAGGATAAATGACTACCCAAACCTAATATATTTATCACGAGTTTAATCAAATTTTAAGGTTGAAAACTGTGCTCAATATTAATTTTTTTAAGGTAAAGGAAACTCATTGTATGGCAACTTTACCCAATAAACTTAGTTAGTTGTGCGTAGCTCTACCCAATAATCTTAGTTAACTGTATGGAGCTTCGTACTTCCACATAATAAACCACAATATAGAACTCATGTCCAAAAATCAACTCATCTATGTTCAATATTAATTTTTTTAAGGTAAAGGAAACTCATTATATGACAACTCTACCCAATAAACTTAGTTAGTTGTGCGGAACTCTACCCAATAAACTTAGTTAATTGTGCGGAGCTCCGCACTTCCACATAGTAAACCACAATATAGAACTCATGTGCAAAAAGCAACTCATTAATTTTACAATTTGTCTATTTGCAACACGAGTTTCCATTATAATGCATTTCTTGATTCCGTGATTCCCTGCCTTTAAAGAACAAGAGAGCCACTGCCGTGGCGGTAGTCCCTGCCGGGGTCTGCCACCACAACAATACAAACGCTCTCTGCAACATGCCAAATTCAATGTGTAATTTGTTACAAAAATTCAGGGGTCTGCCACAACAACAATACAAATGCTCTCCATCTATTTAAGTCAGCTCAACACGTTGTGAAAACAGTCAACATGTCAGTAGACTATTTAAAGACTTCTCGTTTCGACCAGCCAATTACTTCCACGGAAGGTGGCCAACTTTTAACATGAAAATTAGTTGTATAATACCGTTGGGATGCAGAAATATGTTGCCTCCTGTATTTGTATTTAGTACACGCATATTGCAACCTCTTGTTGTAGGAATCGCAGGCCGTGGGGATTAAGAGTGTGCCCAGAAAGGCTAAGTGTGGGTATGCAATACATTTTAGAGTGAAAAATTAATGAGAGAGACGTAAGTTTTTGTAACAGAATTTTTCCTTTGAGGTATATCTTGGGAATGTTAATGTCAATACTAGAACTAATCATAAAAGTGAAAAGTAATCCAAAAAGGTTAAAAAAGGTTAAAAGAAAAAAATAGTTAATTTCGCCAAAGATTTTCACCAACGCAGATGACACTTTAGTTTCTCCAAATATAATGGGATGGATGCAAAGCATTTGAACAAGGATGTTTAAGCAGCCAAAGCATACTGGAAAAAATGATGAAAATAATGTGTCTAAAGTTGTGATATAGCAAAACATACATGACCAGAAACAACTTAAAGGGGAAGTTTTGGAGTTGGCTAATAAAGATGAGCTAACTGTAGATTCAGGGCATAAGCTAAAGATGGCTGATGAAAATGGGCTAACTGCACATTCCGCTGCTTTGCCGAAGATGGTTAGAGGTGGTTTTTTTGGTTGTTCATAATCTGAACGCTTAACTTTATGGCCAAATTCAATGTGTAATTTGTTACAAAAATTCAGATTAGGGCTTGAAAATTTCCTTAGGGAACCATGAATAGGGTGCTTTAGATTTACTGAAGTTACCTTTTGATGCACAGGATTGACATCTGATAATTGATTGTTTAAACCAAGTACAACCTTGCTGCTGTCCACAGATACCAGATCTAATTTATGATAAAAATATGCAGAAAATGCAAGTTTGGAGAAAGGAAAAGCAATCCAAGAGTACCAAAGTGTAGTTAGAACAAATACTTTGGTTGTATAACTTATTGTAAGCAAGCCATAAAATGAGAGCCTCACTATCAGAATTCAAATTCATTCTCAGTACAAAACCTTCATGATCTGCGTCCCTATCCTGCTTCTGCTCCATGCATAAAACCCCACCCTAGACTGAAATACAGCCTGCAGAGAAACACCCACGAAGAATCAAAAGGTCTGATAATGTAATAGACTCTAGTTTTCTATGACCAGTAAAAATCATTGTTATTTATTAGGGAAAAAATACATATTCCCCAACAAACTACACATCAAATCACACTGCCAAAGGGCAGAGAAGTGCTACTGCCGATGACACAGGATTAGAAATACGACCAAAACGTTAGAAAAGCGTATATGTGTGTTTCAATATCTTAGTAATCCAAGGTACAGTCAAAGGTAGAGATGGATAATGGTATATGTCAAAAGACTAACAGGACATGTACAGGTGCTGCAACCTCGAGCTGAAACTCCACGAAAACTACAGAGACAACAGATGCAAGTCTAAGATCCAAGAAGCCAAGAATTGGCGCTACCAGTAAGCCCAAGAAGCCATTCCAGACTGCCTTGCCAGCACTTTATGTGGGGAGGCCATTGAAGGTTTGAGTTACCTTCATCGTTGGACTTTGCGGGATTTTACACTACCCAGGCCAAAAAGCCAAATGGTCACTTAGAGTTTCGCTGATTACTCTTTTCTTACCATTCTGAAGGGGAAGGTACCAATGGACAACACTGTGGAATAAACGAATAGTACATTCTGGTTCAGGACCTTCGGCATAAATACGTGGTTATCTTAAGGCATGAAGGATAGATGGATTGTGTACTTGCCTAGCTAGTGAGAGAGAAAAGGTCTGGTCAATCCTCTAGGCTAGATGGTGGTAGAGAAGCTGGGACTGTTCTCAAACTGCCTTTCTTCCTGCTGTCTCTGCTCCCTCCGCTTGAGCTATTGGTAGGTTAGCCAAAAGAACGGATCAAACCCCGTCACAACATAACATAACCTCAGTAAGCATTAAAAATAAAATGAAAACCATTTCTCAGAAACCCAATAAATTCATCGAAGCAAAACCCTTATTCCGAAAAGGAATACAAAATGTAACCCTAAGTCTACCGACAAAACTCAAAAATCAACAGAATCATCTCAGAACAAATACATACCGAAGCCATCTTCAACAAGGTAGTTGAAGGTATGATTATCGCAATTGTATGTGAACTTGTTGTTGCTGGCAGGAAGATTTTGTAGGCATTGAGCAGCAATACTTGTAAAATTTCCTTTGAATTCCGTGTACTCCGCAAGCACCATGGTGCCCCTCGGGACAAAACTGTATATCAGAGATTGCTGCCCCATAATACCTTCGGATCTAGAGGCGCTTCGCTGATACTAACCGTAGATAACACTATAAAAACCCAACCCTCGAAAAAATTAAGAGAACTTCAGGGATTTTGTGGAGAAAACTGATGAAACCACACCCGATTTAGTGAAGGAGGAAGAGGCCTTTTAGAAGGGAAGAAATCGTGCGTAAACCTGTTATGAGAAAGGAGGCAAGGAGTAGCATTAGAACGCTCAAACAATGAAAATATATGAAAAAGGGGAAAACAAAATTTTATAAACAATTTAATATATAATATAAATGTAAGTTTCAATTATTTATAATAACAAGTTCGCTTACATTCATTTTGACAGATGTTGTCTTGTTGCTCCTACGCTCAGCTTGTACTTCAGCGAATGGCCTCCCACTTCCTGAACTTCGAAAATGAGAAGCGAAGACGTGTGGAAGGTGACCCTAAACACATTGATAGACGCTTGTCTAAAGCCACACCCTTGAAGCCTCAGTGCTCGCAACGAAGGTGTCGTCTGCTGCACCAGCCACCCCCTTGGAGGCTCAGTACGCGCCATGAAGGTGTCATCAGCTGCAGCAATGTCAAAATAAAACTAGATGGGAGTGGCATATGCTTCTGAAACCTCCTTTACCATTGGAAGAAACGTTAAAGAGTTCAGGGAGCTTAAGAAACTGATGAAAATGCCGAGAACAAGAAATCAAAATAGTAGGGTTTATCGAGAACCCTCTGAGTTTCTTTCAGTCATAAGAATCTTGCTCTGATGAAGCCGTAGCCCAAAGATGGTAAGCCTCTCTCTTCAGGTCGCAAGGTCGAAGCAGCAAGCAGGGCCAGGTCCGTTTCATTTCATCTCCCAGCCCGGGTTTTTTCGAGCCATCCTAGCCAAGTTCCGAAGCTGGAAATCTAGCCAGCAGCGGCAGCAGCCCTGCGTTCATTATCTAGCGTACAAGCGATGTTGTTTCAGTCATGCGCCTCTAGTTACTGGCTGCTATGGACTTCAAACATATATATGTGCTATAGCTAGTGGGACTGCTTATTTGACTGGATAAAGAAAAACCTGGTAAGCTTCTAGCTCTAGGTCTTATATATAATCTGAATATAGGGGATATGCAAGTGGGTCTGCTCGAATAGAGACTGGGTCTCCATCTAGGGAACGATAAAGGGAAACATACTTATGTAGCACTTAGTACGATGAATAACAGGCAAACAGGACTATTCGTAGGTTATCAAGGCAGAAGAGCATTATTTATACCTGATGGACTTCTGGTCTTTCCCCTGTATTCTATGTATATCCTCTGTATAGTTAATTGGAAGTTAGGTATTCTAGGAATGAATCAACTGTATCGACTCATCATGCTGCTGGTACTGTATAAGCTTCTTATTGTGCTTGTGCTCCTTCAACAAAACCGACTCAGGTAGAGTATTCCTTTAAACTCTATTGGCATTTCAAAGTTCCAGTCATAAATATCTAGACCTCTACGTTTAAATAAACTGCATTGTGCAGAAGCTTTGGCTTTGTCTTTTCTCTCTCTCTTTGTGATCGATTCAGTTTTTACTGAACACCCTTGGAGGTCTATTATCTTAAACCCTCACGCTATTCATTCCTCAGTGCAGCCTGACCTTCATCAGAAAAACGAAGAACATAGTTTCTTTCAAGATGCATACGTGAGAAGGGGCTCGAAAATGAAGAAGGAGCGATTATCAGTCGCTTCATCAGAGAATAAATCCGCTGCCACCGAGTTCAAAGTGTTCGTACAAGACAGCCCTGGTCATAACCGAGCCCACAAAATCAAGGGGCCTGAAACGCTGGCCAACAACGACGATGGAGCTCAAATATTTTCACGGCATCGCAAGAAGTCAGTGAATAAAAGTGCACCAGCAAAGAAGAAGGACATTGCAGTGATGGCATTTACTCCATCATCATCCGGCCATAGCCCAGGGATAGGCCACGATAATCCCCCTGACCCAAGACTCTAGAACTAGCTAGCAAGATCTATATGTATTGCTTGTTTCTCAAAATTATAGTTAATAGAACTTCAATGCATTAGGACACTTGGAAGAAGTCGTGGCAGTTGTAGAAGAAGTCGTGGCAGCCGTGTACATGCAGCGACAACGGTGCCAAACTGCCTATCCTAACTTTTAAGAAAAGTACACAGGCGAGTCCAAACTCTTTAGCCTAAGTTTTCAGAAAAGTATACCGTGCAGCCGGCAATAAGAGGTCGAAACACAAACTTTGGATAAAAGTCTATTGGGCGGATCATTTTATTTAAAACATTGGCTTAAACCTAACATGTACGGGAAATATTATTTGGTCAAAGCTAATTAATCGCTGGTCAACGATCGATCGATCGCTATAGTCCCTGCTATGCCGGAGGCAGGGACTAACAAGAGTTTTCCATGCGTTTAAAGAACAAGAGTTAGATAATGAACTTTTGCAAACGAATTTATTTTGTGAGGCTATACTAAGTGACGTCATGTGCAATTGTTAGATTCAAGAGTTATATATCGAATAATAATTTGATTATAATGCATTAAAGTGGTGTCCATTGTGTCGGGCTCTATGCACAATTGATTTCCATTGTGTGGAGGACAAACCTCATCCAAAATGAAAAAATTCATATGGTATGTTTATTTCTTAATTAATTTTATATTTAAATTATTGTGTCGAGAGGCACTCTATAATCAGTATAGGTTAGATGTGTAGATGTATGGTAAGTATATAAACAATTTTAAGTGTTGGGCCAATTTAAAAAATAAAAAAATAAAAGTGATATCGGGGATGAGTGTAAACATTTAAATTTTGGTTCAAATAATAATAAAAAGGTTAAAAATAATAAAATTCAGCTTGTTATATTTTGATTTTGTTATTAACTTTTAAATATGATTTATTACAATATAATGGGTCAATACCATGGCTTATCAATACCACATGCCTAAAAACCATAACCTATTTTACAACCAAAATATTTTATACAATACAAGATTTTTAACCATGGATATTCATCCCCACTTTATCATGGATATTATTAACTTGTACAAAATAGACTTTGTTACAATACCATGACTTATCAATACCACATGCTCAAAACATGTAACTTTTTTCACAATCAAAATATTTTATATCCGTATGAATTATTATTAACCATGCATATTCACTTCCACTTTACTATTGTTATTATTAAATTGCAAATATGCTTTGTTACAATATCATGGGCCAATACTATGGGTTATCAATACCACATGCCCAAAAAATATAACTTATTTCGCAATCAAAATAATTTATACCAGTATGAAAATATTCTTAACCATGGAAATTCACCCCCACTTTACCATGGATATTATTAACTTGCAAATATGCTTTGTTACGATACCATGGGTCAATACCATGGCTTATCAATACCACATGCCCAAAAAACATAACTTATTTCACAATCAAAATATTTTATAATATGAAAATATTATTAACCATGGAAATTCACCCCCACTTTACCATGGATATTATTAACTTGCACATAGGCTTTGTTTTTTTTTTTTTTTTACAGAAACAGTTATGGGATTTCATTAGATTTTTGGCAAAAAGCCACAACTCATATTACAAATGATGGAGTTGATTTCTGAGCGCCTCTCCAACAAGAGGATCAAATCACATATGCTTATGAATCGCTTCTTTTTACATTTTACAATGGGATCTATTGCTGTTGCTTTCTCGAGCTTATAAATGCATACAAATTGCTTCAATAAAATGTAGTAGAACATGGAAGATTAAGGAATTGGATCCCATGAAGTTTCTTTATCTCTAAGAATAATCCCAGCAGATAACTGGGCTGCCTTATTTGCCCCAATGTTTGTCTCTTTGTTGTTTATTCTCAGTACATGGAAGAATTTCAATTTCAAGGGCTTTGCCATGTCTTTGATCCTTGTAATCATCCTTGCAAGACAAAAATCTGCTAGATTAGAGTTTGTCGCCATTGTTTTGATGATGACCTACAAATCGTCAAAGACATTTGCTTCCTTGTGTCCCAACTCTTTGAGTAGTTGATCCCTTGAAGAAGAGCTATCACTTCAGCTTGCATGCTAGAGGAGTGACCCAATCCCCAATCATATCTGTGAGTAGGAGTTTCTTCTGAGTTTATTATGAGCCCTCCTGCACCAACAATTCCTGGGTTTCCCTTGGTTGCCCCGTCAAAGAAGAGAGAAGGAAGTGTTTGCTTGGAAATCTAGGACTGAAATTCTTCTTCATTTTTTCTGATTTTCCATTCTTTGGGAGAGATGGGTATGGTGGTTGATTTTTGGAATTGGAGATTGAGTGCAACACCCAACTCAATATCTTGCAGACATAGATCTGTATCGTCCATTTTGTCTCTCATACATTCATTTAACTGACATTTTACTGTGTTTGCAACAAGTTTGGAATCCTACTCTTTATTTCTGAATATCCTTCTATTCCTCTCTAACCAAATTTGCCAACTGATGAATTTAGGAAGAGCAGTCCAAGCTGCTATGATTATTTTGTTTTTTGGATTTGGACCTGGGTATCTGGCCAGCCATCCAGCAAACAGATCTGGGATGGAACAGGGGAAGATGAAGTTAAGATTCCAAGTTCCAAGAAGCTCTTGCCAGATAAGGCCTGCAAATTTGCACTCTAGCATGAGATGTAGGGCGGTTTCTGGCTTTTCTTTGCATAACATGCATCTTGAAGGACCGAGAAATCCCCTCTTCTACAACCTGTCATCTGTAAGGATTTTTTTGTGGCAGAGCAGCCAACAGAAATGGTCGATTTTTGGAATAGTGGGGAATTTCCAGATGCCAATCCAAGGAGCAGGGTTAGGTGGGACGTAGGGTCTTTCCACACACTTGGAGTACCCCAATGCAACTGTGAATCCTTCACTATGCGAACCCCAGCCTCAGACATCTTTCCTTTGAGCGTGGATAGGAGCCAGCCCATGCAGAAGGTTAAGGAGTGCTGCGTAATCGGTTTGCAGAGCAGGTGAAACCGAGAGCTGCTTCCAACCAAACCAGCAGTCACCGCTCCAGCTCGAAATATCCCACAGCGAGTTGATGTGGGCGTCCATCATCCAATTCCTCAGCGCGAGCATGGGATTCGATTCAGCCAGCGGGAGCCTGTTCATGATGCAATCTTCCCACAGATTGATATATTTTCCATTCCCAGGTATCCAAAAGGTGTGCGCATTCACAAGAGGAGCTACTTTGTTACTGAGCATGCTGAAGGGGGTTCTGAGATGGGATTTGGGCTTATCCAAGCATCGGAGTCTCTGTCCTATGAAGTATTTTTTCCATAGTGCTAAATGTGCCGAGCCTGGATTGGGAGCTATAATTCTCTAAATCATCTTTGCTCCCATGGCTAAGTTTTAAGCACAGAGATCTTTGAAATTCAGTCCTCCCTCTTGATGTGGCTTGGTGACAATTTCCCAGTTGACAAGAGGTAGTTTCTTTTCGTTTTGCTTGCATCCCTTCTAGAAAAAATTTCTAATTAGATCCTCCATCTTCTTGAGAATACCCACATGTGCCAAGAGGACAGAAAATTGGAATAAAGGAAGGCTACTGAGTACTGCTTTGATAAGCACTGCTTTGCCAACAATATTGAGCCAGGAGGATCCCCAGGCCTGCATTTTTTATTTGAATTTCTTGATCTGTGGGTTCCAGTCTTTGCTCAAGGCCCTCTTGAGGAAGATGGGAAGGCCAAGATATTTGAAAGAGGTCCAATTTGAAGAGGCTGCAAAGCCTAGACATCTGGCAATGGAGTTTGCGGATGAGGGAGAGATATTCCAGCAGTAGATATGGCATTTGCCATTATTTAATTTGTTGCCCGAGACTTCACAGAAATCATCTAGCACTTCTTTAAATCTGGCAGCTGAAAGTGTAGTTGCAGCCCCCAGCAGCAAGGTATCGTCAGCGAAGAGGGTGTGATTGATGCTTTTTACCCCTCTTGCTATGCTCAGGCTAGCTATTTCTTGATCTTGTTGTTTCTTATCTAGATAAAAGCTGAGGACAGAAGCTTGCAGCACAAAGAGGAGGGGTGAGAGGGGACACCCCTGCCTTAGCCCTCTAGTGGCTTTGAAGAAATCAGCAGCCCTACCATTTACCAGGGGAGCAATCCAGGGCTCTGAGATACAAGCTCGGATCCAATTTATAATATTTTGACCAAAACCCATCTTGTGCAGAACATCTATCAAAAAGCTATGCCTAACTCGATCGAATGCATTTGCTAGATCTAGTTTGATGACCATACCTTTTTCTTTTCGATGTAGACTGGAATGGATCGCCTCTTGGACCAGGATGAAGTTGTCCACTAGCTGTCTACCGTGAATGAATCCTCCTTGGTTCTCCAGGATGATTTTGGGGAGAATATTTCTCGGCCTGTTCACTATAACCTTGGCTATCACTTTGTATCCAATGTTGCATAAAGGGATTGGACGGAATTTATTGAAGGAGTTTGCTCCTTTTTCCTTGGGGATGAGGGTGAGAAATGTTGAATTTGTGCAACCTCCAATTTTCTGGCAATCTTGGAACTTTTGAATCATTTTAATGAACTCCTTCTCCACAATCTGCCAACAAGTTTGGAGAAGTCTAGCTGTAAAACCATCCGGTCCCGGTGCTTTGCCGGGGTCCAGAGCAAAGAGGGCGTCCTTGACTTCATTTTTGTTGATTTTGGCTTCTAACAGATGATTCATTCTAGTAGTGATAAGGCGGGGAACTGCATCCAGGAGTTTAGAGCTTTGGCCAACCTCCATGTCCTCACTATACAACTTCTTAAAATGTTCGGAAGCTGCCTTTTTTATGCTGGTAAAATCATTTAATGTGCAGTTTTCTTCTTTGATTTCAGAGATGGAGTTACAACATTTCCTGGCTTGAGCTTGCTTATGAAAAAAGGAGGAGTTTCTATCACCTGCTTTGAGCCAAAGACTCCTGGATTTGAGCCTCCAGAATTCTTCTTCGGCCAAGCAAGCCTTGTGAAATTTCTGCTGAAGCTGCGTCTCCTTGTCCAGATCTTCTTTTGTGATTTCAGATGTTTCTAGATGGAGGTGTTGCATTTCTAAGGAGTTTTGAATTTTTTTCCTTTCAGTTGCAGGATTGGGCAAGGTCTTGGCCCAGCTTTTCAGCATTGCTTTTACTCTTCTAAGTTTTTCCTCCCAAACAAAAAAAGGGGAACCCTTGACTGGGTCTTTCCAACAATCTCTAACCTTTTGCATGAAGTCTGCCTCTTTAGTCCATAGAGAACTGAATCTGAAAGGGATAGGGCCCAGGTCCTTGGGAGCCAGCAGCTCAAGTCTTACGGGCTTGTGATCCGAAACACTGCTATGAAGGATGTGCATTCTAGCCTCTAGCCCGAGAAGAAGGAAGGAGCTTTGAACAAAAAATCTATCATGTCTTGCCGCTATATGTCCAGGACCGACTCTCTTATTAGACCAAGTAAACTTACCAGTAACAGGCTTGATGTCTAGCAGGTCCTAGTCCTGCATGAGATCCTCCACCCATTCTCTTGTCGGATCCCTTACAATGTTGCCTCCTCTTTTTTCTGACGAGAGAAGGATGAGATTGAGATCTCCAGCTATGATGATATTTTCCATATTCTCTAGATCTGCCAGCCTTTTTATGGAATCCCAACAACTCTTTTTCTCACCTGCATTGTTAGGAACATACACATTGAATAGACAAATGATCTCCTTGGTTTCTAAATGCTGCATTTTTAAGAAAATCCAATGAGTATTCAAAGTCTCAGAGATTAATGAGAACTTATTAGGGTTCCAGAGCGATCCAAGCCCTCCCGAGGCTCCACGGGCAGAAATTGCTTGCACTCCGCTTTTATTCCAAAATTTTTTACTTGCTTGGAGGAAAGTTGTGTCCTCCATTTTGGTCTCCTGGATGAGTAGGATATCTGGGGCTTCCGATCTTGTTAAACTTTTCATTGCTTCTTCCTTGGCTCTAGTGCCCATACCCTTACAGTTCCAAGAGACTATCTTCATCATTTATTTTGATGTGATGGGATCCTTTGGAGCCCTAAGGTTGGTTCCTTGACGTCTTTGGGGTTTTTGCCAATAGCTTCTCTAGTGTTGGCTGGATGCCATGAAGCTTGTCCTTGTAGGTTTCTTGTTCTCTTTTTTCCCTTGCAGACTTGCATCCTCTTGTGGATCTTCTGGGAGAGGATTGAGAGTCTCCTATTTCTCCTTCTTCTTCTGATTCCTCAGATTCTTGGATTTCCTCCTCCTCTTCTGAGATCTTCCCTTTGGATCTCTCTGCTGCACTTCCACCTTTGATCGAGACGGAGGGGGAAGCTTTGGCGGGAGAAATTTCCTTTGGGATCTCGACCTCTTGGGAGGTCATGATTTCAGATCTTAGGAGCTCGAATTTGTTCCCTTGTCCTTCCATGGTTGGTTTCTGAGCAGGACCCGTCTGCGGGGCTTTAGCATTTGCATTTGCAGTCTTCTTGTGAGAGGTTTTGGTGCGCTTTACCTAGTTCCAGCCTTCTTCTTTCCCTTTTTCTTCCACCCCATTAGACGGACAGTCTCTGGCAAAGTGACCATAAACTTGGCATTTCCGGCATTTGAATGGCAGTGGCTCATAATCAAGTTTCTGCACATGAGTCTAGGGACCTATAATTTTGATGGCTTCCGGTAGCCCGACCTCTAGATCTACCTCTACGCAAATTTTGGCGCAGTAATACTGGTCTTTGTTGCTAGCCTTGTCTATAAATATGCCTAGGGTGTTGCCTATGTGCTTCAGAAAATCCCAATTCCAACAGTGCACTAGAAGGTTGGGGAGTCTCACCCACACCAGGACCGCTGTGGGCACATCCACTGCCGGATCGAAATTTGGCGTCCATTTATTCAAATACAGTCCTTGAGGGCCCATGAAGTAAGGTCCATTTTAGAAAATCAGATCCTTGTCCTCTTTTGCAGTGAACTCAAACAAAAAGTAGCCTCTCCCAAAAAAGTATGAGGTTACTTTGTCTTTTATCAAGGGTGCCCAGTTCTTGGTGACCCAGTTCTCTGTGGATTTTGGGGAAGGCCAGAGCCCTGTGAACTGGTCGATGAGGGCATGATCTGCAAGAGACAGAGCGACTTGAATCGGCCCTTCTGGCGGGAGAGAAATCTCAGGAATGTCATCCAGTTTCTTCACGAACTTTGCAGCTTCGACTTTCTTCTTCTTAGGCAAGGAAGCCAGCAGAGATTTGAATGCATCAGAGGCAGAGGGCAGAGGGGGAGAGGAGGGAGGCCCCTAAGGAGTACCCAATACCTCCATGAAGGTGGGCGACCTTGGAAGGCCCAACCAAGGCGAAGACGGCTGCGGCCTGCAGCGCAGTCCAGAACCTCGGCAAGATCGAGTTGCAGAGCGATGGGAGGTCAGAAATCTCAACATAAAAGTTCTTGTACATAGACTTTGTTACAATACCATGGCTTATCAATACCACATGCCCAAAAAACATAACTTATTTCACAATCAAAATATTTTATAACAATATGACAAGATTCTTAACCATAGATATTGACCCCCACTTTTGTCATTGATACTTGTGAATAGGGTTTATTACAATACCATGGGTTATCAATACCACATGCCCAAAACTCATTACTTATTTCACAATTAAAATATTTTATAACAATATGACAAGATTCTTAACCATGGATATTATTAACTTGTAAATATGTTTTGTTACAATACCATGGGCCAATACTATGGCTTATCAATACCACATGGCTAAAAATCATAACTTATTTCACAATAAAAATATTTTATTTTAATTTAATTTTATAACATTTTTTTAATTGAATCTAAAAAGAAAAAGTTATAATTACTTTTGAGATATATATAACCCTTGTATCCTCACGACTACTAAAAATATTCCCATAGAAATTAAATTAAGGTTTTAATAAATCTAAAAATGAGAATACTTCTCAGCGATGAGAACAAGCAAAGTGACTAATGATAATAGATCCATTCTAACTAAGGATCTAAGTGATGAGAGCAAGTAAAGTGATTAATGATAATAGAGGAAAGAGAGTGCATGATTTTACAATGGGATCAAATTTAAGAGAGAGGCAAGTGCGAGGGGGGAGAGAGGGAGGAAAGAACAAATACATAGAGATATATAGGTGGAGAGAGAGGGGGAGGGGGGAAAGAGGGGGGAAAGAGGGAGGAAAGAACAAATACATAGAGATATATAGGTGGAGAGAGGGAGGGAGTGACAAGGGAGAGATGGAGACAGAATGAGGGAGAGAGGAGTGGGGGGAAGATAAAGAAGGTGAGAGGAGAGAGATTAGGAGAAAATGGGGAGAGAGATTAGGAGGCACAAAGATGGAGGGTAGAGAGAGATGGAGAGACTAAGGGATATAGTGAGAAAGTTGGAGAGAGAGAGAGAGAGAAGGGGAAGAGAGAGAGAGAGATGGAGACACAAAGATGAAGGGGAGAGAGAGGAGAGAGGGAAAGATAGATAGATATAGAGAGAGAATGTGTATGTTTAGGGGGTGAGATAGAGAGAGGGAATAAGAAAGAGACACATGGATACAAATATAAATATTATATAATATTATATAACCATGCTAGATCCATCTTAACCCTAAATCGATCAAGCATCAAGAGGCATAAAATCTCTCAAGGTGCAATCCTTTCCTCAAGTTTCACTCCCAAAAAATAAGTTTGCACCTCGAGAGATTGGATCCCTCTAAGCCTTGAATAGATCCAAAGTTAAGATAGATCTAAATTGGTGTATAACAATAAATGCTTATAAAACCAACTAACCTTCCTTAACTAAAAAGTTATGTATAACAACTTTACAATGCTGACATGCCCAAGGAGGTCATAAATTTTAAATGACCAACTTAAATTTTATTTGTAAATTTAAGTTGATGGTTTTGTTTGAAAGTCGTGTCAAGAACAACTTTTTAAGCAATATATAAAATAGTTTGTGACTCGATGATGTAGTGCGACTATTGCAACGTCAATTCAAGTCAAAGAGAGGAAGGAATAAGTTTTAGATTTTCCTCATTTCTGGTTACTCCAATTGCCAAATTCCGCACCTCTGTTTTTTGAATTGAGGATGAATTCTGCACCTCTGTATAATGCCATGTTGGTGGGTCATGCTCTCTGTATATATTTTGCGGAAGAAAGTGGAGTAACGAAACTCCTTTCCGCCATGGCTAAGGACCGTGAGCCCTTATCCCGTATACCAAACTCAAGTAACATCGGTTTGAGATAGAGGCATAATTCCAAACAAAAAAACTAACTTTGAAGAGTTTTGTACATTGAAGATTGTAGATATGTATATATTTTTTGGCCTCGTTTCAGCGTTTCAGATTTATTTTATTAATTAAATTGTCATTTGGCCTCTGCAGGCTATTTTCAAGTGATATCCAAAATTATTGAAGTTTCTGCAGGCTATTTTCAAGTGATATCCAAAATTATTGAAGTTTCATTAGCTTGAGTGGGATTTGGGGAATCTAAGTATCACTTTGTATTAATTAGAAACCAAATTCCACAACCTCACATAGCAATGTCTATTTAATTGTAGAAACTATCTTGTGCTTATAGAATGTGCATTATTAGTGGAATTCATATATATTAATTTAATTTCAGATTTCAAAATATCATAAGGAAATATAATAAAATTTATAAAATGTGCACTCCACTCATATCTATCATAAAATTTATAAAATCTACAATTTAGTTATTATTTTTGTTCAAAGTTCATTTTTATCTTCTTGTTGTAATTATTAAAAGAGGTAAATTTCGTAATAATATTTTTTATAAATATTTTATATTTTAAATGGTAATAATTATTATGTTATAAAATTGATAATAATCATGTATATTTTATATTTTTTAAAAATTTTGTAAAAATTATATGAAATATTAATTTTATATATATATTTGGTGTATAAAATAACACTTTTGAAAATTTTCTAAAATATTTTAATTGTAACCAGTTTACCATTCAAATTTGTAATTTCAACAAATCCAATTTAATCTGAATATATATTAAAAAAACCAAAACTTATAACAAGTAAGCTATTACCTTTTATTATAATTAATTAATGTAAAAATATATTTTAAAAATGTATTTTGAATGAGCTAGAAGTTATAATAAATATTTTTTAATAAATCATTGTAATTATAATCCACTCAAAATTTATATGACAAAGATGATATGAATCATATAAATTGAGAAATATCATTTTTTTTATTAAAATTGTGAATTCATTTTATAGGAATGTGTAAAAATATGGATAGGTGGTTAGAGTTTCAAACTCCATATGCATGAGAAATATGTTTAAGTTATCTTATACTCTAATAATATGGTTTATAAAAAAATATTTTCTTTTTTTATGTTTGCAGCTCAAGTGAAATTCTATGATTTTTTTTTTTTATAACACGTATCATCATTGAACAACATAAATATCATATCATAGAGAAATAATAAATATGAGAAGTATATCATTACACGTATAATGATACTATGTTGTTGAACAACATAAATATCATATCATAGAGAAATAATAAATATGAGAGGTATATCATTCTATATGATATAGTTTAAAATTGATGTCAATTTATTTTTTCCTTGGATTTATAAAAATTATTAAATAATGGAAATTAAACTTTCTTTCATAATATTCATATTAAAATTGACTAATACTATCATTAACATAGAATATTTGTACCTAAAATTAATGTCCCCAAGATTTGCCAATTTTAAAAAATAATTAGAAAATTAAAATGGATGCCATAAGGAAATCCAATTTGAAAATGCTAAAAATAACTTAAAATTTGCTAGCGTAATAGAATTGTCAAAAGTATCTTAAATGGTTTATCTATGCCTTATATTAGCAAACATATATATATATATACACACCAACTCTCCTATACATACATAGATATAAAGAGAGAAAAGCCTTTCTTTTCATTCCCTTTTACCAAGAAAAATTAAATGTGTCTAATGAAAGAAAATCTTTAAACTTAAATTTCAAACCTAAAATTCCAAAATTAGCCATTTCCATTCTCATTTCAAAAATAAAATAAAAAAATATCTATAATTAGACTTTTTCTTCTCACCCCAACATCCATAAGAGTATGTGTATTGAGATAAATCCATCAAATTTTTATCCACTATATTTTTATTTAGCTCATATCTAAATTCTTAGACTTTTTCTTCTCACCCCAACATCCATAAGAGTATGCATATTGAGATAAATCCATCAAATTTTTATCCAGCTCATATTTTGTGGTTGTTGTTTTTTTGAATTGTTATATATGATTTTCACAATATTATATTAATGCAATATAATATAAGGTATAAAATTGTTATACAATATATTTAAATAAAATAATTTACAAATAAATTTAATATAAATGTTAATTGAGTTTAGCTTTAGTGGTTGGGTTGAATTGTTGTGATCTTCCCACCCAAAGTCAAGTTTTGTAATTTGACATGTAGATTAGGTTTTGTATTTTGACATGTTGTACTTGTGGAATAGAATAACTATGTTGAGCTCTTAAGTGAGATTATAGTGTGGGTTGACAACTTTTTTCTTTCTCCAAGCATCTTGGAAAAATAATTTTAACATAATGAAATTTTAATTTAATTATTATAATTTTATTTTAAAAAAATAATAATTAATTAAAATTAAATAAACCAAATACATATTTTAAAAATTATATTTTTAAAATATTTCTTACCTAGTAGTTGAACTTCATTTTTGGTTTCCGTGGATTTCTTTAATAATCTCATCTAATACCAAACATGTATATACAATCTAAACCCCTTCAACACTACAAAGTAATCTGTTAACACCCTTTTACGGGTCACAATTATGTTAAGCTAGTTTGTTTCTAGCATATATATCTCTAATTACATTATTTTCCAATAAATTGAAAAAAAAATAAATTGTTATATGTTTATATAGAACATACAATTTTATGCCTATATTTATATGACAACATTAATTTAGATGCAATATTGTGCTTATCTTTATTATATTCTTTTCCAAATCCTCATGCAGTCGTACAACTTAGATTGTTAAATATAAACTTTCAAAAGATGTTTTTTTTTGCAATAAATTTTATATTTCCTTCTTATTTGAATAAGTGGTCGAATCAAGTCATTAAACAATAACTTTTCTACAATGCAGAACAACAACACCATGCTCTTGTAGACTTTAGCAAGCTAGAAAACAATATTATGACTTGATTTTCAATTTAAATATACTTAAATGTAAATAATATTTTCAATTTAAATATACTTAAATGTAAATAATAAAAATTGATCGATAAATGCCTCGATGGCATTTTGATGGCCAACTACTAATTCTTCAAACATTTTTATGTTTATGAGCTATCAACGCAAGTAGATCTTTCTCATAACACTTGTTTCATACAACCAATGCAAGGTCAACAACACATTTTTCATTTATTTCTACTTAGGGACATTTGGGAACACATCCTATAGAATAAGAATGATAGTTTCCCTTTCCCTATAATTTAAATTCTTCCAATCTCCATTCCTCAACCCTTCAGTTTGATCTTTGTACAACAACCCGTAGAGATAGAGTGGTTTAGCATTGCACATGAAACATGTCAAGATTATATGATATTTGCAACATCAAAGTTTGTAGGATTTTGGGAATAATTATGGGGAAAAACCTAATTTTGAAATCCCCACTAACATAATGAAAGTCACAATATGTGTCCTTGTTAAACAACATACCATAACAAAATTGGGAAGATGATTTTTTGGATTTAGCTTGTTTACTAATTAGATTGATGATCTTAGTGCTCTTCTTACTTTCACTCTTAGTATGATTCATTTTAGTGGGTACCAAGTTCAATTTCAAAACAAACATGTTACAGAGTAGCTTAGTCCCTGCCAATCAAGTTAGAAATTATACTTTGGGAAAAATTGTATAAAAAAATAAACCTACATTCATTAATGCTAAAGTAATAGTCATCAATAGGCAAATCGAATCATATAGGCTTTCTTTGACAAGGACTAATAAATTGAGACAGGGGAGGAAGGAGCGAGAGGGAATCTATTTCTCCTCGATGAAGAAATGGAGATGAAATTTGCTTGGGCAATAGACATTGCATCAAATAACCAAGACAAAGCTTTAGCTCGATGACAAGGACTAAAGATTGTATTATCAAAGGGACTACATCAAATAAGCGTGTTTGGTGACTCAATGATAACTATACAAAAATGATGCAAAGTTAAAGATCACTTGGAAAATGATTTGCCACCAATTTTTCATTGAATAGGGATGCTCATGGAGAAATTTGACAAAATCAACCTTTTCCATGTCAAGGGGGGCAATAATCAGTCAGTTGATGAACAAGCTAATAAGGTGCTAATCTTGATCAAGAGGTGTTAATTAAGGATCAAGATGATCCATAAACCTCCCATATTCCATGATCATCATCACACCAAGGATAAGGACTCTCAATCCATTAAATAAATCGTAATTAAAGTCTGACATCCCATTATCAAAAATCATTAATCCCAAGTATAGGAAATCTCTTGATGAGCGATAGCATTAGAAGATGGATTCCTCTAATCGGACAAATAGATGGGAACATAAGGTCAGAGACGTCATGATAAATGACAAGTGGAATGTCACTAGATTTTCATTTAATCCTCACATAAGAGATGGGCTCATTAGTACTGCATCAAAGCTGAAGCAGTTAAATTGGTTCGAGTTTGCACACAAAATGGCAGTTGTAGGGATGGAATTTTGAGTGAAGTCTGAGCAAGGATGGGACACATGCATTCAATGTGAAAATATCACCCCTAGAATGGATTCAAACCATGGTAAATATTTAAAAGGACATATACAAATGTTATAAATGTTGATGATCTGAATCAAGGCCGAACAATCTGTAAGATGGCTTCCTCAACCAGGAATGGTAATAACGATATCTTCGATGAGAAGTTGGCAACATTAAAGGGGGACATTTTATCTCTCATAGCTAAGGTCGGGGACCAAATTGTGACAGAGGCTCGCTCTCACTTTGCTCTAGTTTCTAGTCATCTTGGAGAACTCTAAGAGGCGGTAGATCATCTTTAGCAGTTCATTGATCATCTGGTGACAAAAAATGGAGAATATGGATTTCAAAGTGGATAATGTTGAGGTGACTGTAGAAACAACCATGGTTGGAATTCTCAAAGAAGTATTTGGTATTGGATCCTCAACCCGACAACCAGAATGCTCAGCAAGTGGAAATGGATCATGAAGTGGCAATGGATCCCCCTCTCTAGATGATAGTTGATCATGTCGTGCAAGAAGGAACCCCTCCAAATGAGGATGAAGGCAGCAGGTAACACTTCTGTCAAATTTATGTTTTGTAATTTTTTAATATATAATGGAGTCTTTTGGAGACTCTACAAGTTAAATGTTGTTAGATCTCTAGTTAAGAAAAGAAAAAATATATGTAGGATGCAATTTCAACAGCCTTGAAATGTCTTTGGAGAAGATCAATACTTGAATGTAAAGGCATTGGATTATTTCCCATTAGACTAATATAATTCTACAAGTTTCTTTAAAAAAATAAGAACTAATAAATTTAGATGCAAAGTGGATAAATCAATTGGACAAGGACTTGCATAATTTTTGGTGGGTAGTAACCAAAGTAACCAATAGTGTAGTAACCAAATTGCAGGGTCTCCAAAGTGAAATTTTTCCTCTAAGTGGTGCAATGTTTCAACCAAAAAGTTCTAAATCATTTCCAAGAGGTGCAACATCCCCTCAAAAAGGTGCCAAGTCCTATCTAAGGGTGTTATGTCCTCAAGAAGCTCAACATTCTACAAAAGAAGTGGAAGGACCTCTGAATGAAATGGAAAGGCACACATCAAGCATATGTGTGGCCTCTCCAACATCCTCCAAATGATGAAGGTTCAATCCATTTCAAGGTCATGCAAAGTGCATCATCCCAATAGGTGCTCAAGTGAGCCAATGTAGTTGAACACAAGTTCAATGCAACATAAATATTAAAAATTGAGTCATGTCAAATGTAAATGCCACTAGTATATCATATTAAGCATTTCCTTAAAACTTCACAATGACTCATAGAAAGCATATAATTTTCCAAGATTATGTATAGTAAGGTCATCATTAGCCCATATTACATGTGCTTGTACCTAGTAATATAAGTATTTCCCAAGAAACCCATCAAGGAGTATGTGTACTGATAGATGGTATGGTTTGGGGGTAAAACTCCCATGAGTTGTATTGTATAGTCATGTGAGGCTATGTATGATAGATCCACATGAGTGCCTTTGTTGGGGGAGTGCTTATGCATTAGTTTCCCTTTCCTTGGCACCTTGTCTTTCCACCTTTTATTTTCCATTTTCCTTTCTTATTTAACCTCTTTTGGATTTTTACTTTTATTTTGCTTCATTTAGTCCTTTTTAGGTATGCATTCACTGCATAGTATTTGGGGTGATGTCCTCAAAACAAGGGTGCATTTCTCTTGCTTTAATTTCCTCATATTTTTTATCTTTTCTTTCTTTCTTTATGATGTTTTTTAATTTGTTTTTTTTGCATTGTGATTTTCTTTCTTTTTTATTCATTTTAGCTACATCAACCTCAAATATTGAATCTTATTTTTTTCATGGTATTATGAAGCATGAACCTATATGTGTGACATATGACAACCAATCCATGTGTGGGGAAATGGAAAGCATCATCAACCACCTATGGAGAACCATGGATGTTATGTATGGAATTGTTGTTTGTGTTTAGGATGATAGGACAATTTTTTTTCTAGCTATCCCTAGATGTGAAGGAGTAACATGACCAACATTCTTGCAACTATGCCTTTATGACTACATTTGGGGGGACCCTTCACACTCCATGAGAAGGTTTTCATTCTATAATGCAAAGTGAAATTCATACTCCAGATTTAATTCTTGTGCCATCCTCCTAGTCGATAACCTTAAAAGGACAATAGTCTTTATTGATAACAAGAGGGAAATATTTCTCTATGTTTCTAGGCTTTTGTGAAGGACCCTTGGTTTCCTATGTTTTCAATTGGTTATTGACATTCAACAAAGGTGGAAATCACTGTGTGTATATAAGACTTCCCCATCGAGGATGTGAAACTTTCTTGTGCACCCTGACACACTCTAGGTACTAAAAATATAAATAGGAAAACACCCTTATAGACTCTAGGTACTAGAAATGGAGGATTTATTTCTTCATGTTTAGTATATATTATATTTGTCCACTTGTTTTCTCATAATGGATAGTTGTTGTATATGAATGCCCCTTCAACTCCCACTTCTGCTCCCTTTTCCAATTTCCCTCCATCCCCAACTTCCCCTATTGCATTGACATTGCTAGTGCCAGACTAGAGCCTTAAATTGCATTGATCATACTTTCATATTTACTGTCCAGTTGGTCTAGTTATTTGAAACTTCACTATTCTGATCCCCTCTTCCTTCCATCGTAGATGCAATAAATTCTTTTATTTTCTAGGAGAGGTCAATTGTTTTGGTGCATTTGGTCTTTTTGTTTCTTGAAAGTCCCATATTAGGAGTCCAAACTTTTATTTCCTCATCAATTATCCCACATGGTGTGTATCAGTGCACATATTTTATATAGAAATCATATTCCATGTGTGGACTCATGTATATGTATATAGATATGCAAGTACATATATATAATATAAATGCACTTGCATTTCTACATATGTATAATTTCTTTATATGCACACTTCCAAATCTATGTGCATTATAGAAGTTGCGCATATACATAAGTTACACATATACATGAGCCATATTCCGTATATGCATGCTTCCATATATACGTGTATATACAAAAGCCATCTTTCGTATATGCATGCTTCCATATTTATATGCATATATAGAAGCATCTTTTGTATATGCACATGTATATGGAAGCGATGGCATCTACATATGCACATATATATCAAAGTGTGTATATATATGAAAGATGAGTTCCATATATATATATATATATATATATATATATATATATGCATATAAAAAAGTTTCACATATGCGGAAGCCATCTTTTGTATATGCACACTACCAAAATATATATATATATATATATATATATATATATATATATATATATATATATATATATATATATATATATATATATATATATATATATATATATATATATTTTGTGTGTGTGTGTGTGTTATGAAACCAGCTCAAGAAAAGATAGAAAAGATAGATCAACGCCTTAGAATTCAGCCTCTTCGAGGGGGCAACCTCCTTTACATTACATAAATGAACAATTCTTGGATGATACAAATGACAAAACCTCCTTTCTATATATAGGAGTCTAAGGAGTCACAATATAATCCAGCCGACCTAACAATAATAATATAAAGCCACAAAAATAACAATAGAGGGATTCTATGGGGCACAAAAATAACAATATGGGGGTAATAGGGGCACAACAATATAAATAAGGGGTATAACTACAATAGTAATGGGGTAATCACTAGTATTATAGGGACCCAACATGCCCCTCTCCTTCAAAAAAGTGTTGTCCTCAACGCTTGAGTAGTTCTGGATACTTCTGCATAAAATTCTCATCCTCCCATGTGGAATCTTCAGCGGATAAGTTCTTCCACTTGATAAGATACTCTGAAATTGATCGATTTCGTAGCTGTCGAGTTCTTGTTTCTGTGACTGCTTTCGGTTCCAATATAATTTTTCCTTCCTCGTCAAGTTCTGGCAATATTGTTTGAACTGGGAGCTTGTCGCCTATAACCTTCTTTAAACATGAAACATGGAAAACTGGGTGCAATCGAGAAGCTGCAGGAAGCTCCAATTTGTATGCCATAGTACCAATCTTTTGCAACACCTTGTACGGACCATAATACTTTGGTGATAATTTATTATCCTTCTTAGCTTGCTTTAGGGACATTTGCTTATATGGTTGTAGCCGTAGGAATACCCAATCACCTACATCAAAACTTCTTTCACTGCGATGTTGATCTGCCTGTTGTTTCATTCTATTTTGTGCCAACACGAGGTTATCCTTTAAGAGTTGGAGGACTTGTTGTTGATGTTCGATGTGATGTTCCACTGCCTGAACCTTAGAATTTTCTCTTAAATATGATGTGATGGATGGTGGTTGATACCCATAAAGTGCCATAAATGGGGTCATTTTTGTTGCTGTATGGAAGGAAGTGTTATACCACCATTCAGCCAGAGGCAACCATTTGACCCATTGTGTCTGTTTATCAGATACAAAGCAACGAAGATATCCTTCCAAACATTTGTTTACTATCTCAGTTTGCCCATCAGATTGAGGATGATAAGATGAGCTATGAGCTAACTGAGTACCAAGACAAGAAAATAATTCTGTCCAAAAATTTCCAGTGAAAATGGGATCTCTGTCACTTACAATAATCTTTGGGTTTCCATGTAGCTTTTGAATTGTTTCCATAAATGCAGTAGAAACTGTACTGGCTTTAAATGGATGTGATAATGCACAAAAGTGTGCATACTTGGTAAGTCTGTCAACTACCACCATGATGACACTCTTTCCCTCAGACTTGGGTAAACCTGTGATAAAATCCATTGAAACCTCCTCCCAACGTTGGCTTGGAATGGATAAAGGTTGTAATAGACCCGGTGTCTTAATTGTTTCAACTTTATTTTGTTGGCAAACCAAACATTCCGCCACAAACTTTTGAATATCTGATTTAAGGCCATCCCAAAAAAATTCCTTCTTAACCCTGTGGTAAGTTTTTAAAAATCCTGAGTGCCCTCCTAAGGGAGAAGTGTGCAATTCCATAAGAATCTTTTGTTTTAGCTGGGAATTCTTACAGAGGTATAAGCGATCTTTGTACCATAACGAATCATTTTTCCAGCTAAATGTATCAGACGTACTGGAATCTTGTTGTAGCTTTCGAATAAGTGCCCACACTTCTTCGTCATTCTTCCATTCCTCCCTTGCTTCGTTTATCCAATCTGGTTGGATAATAGAAATGGCGCACAACAATGCTTCCACATCCTCATCCTTTCTTGAGAGTGCATCTGCCACCACATTTTGCTTCCCTTTTTTGTAGATGATTTCAAAGTCATAACCCAACATCTTTGTGACCCACTTTTGTTGCTCTTCAGAGGATAATCTTTGTTCTAAAAAGTATTTAAGGCTATCATGATCCGTTTTTACCTTGAAGTGTCTTCCCATTAGGTAGGGTCGCCATTTCTTAAGTGCATGGAGTATTGCCAACATTTCCTTCTCATAAATAGCTTTGCTTAAAAACTTTCCCTTGATTGGACGACTTTCAAAAGCAATGGGTCTTTCATCTTGCATTAGAACAGCACCAATTCCATTTCCTGAAGCATCACATTCCACAATAAAGGTTTTTGTGAAGTCCGGTGTAGCTAAGACCGGTGCTTGGCACATTGCCTCTTTAAGATGTTCAAAGGCCTTTGTTGCTTCCGGAGTCCATGAAAATGCATCTTTCTTCAATAATGTTGTTAGAGGTGCTGCTATTCTCCCATAATTCTTAACAAACTTGCGATAATACCCTGTCAACCCAAGAAATCCTCGCAGATGCTTTATGGATGTGGGGATTTTCCATTCCTTAATGGCTTTAATTTTGCTAGGGTCTACCTTAACTCCTTCATGAGATACAATATGACCCAAATATTCCACCTCCTGGACTCCAAAGAAACATTTGGATCTTTTTGCATATAATTGTTTCTCCTCCAATAGTTGTAGCACCCTGTCAACATGTTCAACATGATCCTTCCAAGACTTGCTGTAGATTAGTATATCATCAAAAAATACTAACACAAATTTTCTAAGGAATGGTTTGAAAATTGAATTCATCAAACCTTGAAATGTTGAAGGTGCATTGGTAAGGCCAAAAGGCATGACCAAAAATTCATAATGACCCTCATGAGTTCTAAATGCCGTTTTCGGAATGTCTTCAATCTTCATTCTGATTTGATGATATCCCGAACGAAGATCCAACTTGGTGAAGTAAATTGATCCATGCAATTCATCCAGTAATTCATCAATGACAGGAATGGGGAACTTATCTTTAATAGTGAGCTTGTTGAGCTCCCTATAATCCGGACACATGCGCCATGATCCATCCTTCTTGTGCACCAATACTACTGGAGCAGAGAAAGAACTTTGACTCGGTTGAATTATACCAGCCTCTAGCATTTCTGCAACCATACGTTCAATTTCACTTTTTTGGACATAGGGATATCTGTACGGCCTGATGTTTGGAGGAACACTTCCTGGAATCAGATGAATAGCATGATCATGATCACGCATAGGTGGGAGACCTTTGGGAGTCTCAAATACCTTGGAATGATTGTCCAGGACTTTTTGGAGATCTGGAGAAATAGATGATTCCAATGTGGAAACATCTAGCGAACATAATTGTGCAATTACACCTCTTTGCTCCTTTTTTAGAAGCTTTGTCATACCATTAGAGCTGATTATCTTTCCTGGTTTCCCTGCAATACCCCTTAATTCAACTTCCTTTCCTTCCGTAGAAAATTTGATGAAAAGTTCTTGAAAATTAAAAGCTATTGTACCCAAGGATTGTAGCCATTGGACTCCTAGTACAACATCAGCACCTCCCATTGGAATGGAAAGCATTGGGCTAGTCAATACATATTCTCCCATGGATAGCTTGATATTATGGCACTTTCCAGAGCAATTTATTGTTCCTCCATTTGCAATCATCACTTGACACTCTGGTGCTGGATATAGGAAGCAATTCAATTCTTTTGCTACCCTACAATGAATAAAATTGTGGGTGCTTCCTGAATCAATCAACACTATTACCTTTTTCTTCTTGATTTGTCCTTCTATCTTGATGGTTTGAGGAGTGGTAATTCCCGCCAATGCATTACAAGATATGGTCGGATTTATTTGTTCTTCATCTAGGCTTTGTTCCTGGAGTATATATTCTTCTTTTGACCTTTCTTGCTCCTTTTCTTCTTCCTCTTCACAATCTATGTAGAATAATTTCTTCTCAGCACACTTATGACCTTTAGTGTATTTGCTATCACAACTGTAACAAAGCCCTTTTGCTCTTTTTTCTTCCAATTGTTGTGGTGTCAACCTTATAGGTTGTGGAAGACTAGGGGCAACAACACTTCCGTCTTTATAGTTGTGAGTGGTATGCTTCCTGGTTGCCATAATTTTGCTTTCCATTTTTCTTGCTAACCTGAATGCCTTCTCTAATGAATCAGGTTCCCAAAGGCGAACATCATGTTGGATATTATCCTTTAAAGACCCTATGAACACATCAATCCTATGCTCCTCTGGAATATCTTTTACCCTTATGTTCAATTTTTGGAACTCCTCAATGTGCTCCATTACTGAACCCTTTTGTTTGAGACTTATCAATTGGCTAAAAAAAGTGTTGCTTTTTGTATCTTCATAATGTGCTATCAATTCTTCCGTAAAAATTGCCCAAGTGATAAATTGTTTACGAGAGAAAAGCCATTGATACCATACAAACTGATTTGGTTCCAAATATATAGTTGCCATACGTACCTTTTGTGTGTTTTGCACATTATTGAGATCGAAGAATTGCTCCATCTGTAATATCCATGTGGCGGGATCCTTGCCATCAAACTTCCTCATATCGATTTTTGGAATATGGTGGGTCTTCGATCCAACATTAGAGTCTATGGAATCATGATTAACATTTCTTTTGTTCACATCATGAGTTTCCTTTACAACCTTTTCACCATTAGTAAGTATTTCTTGTAGAAAATTTGTCAAATCTGTCTTCAAATCTGCCATGTCTGTCTTGAAATCTATCTTCAAATCTGCCATGTCTCTCTTCAAATCTGTCTTCGAATCATCCATCTTAGCTTCCATTCCCTTTATCTTATATTCCACGCCATTTATCTTAGATTCCACGCCATTTATCTTAGCTTCTGTTAGCTTTTGTGAGCGTGACATTTGTTGCACTTGTTCTTGTAATTTTGATATATCATGTAGCATTTCTTCCTCTTCTTCATGAGTCATGCTAGAGCTTTCAGGTTCCTTACTAGGTGTTTGCATTTTCTTTCCTCAGGGCATCAGTTACCGATAATAATGCTTTACTATGCCCTTTGAATTCCGTTAAACCAAGCTTACACAAAAATTTAAAAAAATCTACACACATTTTTTCACTTTATAGAAGCCTGATATTGAATCTGATGTATCTCTGTAATCTCAGATCATTCAATTCTGAAATTGCAATCTGTAGTATCCTTCTGCGTTCTCTTTCCAATGCCACAAGTCTGACCCAAATTGGATTCTCCAAGGAAGAGTTATGTGAAATCTCCCACAGTGACTTGCTTTTAGACTAGTTTAGTAGAGCAAACTTGTACGACGTTCCACGAGTCACTGTTTCAACCTTTGGATCTGAAACACATATACAAGAAAATACAGTCTGTCCTCTTTCTGTAACTTCTTACGAAATTTAAATCCAATCCCCAGAGAGAAAGTTATGACGATTTTCCCCAGGTCACTTGTTTTGAATGTAATTCAGGAGTCTGCAAAAAGACCCGCTTCCTCACATCATATCTCTGCTAATATCGAGTGAAAAGCTCTGAAATTGGGACCCAAGGTTCAGCGCGATTTCTTCTCAAATGGGTTTTTTTTGCGACTTCTGAAACATCACAGAAAAAAATTTATAGTGAAAATGCCACGATGACCTGTTTGGAGCAGCGAAACCCTAGAATCCAAAGCTCTGATACCAAATGTTATGAAACCAGCTCAAGAAAAGATAGAAAAGATAGATCAACGCCTTAGAATTCAGCCTCTTTGAGGGGGAAACCTCCTTTACATTACATAAATGAACAATTCTTGGATGATACAAATAACAAAACCTCCTTTCTATATATAGGAGTCTAAGGAGTCACAATATAATCCAGCCGACCTAACAATAATAATATAAATCCACAAAAATAACAATAGAGGGATTCTATGGGGCACAGAAATAACAACATGGGGGTAATAGGGGTACAACAATATAAATAAGGGGTATAACTACAATAGTAATGGGGTAATCACTAGTATTATAGGGACCCAACAATATATATGTGTGTGTGTGTGTGTGTGTATGTGTGCGTGCATATACACAATATGCATATCTATGGAAGTCATCTTCTATATATGTGTAACTTATGTATATGCACATAGATATGGAAGTGTACATATACGAAATGTGACTTCCATATCTATATAGAAACCATATTCCATGTGTGGACTTCTTTATATGCATATAGATATGCATGTACATATATAGAAGTCAACTTTCATAAATGTACTTGCATTTCTTCATATGTGTGATTTACGTAGATGCACAGTTCCATATATACGTGCATTTACAGAAGTTGCACATATACAAAAGCCATTTTCTGTATATGCACAACTTTTGTATATTCACATATATATGAAAGCGATGGCTTCTATATATACACATATATATAGAATCGTACATATATAGAAGATGACTTCCATATATATGCACATATATAGAAGTCGTGCATATGTGGAAAATGAGTTCCATATATGTTATGTGCATATACAGAAGTTGCACATATACGGAAGTCATCTTCCATATATGTATGCTTGTATGTGTGTGTGTGTGCATATACAAAATATGTACATATACAAAAGTCATCTTCTATACATGCGCAACTTTTGTATATGCACATAGATATGGAAGCATGCATATATGAAAGATGGCTTCCATATCTATATAGATACCATATTCAATGTATGGACCTCTGTATATATAGAAGTCAACTTTCATAAATGTGCCTGCATTTCTACATGTGTGATTTCTGTATATACACATTTCCATGTCTATGTGCATATACAAAATTTGCGTATACACAGAAGTCGTCTTTCATATATGTACATTTCCATATCTATGTGTATACTTAGAAAATGTGCATATACAGAAGTTACACATATACAGAAGTCATATTCCATATACGCACACTTCCATATATACATGCATATACAAAATGTTCACATATACATAAACCATTTTTTATATATGTACAATTTTTGTATATGTACATATATATGGAAGCGATGACTTCTTTATATGTGCAATTTCTGTACAGGCACATAGATATGGAAGTGTGCATATATGGAAGATGACTTCTGTGTATATGTGCATAGACAGAAGTTTCACATATATGGAAGATGATTTCCATAAATATGTGCATATACATAAGTTACACACATATGGAAGTGATCTTCCATATATGCACACTTCCATATATATGTACATATACAAAATATGCACATATACTAAAGATGTTTTTGTTGTCCGTATATGTGCATATTTTTATATGTACATATATATAGAAGTGTGCATATATGGAAGGTCACTTCCTTATATGTGAAACTTTTGTATATGCACATATATATGGAACTCATCTTCCGTATATGCACATATTTCATATTTGCACATATACATGGAAGCCATCTTTTGTATATGCATGCTTCCATATCTATGTGCATGTATAGAAGTCATCGCTTCCATATATATGTGCATATACAGAAGTTGTACATATATAGAATATGGCTTATGTATATGCGTGACTTCAACTCCAAAGGAACATGAGGCAATTGTCTTGAGGCTTTGACCATGCCCTTGTTATAGAGGTTTTTTTTGGCCTATGATAAGAATGAGAAATTGGCAGCAAACTATCTTTTGGAGCATGTCGATGATTATGAGGATTGAGAGAGAAGACTTTTTGTTGAAACTGTGTATTAATATTTCTTATTAGAACAGTTTCTTTTTATCATTTTCACTCTCCCAAAGGAGGTGCATTATTATTTTGATAAATATTTTATAATTTACACTCACAAATTGATTACCATGAAGTTCTCTCAAAAGCCATTCTCTTCTTTGAAAGTAAGTGCTCTAGAAAACTTATTTTCAATCAATGAATGAAATTGAGGGGAGACTGCTCTTTCTGATGGCGTAAGTCTCAGATAGAGGCATCTATCATATCTAGGGCCTTACATAACATTCTGGGCAGGCCGCGGGAGTTCAGATACAAATATCTGAAGAAGGCCACCAATAACTTCAGTGCGGAAACCAAGCTTAGTAGGGGTGGCTCCTTAACAGTCTACAAAGGGATTCTCCCAAAGAAAAAAAATTGTGGTTTTAGATATAGTAGTGTGAAAAATTATTATTACTTAATTTATAATGGAGAACCAATTAATGAATAGATTAGCATAATTTAAATTAGTGGTTCTCAATGTTCTTCAGTGCAAAGAGAATAATATCGCTAATTTGATTGTGTGGATCTGTTATTATTTGATGGATCTTGTTTTGCTTCGGGCTTAAAGAACATCAGTTACATGTTTTGTCATGAGATTGTGTGTAGAAAGGTCAATTTCATAATTGATTGCTCGATACAGTGCAGTATCAATATTGTCCTTTGAGAGATCGAGAAGTGTCAATTATAAAAAGTTCATCAAATATGGTTATAGGAGGTTATGTCTTAAATGAGTTGAATGGGAAGCTCAAAGATTGTGGTGGTGAAAAGAGTGTTGTCTCAGAGAATTCAGAGTGGGGATAAGTGTCGACGAAGACTAGCAAGACATATGCGACTATCTGTAATTTGTGTTTCTTGTAATAATCTTTGTAATGATGTAAATGTAAGAATTAAAGGGGGAATTTGGAAATAATGCTTACATAGGTAGTATTGGGTTGTTGGTTGTTGGAGATGTGTTGAGATATTTTCTCACCAATACTCTCCTTGTTTGGAATCTGTTGGATCTCATGAGCACTATTTATGTGGCTTGTAATTTATTTGGTTAGAAAAGGGTTTGTTCTTGGTTTTACGTGACTTTCAATTTATCATATGCAACATGTTGAGAAATGGGAAAGAGTAATGTGTGACATTTATCTTGCAAAAATTGATGATGAATGAAAGGATATAGAGTTTAACCAAGCTACAGTTCACTTTGGTAAAGGTGGAGGAACATCTTAAAATTTTGCCTAAGAATACACCATATTATAGTTTGAACATAAGTAATATCTGGATTTTTCTTCTGGAGACATGTTTTTTTCTACCCAAGATATCAAAACAAGAAAAGTATTGATATTGTAGAAATTGTTTGAGGCCCTCATTGAAGTCGATTTTTCTGATGTCCTACTTGATTGATGTCTTCTCATATGTTAGGAAGGATTTAAATATGAATTAATATGTTCCTAAAACAAATCAAATTCAAATTTTATAAATATAAAAGATAAAAATAATTTCCAATGCCTTCATTTGATTGTTACTTGACTCTGTTGTTGGGAGGTTATAGGAATTTTGATTGGAAAAAGGCTGGGGAGACAATTTCAGAGCATGTCTTAGATATGATTCATTTTTTGTTAGAGATCCTTCAGGCACCTGAGCCATCAACCTTGGAAATGTTTCTAGTATGGATTTCTATGGTTTTTAATGTTGTGATTATTTCACCTCATGGTTATTTTGGGCAAACAAAAACTTTAGGAATGTCAAACAAGAAATCAGTGGACAGGTAAAAAATTTGTTTATAATTGCCATGTCCATTCCATGATATCCTCTCTTTATTGTTTGATTATATTTTGAACTTTTCTTTTGATTTTTTTTTTTTTGTATTTTAACTATGCAATTGAAAATACTTGGTATCATGTCCATTTAAACAACAACCAGAGATTGAAGATGAAATTAGTATTACATAATATTGATTGGAATCTTTAAAGCTATTTTGTGTTAAAAAAATTTAATAACTATCCAAAAAGTTTACTTTCATGTTGTTATTTGAGCACATGTTGTTTATATACTTCACCAAGTTCATGCATTAGAAAATGAAATGTTGTTGAAAATAAAATGACAAGTATTAAACATCACACCTTAGATTATTTGTTTTCACAATTTATCTACAACTTGATATTTTTAGCATGTAACTTAGTTGACATGATTGTGCCTAAGATTTCCCTGAAGGTTGAATACTAAGTTACTAAGGTTTTATTTTCTATGGAGACATTTTATTTGCTTTGTTTATATAGGTCATCTAGCCACATTATAATGGCCACTATCCTCCAACTGAAGAAAAATTGTTTGAGTTTCTTGCTTGTCTGGGGGAAAATGGCTTTGACATTGTTGATGTGTAGGTATATGTCATATAAACTCTTCATAGTCTAATTTATTTTATATTTTAGTTTTCATTGTCTTTCATCTCTTACACTCTGCATTGTATCTTCTTTTGTTTTTAGAAAAGGAACTCATTATTGATGCCAAGAAGGAGGAATCAAAGAAAGAGGAGAGTAGTAACACTAGAGCGTCAAATACAAAAAGAGAGAGAGAAGAGAATTGGTCTAGTACTGATACACTTAGAGCCAATATCTCGCATAAGACACACGCATAGAGACTGGTGGTCAAGTCTTCACAGTTGAATTCACCTACAATGCCTTAGAAACACAATGATAATGTTTTGAAGTGATGAAGACCATTTCATGTGTAAATTGTAGTCCAACCAATATGAAGTTGGAAACTCATATTGTAATACTTTAACATTTCATATAATATAATTTATGTGGTTGAAATTATTTATAGTTGCACTTGATATTGTTTAGTATTGTAATTAGCATATAAAACTTTGTGTTTTCATATTAGATGAACATGTACATTGTATGACACTTTTTAAATTTAATCGCATAATCATACTAATTAATTTATGTTGATTAATAATGTACACATAGAATCAATCTAAAACTACTAAATTAGTAGTTTATATTGATTAATGATGAACACAAATACAACGAATATACAACTAAATTAGTCATTTATAATGATTATTAATGAAAGTAAATGAAATGAATATAAACTACTAAATTAGTCGTTTATATAATAAATATGAAACTACCAAAAAAAATATAAATGACTATAGAAAATGATAAATTCGTGATTACAAAGAATGACTAAATTTTGCATATATATGACTATTAGTAGATAATTTACAATATCTTATAACACGACCAAAATTTAGTCATATTTCTCTGGTCATTAAGTGGTTTCAAATGATGACTAAAATTTTCATATATATGACTATTAGTAGCTAATTTAAAGTATCTTATAACATGACCAATATTTTGGTCATATTTCTTTGGTCATTAATTGATTTTCTCAGGTGATCAATAGTAATATATTTTATTGTATATTTGGTCATTAATTGTGACAATTAATGACTAAATTAATGACCAAATTTATGACTAAATATATTACTAGACGATAAAATTTAGACAACCAATTAATGACTAAGCTAAAAATGACTAAATGTTCATCGTGTTATAAGATATTATAAATTAGTTACTACTGGTCACCGATTGAAAAACCGTCATTTATATACAAATTTTAGTCTCTTTTTTAGTAATTAAATAGCCCTTTTGTATTAGTGTACCAAAGATATACACATATACTGAGGATATGCACATATACAGTAGATGTGCATATATGGAAGTTGCTCATATATGAAAGATATGTGAATATACAAACGTTTTGCATATATGAAAGATATGTGCATATACCGAAGTTGTGCAAAACTTTAGCCTTTGTATAGGTGCATCTTCTATATATGTGCAAAGGAATATACAAATATCCAAAAGTTGCATATATATGAAAATTGCACATATACAATGGTTGAAGTTAAGTATAAATTATGTATATGCACAACTTTTGTATATGTGCACCTACTATATATGCGCATATGTAGAAGTTGTACATATACAGAAGATGTGTGCATATAACAAAGTGTATATATGGAGGTTGTGTTATATGTAAATTACGAAAGTTGTGCACTGATTTTGTATATGCGCAACTTCTGTATATGTTCATACATGGAATATATGCACATATACAGAGGCTACACATATATAGTGGTTGAAGTTTCACATAAATTATGTATATGTGCATTTACTGTATATGCGAAACTTCCATATGTGTGCATATATTTTTAGCATGTCCTTGGGTTCGTGGACGGGGATTCCTATCCCTACAACGATGGTCATTCAGATTCGATCTAGTTACGGAGATGCCAAGAAGGAACATGATATGGATGAAGCTCCATGCCCTGCCCCAAGAATTATGGACTAGAAAACAAATCTCGGATATTGAAAACACTATTGGAAAGTTCTACTACTTAAACGAAGGTTGTCTCAGGGGCACAGACAAGCACATTGCGTGGGTTCTAGTTGAGAAAAAATTTACAGGGGGCCTTCCTGAATATATTGACATATATTTGGGGCCATGTTCGTGAAAACAAATCATTGACTTTTGGGCAGTTCTTTTCAGATGTCTTTTTTGCCGTGGGACGGGACACCTAATGTCTGATTGCCCAAGTCATCATGACCAGAATAAATTCTCACATCAGCAACTTGCTGGTAGAAGCAAGTTATTCAAATAAAACAAGATAATCCTCCATGAAAAGGTTGGTATACACTCTCCTCCCTCTTCTAAAACCATCAACCATGCACTAAACACGATTTCCCCACCGATAAACTCCCCAATCCATATGAACCTGCTTGTGAATACATTGCCCCAACACTCCACTCACATGCTAAAACTAACTCCCCCCAAATCCATTAACCCAGTAATAAAATCCTCCTTTCTCTCCACCTCTTGAACTTTGTCGACCCTACTAAAAAATCCTCCAAAACTCTTGTTCCACCATTCACTCCCCAAACGACTTCTGACCCAAACTATTCCTCCTCCATCAATTTTGGGGTGCCATCAGGGCGTACCTTCACCCCATACCCTGAAGACATTGAGATGGAAGTCCTTAATAGAGAGAGACACTTCTCCATGGAACCACTGACCATTAAAAGATCATTTGTTGAAGTCAATGATGCTCCACCTTGTCATGCTAAGCAGAAAAATGACACCACCAAAAGAAAATCTAGGACCAAATATAAAACGTTCTTGTGCTTTAATACTCCTACCAACCTTATTAATAATTTTTTGACATCCTTCATTGTCTAGGCTCACATTGCCCTTGTCTCCCTCCGAGTTGAACATTTGAATGTCTACCTTCCCAAATCTCGGGTTCTTAGAGATGAGCCACCCAAATTGGACCTCCCATAATGACCATTTTATCCCTGAATGTTCGAGGTCTGGGGTCGACACCCAAAAGATGATCAATACCGAACATATTTGACATACACAAACCAGGAATTGTGCTACTACAAGAAACTATGACCTACAGGGAGAAAACATGGGGATAGTTGTCCAAAATATGCCCCAAATGGCACATTTGCACTTCCAACACCGCAAGATTATCTGGTGGACTCATGACTATGTGGAATCCAAACATCTAAAATTTCAAATCATACAACTCCTTGATGGGACTCCTTATCACTAGAGGTATATGTGGCTATAGACATCGAATCTGCTTCATCAATATTTATGCACCATATGACCGTCATAAATAATTATGACATAAGGCTGAACAAAGTGGCCTTCTCGACCTCAAGTCCATTATCCTAGCAGGGGACATTAATTTCACCATAAGTCCAACAAAAAAATGGGGTCACTACTGTCGACCCAATCCATTGGAGGACCATTTCCAAGTCCTTTTCAAGGACAAACGCCTCAGGGACATCATCCCCCAACCTCTTGGACCGACTTGGCAAAGTGATAGTTCGGGAATTCAGGGCATTGAAAAATGACTGGATCATTTCATCGTCAAAGAATACACAGCCAATAGGCTGAAGGATCTAACGTCCACCATTATTCCTTCAAAGATATCAAATCATTTTCCCATTTTGCTACAATGGATGGGATCATACCAGGACAGGGCTCCACCATTCAAATTCAACCATTTTTGGCTTAAAGAGATAGATTATATTGACTTGGTTAAAATTGTCTGGAACATGACTGCAGAGGACCTAGATTATAGATAAATAGACACAATCAATCACAAACTTAGTAAACTCAAAGTAGCCACTAAAATATGGGTGCGGAAAAAAAACAGGGAATTGTTAAAGGAACACATTAATATTGAAGCAAAAAATAATGTGCTGGAGGTTCCCAATGACCCATATTACTTCTTTGTTGCTCAAAAACTTGAAATCTTACAACTGAACAGTCGCAGATCAAAACTACTACTCCGACAAGCTGAAGCACTACACCAGAAAAACGCATCATGTGGATTCAGAATGGAGATAAAAACAACAATTTTTTTCACAATCAGATTACATAAAATATAAAGAAAAAAAACCCATATTTGGAGCATCAAATTTGACTCTGGAAACCTGCTTATAGATCAGAAATACATAGAAGGGAAGGCATTTAGACACTTCAATGAAATCTACTAGGAAAGGACCTAGATCTCCTTCAACAAGATGTTGGAACAATGCACTTTCTACCCTAATGCCACTGACAAGGAAGTTGTTACACATCATTTTGTCGCATTAGGAAAATGACCATCATTCTGTATCTTTCTCTATCCATCAAAGTGTTCCAAATCATTCCCTTGCAAGGTTAGAATCCAAACAATCCCAAAGAGAATTAAATTCCTAGATATCAAGGCTCAAAAACCTATTTTTGGCTTCCTACGCAATTCCCTAGTCCATTTATGCGCATACGTAGAAGAGACCATTAGAAACTGCACAAAAGTGTGCTCTGTCTGACACTATGGCCTGCGCACATGACTTAACGCAAGTAAAAAATAAAAAGTAAAGTCTAGAAGCTTTGTTAGTCGAATCTTTCCCAACTAACAACTTCAAATGGATGCCTACTCAAGCCTGATCCCTCCCATCATGGAGCTACTTCCCTCTCTTTGTGGATCCCCTATCCCACCATTTGTGGATCTCATCCCTTAGGAAATGGATCCCAAACACCCTTCTCTTGGCCTGTACATCAAACATAGGCTAGAGGATTGAGGAGGACTATTAAAGGTAGGATTATGCTACAAAAATAAGGCTATGAGGCTTTTCATCCAAGGAGAGGGTTGGATATTGTGAGAAGAGGCTTTTCATAAAAAGAAATTAGTCTTTCCTAATTATGTCTTTGTTGATATCATTTGTGGGATTCCTTGTTCACTGGCATAGATATGATTAATTATTGATTAAATTTATGATATATGTTGAGTTAAACAATTCATTTACCTTTCATTCTATACACTAGATTCTTTGATCCTTTGTGTGTTTCTGTCTATGTAGATCTCCTTCGAAACATCATGGAGAAGTTGTGGGAAGCGTTGGAATGGTCTCTTAAGCATCAAGGGGAAGTTAACTGTCAAAGGCACTAAAAGGGAATTCAACAGGAATTTCGATAAACGGTAAGTGATCTCTCTCATATTTTTTGTTTCAATCAATCGTAAGTTGAGGAAAGGTATCAATTATTTTCTTGTTTGTTACTAGATTTCTTTGAGGTCTAGGGAGATCTGTCTTGTCCACAATAGGGATTAGTTTGCCTTGCATAATCCCTTGAGCACATGGAATGTCTGGTAACAAAGGAGGAAGTCATCTCTATTATGAAAGAATTGGGAAGAGGAGAAAGTCTCAGTCTTGATGGATGGACCATGGAGCTATTCCTACACTTCCAAGACATTATGATTGATGAACTTACTGATATGGTGGAAGAATCTAGAATCCATGGTTGGGTTTTCGGAGCCACCAATGCCACTTTCATCTCCCTAATCCCTAAGAACAACAAACCTAAATATTTCTCATATTTCTACCCTATATCATTGTGCAACACCACCTACAAACTCATAGCCAAAACCATATCCAACCAGCTCAAACCCTTCCTATCCATGTATATTAAAACTGAACAATTTGGCTTCATAAAACAATGTCAGGATGTTGTTTCAATAGGATAAGAATGTATCTATTCCATTAAATCCAAAGAACTCGATGAATGTCTCATGAAAATCGATCTCCTCAAAGCCTTGAACTACGTAGACTGGGAACTCCTCTAGATTACTCTACATAAGATTAGTTTCAGATCCACCATGATTGGATGGATAAAATATTGTATCAAATCAACCTCCTATACCATTATTATCAACAACCTTCCCACTAATTTTTTTTGACATCCCATGGCCTTTGGTAGGGCCACACCTTATCTCCCCTCTTATTTATCACCATCATTCAATACTTCCAACAATTGTGGGCTCATCTCCAAGTGTTTGATCCCTAACTTGGTCCCTATCACCCACCTACTATTTGTGGATGATCTTCTGGCCATGGGGAATTCCGATCCATAGAATTGGCTCCAGATTTTTTATTTTTATAGGATTTTGGGACCACATCTGGGCTTCTCATGAATATGTCCAAATCCTGACTCATATCCAATGATCCGTAGGTGGGACCATCCTCAGACATTGCAAATCGGTTTGGAGTCATAATCGATCACTTAGACAGGGGATCCACATATCTTGGTTTCAAATTGAAACCATTGGGACATAAGATCAAAGGTTGGGACTGGCTCTTCATCAAAATAAAAAATAAAATATCCCACTAGTCCTAGAAGTGGATAACATTGGGTATATAGTTTATCCTCATCAAATCAGTCCTCAACAACATTCTAATTTACTAGATGCACATCTAAAAACTTCCAAAGTGTTATTCGTAAAATTAACTCCATTTTGACCAGGTTTCTTTGGGGAGGAACAAAATCTGATAGAAAATTCCACTTGGCCAAATTGGAACCGATTTCCCTTCCTATCATACTTGGTGGATAGAATATTAAATACCCTGCCTCCTTCAACTTGGTACTGGTGCTAAAAAAATTCGGGAGGGTTGTGAAACATGAGGGATTATGGAAATGCGTCATCTATGCAAAATACCTTCAAAATTTGTGCTTCTACGCTTGGATTCGAAACGGTACTTTGGTACCCTCTCAAATATGATATTCTTGGTGCAGTCTTCTCTCTTCAAAGAATTGGTATTTTGGTTATCTTCGCTGGTTTTCCGGCTCAGAATCTTCCCCCAAGATTGGATTGGACTTACTTGTTGGGATGACTGGGACACATAACTTTACATTATAATGGTTATCATGTGATCAAGGATATCAATACTGTAGAAATTTTCACTCCATTCTACAATCACTAGAAATGTGCTCAGAGATCTCTCTGCTAGTCCACCTTAGTTAGGAATGGACAAATTATATCACTAACTTAAAACTTTCTGGGATCATTCTTTCAGATGTTGAAGATTGTCTTGTATGGGCCAGTGGATCACAATTAGACAAAGTCATTGTCAAAGAGGCTTACTGCCTCATTACTCTGCCTCCTTGCCCGAATATGCTTCACCCTTGGTTCGCTAGGGTCTGGAAATGGAATTTCCCTCTCAAGCTGAAATGTTTTTCTTGGCTGGTGGTTCACAATCGTATCCTCACTTGGGAGAACCTCATTAAGAGGGGTTTTCGGGGACCCAAACGGTGTTTCCTATGAAACTCACATGGATAGTAATTTAACCACCTTTTCATCCACTTCCCATTCACGTCATCAGTATGGACCGAGATTCTACACTCTTTAGAGGATCCACCTTCTGGGATCGCTCCAACATAGTCCCCTATCTTCACAATTGGACAGTGGAATCCCAATTCCACTGAGCACTGGTCTTCTTTATCATCTATGGTATTTAGCGGACTCAAAATTCTCTTATATTCGAGAATTATTAGCCTAATATCTAGTGTACCTACTGCGAGATTATTACCTATCATCATGAGTTTTGTGCACCCCCATTTCACAACATCCTGCATATTCCTCCACCTTACAACTTTTGGGAGTCATTCCCTGTTGGCTTCTTTGATGGGGTCTCTTCTTTCAACCTGTGCAGATGTGGAATGACTATTTTCATCGATGTAGCACACTCATACCATTTTCATTGGCATGGTGAGACTGGTACCAACACGCAAGTTGATCTCCTTTCCCTATGGGGCTTTCTACATTGTGCTAACTAACTCGGACTTTGGGAGATCACCATTTTTGGAGACTCCAAAGCTACCACTGATTGGGCTAGTGGACTTCGCTCGTTGAAATCTTCGTCCCTTGATAAATGGAAAGCCAACACTAAATCATTGATCCAAGGTTTTCTATCCATAACCATTGCTAACATAGACAAGCGACAAAATGGGGTTGTTGATTGACTATCTACAGTTGGCTGCTCATTGGATCCCAATAGAATATACTATAAATATTTCATGAATAGTTTTTTGCATATGTCGAGACATATAAACATCTAATCAAACCCTAAAATGGCTTGTGGACTCTTGTATTCTCAACAAATATATCACAATTTGGATATCACCAAGGGAGATTGAATGTCAAATAGAGATACTTTGTTTTGCACAAGTGGATGCAAAAATTTCTAGGTCACCGATACAGTTTTCATCTGAAGCTACCTTCAACAAGAGGGTGGCTTGTAGAATCACCGTGCTTATCAACAAATATCTCACAGGTTGGATATCACCAAGGGATATCGAATTTCAAACATAAGGGAGGGCTAAATTGTGTCTGAGTGTTAGTTGCCTTTGAGTGTCATCACTTTTGATATATGAAATTTGCACCCAATTTCCTTTACTTACAATTGATTGGTTCTTTAGTTAAACTGGTGAAGGAAAATAGTTTTTTTTTCTTTCACTGCTTTGGAATCATCTTGTATTTGTTTTGGAGAATTTTCTTGCATATATTACATTTGCATAGTTAGAATTCTCATTTTCATAACATGAATGGAAATTGTGCATAAATTACGTTTGCATAGTTTTCAAGCAAATTGTGCATAGATTACATTTGCATAGTTTTAAAGCAAATTGTGCATAGATTAAATTGCATGGTTTGGAACTTAGGGCTTTGAATTGCACTGGAAAATTAGAAGTATTGCATTCTAAAGTTAATATTTTAAAGAAGAACCTCTCTCCTTACTTTAGCTAGAGTTCATCGAAATGAAAAGATCACAATATCATGTTCAATTGCATTAAAGTTTTGAGTCAGGTTATTGTTGGAATTATTTCTTCCATGTCATGTGTAGTTGTCATTATGAGTTATGAACAGTCACTCTAGAAGTTCTTATTTCTAATGTCTGAGTTGTAATTATTATCTAGTTGTGTCGAAGTCAGTAATATGTGTCATATATATTTGTACATGTGGTGATCAATAAAATGTATCAAGTGAGATTTGTGTTGTATGTAATCATTCTCTATTCTCTCTTCTATTTTTCTATCATGGTATCAAAGTAGGTACTCGCTTAACTCCTTCATAGGAGAGCCAAGAAGATGTGAGAGAGATTTGGGTTTATTGGTTTGTAAGTAGATTAAGATAGAGTGTGTGAGATCAAATTAATTTAGTGTGTGAAATTTTAGTGTTCTATATGTTGGTGTGTTTTATGTGAATAGTTGATCTGTGTGGAGAGACAAAGTGAAGAGTGATTACCAGGTGGAATCTCCATAGAGTCTGTAGATCTTCTGCCATTTTTTAAGCAAGATAAAGCAAGACCTGTTATTCGCTATGTTAAAAGGGCCTCACACATGTCATGTATTTTTTTTTCCTCTATGAGGCTCTTGCCCGTGATTAGGACGAACATGGTCGTCATCAATGAGGCATACGTCCACGTGATGGTAAGGGAAGATGACCAGGAGCTCTCAGGGGTTTCCCTCGGTTCGTCACTCATGGACGTGATAGGAAACAAGGTGGAGGAGGAAGGCAGTCATGAGAGGAGGATGTTTGTGAAAGCGAAGAATGTTGAGGCCATCATTTCTAGAATCAAACACAAGTCTAGCGAGGTGGAACGGTTTCTAAGACTATCTCGGCATACAGAGGCTCTGAAAAATATGTCCCACAAGAACCAAGGACGAGAGATGCAAGTCAACGAATTGGATTTGAGATTTAAGAGACAATATTGCTTGAAGATTTCCATTCTCCTACCTTGCATTTTTTAAAGAGAACTCATCGTCATTATCACCCTGGGTGGACTTCAATCCTGCAATCGAGGAAGCAAAATTGGATCTGTGGAAAACATATTCTGGTTGTCGTTCTGTGGCGGGTCCATTCACAGATCGAGGGACATTCAACTCATGCACAGTGAAAATTTTGGTCCTGATTTAATAATATATTAGCTTTCCTACATGGTTCTCCACTGCTTTGAATAAATCCCTCATTGTCGTGTAAGGAAAGTGCTCGGGAAGCTTTGGTTGGAAAGAAATTCTATTGCAATTGGCTATGAGAGTATCTCTTCAGCCATTTCATGTGGAAAACAGGTGTAAAGTGAATAACGCATCTCACGAATGTCTTATGGCTACAAAAGTCTATGCTACTCCAGAAATCGCAAATGTTTCTCTGTCAACTTCAAGTTTTTTGATATTATGTTCAAGTTGTGGTGTGAGCTAAAGTTGCAATTTTATTATTATTGTTCTGTGTAGCATTAAAAAAAAGGTGTGAGATTGTTTTGGTGTTGTGTGTTTTTAAAAGGATTGATGGTTCTTAAACTAGAAGCCCCTGTGTCTGAAACGTCAATTCTTGTATGTTAGTAATTTTGATTATAAAAAGGGTTGGTGGTTCTTAAACTGGAAGCCCCGGTGTCTAAAACATCAATTCTTGTAAGATCAAGTTATTTGATCAACTTTTGAACGCATTCTGTATCCAGACCTCCATCCTAGCAACTGACAGATAACCGAAAGTGAAATATCTGACAGATGGTGGTTGACCCATAGGATGGTTCATTACTTGATGGATCTTATCATGGAAGCCCTGACGAGGCGAGTTGTCAATATTGCTGATCCTACAATGTTCATCAACAATGGTTAGAGGAGGTTATGTTTTAAATCGTGTAGAAATTTCTCTATTCATCAGCTAGCTCTGATACCATGTAGAAATTCTCACTGTAGATCACTTGATAATGCAATATACTAAAGAAAAATACTTGATCTACTTCTACAAACAAACTTGCGGAAGCTTAATCGATTTTGAGCAAGATCAAATAGAACACATATAATAGAGAATGAGAAATCAATAACACATGAACACAGAAGAATACTCTGGGGAAAGCCTCAGCTAAAAACCCCGCTATCTGTATTATCATACAAGTGGAAATATCTTAGGATTACACAAAGCTTTAGCTCACAAGTTATCCAACTCTCAATACAATCCCTCACTGCTGCTCATAGACAAAATAGACAACACATATGCCTTCCTTCATTCCTCCAAGCCTCATATTTCCTTGCGCAGTTTCTCCTGGGTCCTCAAGCTACCACCTGTGTGTAATTACCTCACACACTGCTCACCAAACTCATAAATAACTGCGCAATCCTCAAGGAAAGAATTCCTTCTACATGCAAGAGATATCCTCAAGGGAATATTCCTGCAACTGATAGTACACTGTCCCATCCTTTGATCTCAATTGGGTCTCTATCTGAACTGACATGCATGAGTTATTTATGAGAGAATATTCAGTTATCTGAAGTACACTAGTTGCATGCATGCATGCATTGACTAACTGAACTCACAATCAGTTCCACAAACTATTGGAACTAATCTAACTGGACTTAACTCAGTTAACTGAGCTAACTAATTACAACTCAAAGTACAACTCATCTTGATCTCCTTAATTAAAGGATAACTTCCTCAATCAAAGGGATAATTGTTGCATGTCTTCACATAGACTTCATGTTTGATTTTCTCTAACTAATTAACTCAAGATGAATTAATTAATTATTTTACAAACAACTGCTGAGCTCAAATTCTAATTTTAATTTAGGGACTAATTAAAATTGGAATGTATCCCAAAATGCTATTTATAGTAATGATATTTTTAGCATTTCTATATTTAGCATTTCTTGTTGCTATTTTCAACACTCCCTCTCAACAAGAAAGGGATTATCTATCACCCCAATCCTATCTCTGTGGAACTCGAATTTGCATTTTGACAATGCCTTAGTCAAAATATCTGCATCCTGCTTCTTGGCGAAACATACTACAACAACATGATCCTCTTCACCACACAGTCTTGAAGATGATGATACTAGATATCGATGTGCTTGGACCTGTCATGAAATACTGGATTCTCAAAGAGTTTGATACAACTCTGATTATCGTAATAGATCACAGTTGGATCCATCCTCTGATCAAACAATCCAACTAGAATTTTCTGCAACCAAATGGCCTCACATGTTCCCTGACTGGAAGCCATGTATTCAGCCTCTGCTGAGCTAAGTGCAACTGACCTCTGTTTCCCGCTGTACTAAGAAACTACGGTTGAACCAAGGTTGAAAATTCCTCTTGAAGTGCTCTTCCGATCTGATGGACTCCCTGCCCAATCAGCGTCTGTGAAGCCCTGAAGCTTCACTCCCTCTGTCCGTCTGTACCATAATCCATACTGAGATGTGCCTCTGAGGTATCTCAGCCCATGCTTCGCTTCCTTCCAAAACAGCTTGGTAAGCTAAACCATAGCTTGACTCAGCTGGTTCACCGTAAAGCACAAATCTGGTCGTGTGTTCACTAAATACATCAATGAACCCACAAGCTGCTGATACACAGTAGCAGCTACTACCTCACTTGAATTAGCATCCTCCTTCCTCCAGTTACCTACTAGAGGATTCAACATGGGCTTGCACTTCTCCATGTGGAATCTCCTGAGTATCTCATTGGCATACTTGCCTTGAGACACAAACACTTCCCTATCCTTCTGCCACACTTCCATGCCTAGAAAGTAGTGCATGAGACCCATGTCTTTCATCTTGAACTCTCTTTCAAGGTCATCCTTGCAAGACTTGATTAACTGATCATCAACATAAAGAACAATGATCAATGGCTTACCTTCTACCATGATGTGGTATAGGTTCGCATCTGCTTCACTCTTGGCGAAGCCCAACCCGGTGAAATAGCTATCGATCCTGGTGTACCAAGCACAAGGTGCTTACTTCAGCCTGTACAAAGCTCTCTTGATTCGGAACACATGTGACTCACGATAGAACGTCTCAAATCCTTCTGGCTGCTCTATGTACACCTCTTCCTCAATCTTGCCATTGAGGAACGCAGTCTTCACATCCATCTGATGGATCTTCCAACCCATATGTGTTAATAGTGCCAACATCGATCTAATAGATGAGTACCTTGCTACAGGAGAAAAAGTCTCATCATAGTCGATCCCCTCAACCTATGAGAAACCACGGGCAACAAACCTTGCCTTATGTTTCTCCACACTACCATTAGCTGCTTGTTTTACCTTATAAAGCCATCGGGAACTCACCACTAACTTGTTCTCCGGTCTTGGAACAACATACCAAACACTGTTATGAACTATGGAGTCATACTCCTCCACCATAGCATCAACCCACAATGGTTGTTGCACTACTTCCTCGAAGGAAGATGATTCAGTCTCTATACATTCCCCAACAAGGGCCATGTAACTAGTGTACCGCTCAGGTGACCTCCTTTGTCTGTGCTGAGAATATGGTTGTCCCACATTCTCTCTCACATCCATCAACAATCTGTCAACTTCCCTTGAGCGTTTCCACCCATCTCTGGAAGACTCTGCATGAGTGGATGTCTCCACTTGATCCGAATTGGATCCATAGAAATACTGTCGAGAACCATGACTGAATCAGGTCAAACAAATCTCTAAGGAAATCCAAAACAGTATCAAAAACACCCTGAACCAGTGGCAATGGCAACCGACGTGGAACGACGAGGACCTCGGTCAAAGCGCACTAACCGAGGCCCATGGAGACCGCACAAGAGGCCAAAGTAGCCCCTGGGAGCCCCGGAATGGGAAAAGGACGAGGTTTTTGATACAATCGTGCATCGCTAGGTGAACAGGGCCCTGAAGGGGAAGCCTGAGCACTCGGTCACATTGGGAGCCAGGAAATTGTGGGCGCAAAAAGCAAAAAACGCTAACGTATGAAGGCAGAACCCGCGCACTAGAAAACCGATGGTATTGATCAGGGTGCCCTTAAACGGTAAGAGGTTTTGGACAAGAGCGGAGCGATTCCATACATCGATCGACATGTGGTAGGCGGAGGTGAGAGAAAACCACCGTTGATCATGCGCTATCGGTCGTGCAAGTCAACCACGTGAAACATGCGTATGGCATCGGATCTGGAGGGCCCATATCGGATGGCTGAGATTGCACCCGATAGAAAGAAGCGGAATCGACAGGGAATTGAGCCACGTCCTAAAAGGGATTTGGAATCTCTTTGACTACCACGGTGGAGGAAGAATGCATCCACAGTGTAACTGAAGAGATGAACCGACGAAGCATGCTGGCGCCATTTAGAGGAGGACAAGTGGCCACTCCCTTAGCATTCATGATGACACCGAACGCAGGGAACTCCAAGCGCAGCTGTAGAAGGTGAATCGACATAGACAGAAGAGGAACCGAACAGGCATAGGGATCGAATGGCTAAAGCCATGAATAGAGATAGTCAAATCAGTTAGAGTCAGATTTGGATTCAGAATTGAGAAGAGTCCAAGCGACCAAGAGAGACAGTGAATAGTGAATCCTGAGAGGAGGACTGAACACAGACAATAGTAAATATAAGCAGAAGAGACAAAGAGTTGAGCTAACCAGAGGCACCATCGAGCAACAAAGAGCTTGAAGATTTAAGCCTTCCCATAGAGGAATCTGTCCGGACTGAGCATCACATTTGGCTCTTTCCACTGTAGACCAAGAGGTCACAGAGCTGGTAGGAAGAAGAAGCTTCTGTTTACTCCAAGTGGCTTGGGGAATCCAAGAACCACCCTACCAAGCAAAATCTGCTTCAGGAGAACTCATATTGAGTCCCTGTATTGTAATTTCTCTGCTGAAAGACACAATAAAACAAGGCCATCACTGAAGTTGGACCAGAGATGTAGCCCTATAGAATAGGGTGAACTCCTTATTAAAATTGCCTGTGTCTTTATGATTGCTTACTGTATTTCTCTGCTGTCTCTCCATTTTATTGTCTGTGTATTGGCAATATGATCGATCTATTGTTTTAATAACACAAAACACACACTAGCACATGAGTCTGTAATACCTTTAGTTTAATAAATCTTTAACTGATGGCACTCATAGGGTGAATATCAAATCAAGTGGTATCAGAGGTCAAGGTTGTAAGGTTAGACAAGCTTGTGTTGGTCTAGCTGTGAATGCTCACAAGATCAAAGCTCAAATTAGGAGAAGGAGAGTTGGTGGAAACTAATCCTGAAATTGGAAGAGTCTATCCTCAAAAGACCATGTCATAAGAAGGTTCTATGGGGCCAAACCCTTAATTCATAGATAGTTTCCTAGCTATAAAGTCTATGGTTGAAGAAATGTACAGAGACTTTAGAAAGCAAAAGGTGGAAGATGCATCAGGCTCTAAGCAAGAGAAAGAAGACGATGAGTCTCACTTCCATGACAACTCCAAAGGAAAGGGGAAAGAGGAAAACTTTCTCACACCTCATAATAGCCCTGTACATAATAAGAAAGCATCTTTGATTAAGTTAGATGTTAAATTTGATTTGCCTATATATGATGGAGAGCTAAATGCTGAAAAATTGGACAATTGGATTAGACAAATTGATGTGTATTGCAGGGTACAGAACATAAACTCAGACAAGAGTAAGATTCAACTGGCAAGCCTATGCCTAGGAGGAATTGCCTTGGTTTGGTGGGAAGGTAGAACCAAAGCTGATATGAAAAGCCATGGTAAGACCATCTCTGTCTGGAGTGACTTTGTTTCTACAATCAAAAAACAATTCTATCCATTGGCCTACATGCAGCAGGCCATGATGAGTTGGCAAACTCTTCGGCAGTTGAAGGGGCAAAGTGTACAAGAGTATACTCAAGAGTTTAGAAAGAAAGCATTGACATTGGGTATCTCACTAGACTCACCAAAGACTCTATTGAAGTACATTGGTGGTCTACACAGCTACATGAGGCATACCATCCTCATGTTTAATCCCACTAGTATAGATGAGGTATCTGTACAAGCTACTCATCTAGAGGCTAGAGGAAAGAATGGCAATCCAGAAGTTGGGGGACCATCCCAACCCACTGTAAGCAAGAGCAATGAGAAAAGAAAACAGAAGTGGAAAGCAAGGAAGGCTAATACTACACAGAAAGCCGAAGCTTCATGCACTCACTGTAAAAAGGAGGGGCATGATGATGAGCATTGTTGGATTCTACATCCAGAGCTGAGACATAAGAAGTCTGAGGGCAAGAAGAAGAAGATAGTTGCAGCTATTTAGAGGGATTTGGGGTCAGACTCGGGATATGAAACAACTATAGTAGCCACAAGTATAAGAGGTACGAATTCTGAAGCATCTACTAGTAATTCTGCTCAATCTGTTATTGATGAAGAAAATGAGAGAAGAAGACATGAGCTTTTCCATATTAGAGTTATTTCCAAAAATCAAAAGATTAATACTTTTTTTGATAGTGGCTCTCAAGTAAATTTGATTTCTGAAGCAATTGTAAAGAAATTGGGATTAGCAACTACACCTCACAAGAAACCATACCCATTAGGATGGTTGAATGATAAAGCACAACTATAAGTGACTAGATAGTGCAAACTCAAGTTTTCTTTTGGGTCAACATTTGTAGATGAGGTTGAGTTAGACATAATTCCTTTGGATATATGTGGAATTGTTTTAGGAAGTCCTTACTTATATGATAGAAAGGCTATTTTCTATAGAGCTGAGAACAAGTATCTACTGGTTAAAGATGGAATCGAATACTTTGTAAGAGCTCATAAGCTCAAGAATAATTACACTCTCATAAACTCAGGACAGATGAAAAGAATGATTAATACATGCAAACAATTCTTACTGATGGTTGTAAAGGAAAAGAAACCTGATAAAACCAATGTATTTGAGGGTCATAATGTTGAACAACAAGCTGATATAGAAAAGGTTGTTTAAGAGTATGATGTCTTGTTTCAAGAACCTAAAGGTCTGCCACCCAAAAAGGGAATAGTACATGATATTATTTTGAAGCAAGATGTTCCATTGCCTAACATGGGGATGTACAGGTTGTCTGCTTTAGAGAATGTTGAAATCAAGAAGCAGGTGCAGGAGTTGCTTGAGAAGGGCTTCATTAGGCCTAGCACATCACCATGTGGGTAACCAATCGTTTTGGTGAGAAAGAAAGATGGCTCGCGGAGAATGTGCATAGATTACCGAGCACTGAATAAGATAACAATAAAAAATCGTTATCCCCTTAACAATAAAAAATAATTATCCCCTTCCTCGCATAGATGATCTTTTAGATCAATTAAAAGAAGCTGTTAATTTCACCAAGCTAGATTTGCACAGTGGATACCATCAAGTCAGAGTTGCAGAGCAAGATGCATGGAAGACTGCTTTCAAAACAAAGCAGGGATTGTATGAATGGTTTGTTATGCCTTTTGGCTTAACTAATGCTCTTGCTACTTTCATGAGATTAATGAATGATGTACTCAGACCTTTTCTTGATGATTTTGTTATTGTGTATCTGGATGACATTCTGATTTTTAGTAAAACATGGGAAGAACATTTAAATCATGTTAAGCAGACATTAGATGTTTTGACAAGAGAAGAAAATTATGTTAAACTCTCAAAATGTGAATTTGGCAAAACATCTCTAAACTATTTGGGTCAATAGTAGTGGGAGGTGAATTGAAAATAGATCCCTCTAAAGTGGGAGTCATTGTGAACTGGCCTAAACCCGGGTCTGCTACAGAAGTGAGAAGCTTCCTAGGAGCAACACAATATTGGAGGAAGTTCATTTCTAACTTCTCCTCGATTGCATCTCCCTTACATGCTTTAACAGGATTGAATAAGGTGTTTCAGCGGGGAGGCAAACATCAAAAAGCCTTCGACACCTTGAAAGAGAAAATAAGTATAGCACCTGTACTAGCACTGCCAGATTTACAAAGACCCTTTTGAGATCCAAATTGATGCTAGTGACTATGCCATGGGAGCAGTGTTGACACAGCACGACAAACCCATATGTTATCATTCTGATACTTTTAATCCTGCAGTAGTTAACTATCCTACATATGATAAAGAATTGTATGCATTAGTTCAGAGTGTGAAAAAGTGGAAACATTATTTAATGGGCAAAGAGATAGTAATACATACTGATCACCGGCCACTTCAATATCTACCCTCCAAAACTAAGTTGCAACAATCAAGACATTACAGATGGATGGGTTTTCTACAACAGTTTCACTTATTCATCATATATAAAAAGGGCATACATAACAAGGTTGTAGACATGTTATCTAGACCCATTATAAATGCATCTACCATACTTAAGCATAATTCTGTGCTACATGAAAGCTACATAGAACAATATGCTCAGGATATGAATTTTAAAGATGTATATGCAACTTTGAGTCAAGGCAAAAGAGTAGAAGAATTGGACTATCATATAAAGGACCGACTCTTATACCATTGTGGGAAACTCTGCATTCCACAAACTGAGAGGATAAAGATAATTAGGGAAGCACACACTTCTCTGATATCAGGTCACTTTGGGGTAAGAAAAACAGTTACACAGCTGCAAATATTCTGCTATTGGCCGAAAATGAATGAGACAGTTTCTAGATATGTAAGAGCATGTGCCATGTGTGCTAAAAGCAAGCCCAGCAATAGAAAACTAGGCTTGTACACTCCATTGTCAGTTCCTTCTCACCCTTGGGAAAGTGTTTCCATGGATTTTGTTGGAGGATTGCCTAAATCTAGGAAAGGTCATGATTATCTATATGTTGTTGTGGATAGGTTCAGCAAAATGTGTATTTTGATACCTTGTAGTAAACAGATCACAGCTGAACAGACTGCAAAATTGTTCTTTGAACATGTATGGGTTCATTTTGGATTACCCACTTCCATTGTATCTGATCGAGACACCCGATTTGTGGGGAAGTTTTGGTCTAGTCTGTGGGAACTGATGGACACCAAATTAAAGAAAAGCACAACTTTTCATCCACAAACAGATGGCCAAATAGAAGTAGTAAACAGGACTGTGATCCAGTTACTGAGAGGATATTGTAGTAAACATCCTAAGCTCTGGGATGAACACTTGTGTTATGTGCAGCATGCTTACAACAGAGCCAAACACTCTTCTACACAGAGATCTCTTTTTGAGACCTGCTTTGTTTTCACACCAAGGTCTCCTTTGGATTTTGTCTTTGGTAAAGATACCATGGTTGATGGACACAATGATGTGGACAAGGCAACTGGGTTCATTGACCAGATCCTGGAGATCCATCAGGAAGTACAGGAACAGCTGGAAAAGAGCCAGGCCAAGTACAAGGCTAGGCATGATAAGCATCGGATGGAGCATAGTTTTCAAGTTGGAGACCAAGTCTGGCTGTAAAGGTAAAGGATGCAAGGTGAAGGTAAAAAGCTAAAGCCTATCAGGTATGGACCTTTTAAAATACTTGAGAAAATTGGTGAAAATGCTTTTCACCTTGATCTACTAGCTTACATGCACATCTACTCAGTCGTAAATGCAGACTGCTTGAGATTGTTTGAACCTTCAATGATTGAGGACCCTGAAGAGAAAAGTCAATTTCCTTCTATTGATGACCTGCTACCTGAATACCTCAACGAGTTGCAGGAAGATACCATGCTAGATAGGAAGGTGAGGACAACACATAGGGGAGATGTTGAGTACCTCAGGATTGGGCTCAAAGGTTCAAAGCCGAGCAGCGCAAAGTGGATTGAGATTGGACAAGTGAAGAAACAGTATCCTCACTTAGTCGATGCTTGAAAACCAACTTTTGGTGGTCCAAAAACTTTTCAGTAGGGAGGCCATGATCCGAATTGGATCCATAGAAAGACTGTCGAGAACCATGACTGAATCAGGTCAAACAAATCTCTAAGGAAATCCAAAACAATATCAAAAACACCCTAAACCAGTGGCAATGGTAGCCGACATGGAATGACAAGGACCTCAGTCAAAGCACGCTGACCGAGGCCCATGGAGACCACGCATGAGGCCAAAGTAGCCCCTAGGAGCCCCAAAATGGGAAAAAGATGAGGTTTTTGATGCACAATTAGCGCTTAGTGCTAATCGCGCATCGCTAGGTGAACAGGGCCCAGAAGGGGAAGCCCGAGCACTCGGTCACATCGAGAGCTAGGAAACCACAGGTGGAAAAAGAAAAAAATGCTAATGTACGAAGGCGGGACCCATGCACTGGAAAACCGGCGATATTGATCAGGGTGCCCTTAAACGGTAAGAGGTTTTGGACAGGAGCGGAGCGATTCCATACACCGATCGACACGTGGTAGGTGGAGGTGAGAGAAAGCCGCCATTGCTCACGTGGTATCAGTCAAGCAAGTCAACCGCGCAAAATGTGCGTATGGTGTCAGATCTGAAGGGCCCAGATCAGACGGTTGAGATTGCACCCGATGGAAAAAAGCGGAATCGACAGGGAATTGAGTCGCATCCTGAAGGGGACTTGGAATCCATTTGACCGCCACGGTGGAGGAAGAATGCATCCACGACGTAACTGAAGAAATGAACCGATGAAGCATGTTGGCGCCATTTAGAGGAGGACAAGTGGCCACTCCCTGAGCGTTCATGATGACACCGAATGCAGGGAACTCCAAGCACAGCTGCATAAGGTGAATCGACACAGGTGAAAGAGGAATCGAACAAGCATAGGGATCGAATGGCTAAAGCCATGAATAGAGATAGTCGAATCAGTTAGAGTCAGATTTGGATTCAGAATTAAGAAGAGTCCAAGCGACCAAGAGAGACAGTGAACAGTGAACCCTGAGAGGAGGACTGAACACAGAGAATGGTAAAGCTAAGCAGAAGAGACAAAGGGTCGAGCTGACTAGAGGCAGCATCGAGCACCAGAGAGATTGAATATTCAAGCCTTCCCATAGAGGAATCTGTCCGGACTGAGCATCACATTTGTCTCTTTCCACTGTAGACCAAGAGGTCACAGAGCTGGTAGGAAGAAGAAGAGTCTGTTTACTCCAAGTGGCTTGGGGAATCCAAGAACCACCCTGCCAAGCAAAATCTACTTCGGGAGAACTCATATTGAGTCCATGTATTGTAATTTCTCTGCTGAAAGACACAATAAAACAAGGCACCACTAAAGCTGGACTGGAGACGTAGCCCTGGAGAATAGGCTGAACTCCTTATTAAACTTGCTTGTGTCTTTATGATTGCTTACTGTATTTCTCTGTTGTCTCTCCATTTTATTGTCTGTGTATTGGTAATCTGATCGATTCGTTGTTTCAATAACACAGAACACACACTATCACATGAGTCTGTAATACCTTTAGTTTAATAAATCTTTAATTGATGGCACTCATAGGGTGAATATCAGATCACCACTCCTGGATCCTCTGCATTCGGCTGCTCCGTATCAGTCTGAGGCTTCTCCTCCTTAGGAACCAAAAGTTCCTCCTTTGCATGTAACTTGAGCTCCCTCTCAAGGGATACTTGCATGGCCTTCTACTCATCGAACTTTAGATCTCTGCATACCATTGTCCTCTGACTGGTAGGCAGGAACACCCGATAGTTGTGGGGTGTATTAGTGCACCCCACAGGTATCCCCAACTCAGCTGTTGGATCTAGCTTCTTCCGGCCATCTTTGGTCACATGGAAAAATATCGATGAGCCAAAGATCCTGAAGTGACTCACATCTGGTCTCTTCCCAAAGAAAGCCTCCTCTGGTGTCTTCATCCCCAGTATGTGATGCGGGCTTCTATTCTGCAAGTATACCACTATATTGCATGCCTCAGCCCACAAATGAAGTGGTAGGCCTTGGTCAAGCAACATCACCCGAGCTGCTCCCACAATCATTTTGTTCTTCCTTTCAACCACCCCATTCTGTTGTGGGTTATGGGGTGCCATCAAGTCCCATTTAATTCCTTCTACTACACAGAAGTCCTTAAACTCTTGAGATAAATACTCTCCACCATTTTCGCTTTGCAAGGCCCTTATCTTCTTTCCTGATTCTTTCTCAACCAAGGATTTGAACTCACAAAACCTTGAGAAGGTTTGATCATTCTTCTACATGAAATAGATCCAGCATCTACGAGAAAAATTATCAATGAAAATAACATAGTACCTTTGTTTAGCGGTGGAGGCTGTCGAGAATGCTCCACACATCTATATGGAGTCACTCCAAGATTGCTCTGGCTCGACTGTCTCGATCCTAAAAGGAAGATTTTGCATACTTACCCAAGGTAAAACCTTTGCATGTATCCACTTGCTCAAGTTTACCCTTGGGAAGTCCGGTAGAAATCTGCTGCATGATCTTCAAGGCCCCATGGTGCAAGTGGCCCAATATTCTATGCCATAGCTCGCCAATATCTTGGCTTTGCACCAACTCTGCTTGGAACTCAATGCAGCACAGTCATCTACCTCCATCTTGTAGAGATTCTTCACTCGAATCCCAATCCTCTTGGTTTGTCCTATACCGATGTATCTCAGGAATGCCTTTCCTTTACTAAAGACTACATCATAGCCTTTGTGTAGAGCTATAAAAAGGGTCTCTTTCACCTCTAATTACCTCACATTAATATGTCAATCCAGGAGCGTTTTGTTATTTCAAAGAGTGTCTCAGTCTGAGGCTATCATTTGTCAAAGTAATGCTAGTAGTACAGCGTTCAGAAATACAAGAGTAAACGGATGCTTGTCTACAACTAAGCTACTTCAAAAGAGTAAATCACACACTCAGAAAACTAGGCAACTTCTCAGTCAAGGGTTCGGTAGCGATAACCCATCCCTTTGGAAACTGATGGAAAGGAAATTAGAGAACAAACCACGGATCTGGGAACCAGACAGTAAATGCCGAGGCTCACTACAGCCTTAGATTGTCTCCCACACCAAAACAACAAATGCTAGTAAATGGAATGGTAGATAAGAAAATGGAACGGAAAATAAGAAATCGAACAGCAAGTCTGTAATGGAACAGCAATTCTTAAATGGAACAACGATTCTTAAATGGAACAGCAGCTAAACAACTAAATCTCACAAGCAGTAATCAAACTTAATCTACTTAATCTTAATCAAACAGCAATATTTCACTCGTAAGGCAGATCAAACAACACACACTAATGGAACAGCATTGATTACTGATACGTTATGGAACAGCGCTTGGAAACCATATACGCACACAACACACATAACTAGTAATCTGATCTAAGCATCAGTCCCAATTAAAAGGAATATGACTACATTTCAAAATGGAACAACATTGCTTCTGAATCCAACAATCATAAAGAACACAACTTTCAAGATGAATCCTGTAACATGAATGTACAGCAAAAAAGCTCTGTAATAAGATAGTAACAGTATTCAGTTAAGACTAATAATATTCAATCAACTCCGAAAGGAACAGTAATATGATGCAGAGTCAATACAATAGTTTTGTCCGTAGAAATCTTAATGAATTAAACTTAACAGAGCATGTGATGTAAACTTATAAATCATATCAGATTACCAAATAACGATGATAAGCAAACCACACAGAAATCAAATTGTAGTAATACAGGAGCAAGTGTCCTCCAGGGCCGGGCCCTTAGCCTCCAGCGGTACACCGCTTGAGGTTAATCCAGACACAGAGATGAAATAATCACCAAGTTTGTATTAATGCATGAAACAAAATTACAATAAACCAGTTCTTATGAAGACTCGATGATCAAAGTTTTGATCTTAACAGAAATTACATAAAAGCATAATCATGTCGAACTCTTTTTTGAGCTAACAATGCTGTCCCTTTTATATGGGTGACGGCGGAGATGTCTAAGTATAAAAATAGACAAAGCAGCGATCCCTCAGGATCAAGGATCCTGAGGGATTCACCGAACCGTTAATCCTTAATCATCTCTTTTCCCTCCTGCACCGAGCTGGTGTCTTCACCTCCTTTTCAGGGCCGATTTGCTTTGATTTGCTTAGCCTTGTTTGCATTCGGTCTCCCGTCAAAGGGACAGCAGTTACCTCGTCCTTGTCCTTTCCTTTGGAACAACAACTCCTCGTTTTCACCCCTTCCTGCACGAGGGAATGACAATTTTCAGCGGTTAAGTCTTGCATATTAATCTCACATGTTTTGTTATAATTCTTTATCGTTTTCCAAGTTCATGATGCAAAAAGGTTTACAAGTTCTACTAAAAAGCCACTGAAATGATCATCAAAAACATACCTTTTTAGTACTCCACACTTTGTCTTCCAACATTGCGACGGATACTAGGTTCTTCTTCCGCCCAGGCACATACTTTACATTACTCAGGGTGAGAGGAGCTCCATGCTCCCTCTGAAACACAACAGTGCCTTCACCTAAAACACGGTACTTTCCATCATCACCCATCTCTATGTGCATCTAGAGGTCCTTCTCCTCCAAGGTACTGAATAGAATTTTGTCGCTGGTCATGTGGAATGAGGCTCCACTGTCCAGGTACCAAACACATCCCACCATCGATTAAACCATGCATGCGATGAGGGTGAAATCCAATTCGAACTGTGAGACTAATGCCTCACCATCTGATCCTTTCGAGGATCCCTTCTTGGATTTCTTCTATGGACAATTTGTAGCATAATGGCCCACCTCATGACAATTAAAGCATCACACTTTAGATTTGTCAATCTTCTTCCCACCATGGGAAGAACTCGATTTGGAAGGCGATGCCTTCCCTTTCACTTTCCTTGCCTTACTTGCTAAGGCTAGATTTTCTTCATCATCATGCTTTGATGAAGAACCATTTATGGTGCCTCTCCTAATATCCTCCTGCATCAGATATGACCATAGTCATTCCCAATCTAGTAGTTTATCTCTTCCATTTACTAAGTCTTGATAGCTATGCCAGCTCTTGGGAAGACCGAGGAGAGCAAGACTCACCATGTCATCATCGGCTGTCGTGATTCCTACACTTCCAAGCTCATCCCTGCAGGTGGTGAGCTTGTTCAGATATGTAGAGATCATGTCGCCCTTTTCATACTTGATTTTCAAAAGCTTTTCTTTCAGTGCCAACTTCCTCTAATCGTTGTTGTTCTGATATAGATCCTTCAATGTTTTCCACATTGAAAACGGTGTCTCCTTCCCATGGACACTCGAGAGAACGTGGTCTCAAACTCCCTCCAGAAGAATCCTCCTCGCTCTAGCCACACATTTCTTCCATTCTGCCAATTCTTGGGCATTAGTTGTTGTTGGCTTGGGGACTTCTTGATCAATGAAGTCCTTCAAACCGTTGTCCTCTAATACCGCTTCCATGTGATCCTTCCAGGCTATATAATTCGAGCTGCCATCCAGGGCGTACTCGAGTCTCAAACCATTGAACGCCATTGATGAAATTTGAAATGTGATAAGAATTCGATTTCTATAATCAAGAACTTCAACCTTCGAACTTCTCCCTTCCTTGTATACTGTTCTCCACTTTGATCACCTTTGCTCCGATACCATGCAGAAATTTCTCTATAGATAAGCTAGCTCTGATACCATGTAGAAATTCTCACTGTAGATAACCTGATAATGCAATATACTAAAGCAAAATACTTGATGTACTTCTACAAACAAACTTGCGGAAGCTTAATTGATTTTGAGCAAGATCAAATAGAACACATATAATAGAGAATGAGAAATAAATCACACATGAACACAGAAGAATACTCTTGGGAAAGCCTCAGCTAAAAACTCCGCTATCTATATTATCATACAAGTGGAAATATCTCAGGATTACACAAAGCTTTAGCTCACAAGCTATCCAGCTCTCAATACAATCCCTCACTACTGCTCATAGATAGAATAGACAACACATATGCCTTCCTTCAGTCCTCCAAGCCTCCTATTTCCTTGTGCAGTTTCTCCTGGGTCCTCAAGCTACCACCTGTGTGTAATTACCTCACACACTGCTCACCAAACTCAAAAATAACTGTGTGATCCTCAAGGAAAGAATTCCTTCTACATGCAAGAGATATCCTCAAGGGAATATTCCTGCAACTGATAGTACACTATCCCATCCTCTGATCTCAAATAGGTCTCTATCTAAACTGACATGCATGAGTTATTTATGAGAGAATATTCAGTTATCTGAAGTACACTAGTTGCATCATGCATGCATTGACTAACTAAACTCACAATCAGTTCCACAAACCGTTGGAACTAATCTAACTAGACTTAACTCAGTTAACTGAACTTACTAATTACAACTCAAAGTATAACTCATCCTGATCTCCTTAATTAAGGGATAACTTCCTCAATCAAAGGGATAACTTTTGCATGTCTTCACATAGACTTCATGTTTTATTTTCTCTGACTAATTAACTCAAGATGAATTAATTAATTATTTTACAAACAACTGTTGAGCTCAAATTCAAATTTTAATTCACAATTTTAATTTAGGGACTAATTAAAATTGGAATGTATCCCGAAATGCTATTTATAGAAATGTTATTTTTAGCATTTCTATATTTAGCATTTCTTGTTGCTATTTTCAACAAATCGAAGTCAAGTAACAACTCGAAGATGTGGTGGTGAAAGAGAAGTGTTTGCGAGATTCCAAAGTGGATGTGGGTGCTGATGAAGGTCAGTGAGAGAGATTTATTTATTGTTGTAATATGTGTTTTTCATGTTATCCATGTAAGAATTAAGGGAGGGTGTTGGAAGTAATCCTTCCATGTCATGTGTAGTTGTCATTAGGAGTTACAAGGAGTCAGTCTAGAAGTTCTTGTTTCCAATGTGTGAGTTGTAATGATGATCTAGTTGTGTCGAAGTACGTAATTTGTGTTTATATATTTGTGCCTGTGGTGATAAATAGAACATATCAAGTGAGATTTGTGTTGTGTGTAATCACTCTCTATTCTCTCTTCTATTTTTATATCAATTATAACACTATCTGTTTCACATCCATTTACCCTGTGAGAAAGTAACAACTTTAAAAAACAACACTAATAAAATAAATCTAGAAATTTTTATTATTTTAGGTTTCTTTTCCACCTATATTAGATCAGGTTGTAGGCCTTTGGAATAGAGAAGTGAGTTAAATTTCCAAATCTGTAAACTAACATTATAATCTTGTGATAAGGAGTAAATCCATTTACTGGAGTTTAGCTCCAGGAAGCTCCCCTTACAAAGGAGTTAAGCAAGAGATCATGTCGGACCCGACGGGGTGATCAACCCCACTTCATTAGTTACGATAGAGTGATTTACACATAATAAAATGGTGCCAAAAGGTAATTTGGAGTCATTTGGAAGTAAACCTCAGATTAACCATGTTGAGGAACATTCAAGGTGATTGAGTTGTGTTACTCTTCCCTTGCATGTACGTCTGATCTGCGACTATCCCCCTAGGTTAAATTGTTTTAAGTGGTAACCTTAGAGACCATAATATTAGGACTACCTAAGGTGACAGTGGAGGGGAAGTCTCTGTTGTACTTGGAAAAAATGTTGGCTAGACTCATTTGGACCTTTTTGGAGGATATTCTTCACTCGAGATGGCATAAGTGAAGATTACTTGCACCAGATCGTGTACATTAAGCAGGTTGTTAGTGTAATTGGTTCCACCCGCTCTATCTTTAGCCACTTTTCACATTGGTCTCTATGATGTTGGGTTTCATCACCAACTAGTGATTTTGCTGTGAAAAATTTGTTTGCATGATTTAATTCCTTATATTTACTAACACATGTTATTTGCTTGTTTTTTCTTTTTTACAGACCTTAGGTGTGGATTGTGATTTTCAATTATTAATATTTATAGTAAATTTATATAAGTTGAATCTAATGGAAAAAATGCCAAAAGTTACCAATAAAGAAACCCCTTTTAACGGAAATCCTAGTCCTCTCCCTGACTTTGCAAATGTCATTCATCTTTATATGACTACGTTGTCACTTCCTGGATTCATGATAGATTTGCTGGTGTGGTTGTTTTCAACTTCTTTAATCCCAAATACCCAAAATTTTCCACCTTAACTGAGTTTTTCACCTCAACCTCAACTTCTTTAAAATCCTTGATGCTACTAACCAGGTGACTAAAAATAAGAAGAAAGGGAAGAAGAAGAAGAAGCAAGATAAGAAAGAAGTTAACCAACCAACCAAGGTTGTAGGTATTGGTAAAGTTGAGGAAACTTCCAACATGCATTGTAAGCCCAGATACCCTTGCAAGATTTTTAAGGGTGACCACTTCCTTATCAATTGTCATGGTATTCCTAAGGTCTTGGAAGTATGGTCAAAAAATTATTATCAACTTATTGTTGATCCATCAACCAATTTTTGTGATGTTCCCTGGAAAAAATGGTAAAGGTAGGTTTCCTTGTAGGTTATGCAAAGGGATTCGTCATAGTCACCTTTTCCCTCATATGGATGAAGCATCAAAATTTTTGGAAAAACTTACTGTTCCACAACAACAACTTCCAACTGGTTACCGTAAACTTTCTCCCAAACTACCGTTATTTGACGAAATGATTGATATAATTAAAAGTACAGTCAATCCCACTCTTCAATTGGAAAGTGAAATACATATCACTTAGGTTGATGAGCCATTGGTTGATCAATTGGTCAACTCGATACCATCTTCGGTCGATCCCACTCTCCCTTTAGATAGTGAAAATAATATTGCTCAGGTTCATCTTGTTACTTCAAACTCTTTTACACATGGGGGGATCTCACCTATTTCCATTGAAAACCCTCCAAGTAATGAGGCTATTTCCTTCTTTTGGAGTAAACTAGCAGAGCCTCATCTTCCTTCTTCCACCTCTTTCCAAATCATTGTGAAAGTGTATGGTAAGAATGTGCGTCACACAAATATCGACGAAGGTGCTTCTGTCAGTATTTTATCCTCAACCGCTTGACAAGCTTTGGGTTCCCCTCACCTTGTTCCCGTTACATAGAATCTTTCGGCTTTTAACAGAACCTTCAGCGAACCTTTAGGGATTCTTCCTAAGTTACCTATTACTCTGGAAGGAAAGATTGTCTGTATTGATCTTATGGTAGTCCATGGTCCCTTGGATTTCATTTTTATCCTTGGGCAAGACTATGTCCATGCCATGAAAGTTGTCGTATCGACACTCTTTCATGTGATGTCTTTCCCTCACAATGGAAACATTGTGACTATTGACCAGCTTTCAAGTTATGCAAGTGGTATCCACCCCACCATGGGTTAATTATGTGGAAAACGGTCCCATTTTTTCAGTTACTGATGTAAGCGAGCCTCTCACTATTTTCTTGACTTCTTATGACTTAGATCTAGTAATTGACATAGGGAACCTTATGGGGGAATTTGAAATGGATTTTCTTACCCATTTTGATTCTCTTCACATTTATTCTTTCTAGAGACCTATTCTTCCTTCTGATGAAGACCTCTTGGAAGCCATGGTTGAGAAGTGTCCCTTGGCACATGTTTCTTCCAAATGGAACCATGATCAAGATTCCCCATGAGGATGGTTCTTTACCATGTCAACCTCGTTAAAAAATGAAACAATTTCTTAAGCAGATAGTTCTTTTACTGTGTCAACCTCGTGAAAAAATGAAACATGTTCCTACGAACAAAGTTATTTTTGTTTTAAGCTCGCATAAACATGAAACAAATTCCTATGATGATGGTTCTTTTATTGTGTCAACCTTATTAAAAAATGAAACAGGTCCCTATGAGGATGGTTCTTTTACTGTGTCAACCTCATTAATAAATGAAACAGGTCCTATGAGGATGGTTCTTTTACTGTGTTAACCTCATTAAAAGTGAAACATATCCTTATGAGGATAGTTCTTTCACTGTGTCAACCTCATTAAAAAATGAAACAAGTACTTATGAGAAGCGTTCCTTTTCTTGTGTCAAGCTCGTTAAAAAATGAAACAAGGTTCCATGAGCATAGTTCTTTTCCTATGTCAAGCTCATTAAAAAATGAAACAAATCCTCCCCTAATTGAGTTGATTCTTTCACCTGATCTCGTAAATGAACCTTCATTTCATCGGCCTTTTAGTAACTAGTAGACTACTCGAGTGGACCAAACGAAGCTTGGGGGGGGGGCATGTACCTCTGCAGGTTATGCTTAGGGGGGCATTACAACTTATCTCAAGCACAATTTCCTCTTTGTTTCAAGCTTGTGTAAAAATGAAACCACTCTCAAGCATAGTTTCCTCTCTGTTTCAAGCTTGTGTCAAAATCAAACCACTCTCAAGCACATTTTTTCTCTATTTCAAGCTAGTGTAAAAATGAAACTACTCTCAAGCATAGTTTTACTTTGTTTCAAGATTGTATTAAAAATGAAACCTATCTCGAGTCCATTTCAGTTATTATTTTCAAGACTTGTTAAACTCATGAAAATCCCGAGCTCCTTTTGTTATCTTTTCATGTTTGTAAAATGTATGTGAAAATGCCAAGTTCTTTCCATCTTTTCTTGCTCGTTAATTAAATTGAAAGTCCTTTTCAAACTCCCTAAACATGAAAAGATCATCAAGTATTTTACTATTCGAACTCGTAAAAGTAAATGAACAGTCGTCTATTCAATATAAGTTTACCCCTTTGACGGACTGAACTATACTATTTACGAAAAAGGTATATGTTGACTAATCATGTTCAATAGAGTTCTCTTCTGCATTATTTTACCCTTTTTCAAGCTTGAGAGACCCAATTTATGAAAAAGGACATTGTGGAGTTTACCTATGTTTTTATCTTGACTCCCTAAAATTGAAAAACACAGAGATTTACATTCTCTTGGTTTGTTAAAATAGTACATTGAAAGAATTGAACGGGTTTTTTGTTTGTGTCTTTTCAAACTCTTTAAACATGAAAACGACATCGAGTTACCCCTTCACTTGGACTCATAACACTTAAACAGTGTAGGACTTGTCAATCATGATGAGACCGAACCACTCCGTACTAGGGTTTGTCAAAAATTCTTCGAAGGACTCATCTGAAGGATGAGCTTACAGGAAAATCACTCGTTATCCTCCTCAATATTGCCAAAAATAAAGAGGTACTTTCTAGTAATGGTGGCAGAAAATTTGGAAGGAAAATTTGTTTTTATATTGCAAAAGGCAGTATGTCCCTCTTGAACATGACACTCCATCACTTTTATGCCCGGGTTGGTTTTACACAGTATTTTCTCACACCTCCTACACTTCCCTGTCACATACCCTGAAGTGCCTGAAACATGACCATCATGCAGTGTACTTATTCATATATGCATCTCATATCCTCCCTAGAACATTGATTGGAAAATGCCTTGAGCTTTCCCCTGAAGAAATAGCTCTAAAAACCCTAATTTTAAGACTCATCACTCTTATGAGGTTAAAAACCGTGATGGTTGCTTGTTGCATTGTACTTGACCATCGATGGAATCTCTATGTTCCCTTGCATACCCAAGATGAACCCAAAAAGGAAATTTTCCCAAAGAAGATGAGAAGCTTCGTGATCTAGAATCTTCCATAGCGGCGAGGAGGTTGTTCGGCATAGATGAGGTCAAATTCTCCCAACTTGGCCTCTTAGTCTTATCCCTATGAGCTACCTCCTTAATACAAGGGCCTAATTATATCTTTGGAGAGGTCCTAACTCCCTTTCCCAACCTATATATTCATCCTCTCCCATTCCCAAATGGTGGGTTGATGGTTAGAGGCTAGTTGGTCTATGTCTATTTGCACCCTTATGCTAAGATTGTGCCTAGAGGTTATTCATTTGACTTGGAGAAGGAGTGCTTGGAGAGTTCTTAGCTTGGAATTGGATTACCACTCAAGGAGAGCCTATCAACATCAAGTCTTTGGTTGTAAGCTTCCCTTTATTTTCTAATAATACACAATTGTTGGTTCATCTTCCCAAAATGCATATTTTCATGTATCATTTAGCTTGACATTCCTTGATCATTTAAGTAGGTTGTTGTTGGATTTGCTATTTGTTTTGGCATGCCTTGTTGTGTCTTGATCACTTGTGCAGGTACATAAACACTAAGAGAAGCAGGAACAAGTATGTGATACAAGTGGTTCAGGGTCCTCAACAAAGGAGATTAGAATAGCATCAGAACGAGGCAGGTCATCTCTTTCGTTCTTATTTTCAATTGTAACATAGGAATATGTCTAGTTGATTGTCACTTCAGTTGCTAGACCCACTGATTGGGCTAGAGGTATTGTCTTTGCCCATAGAGAAGATTAACCTTGACAACAAAATGGAAACTCCGTTGGGAAAGCTATGATCCTTTCCATTCAATCCTCATCCTGTTTTTTATTGAGTTTGACCAACTGTGAGTTTTCTAGCTTGATTTCTTTTCTATAACTATTTTCACTTGCTGGTGATTGCTTGAGGACATTGGTTTATGTCTGGTCTTGAAGATTTTTTATTTTTTCTTCATTTTTCTTGCCCATCTCATTTTTCTTCCCGACAGTTGCGATGACATCATAGATGTTTTAATTACAGTCATGATTATCATTGTTTTTCCTTTAATAGGCACGATGATCCCATAAGTATAAGAGAAAATAGCGTTTTTCTTCTTGTTTTCAGTCTTTGTGTCCTTTATTAGTGATTTTCCAGAGTGTCTATGGTGTTTTTGATTGATTGTCTTTATTAATTTGCAAAATTTGTTTCATTGGCTTTGAAGTGAAATCTGAATGAGTTTTAGAGTTTCTAGTCAATTAGTCATCACTTGCTGCTTGTTGGTGTCGTTGAGATGCTTGTTTTACTGATTGATTGAGTGTTTTTTTCTGTGGAAATCATTGGAAACATCATTTTGCATTTGTTTTAGCTTGTACTTCAAAATTTACTTTTCGTGAAAATGCATTAGGTTAGTTGCATTGAAAAGTTAGTTTTTTGAGATTCATCATTGAAAATAGATCACATTTTTTAGTGATTGAAAGCTAAAAACTGTATTAGGTGCATCAAATCATTCAAAATGAAAATAAAATAATAATTCATATAAATGCATCTTAGTAAAGTAAAACCATTTTTCTTTCAAAAACGTTTCATTTAGGATAGTGAAAACTGAAAATCTTTTTTACTTTTGGAATTGCATTTGGAAGACCAAAGTGAAAGGAAAGTGATTTTCATTTCTTATAGGATCACATCTTGGTGTTCACGTGTTCACGTGACATCGTTTTGAGCCAAAAATTGAAACTTAATTCAAATATGAACTTAAAATATATCAATTAATCTAAGGATCATTTGAAGCATTAACGCCCATACGTAGTGGTCTAGGCTAGAGACGTGTTCCAGCGTCTATAAAACTTAGCAGTTGTCGTTCGCAATACTCTTGCATTAGATAGCGCTAGCACAAACTCGTGGTCCCCATACCGTTGAGTATATAAAGGGAGACACTCATGGGTTGCAAACCTTTATCCATAGGACGCTGAGTCTGCCACCTTGTAAACTTGATACACTGAACATAGTATTTAGGGAGATTTCCTGCACGTACGTCAAGTCGTTGGTAAATTTATTTGCTAAGGTGTATATTGGAATTAACGGTTACTTGGTACTCCTTTTTTTCTAGAGTTACCTGAGTAGTCATTTCGATCTTTTCTGAATCCTTAAATTTGAAAAGATCATCGATCACTTGTCCTTTCAAGCTCACTAAACCAACGAAAGCAACTACAGTCACCTTTTCGTCCTTTTCGCGACTCTTAAAACATGAAAAGGCAAATTTTTTGTTTCAAATTCTAAAATTAATTAACTGTGGAACAACATCCTTCTTTTGGAAATACTCCTTAGTAGATCTTAGGTTGATACCAATGACAACATTTCCTGAGTGTACCATTCAAGGAAACCCCTCTGATGGGAATCCTAGTCCTTTTCCTTCTTTTGGAAATACTGGTGCTCCCTATATGGTGACGTTTTCCCTTCCTGGATTAACCATGGGTCTGCCAGTTTGGTTATTTTCTACCTCGGTGGTTCCGAATGTCCAAACTTATTTTCAACCAAGTTCTCCTCCACCTAAACAATATCAACCTCATGTTGATCCTAAATTTGACTCCTCACCTTTTTCGCTTATTTCTTCACCACGTTATTCCTCTCCACATGGTGAAAGTCTGGATTCTAGTAACCCGGAAGCTAAGAAGAAGAAGAAGAGGATGAAGAAGAAGAAGAAAAATAAGCAAGGAGTCAACCAAGCAGTCATTGCTACGGATGCAACTAATGTAGAAAAATCTTCCAACCAGACCCAAAAAGTAAAATTCCCTTGCATGTTATATAAGGGAAACCACCTTCTTCGGAATTGTCCTGGTATTCCTCAGGTATTAGAAGTGTGGTCCAGCGGTTCACATCGACCTTTATCATAAGCTTCTGGCGATCATGCTAGTGATAAGCCCTCAACTAGTAATAGTAAAGCTCACGGGAAAAAGGGAAAAATCAAATTTCCTTGTAATTTGTGTGAAGGTAATCATCCCATTCACCTTTGTCCTCTTATGGATAAAGCTTCCAAAGAGTTCGAAAACCTTACAGCTTCTCAACCTTGTCTTCTGATTGGTTATCGAAAGCTTTCCCCTGATCCACTGCTAGTTGATCCTGAGATTGATCAAAAGCCATCTTTGGTCAATCCAACTCTCTCTAAAAGTGGGTCTTGTGAGTCTGTTATCGACCAACGATTGGTTTAGAAAATGGTAGACTTGACTCCACCTTCAGTTAACGTACCTTTCAGGTATAGAGTGCAACCCATACTTCTCAGGTTCTTATGGTTTCTTCAGTTCAGAATGAACTGGAGGGAAATCCTCCCGTTCCTGAGGTGCATGAGAGTAGTTCTCTTGTTCCCATAGATCAAAAGGGAAGTTCTCACATTCCTACGACACCCCCTCTAAGTAGTTTGGTCACTTATTTTGATTGGAGTCAACTGGCAGGATATCTCTTTCCATCTTATGTTCCTTTCCAGATTACAGTACAGGCTTACCATATGGTCGTACCTAGCACAGTCATAGATAAGGGTGCATCTATTAGCATCATGTTCTCAACTGCTTAGCAAGCTTTAGGTTCTCCTCAACTTGTCCCCATCACCCAGAATCTGTTAGCTTTTAACAGAGGAACCATTCAACCGTTAGGGATCCTTCCTAAGTTACCTATTACTTTGGGAGGAAAGACTGTCTATATAGACGTAATGGTTGTCCAAGGCCCTTTATATTTTAATCTACTCCTTGGTCATGACTATGTTTATGTCATGGGAGCTCTTGTCTCTTCTCTCTTTCAAGTGATGTGTTTCCCGCATGAAGGAAGCATTGTGATCATTGATCAACTTAGATTCATTGGTCCTGAATCAACTCCCACTCAACCATCATCCCTAAATCATTCTCATATTCAAGCAGTGTCACCCCTGCCATAGGTTAATTATGTGGCCACCTATTCCATGCCCACATCTACTGATGATCTAGTCGTTGATGTAGTACCCCATGTACTGGGGGAATTGGAGACTGATTTTTCCATTGGATCCTTGGATATGTGTCCCTTCCAGAGTGTTGTTCTCCCATCTGATGTGTTGACGGTGCTGGACCCGCCAGCATGTAAGGGGATCTCCCTGGTAAGAAGTCCTAATTAGACCTCAGACCATTTGGTGTAGGAGTGCCAGCAGTGGGTCATATGGTAATGCCTTGACTGCGATTTCACACAGAGGCAAGTAAGATAACTCTATTGGTAGCAAGGGTGTGACAGTTGCAGTAAGACAAGGAAGGTGCATGAGAGGTTCTAACACACTGAGGGTGAGGTGAGTGCACCCCTTGGAAACCTGTGATAGCACTCAGCTTGGAAGGGAACACATGAGAAAAGATACATCACAACATGGAAGGCAAGTTAGCGAGAAATCCAAAGTGATGGTTAAACCAACAACACATTTCAGAAAGATTCATACATACTTATACAAAATAGTCTATACATGCATGCATAAGAAAGAAAATACATATATCATTTAGAGTAAACCAGATAACATAAAATACAATACAACATATGCATGAAACATGTTGGCTCTTGTTATATTAAGAAGTGTAAGTTCCAGTCATACAATACATCCATGTCCACCACTAGTTCCAATAGTGGAATGTTACAGCCACAACCGCCTGCTCCTCCAAAGAGATGTACTAGCTCTACACAGTGGAGAAGTCAAGGCTCATTACAATATTGTCCAAGCTCTCTCCAAGATAGTCTTATCGTAAGCTTGGCTTACCAAAATCCTTTACAATGAGTTATGAGGTTCTATTCATAGCAAAGGGTTGGGTAATCCTTGACAATCCCCTTTGTGACAGTTCATCTACCCTCATGACTCTTCATCTACTCTATGATTGTTACATCCAACTGTTGAAACTTGAACTTCCACTTGACACGACGTTACATTACAATGCACATGTGCTCGTGTGAGACAAAATGGCTTGAGCAAGCCATGCAAGACATCACTGACACTCGGTCTGTTGTGGTGATACCAACTCTTTGACATGCTTGTGATGGTGAAGGTGGTGAGTTGATGCCAAGCTTGGTCATCTGTGATGGTCTGCATCCACCCCTTGGTGACATCTTGTTGAAGCGAACTCTTGCCTCCATTGCATTCGGGTGCATTGGTGTGGCTCCTTCATCCAACTCATCCGCTAGCATGCGCATGGTCTTCTTGGTTCAATCGAACCGGAAACACATAAATGCATAGTGTCTGTGCTCATCTTCTATTGTGTGTTGGTGGTCATGTGCATCAACTGTCAACTACATGCTTAGCTCCAGTCATACTTGCTTCTTGTCTTCGCGTTGGTGAGTGTGTTGAATGGATTGGATCGCATGCGTGCATACAATGACATGCATGTTGTTGAATCCTTTGCATGCGATTAACAACACTGCTCACCATGTTTGTTTTGTGCCAGCTGCTGGGATGGATCTATAACTTTTACGTGTGCAGTTTCATCCGTGAGTGCATGTTGCACCCCCGATTGTTCCTGTTCCTGCTGCAACTCATTGGCTTGTCTGTACAACTCATGTTCTCCCTTGAGTTGCTGCTTCAGCACATGCAACTCCTTATTTGTTCCATTCTCTGTCTTAGCGTGATCATGTCGTCACCTCATAGCCTAAGTCTCCAAAGTTGCTTTCATCATTAGTGGATCTACTTGAGCTTGCAACTTTGTTCTGCCTCTGTGTTGTCAAGAACCTTCCTCTTGCATTCGTTGCATCCAGTATGCTGCCTTCAGCTGTTGTTCATGATGCTACTCGTTGTGATGCTACTGCTGTCATATCTTGATGTCCTTGTCTATGAACAACTTGATGTCTTTGTGAGTAGGCAAGCTCATAGACACTTGATCGACTGCATCCCCAAGTGTGCTCTGAATGGTGTCTTGCAGGCTCAGTGACTGCATTGCAGAATTTTTTGGGCCAGCAGTCATTGTCCCTCAAAATTTCACAATGCAAGATTGGAGGACAGTCACTAGGCAGAAATGCACATGTCCTGAGAGGAAGATAGATCCTTCCCTCTCAGGATTGCGCAATTTGTCTTGGTGAGGCAGAGTCCGGGCCAAGGCTGCCCAGACTTGCTAACGGGAAACTGAAGCAAACATGAATGCGAATGCATGGTGATACTGAGTGTAAGCATGAGTGAATTATCGTGCATGAAAATGGTGAATGACGGATTCATAAAATAGAACAACATGCATGTGCTTGAGGCGAGTCGTCGAATCGACGACCATTCGTGAAAAAAAATTTCATGCATGCGACAGCAGTGAGATGTTAACGAAAACTAAAATGGTGCTTGTACAAGCTAGTATGTATCAAAGTGACAGCAAGCGCTCACTGAAATCAAGCATACAACATTCATATGAAGTGAAAAACAAAAGTGCCAAAAATGCAACACACAACATGGAAAGCAGGTTTACCCCAAAACCGCTGAGCTGAAAGTGCCGACAGCTCCTAGATGTGATGTGGTATGCTAGAGCTACAAGGTTGATTGAGGAATGAGCTCTGCAGCGTCCGGTTCATGAGTTTTGATAAAATTGAGGTTGCGACGTGCATGCCACAAATATAGGAAAAGCGACACTTGGTGGGAGGTTTCTGAAATGATCCTTGCATGTAACCTCCAACTGCTAAAAATAGATCCTTGAAACAAGGGATGCCTTTGCATGCTGCCTTGGGAGAAGCAGCCCATGCATGCAAGTCATTTTTTCTTAGTCCCAGAGGGAACTGGTCAGCTCAATTACACATGCAATAGTTTTCTCAGTTGGGAGGATAAAATGCACATTTTTGGGAGGGAGCTAGGCTAGCTGCCCAGGAGATTTGTACAATTTCTGGGCAGAGCAGCTGACTCCTACCCAGGATTGCACAATTTATGGGCTAAGCATCCCTGCTGGGAAGAATTGTCCAACACAATTTTCTGGATGAAGCCTGACTGGCAGAATTGCGCAATTATGGAGCTCAGCAAGATGCTAGACAAAATTGTGCAAATTCTGGAGGGAAGGTTGGTTTCCCTACAGAATTGTGCAAATTTTTGATGGAGTTGCTCAGCCTGCAGCTGGACCAAGTCCTAGAGAAAAACCTGTGAGGGGAGTGTAACAAGTTCTGATGGACAGGCTGTCTTGCTGCAAGAAAATCACTGCAGCTTGTGTACTTGACAAAGTAAGACATGCTGTTGTGAAAGGTTGGTAGGGAGGCTTCAAAACAAAGCTAAGGCAAAATTTTGGAGGTTGCTTGTAGCCGCTACAACACTTGGCGACACACTAGTAGAACTCCAGCTTTCTGAATGGACCTTGTTCGTGAAAAGAAAGTCTAACACCTCCGAAAGTATTGTTCAGTTCTCAATTTTTCTTGTTTTCCACACTTGCTTGATTGTAAGATGTATCATCTATGAAGCTCTTGGTCTATTGACACACATTCCAAGCCAAGTCAAAATAGTTTTTTCAATTGGGGTCGAGGGGTATATTGGTGCACAAGTAGTATAGTCGTCAAAGTCTTAGTTTCATCTCTGGTGTTGATCCACTGCCAGCAGACCTGGATAGTACCCCAATGGAGTCACCTAGGAACACAAGCATGGCTCCACTGCCAGGGAGCCTGGTCAGTACATCGGTGGAGTTACTTACATCACTTCTCTGTGCAAGAAGCCTTTCTCTTCTTTCGCCTTATTTATTTCATTTTTCAAACCTTTTTTTCACCTTTTCATTTTTTTTCCATTTTCATCTTTGTAACTGTGCATAGCACTTATTCATTTCAGAGGCGGAAGAGGGATCCCAACTTATTGAGAGTAGAATAGGTTGTTCCTACAGAGAAGTATTTTATTATACCTCTGACGTGCCTGTTAAGGTTTTCCCCCTCACCTTACTCTACTTGACTGAGCTGACAAGGATTAACCCAAAAACAATAGACTAGAGTAGGTGATATTAGTTAGCACACAAGCGTTGTTTTTTCACCAAGGTTCATTTTGAACAGAACATATTTTCCTTCGACGTATCATGGACTAAAAGTAGCAAGTTCTTCAAACAGAGGTAGGATGATAGATAACCAAGTAGTGATAGCAGCACAAGGCCTCTTGTACTTTACCCAGGTTGTTTCAAGAGATCCATGGTTTCATGCAAAACTATCCTACGAACGAATCAAGCGAACTAACAAACAACAAATCAAAGCAAGGGCAGAAGAAAAAGTGAAAGAAAATCAAGTAAAAAAACAAGCAAGTAGATAAACAAACAAAGAAAAAAAGTAAGCAAACAAGCATGCAAGCAAACAACTGAAAGCAAACACTACTCCTACTCCTATGCTAACGGTGCATGGGGCATCTTATGTGAAGTGATACTTCCAATGCAACCACCAATTCATTGGTTGACCCATGTTGGTGAAGGCATTTTTTGCAAACAAGACAGTTGTGCAAACCAGCAAACAAGAAAGATGTAACAATGAAGAAAAACACACTCTGAGTTTAAAAGCATCCACAGAACAAAAATGAGTGAAAGTGCATGACATACACTCTGTGGAATTTCCATGGTGTTGTTTTATACTGTGTGCAGATGTCAATTGTGTGCATTCTCTTGACTGTTACATGCAAGCAAATGTGAGAAAGGTAGACCACTTATGTTGTGCATGTGTGCTTGCTGTGTAAGATTCCTCCAACGCATGAGCGATGGGATCGTGTATTTCGAGTGGAGGAAGAAAAATATGGGTATTTGATTGATCTTCAATGCAAAGTAGAGAGTGATGAGGAGCCTTGAGTGTTTCAACAATTTCCTGACCGAAAGTGAAACCAACCTCAGGACAGCTATCAACTTGGGCTAAAGTGCCTCGATAGTCTGCGAGTTTTTGACTTCGTTAATGGATAGATCATTGTAGACTAGTGTCTTAGATAGATTAACAACAATTGAATCAACATTGCTATCAAATGAAGAAGTAGAGAGATCATGATAGCCAAGATTAGAAAATTCAGGATGTTTGTCAACATTCTCATTATTTGATGAATTGGGTAGACGGGTAGATTGGAAGCAAAGAAGTTCACGCTATGTGTTTTCAAAAATGATAGATGACAGATTGGATGGATTTTTCGAGGAAGATGTGTCCTCTCCGTACTGTAATGACAAACTAGCATCCAACTTGTCCTGTGAATGATCAGAAGTAGAAAATTTCGTAAATGGGTTTTCACAGGGGAAATCAATAGTGATAGAATCACAAGGGATGTCAGGATGAAGCGGATGAGCTGCGGCTAGAAAGGATTCATCCTTCACCATGGGTTCTTCTTTAGATTCCCACACACACTCATCATGAATGATGGCACAGGTTGGCTGCATAACACCAACTTTGTCAACAACTTGATCCTCGTTCACAATAGGTGAGGAGTCCAGAATGGAAGAACACAAGATAGCACAATATGGAGGATCAACATAACACAAGGATGGAGGTCGAGGGAATGAATCCACGTGACAACCAACATGCTTGCAATCCAAAACTGTGCAGATATCAAGAGTAGGTGGGGTGCGAGGATGTGACAGTTCAATAGAGGTACAGGCATGATCTCCAACCTCACTCCATGGTGGTAGAGCTGTGATGAGGTGAAGGTGGACAGTCACTTGTGACAGTGACTGTGCCTGCTCGTGATTGCGCAGTTCCATCACCGGAGTATGAGCGGGATTCGAGTGATTTCAAGAATTGCAGATTTTCATATATGTAAAGAAGATACTCAAATCTCCCATCGAGAAATTCCCAATCAATATCATCTTCAGGGAATCGATATGTAAGATTAAAAAAGCGTGTGTGAAACTATTCAATGGATTCATCGGGTGCTTTTTGTAATTTCAGAATTTCTTTGTTGAGTGATTTATGGTGAAAGTGATTGAAAGCACAGTCTATCTCTGCGACCAGATGAGCAAGAGAATGAATAGATTTTTTGGGCAACATGGCACACTAGTGCATTGGGTGCCCTCGAAGCGTGTAGACAAACAATGCATAGCTCATGTATTCTTCAAATAATCCATGTCTTTGGCATGATGCTACAATGTTGACTGCATGCCTAACCAAGGCTACGTGGCCTCCACCATCATATGTTTTATGTGACAAGTGATCCAAGATCTTTTCTGAGATAATGAAGTTGTTTCCATAGGACATACACTCTGGAAGAGCAACTCGGTAGTTAGTCATGATAGATATGTAGAGATTCAAAACAGATGTGAGGACTTGGCTTGTCATCTAGCCCTCCTTCTAGCACCAAAATATCGACGGTGTTGGACTTGTTAGCACTCGAGGAAACTATCCTAGGTTGTAGCTCGAAGATGCTTGGTAACATATAAATCTTCAATCTCGTTCTCTAAACTATTGGAATGGATTGGGGTTTGGATCAAGTCAGATGACTGTTTCAACTCTGTTTTCACTCAAGACATGCATGAACATCCTCAACTTGACAGGGCTTTCGACCACTAATGCTCAATAGTTTATAGATTCAATGAATAGATGGAGAATCCTAACTATACCAGTAGATACATACATAAACACATATGAATTGCTAGCTACAGAAAGTGAATGAAGCTTGCAAAACTAATTTATCAACGCAGAGATAAGATGACAGTTATCTGGCATTATACACAGAAGAAAACATGAATAACCTATTCAAGTGCAAGCTTAGAATAGAGGAGAAGATGGAAATTGAACATGTAACAACAAAAGAAGCTTGTATTACTAGAATGAAGATGAGACGCTGGGAGGAACAGAGTATCCACAGTCTCTAAAAGTTGAACCCCTATTACTTCGAACTTTCACCCATTTATAGGCTTTTTACAATACTCTCGAACTCTATGAGGCTCGAGATGTCTTAATCTATCCCCCCTGTCTTCTAACTACTTGATGCCATAACTAGATAAACATGAGCTCAGAGAGCTCTGTTTCTAACAAATACGGTAATCAAATTCTGGTAATTTCGTCATGTTGTCTGGTGGTTCACTCATGCCAGTGATGTTCCATGATCATTTCTGTTGGTTTGGCTACATTGTGCTATTTTTTTCCCCTTTCGGCCATGCATTCTGTTATTTCAGTTCAACTGTTCGACTGTCAAAAACACTGACAAAGCGAACAAATTTCCTCCCAGGGTGACTGGTGGGAAGTGGGGTACGGGGGCACCTGGGCTGTTGGATGGGAGTGGATCGACAGTTGGGATGTTGGTCAGGCAGTAGAGGATGAACTATGCTGATCGTGAATGAGGGCCATTGGATCAGGAGGAATGGGTGGAGGAGATTAATCGCCAGAGGCTTGAAGTCGTGGCAGGAGTAGAATAAGTCTGAGCAGTCAGATCTTAGATGGGTAGATCGAATGGCTATCAGGCAAAGGAGGTGCTCGAAGGATAACGCCCGGGAGTAGTTTACTCAAGTGGAAATGGTTTATATCAGGTAGTCATCGGGCGGTAAGTGGTAAAGGTCGGACCCCACCCGATTCCATTCTTCGAACGCCACATAGCAGCGGGGGATAGAGAGGAAACAACTTTATCGAGCAGGTATCCCCCTCTCTTGTTTACCCGAGCGATATGCGTGATAGCCATTAGATCTGGCGTAAATGATCTAATGGTGGTGATTGGTCGAAGTGGGTGAGCGTATAACGTTGGTTGGATGAAGTGTGGACTATCAGATCAGTGGGAAGATCGATGGCGAGGGACATGAAGGTATGGGTCAACCTCGAGAAATGTGCAAAGGGGCGTATATGGACGGAAAGGTAAGGTTTTCGGGGGCTTTTACACATTAGTGCATGTTTTCATGCGCTCTGAAAAATAATAATACATAGGGGGGCAAAAATGGATTAATTCACGTAGGGCCAAGGCGAAAGTGAGTTTTGTTATGATGTGAGGGTTGGGTTAGGACATGAGTGAACATGGATGGGAGTGGATGAGTGAGAAAGGTGAGGTGATGGACCATATGGGAACCTCTCCACAGTAGCAAAATAAACCATTTCCCTCCTTTAGTCTTCAAAATAGCAGCACTGCACCTCAGGGCTAACACTGGCTCCTTCTGGGGAGGAAAGCCTCCCTGTGAGGTTTCAAGAACTGCAGACTACTGCCTTTCCAGTAACAACCAAAAAAAATGTATCTCCTAGTGTTCCATTGGGCATGGATTTTATTTTCATAGAAAACAAAAACTCAAAAAACCTATTACAATATTAAGGCCTTAAAGCCTGATCTAAAGTAAAGTTTCAAAAACCGCTCATTGACTGGGCCATCAAAAACACCTTCCCCCTCCAAATTGTGCAGAACGAAAGTATTGTTCATCTGAACTTGAGAAATGACAAACAGTCCCATCCATAAGGCATCAAATTTACCATGTTTGCCCTTATTTTCCTTCAATGCATCCCATTTGAGAACCCAGTCACCAACCTGAAAACTATCCATTTTTGCCTTTCTATCAAAGTTTTCTTTGATCTTCTTCTGATGAATTCTTGACTTCTCAACCAGTTGTTCTCTGATCTACTGTGATTCAACCAAGTTACTCATTCTCCTCGCCATGTCATTCTCTTCATCATGTTCTTCTTGCAAGAATTTCGCCACAAGGAGAATCAACTAGATAGGAAAAACAACATCAACGCCGTAAACCAGCTTAAATGGAGAATTTCCAATGGACTTCTTGTTGGTAACTCTGTCAGCCCATAGTGCAAACTTCAACTTGGAATTCCAGCTTTTTTTGTTGTCCTCCAACAGTTTTTTGATTATCCTTACAAGGCTCTTGTTAGATGATTCTGTCAGGCCATTTCCTTGAGGATAATATGAGGTAGAATGCACCAATTGAATGCCCATGGATTCACACATGTCCACCAATTCTTCTGCCCTGAAATTTGCTGCATTATCAGTGACTAGTTTGGTTGGGCAACCAAATCTAGTGAAAATATTCTCATTCAAGAACTTTATGATAACCTGATGATTAGCATGTTTAGTGGGTATAACCTCAATCCATTTGGTGAAATAATCAGTGGCTACAAAGATCCATTTGTGCTGGCCACTGGAATGTGGATTGATCTCACCTATGAAGTCCAATCCCCACTGCTGGAAGGGACCATTGGCGTGTATTGGCTTCAAGGGCAGAGATTTTAGTTGTTGTCTTCCTGCAAACCTCTAACATTTGTCACAAGACTTCACAAAAGAAAACAAATCAGAGAAAAAGTAGGCCAATAATACCCAGCTCTCAGGATTTTGTGGGCTGTGGTTTTCCAATAATGATGCCCTCCACAGATGTTAGAATGGAACTAGTGCATGACTTCCACAGATTGTCCTTTGTCTAGACATCTCAAGAGGATCCCTGATGGGTCTCTCCAATAAAGCAGGTTTTTATTAATGCAGAATTTGGTTGATCTGAGCTTAATGGCATGGGCTTGAATTGAGCTATGCCCTAGAGGTACTTCTAACTTCTGCAAAAAATGAACTACACTCGAATACTATTCATAGGTGGCTAGATTTTCAGCCAAAGACTGATTCTGCTCTTGCTCTTCTACTGCTTCCTCTGTCTGCTCACCACCTGAATTTGAACCCATGCAATTGATGTCTAACAAACTGCAATTTTCCTCAGCCATAAGCTTAGCCAAGCCCTGGCCTTTGACAAGCTTGGTGGGCTTCACCTCTATGTTGAACTCTATGAATTTTTCAATCCATTTAGCTCTCTTTCCATCAATATCTGGCTGAGTTAGGACATCTTTTACTGAGGCTGAAGGTACATACGCAACCACTTTGGAATGCAGAATATAAATTCTGAATGCCTTTAAAGATTTTATGAGAGCATAAGCTTGTTTTTCAATAAGGTCATACCTTAGTTCAACATCCCTCATAGTTTTGTTGAAAAAGGCCAGAGGGTGCTCTACATGTTCATCATTTTTCTGCAATAGAACTACTGCAAGTGTATCATAAGAGGAAAAAGAGAAGATATAAAACTCCCTGGTATAATCTGGATTGATTAGAGTGGGAGCTTCCATGATAGCTTGTTTGATGGCTTCAAAAGAGCTTCTTGCACCATCTGTCCATTTTATTTCTAATCCTTTCTTCAGCATGGAAGTGATGTGCTTCACTAGCTCTGAAAAGTTTGGAATAAACCTCCTGACAAAGTTAATCTTACCCAGGAAAGATTGAATGTCCCTTTTTGACCTTGGGATGAACAATGTCTGAATTGCTTGAACTCTTGCAGGATTGATCTTCACACCTTCAACAGAAACAATATGTCCCAGAAGTTTGCCTTCTTCTAGAGAAAAGTATGCCTTCTTTGGGTTCACAGAAATTCCAAACCCTCTACACTTTAGAAACACCTTCTTCAAATGCTAGAAATGGTCCTTGTGACTACTGGAAAAGATTGTTATGTCATCAAGGTAAATACGGACAAACTTGTCCTTCTCTCCCACAAAGGCTATGTCCATGGCCCTCTGAAAATTAGCCCCGACATTCATCAATCCAAAAGGCATCTTGGAGTACATGAATGTGCCCCAAGGAGTAGTGAAGGTGGTCTTTTCCTAATCTTCTAGATGTACAGCAACCTGATTGTAACCTGAAAATCCATCTAAGAAAGACATGACTCTAGCCCCTGAAATTTTTTGCAGCAAGTGTTCCATCTTAGGTAGGGGTAGTTGTCTTTTTTAGAGCATTTGTTCAGATTCCTGAAGTCAACACAAAGCTTGATTTCTCCATTCTTCTTTCTTACTACCACAAGGTTAGCTATCCACTTTGAATACCTTAGGGGAACTATGATCTTGGCATCCAACATCTTCTTGATTTCCTTTTCAATCAAAGGAAATAAGAGAGGGCTGATAGGTCTCAATTTCTGCTTAAAATGGATGGTGTTCTTCTCCAGTGGAATCTTATGCTGAATGATGTTGGTGTCATAGGTCCTAAGATCACTATACTCCCAAGCAAAAATATCAGCAAATTGTTTCATCATGGTGCAATACTCGGAACTTTTGGCAGAAGACAAGTGAGTGGACAGATTTATGTACTTTGGATGGGCTAGACTCCCTACATTATGTCTATGAACTGCAGGCTCATTTTCTTTTTTGGCAGGCTTATAAGGTACATCATTATGATCAAACAGCTTCTCTAGGGGCACCAATCCTTTGGGTATATGGTTACTAGGCAACTGAACAATGATATCGTGACCAATCTCATCCTTTAGCTTGGATTGGTTTCATTCTTCAATGATTTCGTTTTCTTTGTCAATGTGCATTTCAAAAAATTCATCAATGACTTGTAAAAACCTATTAATTTCATTATCATCTTAAAAAACTTTCCAGTATTTGACATTGTCAAGCAGAGATGGTCTATATTTCACCTGAACTTCATAAGTCAACTTAGGAGGCAAAGGAGGAATAGACGTGCTAGCAGACACAACAAGCGAATCAGTAAGCTAGTTCTTCATTCTAGGGATGTAAGAAATGTTGAAATTATTAAAAGAACCCTTGAGCTTCCATACCACATCTCTGTATGCTTTTAGCCTTGGATGCTTTGCTTGGAAAGTTTTGTTCACCTGTTGAATGATAAGGTCTGCATCTCCAAATACCTTTAGACCTTTGATGCCCATTTCTTTAGCAGAGTTTAAGCCCAATATCAAGGCTTCGTACTCTGTTATGTTATTTGTGACCTAAAAAGTTAACTTGAAAGATAAATGAATGCATTCTTGTGTGGGGAACACAAGGACTACACCTGCCCCTACAGCTTCCTTAGAGCAAGCTCCATCAAAGAACATGTCCCAAATTTGTGGGACTTCTTCCTCTGTGATCTGGCAAACCGGTTTCCTAAGCTGCATGGAGGCCAACTGGGATTCTTCAATCTAAAGAATACAGGCTCCAAAATCAATTTCGACAACAAAGATGGGATGATTAGTGGGATTCCTTTCATCACTGATGATATAAGACAGCTGAGATTCTCTGCATAATCCCCTACTCTCACCTCCAAAAACTGGGACAATAGCATAGGACAGATCATTTTGCAATGTTCCACCTAATCTCTTGATCCAACCTCTGGAAAGAAACACGCCAAACTTGGGGGGTACATCTGCTACCACAATATCCATCATCATGCTCTTCATGGGCAGCTAACACAAGGTGATGGCTAGGTCTTTGATTAATCCCAAACATTTCACTTTTCTAGAGTCAAAAGAAAACAAGTCATGATAAGACTTGGTAATGTCAAGACCCAACTCATCCATGATAGCCTTGGGAATTATATTATGGCTGTCTCCTATGTCTAGAAGGTAGTTGTGAAGGATTTTGTCATGAATAGTCAAAGAGACATAGAAAATTAGGGTGCTATCATCATAATTTTCAATCATTGGGCTAAGAACAACAGCTGGTTTGTCATCTTGCAGATTTACATAGTTAGTGGAGGCTTGGATGGCTTTAGGCTCAAGGGCCTTGAGGATAGATCTCTTGAAGGACTCATTCTTCACTAGTTCAATCAGAGGTATAATTATTCTTAGCTTCTAAATTTCTAATTCAAAACTGAAAGGAGAAGGAGACTTATCAAGGCCTCTTACCTCATGAGTTGGAGCTTTGAGGATGATGGGATCAAATGCCGGTTGTTTCTTCATATTAGCTTGTTGTATTGCATGGACAATAGCTTTTTGAATAGGAGTTGCCTTGGTATTATTCATCTTCAACCTCAGATCATATCTGTGTTTATCATCAGTTTGCAAAACTGCTCCACCATCCCACTCTTGGCTGATCTGGTCATTGAATAATGACTTTTCATAGGCAGCTAAGGTCAAAGAGGCACTGCCTTTGTCTTCCAGAAAATGGATCTCATCATCTTCTTCAAACTATTCTTCTTCCATGACTACATTCTGGAAAGGGGTATTCACCCTTTGGTCTTCATTGGCATCATTGCTTCTTTGCAGAATCTACAACTGCCCATTAACTCTTCTATATGGATTTGGATTTCTAGGAACAAAGGTATTAGCAACTCTTCCTTTCCCAGGGTGCTGCTCAACCTTTAATTTGGATTTTTCAGAGGTTAATGACTCTATCATCTTGGTCATTTTATCTATCTTAGGATCTAAAGATGATGAAGATTCGCCCCTCTATCTCCTTCTATCAACATTCCCCTTGAGCTTCTCTGCAGCCATGATGTTTGATTCTACTTCCAAGGCTGCATCCTGCATATCAACCAAGGTAGCACATCGTCTCTCCCTCAATAGTAGACATAAGTCAGAATCAAAGGCACTGGCATAGGTGAGTTTAGCAGAGGTAGTGGTGGGTTTTACTTCAGCTGGTATCTTGTTGTACATGCAATTAAACCTCTTATTAAAATGAGACAACAACTCATCATTTTCCCTCTTTAAGTTCCCAAACTCGGTGTGGTAGTAGAGTAGATCCTTCTTATCCCCCCAATGCCTTAGGAATGCATCATCTAAAGCCTCAATATCTGCTATAGACCTTGGGGTCGGTTCTCTGAACCATTTTCTAGCCTCTCCATCTAGACATTGAACAAAGACTCTCATCCATACATCAACTTCACTAATGTCCAGGTTATCAGCATAGCTATAGAATGATTCTAGATGTTCCTCAACTGTAACACCTTCAATCCTAGTGAACTTAGGCATATACTTTTGATATTCTCCAGTAGGCATGGCATTCAAAGGAGTGGACAGTACTAGAGGTCCATACCTAGCAGCTATGATTCTTTCCATTTTGGTAGGTGTTGCCATAGCTGTGGTGGCTATAAGGGTACTAGAAGTTTGAATGACAGAGGATTGAGGAGTGACTGATAGAACTAAAGGTGTATGATGGATAGGAGGAGAGGCTTCCTTTGGGCTTATAATGAAAGAAGAACCTAAAGAATAAGGAGATCTATGAATCTATGACATTTTTTCTTCACTGATAGTATTAGAGGCTATACTCTCAACATGTATTTGTTCTACTACAGGATTTTCCTGAAGAGATATAGAATATTGTTTAGAGCTACCTGAACCTAATGCTCCTTTCTGCAACGCCTTTCTTTCTTTGATGATTTTTTCAGGGTCAAGTATTGGGTCAACTCTTCTAAGGATTTCTTCGAGTATGCCTCACAAACTGAGCCAGAACTATGGAGTGGAGTCGCCAAGAGGTTCGCCCTCTAGTAGAGTCACTAGATAGATGACTACAACCCAAATAGTGTCCAAAATTTTTCTATCATCAAAGCTAGATCTATGTCGTCCCTCGAGGAAGCTAAGCTTCAGTCTCCTCTCCCCAACAATGACGCCAATTATGTTAGCACTCCAGGAAACTCTCCTAGGTTGTAGCTCGGAGATGCCTAGTAACATATAAATCTTCAATATTGTTCTCTGAACTATTGGAATGAATTTTGGTTTGGATCAAGTTAGATGACTATTTCAACTCTGTTTTCACTCAATACATGCATGAACATCCTCAACTTGACAAGGCTTTCGACCACTAATGCTCAATAGTTTATAGATTCAATGAATAGATGGAGAATCCTGACTGTACCAGTAGATACAAACAAAAAGTAAATGAAGCTCGCAAATCTAATTTATCAATGCAGAGATAATATGACAGTTATCTAGCATTAGACACAGAAGAAAACATGAATAACCTATTCAAGTGAAATCTTAGAACAAAGGAGAAGATGACAAATGAACATGTAACAGCAAAAGAGGCTTGTATTACTGGAATGAAGATGAGACACTAGAAGGAACAGAGTATCCACAATCTCCAAAAGTTGAACCCCTATTACTTTGAACTTTCAGCCATTTATAGGCTTTTTACAATACTCTCGAACTCTTTGAGGCTCGAGATGTCTTAATCTATCCCCCCTCTCTTCTAACTACTTGATGCCATAACTAGACAAACATGAGCTCAGAGAGCTCTGTTTCTAACAAACACGATAATAAAATTCTGATAATTTCGCCATGTTGTCAAGTGGTTCGCTCATGCCAGTGATGTTCCATGATCATTTCTGTTGGTTCAGCTGCATCATTTTGTTTTTTTTCCCCTTTCGGCCATGCATTTTGTTATTTCAGTTCAACTGTCCGACTATCAAAAACACTGAAAAATCCAACAAATTTCCTCCCTGAGTGACTAGTGGAAAATGGGGTATGGGGCGCGTGGGCCATTGGATGGGAGTGGATCGACGGTCGGATGTTGGTTAGGTGGAGGAGGATGAACTATGGTGATCGTGAATGAGGGCCGTTGGATCGGGAGGAATGGGTGGAGAAGATTGATCATCGGAGGCTTGAAGTCGTGGCAGGAGCGGAATAAGTCTGAGCTGTGAGATCTTAGATGGGTAGATCAAATGGCTATCGAGCGGAGGAGGTTCTCAAAGGATAACGCCCAGGAGCAGTTTACTCAAGAGAAAATGGTTTATATCGGGCGATAAGTGGTAAAGGTCAGAGCCCGCTTGATTCTGTTCTTCGAGTGCCACATAGCAGCGGGAGAGAGAGATGAAACCGCTTTATTGGATGAGTATCCCTCTCTCTTGTTTGTCCGAGTGATATGCGCAATAGCCATTAGATCTGGAAGAAATGATCTAATCGTGGTGATTGGTCAAAGCAGGTGAGCGTATAACGTTGGTAGGATGAAGTGTGGACCGTCAAATCAGTGGGAAGATCGACAGCGGGGTACACGAATGTATGGGATGACCTCGAGAAATGTGCAAATGGGGGCATATGGACGGAAGGGTAAGGTTTTCGGGGGCTTTTTCGCATTAGTGCATGTTTTCATGCGCTCTTAAAAATAATAATACATAGGGGGGAAAATGGATTAATTCACGTAGATCCAAGGCGAAAGTGAGTTTTGTTATGATGTGAGGGTTGGGTTAGGACATGAGTGAACATGGATGGGAGTGGATGAGTGAGAAAAGTGAGGTGATGGACCATATGGGAACCTCTCCATGGTAGCAGAATAAACCATTTCCCTCCTTTAGTATTCAAAATAGCAACACTGTACCTTAGGGCTAACAAGCCCCGCCAACATGTAAGGGGATATTCCTAGTACAAAGTCTGAATTAGACCTTAGACCGTTTGGTGTAGGAGTCCCAGTAGTGGAACGTACGGTAATGCCTTGACCGTGATTTCACACAAAGGAAAGTAAGATAACTCTGATGGTAGCAAGGGTGTGACAGCTACAGTAAGAAAAGGAAGGTGCATGAGAGGTTATAACACACTAAGGGTGAGGTGAGTGCACTCCTTGGAAACCTATGATAGCACATGGCTTGGAAGGAAACACAGGATACATCACAACATGGAAAGAAAGTTAGCGAGCAATCCAAAGTGATGGTTAAACCAACAACACATTTCAGAAAGATTCATACATATATCATTTAGAGTAAACCAGATAGCATAGAATATAATACAACATATGCATGAAACGTGTTGGCTCTTGTTATATTAAGAAGTGTAAGTTTTGATCATACAATACATCCATGTCCACCAGTAGTTCCCATAGTGGAACGTTACAGCCACAACCACCTACTCCTCCAAAGAGATGTACTAGCTCTGCGCAGTGGAGAAGCCAAGGCTCATTACAACACTATCCAAGCTCTCTCCAAGGTAGTCTTATCGGAATATTGGCTGACCAAAAGCCTTTAGAATGAGTTATGAGGTTCTATTTATAGAAAAGGGCGGGGTGACCCTTGACATTCCCCTTTTTGACAATTCATCTACCCTCATGACTCTACATCTACTCTATGACTGTTACGTCCAACTATTAACACTTGAACTTCCACTTGACACAACATTACATTACAATGCACATGTGCTCATGTGAGACAAAATGGCTTGAGCAACCCATGCAAGACATCACTGACACTCAGTCCGTTGTGGTGATACCAACTCTTTGACATGCTTGTGATGGTGAAGGTGGTGAGTTGATGCCAAGCTCGGTCGTCCGTGATGGTGTGCATGCACCCCATGGTGACATCTTGCTAAAGCAAACTCTTGCCTCCATTGCATCTGGGTGCATTGGTGTGGCTCCTTCATCCAACTCGTCTGATAGCATGTGCATGGTATTCTTGGTGCAACCAAACTGGAAACACATTATTGCATAGTGTCTATGCTAATCTTTCAGTGTGTGCTGGTGGTCATGCATATCAACTGTCAACTACATGATCAGCTCCAATCAAACTTGCTTCTTGTCTTCACCTTGGTGAGTGTGCTAAATGGGTTGGATCACATGCATGTGTATAATGAAATGCATGCTATTGAATCCCTTGCATGTGATCAAAATAATTGTTCACCATGTCTGCTTCGTGCCAACAGCTCGAATGGACCTATAACTTGTACGGGCGCAGTTTCATCCATGAGTGCATGTTGTGCCCCCTGCTATTCTTGTTCTTGGTGCAACTCATTCGCTTGTCTATGCAGCTCATGTTCTCCCTTGAGTTACTGCTTCAACACATGCAACTCCTTCTTTGTTCCATTTTTTGTCTTCACGCAATCACATCGTCACCTCATTGCCTGAGTCTCCAAAGTTGCATTCATCATCAGTGGATCTACTTGAGCTTACAACTTTGTTCTGCCTTCGTGTTGTCAACAACCTTCCTCTTGCATTCATTGCATTTGGTATGCTGCCTTCAGTTGTTGTTCATGATGCCGCTCATTGTGATGTTGTTGTCATGATATCTTGATTTCCTTGTCTACGAACAACTTGATGTCTTCATGATTAGGCAAGCTCATAGACACTTGATCGAATACATCCCAAAGTGTGCTCTGAATAGTGTCTTCAACTCTACTCTCCTGGAAACCATTGTACCTATATTGTTGAGAGGAAAATGAACACCTGTGATACCTGGATACATGGAAACACTCATGGAAAGCAATCTGTTAGTCGAAAACCAAAATGAACTTGACAACTGACTTGCAACATACTTGTGTGACTGATCATGAAGGTCGTGCAATTTCCACCGGGAGGTTGGGAGACTGTTTGCTAAGACTGAGCAAGGCACAGTCTAGGCTGCTCGGAGGTTGACTGATTGCTGGAACTGTGTAATGTACAATCAAGTCTAGTTGTTGATTGCTGGAATTGCACAATGCATAATCTCAGCTGGAAATGGTTGTAGGCTCAGTGACTGCATTACGCAATATTCTGGGCCAAGAGTCACTATCCCTCAGAATTGCACAATGCAAGACTCGAGGATAGTCACTGGGCAGAAATGTGCATTTCCTGAGAGGGAGATAGAGCCTTCCCTCTCAAGATTGTGCAATGCTATCTTGGTGAGGCAGAGTTCGGGCCAAGGCTGCCCACACTTCCTGACGGGCACGTGAAAGCGAATGTGAATGCGAATGCATGGCGATACTGAGTGTAAGCACAAGTGAATGACCATGCATGCAAACGGTGAATGACAGATTCATAACATGGAATAACATGCATGTGGATGAGGCGAGTCGCCGAATCGGTGACCGTTCGTGAAAAAGAGTTTCATGCATATGAAAATAGTGAGATGTTAACGAAAACTGAAATGATGCTAGTACAAGCTAGTATGTATCAAAACAACAGAAAGAACTCACTGAAATCAAGCAGACAACATTCATACGAAGCGAAACACAAAAAGCGCCAGAAATGCAACACAAGACATGGAAACTGGGCTTACCCCAAAACAATTGAGCTGAATGTGACAATGGCTCCTAGATGTGATGTGGTATGCTAGAGTTGCAAGTTTGATGTGAGGAATGAGCTCTATAGCATCCGGTTCATGAGTTTTGATAAAATCGAGGTTGCGATGCACATGCCACAAATCTAGGAAAAGTGACACTTGGTGGGAGGTTTCTAAAATGATCCTTGCATGTAACCTCCAACTGCTAAAAATAGATCCCTAAAACAAGGGATGCCTTTGCATGATGCCTTGGAAGAAGCAGCCCATGCATGCAAGTCAATTTTTCTCGGTCCCAGAGGGAACCAGTCAACTCAACTACACATGCAACACTCTGCTCAGGTGGGAGGAAAAAATGTGCATTTATGGGAGGGAGCTAGGCTGGCTTCCCAAGAGATTTGCACAATTCCTGGGTTGAGCATCCCTCTAAGGAATAATTGCGCAATTTTCTGGATGAATCCTGACTGGAAGAATTGCGCAATTCTGGAGCTCAGTAGGCTTCTAGATAGAATTTCGCAAATTCTAGAGGGAAGGCTAGTTTCCCTCCAGAATTGCGCAAATTTTTGAGGGAGCTACTAAGCCTAAAGCTGGACCAAGTCTGGGAGAAGAGCCTGTGAGGGGAGTGTAACAAGTTCTGATGGACAGGTTGTCTTTCTGCAAGAAAATCACTGCAGCTTGTGTACTTGACGAAGTAATACATGCTGTTGTGAAAGGTTGGTAGGGAGGCTCCAAAATGAAGCTAAGATAAACTTTTGGAGGGTGGTTGTAGCCACTACAACATGATGAGAACCTCTTGGAAGCCATGGCCTATTTTGGTATGTATTGATCGGGCTGGGGTGGAGCATAGTTCCTTATCTTGTGTCAAGCTCGTTAAAAAATGGAACAAGGGTCGTGGAGCAAAGTTCCTTGTCTTGTGTCAAGCTCGTTAAAAAATGAAACAAGGTGTCTGGAGCAGAGTTCCTTATCTTGTGTCAATCTTGTTAAAAAATGAAACAAGGGATATGAGGATAGTTCTTTTACTATGTCAGCCTCATTAAAAAATGAAATAGGTCCCTATGGGGCAGAGTTCCTTGTCTTGTGTCAAGCTCCTTAAAAAATGAAACAAGGGATATAAGGATAGTTCTTTTACTATGTCAACCTCATTAAAAAATGAAATAGGTCCCTATGGAGTAGATTTCCTTGTCTTGTGTCAAGCTCCTTCAAAAATGAAACAAGGCCCATGAGGATAGTTCTTTTACTATATCAACCACATTAAAAAATGAAATAGGGCCCCACGAGGATAGTTCTTTTACTATGTCAACCTCGTTAAAAAATGAAATAGGTCCCTATCAGTAGAGTTATTTTACTTGTGTCAATATCGTTAAAAAATGAAACAAGGTGTCATGAGCATGGTTCTTTTCCTGGGTAAAAGGGAAACCAAATCCCCTTTCAATTTGAGTCTTGGATTAGATCTCATAAAATCCAAGTTCAGTCTTTCACTTGATCTCATAAGTGAACCTTCATTCCATGCACTTTTTAGTAACCAGTAGTCCACTTAGGTGAATGAGATGAAGCTTGGGGGGAATGTACCTTGAACTGAGTCATTATGCTGGGGGCATGAAAACTTATCTCAAGCATAGTTTATCTTCATTTCAAGCTTGTGTAAAAATGAAACCATTCTCAAGCACAGTTTGTTTCTATTTCAAGCTTGTGTAAAAATGAAACCAAATCCAAGCATAGTTTGTTTACGTTTCAAGCTTGTGAAAAAATGAAACCATCCTCAAGTATACTCAAGCATAGTTTCTCATGTTTCAATCTTGTGTAAAAATTAAACCATTCCCACTTTACATCTCATGATTGCCATTTTTATCAGCCGATTTTTTCTAGATGAGCCTTGGTTTTTCCATTCCATCGTCACCATCTCTTTGGCCAATCATATGCTTTCATTTGGTTGTTTTACCCTTACCTGAGGAACATCTGCGATGGGTGGTCTTATTAGCTAGCCCCTTGGCCATTACATTTTTTGAACAATTCCATCATCACTAGAACCGGTTTCTATCCTTTATTCCACTCATTCCTGCAGGTGGATTCATATTTAAGCCCTTTTCTGACTCTCTAAACATGAAAAGATCGCCGAGCACTTGTCATTTCGAACTTGTTAAATTAAATGAATTGACGTCATCTCAATATGCATTTGCCCCTTTTCGGGATGAGATTCACTATTTACAAAAAAGCTACACCTTGGTCAATATGGTCAAGAGGTTCTCTCAAATATTGTTTTCTACCTTTTCGGGATCGAGGGACAAATTATGAAAAGGGACATGATGGAGTTTTCTTTTTTGTTTATTTTTCAAAATCTCTAAACATGAAAAATATACTGAGTTGTTCTTACGTCGGACTCATTAAAATTTTATGACAAAAGACTCATCACCATGATGAGACCGAGTTTCTCCTTCCTAGGACTCGTAAAACTTACTAGGATGGATTCATTCGAAGAATGAACTTACATGACAATAATATGTTATCCCCTTCAAGCTTATGGTAAAAACAATTGGGGTACTCGCTAGAAATAGCGAGGAAAAGTGAAGATGAAACATCCTTTGTATGGGCAGCATATCGCTCTTGAACATGACACTCTTCTACTCTCGTGTCAGGTTTGGGATATCCTCACTCAGTCACTTGTCCTCTCGAGTTTGGGTGATCCATTTTTGCCTCTCATTTGACTATTCCATATTGTCATCATGATCTTTAGTTCTATGTCAAGTCATATGCTACCACACTCCGGAGTCATGTCGCTAGTGTTCAAGAGAATTCCAATCTGCAGTTATTTACCTACACACTGTTTGAGTCATTGTTATAGTCTTGAATATTATTCCACTTTATTCCTTGTTTAGTGTCGATGATGGGGGATTCATCATTGCCTTCCTGATCCAAAATGGATCCTAAAACTTCTAAGTCTTCATATATATTAACTATCGGAAACACTATTGCAAGGGAAAAGGTTGAAGAAATGGTGGAAAACAGAGCTAAGCAAAGGTGGAAGTAACGCTGCACAGGAGCCGTCAGATCAGATCAATCAACGGTCCAGATCTAATAGGGATATCACAATCGGGAGAAGTCAGTAGAATACATCGAAGGCAGCCCTATGCAAATCACGATAGCGATCAGAACAATTTAACTAGGACCGTTGATCAAGCGCACAGATCAATGGCCCAGATCAAATCGCAATATCGCATTGCTAAAACACAAGGGAAGACTTACCGGAGGCCCGAAGACCATGCGATATGCGATTGCGATATATCGCATCATAATATCACATCGTAGCAATACAAAGGACCGGGGCCGATACAAACATGTGACTTGCGATAACTGGACCCGACGGGATTTATAAATGTGACTTGATAAATTTTTAATTTCGATAAAAAGGGATTTGTCGGGTTTTTCTATGTATTTACACATTTTCGTTAAAAAACCAAAATACAAAGTAAATGCGCCCGAAGCAATAAAACCGGACCCGAAAGGTTTATAAATGCAGCTTTATATTATTTGAGTTTTGTGGTAAGCGAGATTTCAGGCGAGCCTTAGGCGGTGAGTGGTATTGGACAGGCTCTGCCCGAACCCATCCACTGGCTGACACATGGCTTGGTGTAGGAGAGAGAAAACCGCCTTTTTGGGAAAATAATCTCCGTGCATATAAGCCACCTGAAATGGATATCAACCGTTGGATCGAAGATCACGTAGATCAATGGTGGGCTTGCGATAGTGACTAAAGGTGGACCCGATAGGATTATAGGGTGGATTCAATGTTATTTGAAGTCCAATAGAAAGTGTTTTTACGGATTTTTCAGTGTTTTCTGTGTATTTGTCTGTGTAAATAGAGAAACGACTTTTTGGGATTTCACCTGCACCCACGATACCTTATAAAGTTTAGCAATGATTTTTAAATGCTCCAGAAGGAGAGGAAGGGACAGCATCCAGAAGCCAGAGAGCCCGAAAGGGGAGATGAACAAACAAGCACTGATAGGCTTAAAAACCATTCGCTAGCAAAGACAAAGGGGGTAGTTGCTGAGAGAGAGAGAAAGAAGAAGACAAAGAGTAGGAGGGAGAGTCTGTGTACTCTTGTAGACTTGAGGCTTTCAAGTAAATCCCTGTTGTTTTGTCACTATTGTGTTGTGAATCGGTTTGAGCTCACACTTGTAATAATCTTCTCTTGAAGACATAATATAGAGGTCAAACACTGAAAGTTGGACCAGGAGACGTATCCAGGAAGTCTGGTGAACTCCTTGATTATTTGTTGTGTTAATGTGTGTGACTATTATGTTTTCTAACTGCTCATTGTCTATATTATTCACAATATTTTCAATCCATTGCACTAAGTAATATAGGCATTCCTGCACATGAGTCTGTAATACCTTTATATTGATTTAAGATCTCATTTTCAGATCAAGTGGTATCAGAGCTTTAGGTTTTGTTAAGGTTAGACAAGCTTGTGCTAGATTTTGAATGCTAACTAGATTAAAGCTCAGACTAGGAGAAGGAGAACTTGTTGAGGCTAATCCAGAGATTGGAAGAGTCTATTCTCAGAGAAGAATGGTAGAAGAAACTCCATTGAGATCAGAATCTCAATTTATGGAAGGTTTTAAGGCCATGCAAGCCATGGTGGAAGAGATGTATCTGGAGTTTAAGAAGGGTCGAGGTGAAAGCACCTCAACACCTAAACTAGACAAAGGAGCAGAGGAACCTTTTCTAGTTGCCTCTCCAGAAGGCAAAGGAAAAGGAGAAATGCCTTCTCCACCAACTCCTCCATCATCACCTACCTCATCATCTTCTTCACATAAAGATAGCCCTGATAAGAAAAAGAAGAAAAATTCTTTGATTAAATTAGATGTGAAGTTTGATTTGCCAATTTATGATGGAGAACTAAATGCAGAAAATCTAGATAATTGGATAAGACGGATTGATGGATATTGTAGGGTGCAGAACATTGATTTAGAAAGGAGAAAGATTCAGCTAGCTAGCCTTCGACTTGGAGGAACTGCACTAGTATGGTGGGAAGGCAAGACACAGGCTGATCTGAAAAAACATGGTAAAATCCTTTCTACCTGGAAAGACTTTGTTTCTAATATCAAAAAGAAATTCTATCCTTTAGCTTACATGCAGCAGGCAATGATGAGTTGGAAAACTCTTCATCAGATGAAGGGTCAGAGTGTACAAAGTTATACTCAGGAATTCAGAAAGAGAGATTTAACTCTAGGAATATCATTAGACTCACCTGAGACTTTATTAAAGTATATAGGTGGTATTCATAGTTATTTAAGGCATACTATTCTCATGTTTAATCCCACTAGCTTAGATGATGTATTAGTTCAAGCAACACATCTAGAAGCTAGAGGTAAGAATGTAAACCCAAAGGTTGAGGGAACATCTAAATCTTATGTAAGCAAGAACAAGGAAAAGAAGAAACTGAAATGGAAGGAGAGGAAAGCAAACATTGTAAAGAAGGATAAACCTTCATGCACTCATTGCAAGAAAGAAGGACACGATGAGGCACACTACTGGTCTTTGCATCCAGAACTGAAACCCAAGAAGTTTGGTGGTAAGGAGAGAAAGAATGTTGTAGCTATTCAGCAGGACTTGGGATCAAATTCAGGCAATGAAACAACAGTTACAACCACAGCTATTAGAGGTAAAGATTCTGAAGCATCCACAAGTAATTATGCACAATCTGTTAATAATGAAAGTAATGAGAGAGAAAGAAATGATATTTTTCGTATTAGAGTAATTTCCAAGAATAATAAAATTGATACTTTGTTTGATAGTGGATTACAAGTAAACTTGATTTATGAAACAATTGTAAAGAAGTTGGGATTACAAACAAAACCTTATGAGAAGCCATATCCATTAGGTTGGGTGTGTGATAAAACAAAGCTACAAGTAACGAGACAATGTAAACTTAGGTTTGCTATTGGATCAACATTTGTAGATGAGGTTGAGTTAGATATAGTTCCATTGGATATATGTGGTATTGTTTTAGGAAGTCCACACTTGTATGATAGAAAAGCTATTTTATATAGAGCTGAAAATAAGTATCAACTCACTAAAGATGGAATTGAATATATTGTAAGAGCTCATAAACTCAAAAATAACTATTCTCTCATAAAATCAGGACAGATAAAAAGAATTGTGAATTCAAGTAAGTTGTTTTTACTTATGGTTGTAAAGGCAAAGGATCCTAAAAAATCCAATGCATTTGAAGGTTGTGATTCTAAACAGAAATTTGATTTACTTAAAGTTGTTTCAGAGTATAATGTTCTATTTCAAGAACCAGAAGGTTCGCCACCCAAGCGAGAAATAGTACATGATATTTGTTTGCAACAGGATGCTCCATTACCTAACATTGGAATGTACAGGTTGTCAGCTTTAGAGAATGCAGAGATAAAGAAGCAGGTACAGGAGTTGCTCGAAAAAAGTTTATACGACCAAGCACATCACCATGTGGATCTCCAATCGTATTAGTGAGAAAGAAAGATGGATCGTGGAGAATGTGCATTGATTATAGAGCACTAAAAAAAATAACAATCAAGAATTGTTATCCTCTTCCTCGTATTGATGATCTATTAGGTCAATTGAAAGAAACAGTTTACTTTTCCAAGTTAGACTTACGAAGTGGCTATCATCAGGTCAGAGTTGCAGAACAAGATGCACAAAAGGCTACTTTCAAGACAAAGCAAGGACTATATGAATGGTTGTTTATGCCTTTTGGCTTAACTAATGCTCCTGCTACATTTATGAGAGTTATGAATGATGTACTTAGACCTTTTATTGACGATTTTGTAATTGTTTATTTAGATGACATTCTTGTTTTTAGTAAGACATGGGAAGACCATGTAAAGCATGTAAAGTAGACTTTAGATGTTTTAAAAAGAGAAAATATCTATGTAAAACTGTCAAAATGTGAATTTGGCAAAACATCTTTAAATTATTTGGGTCATATTGTAGGGGTGGTGAATTGAAGATAGATCTCTCTAAGGTTGAAGTCATTGTGAACTGGCCTAAATCCAAATCTGCTACAGAGGTTAGGAGTTTCCTAGGGGCAACACAATACTGGAGAAAGTTTATTGCTAACTTCTCATTGATTGCAGCTCCATTACATGCTTTAACAGGATTGAAACGGGTGTTTAAGTGGGGAGGCAAACAATAGAAAGCCTTCGACACCTTAAAAGAAAAAATTAGTACAACACCAGTACTAGCACTGCCAGATCTTCAACATCCATTTGAGATTGAGATAGATGCCAGCAACTATGCCATGGGAGCAATGTTGAAGCAACACAGTAAACCCATATGTTATCATTCTGAGACATTTACTTCTGCAGTAGTTAATTATCCCACATATTATAAAGAATTGTATGCATTAGTACACAGTGTGAAAAAGTGGAAACATTACCTAATGGGTAAGGAAACCATCATACATACAGATCATCAACCACTTCAATATTTGCACTCACAAACTAAATTGCAGCCATGGAAAATTTTAGGGGCTAATGTTCGCCCAGTGGGCTAATTTTCCATGATTTTTCCACAAAAAAGATTCGCCAATTTCCAATTTTATAAAAGACGATTCGCCCAAATTTTAGACTATAAAATTATTTTACCTTTAAAATCGCCAATATTATATAGAGACTATATATAAAATAATTATAAATTTGATTAATTTTACAAATATATCAATAAACATTTATAATTTTCATATTAGGGATTAGTGAGATTCGCCAATGTTTTAAACTTCAAGAAAATTTTCCATCCTTAAAATTTTCCTTGATTAATTTTGCAGCAATCAAGACATTATAGGTGGATGGGTTTTCTACAGCAATTTCATCTTGTCATCAGACATAAGAAGGGCATACAAAATAAGGTTGCAGACATGTTATCAAGACCAAACATAAATGCATCTACTATACTTAAGCATAACTCAGTAATGCATGAAAGTTACACTGAACAATATGCTCAAGATGTAGATTTTAAAGATGTATATGTAACTTTAAGTCATGGCAAGTAGGTAGAAGAATTGGATTATTATGTAAAGGACCAACTCTTATATCATTTGGGAAAGTTATGCATTCCACAAACTGAAAGAGTTAACATGATTCGAGAAGCACATACTTCTCTAATATCAGGTCATTTTGGTGTAAGTAAAACAGTTGCATAATTGCAAAGGTTCTATTATTGGGCAAAAATGCATGAGACAGTTTCTGGATATATCAAAGGGTGTACTATGTGTGCTACAAGCAAGCCAAGTAATAGAAAATTAGGCTTGTACACTCCACTTCCAATTCCTTCTCATCCTTGGTAAAGTGTGTCCATGGACTTTATTGGGGGATTGCAAAAATCTAGAAAAGGTCATGATTATATGTATGTTGTTGTGGATAGGTTCAGTAAAATGTGTATTTTGATACCTTATAACAAGCAGGTTACAACTAAACAAACAGCCAAGTTGTTCTTTCAGAATGTATGGGTTCATTTTGGTTTACCCACTTCTATTGTATCTGATCGAGATTCTCGATTTGTTGGGAAGTTTTGGTCAAATCTATGGGAGTTGATGGACACCAGGTTGAAGAAGAGCACAACATTTCATCCACAAATAGATGGCCAGACAGAAGTGGACAATAGGACAGTGATCCAGTTGCTCAAAGGCTATTGTAGCAAGCATCCCAAGCTTTGGGATGAGCACTTGTGCTATGTGCAACATGCTTACAACCGTGCCAAGCACTCTTCTACTCAAAGATCTCCTTTTGAGACTTGTTTTGGTTTTATACCAAACTCTCCCTTGGATTTTTTCTTTGGTAAAGACATAGTAGTTGATGGACATTGTGATGTGGGCAAAGCAACCAAGTTCATTGAACAAATCCAGGAAATTCACTAGGTAGTACGGGAACAACTGGAAAGAAGTCAAGTCAAGTACAAGGCAAGACATGACAAGCATCGGGTTGAGCATAGTTTCCAAGTTGGTGATCAAGTCTCGTTGTACATCAGCAAAGACAGAATGCAAGGTGAAGGTAAGAAGATAAAACCAATAAGGTATGGACCTTTCAAGATACTTGATAAAATTGGTGAAAATGCTTTTCGCCTTGATTTGCTAGCTTATATGCAGATCTATTCAGTCGTTAATGCAGAAAACTTGAGATTATATGAACCTTCATTGATTGAAGATCCTGAAGAGAAAAGTCAGTTGCCTTCTATTGAGGATCTGTTGCCTGAATATCTCAATGAGTTACAGGAAGATACAGTTCTGGACAGGAAGGTGAGAACTATGCGTGGAGGGGATGTTGAGTACCTGAGAATAGGGCTCAAAGGTTCAAATCCAAGAAAAGCACGATGGATAGAAGTTAAAAAAGTGAGGGAGCTGTATCCTCACTTGATCGATGCCTAAAAACCAACTTTTGGTGGTCCAAAAGCTTTTCAGTGGGAAGGCGTGATCCAAAATGGATCCTAAAACCTCTAAGTCTTCATATATATTAACTATCAGAAACACTATCACAAGGGAAAATAGTGAAGGAATGGTAGAAAACAGAGCTAAGCGAAGGCAGAAGTAACACTACATAGGAGCCGTCGGATCGGACCGATCAATGGTCCAGATCTAATCAGGATATCGCAATCGGGAGAAGTCAGCAGAATACATCGGAGACAGCCCTATGGAAATCGCGATAGAGATCAGCGCGATTTAACAAGGACCATTGATCAAGCACGTAGATCAATGGGCCAGATCAAATCACAATATCACATCGCTAAAACACCCGGGACGACTTACCATAGGCCCGAATACCATGCAATATGTGATTGTGATATATCACATCACAATATCGCATTGGAGCGATACAAAGGAGCGGGGCTGATACAAACATGTGACTTGCGATAACCAAACCCGACGAGAATTATAAATGCGGCTTGATAAATTTTGAGTTCTGATAAAAAAGGATTTGTCAGTTTTTTCTATGTATTTACGCATTTTCGTTAAAAAACCGAAATACAAAGGAAATGTGCCCAAAGTGATAAAAATAAACCCGAAAGGTTTATAAATGCAGCTTTATATTATTTGAGTTCTGTGGTAAGCGGGATTTTGGGTGGGCCTTAGGCGGTAAGTGGTATTGGACAGGCTCCGCTTGAACCCATCTGTTATCACTCAGGTTGTTCCCTTTGACTCCCAAGGGAATACGGCCGAGGTAACCACTAACCAATCTTTTGGTCACAAGTTCTAGCCTACCTGTGACTAGAGAGGGCTCTCTCTTTATGATTTAACTTTGTTTGTATAAGATTTTAGGCTAGTTATGATGCTCAAGGGTTTGTTTAGGAATTTGTTGGATGGTGACTTCAGTCAAGATATATATGTGCTTACCAGGGTGTTCTAGGCCATTGGGCATGGAGTCAGTGGTGCTTGATCTGTTTGATATGTCTGTGTTGTTACCATAGTGATGCTGCAGAGCCAGATAGGTGTCTGAGAAACAATTCTTTGAAACTGTGATTTAAGTGTGATGTAACCAGGGTATGAAAGGCAATTAAGGATCTTTCAATAAAATGGTATGAAGAGAAAGTGAGAATATTATTTAGAAGCAATGAAGAATTTCTACATAACATTCGTATTTATAGAATTGATGAAAACATGAGCAATTAAGAATTCATGTTCATGACCAATTCTGAAGAAAACATTACAGCAAGAATTGATGAAAACATGAGCAATTAAGAATTCATGTTCATGACCAATTCTGAAGAAAACATTACAGCAATAGGGATTGAGCACAAGGTGTAGCCAAACATTTCCTGTACTATTCCTTTTCTCTATTGCTAGATTAGTGAAACATGAATATGATTTAAATAGACATAAGAAGACAATACATAGATTGAGAAAACTTATTGTTCCATTAGACAGCACAGGAATTCTACAATAGCACGCATAGCATCAGCAAGACATCAAACATGCAGGAAATCACTGAGCTTTTCCAGCCTTTTTCATTAGATAATCTGAAAGTATACAATACATTTGCCTCAGAATGAAAATCACCAACCCCTTATACATTGCCAAGGGAGGTATATATACATGATTTACATAAGAAAATATCTAGCTGATGAGTAAATGTTTCATTAATGTCGTGCCAACTCCTGGAGCATGGTAGCTGAGAAAATAAATGCTGTAGTAACTCTTCAGTGCCTTAGCTGTCCAAATGGTCAGAAAATGTTGACTTTGTGGCTGTTGGAGTCGGCTGAGGATACGCTGTCCAAAAATTGCGTATTTATCTCTTGGCTTGCTGTCGTTGTCTATCTGCCGAGTCACCTTTCAGCTGCCTTAAATGCTGTCTTTATTCTGCTGTTTGACTATTGCTGAGTTGGAGCTAGTAATGACCAAGCAACTGAGGCTATTGTGGCAAAATTTGAAGCATTGCCTGCCACCAATCTTCCTTAGGCATTTGGTGTCTTCGAATCTTCACTAAAGTTTCATCTGCCTCTGTATATCTGTAAAAATTTGGAGGAATCTCAAAAAGGTGATTTACCTCATTTTCAATGAAAAATAGACCTTCAAGCTTATTGTATAGGCTCTACCCTGTTGGAGGCCCTGTTTCCTCAGAAGTACTGCCAGATGCAGTGATTTGATTTTCAATATAATTCGACATTCTGGTGGCATATTGCTCTTGGGGGATCAATCTTCCTGCGCCGTTTAGTAGGCTGGGCAGTCCCTTTTGCTGTAGTGCTCCCATTTTGAGTTTGTACTCATCCACCTCAGCTTGTATCTCATAGCATTTCCTCTCCACGGTTTGTACAAAATTCCTGAGAGTTAGCACCTTTTTAGCTGTAAGGACAGCCTCTGTTCTGTTGACAATGCCGAAGGCTGCCAGTTCTTCCTTGGTCTGGTTATTCAAAAAATCAATCATTCTATTGGCCTGCTCAGGCCTGTTTCCCAGCACTGTTTTGGCCTTCTGAATTTCTATCTGTGCTTGGCCAATTAAATCCATTTGCTCATGTACAGTTTTAATTGACTTCCATTGTCTAGTGATGGATTGGTCAATTCTGGCCCACAGAATTCTTTTTATTTCAGCCATAGCACTTTCTAGCTGGAGCTCTTTCTCCAAGGCCTTTATCTTTTCTTTGAGGGCCTTTATTTCTCTTCCTTGCTCTGCCACAGTCATCTTTGATTTATCATATTTGGTCTCCATCTCTGCCAACTTTTCCTTGGCTTGTTTTATCTCAGTGGCCTGGAGCTCCATTTCTTTAATAGCCCTGGTCAATTCTTCCATGCTTGTACTGGAGTCTGGAGCTATTGTTGTTGTTGCTGCTTCTGTTGTGGCTGTGGTTGTCACAGGGGCTACTGCTGCCTCTGTTGTTGTTGCAGTGGTTGAAGTAGTTGGAGGAGCTTGGGATGTGGATTCTCCCTGCTTGTCTTGTAGTGCTCCTTCAAGTTCCTTCTCCAAGTCAAGGACCTTCTGGTTGAGCTGCATTATAAGATCCAATTGCTCATCGGCCTCCTTTTCCTTCTGTAATTCAGCTGTTTGAGGGTGCTCTGTGGGCAGTAGTTTTAACCTTTTCTTTAGTGCATTAAGGTCATCTTCTTTTTTCTTCAGGAGGGCCCTTACGCCCTTTGGATCCTTAGGATCATGTCCTAGGTCGATGATGATGTCCTCCAGTGATTTTATTCTGTTGTCCTTGGCCATGGAGGACATTCTCTCAAAATCCAACTGAATGTTGGTATTTTTCAGTGATTCTTTTAACTCATGGGCCATGGTTGCCCTGTCCACCAAGGTGGCATAGACCATTTCTCCAGTTTGCTTGTGGAGTTCTATTTGGTCCATGGGATGAATGTCCTTGGCCATGACCTCCACCCTTGTCCTTACAAAATCTGCAGCTGATTTAGGCTGCGGCACCTTAGGCTTAAAGTGACTGAGGATCATTTTCTCCTCTTGAAGGTCATAAACAGACATCAGCCTTTCTTGCTGGGCTGGGGTTGCATTTAGAAACTGTTTATACACTTCTACTCTCAGCAAGTCATTTTGAGCCTTTATTTGCTTGAAAGAAGCCTTAGTGCTTGTAGGCTTCTTGCTCTGCTGAGTGGAGGATGACACCTCCAAACCAAGTTGTACTCCCTGCTCCTGCTGAAAGGAGCTTATACCTGTTTGTTGGCTGCCTTCCCCATCTTTCCTTGGGCTGTCAAGGACTTCTTCACTGATTTCTTCTACTTCTGGGGAATCAACCCTGTGCCTCTTGGCCTCATTTTGCTGGGAGGATCCACTTGCAGGAGTGGACTCTTCTCTTTCTCTTTTCTTACCCCTCTCCTCATGTGCTGGAGTCTACAAGATTGGAGCTGCTGGTGGCTCAGTTTTTGGTGGAGGGGTCTGCTCTTGTTGCTGCCCACTTGAGGGGGCAGGCTGTTCTTTTAGTGCTTCCTCTTCATCACCCATTATTCCTTTACCTTTATCTGTACCTGGTGCTGCTGTAGAAGGTGCCTGTGTAGTTGGTGCAGTTGTTGTGGCTGAGGTCCCTTCTCCTACTGGGTGCGGTCGCTTGAAGGATACCTGCTGCACAGAATCTAAGTCAAGAGTCTTTTCCAAATCCTTGACATTCTTTTACATTATCTTCCTCAGTCAATTTTTCAATTAATGTATCTGGTTTCCATTCTTGCTGATTGGCATACTGTTTAATGTGTGGATATTTGCAATGCTCATAGCCTAGCAGCCTGTACTTGACTCTTCTAGCAGTGATGAAACCTTCAGGGTCATAAGGGACCCACCGGAAGCTTTTTGAGAGCTTGTACTTTTCTTCGAGGATTTGTTCAGCATCCTGCCATCCCTCTTTTTTATTCATAATGAAGGGGCCCAGGTGGTGCTTGAACTTGAGATGGGCTTTCTTTTTGGAGCTGTGAAAGTGAGTGAGGTCAGAGTGAATGAGCTACCTATAATACTCCAAGGCAAACAGTCTCATGGGCACATATTTTGGGAGCCTGTATGGACAGAGATCACAGCCATAGATTCTGATGACTGTATGATCCTGATATAGGTACCAATCACCTATTTTAAAATTCTTGGAGAGCTGCAGGATTTTCTGCATTTCAAATGACACTCTGGGAGGAGGGGACCTGATCAACAAACAAGAGACTGGGTAAACAAATTGATCAATGAATTCACAATATGAATATGGTGAATTCTGCACTTGGTGGAAGACAGATGTCCAAAAGATAACAGATCTTCTTTCTCCTTTAGAATCCAGCTTTTTGATGTGGCATGGAAAAGCCTCAGACTGATAGTACATGAACAGGTGGTAGATATAAGATGAATACTTGAAGATGCCCTCCCTGTCTACTTTGAAAAGCTGCTCATGTATTCTGTTGGCTATGAACTTGGCAAAATTGTATTTGTAGGCAGGAGGTTGGTGTGGGCTATAGGCAGCTAGTAATACCAGCACTGTCTCATCAACAAATTCGTTGGTTTTAGACCCCAGCACATATTAAGCAATCATGTCCAACAAGAGCTTGCCTATCTCAGTAAAGTGAACATACAATTAGGGAGGTGGCCCAGTGGGCTGGCGGTCAGGCCTCATAAATGTCTGGGTGATTTTCTGAATGTCAGCAGTGGACATCTTGGCACCTGTGTCCAACAGATAGTTCATAGAAAAAGGGAATAATAGCTGAGTTTGTTTGAAATTGAGCATCTGGTTGATGGACTCAGCATTAATGTGAAAGAGGATGCTCCCAGATGGAGACTTGACAGCTCTTTGACTGGCATCATAATTTTCAGCACAAAGGCGGATAATCTCTGGAAAAATATTGACAGAGGGGAGGAAGTAGTAAGGGAGATTGGATTCCCATATCCCATATTTGTCATTATTGTTTAAGTAGTCATCTCTCAATTCCCTGAAGGTCTTCATATCATTCCTATCACCTACAAAGTCTTGAATGAGAAAATCTCTGTCAGCAAGAGGTAAGGACTCCAGGTCTTTATTTGGTGCATTTATGGGGGCAACACTGAGAGCTGTGGGTGCAGGAGCAGCCATTATGTAGTTTCTGAATTGAACAAGGTAAGTGTAATAGCTTGCAAGGTTCCTCAAAGCTCAAGTGACAGACTCAATGTAGATAATGCTAGAAATTTTCTTCAAATGGAATAAGCAGGCTATGCAGGACTGTCTCTGCTTTGCTTGGGTAAATTCACAGGGATTGTGAATTGATGAGGATTAATTGCAGAGGGTGTGCAGGATGCAAATTGGTGGAATGCAGCTTTGGGCATGCACTCGGCAAAAGGGAACAATGCCGGGCAGCTCGAGGATGAATTTGTAAATTTTAGACCGTGAATTATCGTTTCAATATCAAATTTTTGGAGCAGAGGGCAATGCAGGTTGTTTAATCCAGGTTTGACTAAGAGACCTTCTTTAATTTGGGAATTACCAGGTGCTTAATGGAGAATTTGCAGAGAAACGGCATGCACAGGGGCAAAATAAGAGAATTGCGGTGAATACCTGGATGAACAGTGTGGAAAACCTTCGGGTCGAACAGTGGGTGCACAATGTAGCTGAATTGATAAGTTGTGGCGGCTGCAACTTTGAATTTGGCGGTTGGAGGTGAATTTCGCACTTGGACAGCTTACAACGTCTCTGGCGACTATTTCAAATGACAATGACACAAAATGGCCGAAAACGCGCGTTTTAACGATAAATTTGGACACAATGGGACATTGGCGCTTTTCCGCCAATGACATCATGGCGGGCCCGGGGTACGGAGGGTGACGTGGGCGCTGAGCTGGAGGCCAGCGTGGCGGGACACGGTGGCAGGCGGTGTGGGGTGGCAGGGTTACGTGGAGGGCTATGAGGCGCGGGGGCAGGGGTCGGTGACGTGACGTCATAATGACGTGGAGGTGACGCGCCATGAGAGGGGCGGTATCGGGGAGAGTGGTAAGCGGTCTCCCCGCACCGCTTTTGGGTGAAGGCGGTATCGGGGAGGGGGGCTCCGAACAACCCCGCCGATTGCCACGCGTCCCGTGTACGGGTACCAATACCGCCATCTCCCCGGACGTTAAAGGGAGGCATGTCGAGATTTGAAAAAGACCGCCCACCGTTGGATCGGGGGCGGCGGATGATGGACGGCTGGCGGGCGCCCCGACCCATCGTGCACGTTTGGGGGGGACCCGCCAGCGGATTAAAATATTCAATTTAATATTTGGGTATCAGACTTTGGTTAAGGGGTTTCTGTGGGTTTTTTGGGGTATGGATTAATCTGTCGAGGGGGAACAAAGGGTTAGAGTTAGGTTTGAGCAGAGGGAAAGGGGTTTTTCATGAAATTTTCGGAAAAGAGGGGAAATGAGGGTTTAGTATAGGTTATTACTCTGACCAGAGGTTAGAGTAATCCCAAAGCAGGGTTGACCATAGTCCCTGGTGGACTAATGTCTCCCTTAGAAATATTATTTGGCTATACTGCCAAAGGAGGGGATATTTATACATTGTTTGGGGTTTTATACACCATGGTGTTATAGTAGTAGGGGAAAAGGGAACATAGGGGATTTAGTGTAGATACAGTTAGTAGTTAGTACTTGGAGGGGAATGAGAATGGGAAGTGATAGTTACTAAGCTTTTCAGGAATCAAACTTAGTTAGGAAGTAGATCAAAATGAAAAGAATTTTTACACAAGAAATGTGGCTTCTTTTCAAAGAAAGAAGTCATTTATGACATGAAATTTTCACAAATAAGGAATAAGGAGGACTGATCAGGCAGATCCTGCAGTGCTCATGGGGAGATTGGTAAAAGACTTTGAAGGGGATGAGGGAAGTTAGTGATGGTTTAGTAGTTTGCCAAATAGGCCATTTCTCTTGCCTTTCTCCTGCTGGTGACATCTTGTGATTTATTTCAAGTGATATGCTTGGATCTTGCTTTCTGCAACCTTCAACTGCCTACCCTGCCTATTATGCCTAACATTTTTTCTTCACTTTGTATGGGTGCACTTAGCCTTGCAAACCCTGATAATTCTCTTTTCTTTTTGCTGCCCTCCTATCTAAGTCTACCCTTATGACTTCCAAGGGCCCAGATTAAGCAGTTGGGCTCCTTTCTTTCTCTATCCACCTAGTCATCTGTCAATCTTGAACTGTTTGAACAGGTACTTCCTCCCTAGTCTACAACATGCAATTTAAAACATGGTGAGGCCCAGCTTGAGCTGTTGGGCCACCCATCAAAGTAGTAGTGGCAATTTGGACTAGCCACTTTCATGGTCTTTGTTTGGGGTTCATTTCTTTTATTTTTTCTTTGACCAATTCATTTTCTTGCCCTTTGATTTTTCTTTTAAGACATACCCTCTTTACATTTTTTAACATGTCTTCTTTCTTCACAAAAATGGAACCTTAGTGACATGGAAGGTGAGCATTTTTGGCACTTCCATTGTCAATCATGAGAGATGAAAACCTATTGGTATAGGAGGCTAACACCATCCACTAGCCGACACGTGGCTTGGTGTAGGAGAGAGAAAACCGCCTTTTCAGGCAGATAATCTCCGTGCACATAAGCCGCATAAAATGGATATCAACCGTTGGATCGAAGATCATGCAGATCAATGGTGGGCTTGTGATAGTGACCAAAGGCAGACCCGATAGGATTATAGGGTGGATTCAATGTTATTTGAAGTCCGATAGAAAGTGTTTTTACAGATTTTTCAATGTTTTCTGTGTATTTCTCTGTGTAAACAGAGAAACGACTTTTTGGGATTTCACCCGCACCAGTGGTCCTTTCCGTTACGAACAGGTGGCCACCATACCTTAGGGAGTTTAGCAATGATTGTTAAACACTCCAGAAGGAGAGGAAGGGACAGTGGCCGGAAGCCAGAGAGCCCGAAAGGGGAGACAAACAGACAAGCACCGATAGGCTTAAAAGCCATTCAATGGCAGAGACAAAGGGGGCAGTTGCTGAGACAGAGAGAAAGCAGAAGACAGAGAGCAAGAGGGAGAGTTTGTGTACTCTTGTAGACTTGAGGATTTCAAGTAAATCCCTGTTGTTTTGTCATTGTTGTGTTGAGACTCGGTTTGAGCTCACACTTGTAAGAATATGCTCTTGAAGACATATTATAGAGGTCAAACACTGAAAGCTAGACCAGGAGACGTAGCCAGGAAGTCTGGTGAACTCCTTGATTATTTGTTGTGTTAATGTGTATGATTGTTATGTTTTCTAACTGCTCATTGTTTATATTATTTGCAAACTTTTCGATCCATTGCACTGAGTAATATAGGAATTCCTGCACATGAGTCTATAATACCTTTATATTGATTTAAGATCTCATTTTCAGATAAATTCCTTCGATGGGTCACTGCCTATCGACTTTAGCTCATTATCCAGGAAGATGACTTAGAGACTCCCTTTTAGTACCTTAGAGCTTGCATGCCTTGATGGAAAGTTCTTTGCATCCGACAACATGCTTTCACTATTGGCCTTCGATCAGGTGATTCCACAAGTGTTCAACTTCAACTTTGTTATCACATTCACAGATTGTATTGTTGTACCTTGAGAGCCATTTTCATTATGGGTGGTTCCTCTCGTGTCTGTCAACGGTCCACATCAATGGCCGATAATCAGGTGGTTTTCTAGCATGTTCAACTGTGACACGTTCATTCACATGTTACAATTCGTACTTTGATTGGGTCGGTATGGAGCGCAAGACCCTGAGTTTTGTCTGATATAACTCAGGCTACATGGAGTTATATGTTATTCATGATTGTACACATGTTTCTGCTATACGGATGGCTATTACCATACCATGGGGACTTTATATTTATAATGATCCTCGTTATCTGGATGGTTGTGCCCATACCATGGATCTTTTCATATAGTTTTCATCATCTGGGTGGTTTTTCCCATATCGTAGATTCATGTCTTGATCTCATATATGTATATGTATATGCATCCTTGATTTGCAGGTCTCCTGACATTATGTGTCCTCGTCCTTGCAAAAGGTCATAAAGCATCTCATCCATCACTCCCTGTTCTGCCTTCATGATTTAGGGGGCATCCGTTACATAGTATTTTTTCACACCTCCTATACTTCCCCGTGACATACCCTGAAGTGCCTGAAACATGACCTTCATGCAATGTACTTATTCAGATGTATAGCTCATATCCTCCCTAGAACGTTGATTGGAAAATGTCTTGAGCTTTCCCTTGAAGAAATAGCTCTAAAACCCTAATTTTAAGACTCGTCGCTCTTATGAGGTTAAAAACCGTGATGGTCGCTTGTTGCATTGTACTTGACCAGTGATGGCATCGCTCTGTTCCCTTCCATACCCGCGATGATCCCAAAAATGAAAATTTCCCAAAGAAGATGAGAAGCTTCGTGATCTAGAATCTTCCAGAGCGGCGAGCTGGAGGTTATTTGGCTTTGATGAAGTCAAATTCTCACAACTTGGCCTCTTGGTCTTATCCCTATGAGATACCTCCATAATTTGAGGGCCTAATCCTATCTTTGGAGAGGTCCTAACTCCCTTTCCCAGCCTATATATTCATCCTCACCCATTCCCAAATTGTGGGTTGCTGGTTAGACGTTGGTTGGTCTATGTCTATTTGCACCCTTATGTTAAGATTGTGCCTAGAGGCTATTCATTTCACTTGGAGAAGGAGTGCTTGGAGAGTTCTTGGCTTGGACTTGGATTACCACTCAAGGAGAGCCTATCAACATCAAGGCTTTGCTTGTAAGCTTCCCTTTATTTTCTAATAATACACAACTGTTGGTTCATCTTCCCAAAATGCATATGTTCATGTATCATTTACCTTGACATTCCTTGATTAGTTAAGTAGGTTGCTATTGGATTTGATATTTGTTTTGGCATGCCTTTTTGTTTCTTGAGCACTTGTGTAGGTACATAAACACTGAGAGAAGGAGGAACAATTCCATGATATAAGTGGTTCAGGGTCCTGAAAAAAGGATATTGGAATAGCATCAAAACAAGGTAGGCCATCTCTTTTGTTCTTATTTTCAATTGTAACCTAGGAAGATGTCTAGTTGATTGTCACCTCAATTTCTAGACCCACTCATTGGGATAGAGGGATTATCTCTGTCCGTAGAGAAGATTAACCTTGAAAACAGTTGGGAAATTCATTTGTCTCTCAGTTAACCATACCTCATTGAAAGTCTTCAGTTGGTTTGGGTATTATTTTTTATTCAAATACTTCCAAGTCAGAATGTCATGTCACTAATATGTTCAAGAGTAGTCCAACCTCAGTTAAAATCACTTTTCTATTCATAACCTTGAATCACGTTGACCATCCCTGAGTTAGTCCCAGATTACTCCAAATTGTTATTATTCAAAACTTGACATGAGTTTCATGTCATAGGCCCTTCTGCAACAAGTCGCTTCATATCGAATTCAGCTCATTATCTAGGAAATTGATATAGAAACCTTGAGTACCTTGGAGCTTGCATGCCTTAATGGTAGGTTTCTTGCCTTCGACAATAGGTTATCATCATCAACCTTTGATCGAATGATTCTACGAGTGTTTGACATCAACACATCTATTTTCACTTCATAGATTGTACTAGACATACCTTTAGAACCATTGTCATTATTGGTGGTTTGTCTCACACTTGTTAACGGTTCACATCATTGACCGGTAATCAAGTGGTTTCTACCATGTTCGACTACGAGACATTCACTCGCATGGCTAGATTCATACTACAGATCGAGAGATGGAGATAAAGACCTTGGATCTAGTTTCATCCATCCAAGTTGCATGGAGTTATTAAATATTCATGATTGTAAATAGAGATCCATTGATGGCTTCATCCATACTATGTTGTCTATTGACATGGATCTTCAGATGTATTTCTGTACTGGTTCTTTGAGACATTTATGCTCTAATTATGAGAATGCCTACCTCAATGATGATTATATATTACATTGTAGCATTTGATTGATTGTTTCAGATCTCCAACTGCAGTCTCTAACCTAAACCTTGGCATGATAAAGTGCTATAGTCATCAAGCATCTTTTCTAACTTTTCACTTTAGGGGGAAATTGGTTACGCATCATTTTTTCTTAGGAAAATGGCCATCATTCTGGATCTATCACTATGCATCAAAGTGTTCCAAAGCAATCCCCTGCAAGGTTAGAACCCAAATAATCCCAAAGAGTATGATATTCCAGGATATCAAGGCTCAAAAACCTATTTTTGGCTTCCTAGGCAGTTCTCTAGTCCATTTTTGCACATACGCAGAAGAGACCATTAGAAACTGTGCAAAAATGTGCTCTGTTTGAAACTGTGGCCTGTACACATGACTTAACACAAGTAAAAAATAAAAAATAAAGTCTAGAAGCTTTGTTAATTGAATCTTTCCCAACTAACAACTTAGAATGGATGCCTACTCAATCCTGATCCCTCCCATCATGGAGCTACTTCCCTATCTTTGTGGATCCCCTATCCCACCATTTGTGGATCTCATCCCTTAGGAAATGGATCCCAAACATCCTTCTCTTGGCCTATAAATCAAACACAGGACAAAGGATTGAGGAGGAATATTGAAGGTAGGCTTATGTTGCAGAAATAAGGCTAGGAGGCTTTTCATCCAAGGAGAGGGTTGGAGATTGTGAGAAGAGGCTTGTAACATTAAGGCTTTGAGTTTATAAGTTTGTTCTCCATTTTATTTAATAAAAATAAACTACTCTTTCCTAATTATTTCTTTTTTGATATCATTTGTGGGATTACTTTATCACTCACATAGGTTATGATTGGTTATTGATTAAATTATGATATATGTTGAGATAAATAGTTCATTTACCTTTCATTCTATATACTAGATGCTTTGATCCTTTATGCATTTCTGTCTATGCAGATCTCCTTCAAAACATCATGGACAATCTATGGGAAGCATTGGAACGGTCTCTAAAGCATCAAGGGGAAGCTAATTGTCGAAGGCACTGAAAGGGACTTCAACAAGAATTTCGATAAAACAGTAAGTGATCTCTCTCATATTGTTTGTTTCAATCAATCATAATCTAAGGAAAGGTAGTAATTCTTTTCTTGTTTGTTACTAGATTTCTTTGAGGTCTACAAAGATCCATCTTGTCTGCAAGAGGAATTAGTCTATCTAATAGAAGCCCTTGATCACATGGAACACATGGTCACAATAGAGGAAGTCATATAGGTTCTAAAAGAATTGGGAAGAGGAAAAAGGCTTTGTCCTGATGGATGGACCATGGAGCTATTCCTACACTTCCAAGAAAATATGATCGATGAGCTTACTGATATGGTGGAAGAATCCATAATCCATGGTTGGGTTTCTCAGGCCACCAATGCTATCTTCATCTCCCTAATGAATGACAAGCCTAAATCTTTCTCATATTTTCGCCCTATATCTTTGTGCAATAGCACCTTCAAACTCATATCCAAAACCATAGCCAACTAGCTCAAACCCTTCCTATCCATGTATATCGTAGCTGAACAATTTGGCTTCTTAAAACAATGCTAGATACATGATGTTGTTTCTATAGCCCAAGAATGCATCTATTCCATTAAATCCTGAGAAATGGATGAATGCCTCATGAAAATCGATCTGCTCAAAGCCTTTGACTATGTAGGTTGGGAACTCCTCTCGATGACCCTACAAAAGTTTAGTTTCGGATCCACCATCATTGGATGGATAATATCTCGTATCAAATCAACCTCCTTTGCCATTATTATCAACGACCTTCCCGCTGAATTTTTTGTGGCCTCCCATGGCCTTCGATAGGGCTGGGCCTTATCTCCCCTCTTATTTATCACCATCATGGACGACCTTAGTAGAAGATTCAAGGCTGCCAACAACTATGGGATCATCTTCGGGTGTTTGATCACCAACTCGGTCCTTATAACCCACCTATTATTTGTGGATGATCTTCTAACCATGGGGAAATCCGATCCACAGGAATGGCTCCATATTTCTGATATCTTACAAGATTCTGGGACTACATTTGGGCTTCTTATGAATAATTCCAAATCCCGACTCATATCCAATGATCCAAAGGTGGGGTCGTCCTTAGACATTTCAAACAGATTTAGATTCACAGTTGATCACTTGGACAAGGGATTCACATATCTTGGTTTCAAATTGAAGCCGCTGGGATATAAGATCAAAGATTGGGACTGGCTCCTCATCAAAATCGAAAAGCTATCCCACTAGTTCCAAAAGTGGATAACATTGGGTGGACATTTGATCCTCATCAAATCAGTCCTCAACAACATTCTGATTTACTGGATGCACATCTACAAACTTCCAAAGGGCGTCATTCATAAAATTAACTCCATTTTGACTTAGGTTTCTTTGGGGAGGACCGAAATCTCCTAAAAAATTCCACCTGGCCAAATTGGAATCAATTTCCCTCCCTGTCAAACTCAGTGGTTGTAATATTAAAGACCTCGCCTCCTTCAACTCGGCACTACTGTTAAAAAATTTCTAAAGGGTTGTGCGACATCAGGGACTATGGCAACGCATCATATCTACAAAATAACTTCAAATGTTTTTCTTCTACGCTTGGCTTCGAAATGGTTCTTTGGTATCGTCTCAAATCTCATGTTCTTGGTGTAGACTTCTCTCTACAAAGCATGTGTATTTTGGTTATCTTTGTTGGTCCCTCGGCTCAGGATCTTCCCCCAAGATCGAACTGGACTCACTTATTGGGATGAATGGGACACATATTTTATCCCCGACCCTAATCACAACTTTACATTATAATGGTTATCATGTGCTCAAGGATATCACTGCTGCAAAATTTTCCACTCCATTCTACACTCACTAGAAAGATGTTGCAGAGATCTCTCTGCCAGCCCACCTTAGTTACGAATGGACAAATTATATCACTAACTTTAAACTTTTTGGGATCATTCTTTCAAATGCTGAAGACTGTCTTGTATGGGTTGGTGGATCACAATTAGACAAATTCATTGTCAAAGAGGCTTACTACCTCATTACTCTACCTCCTTTCCTAAATCTACTTCACCCTTGGTTCGCTAGGGCCTGGAAATGGAATTTACCTCTCAAGATGAAATATTTTTCTTGGCTGGTGGTTCACAATCGTATCCTCACTTGGGAGAACCTCGTTAAGAGGGGTTTTCGAGGACTGAGACGGTGTTGCTTATGCAACTCACATGGAGATGACATTAACCACCTTTTCATCCACTACCCATTCGCTTCATCAGTATGGACCAAGATTCTATACTCTTTAGAGGATCCACCTTCTTGGGATCGCTCCGACATAGTCTCTTGTCTTCACAGCTAGACAATGGACTCCCAATTCCACCGAACACTGGTCTTCTTCATCATCTGGGGTATTTGGCAAACTCGAAATGCTCTTATATTCAAGAATGAGTAGCCTAATATATGGCATACTTGTTGCAAGATTATTACCTATCATCATAAGTTTTGTGCACCCCCATCTCACAACATCCCACATATTCCTCCACCTTGCAACATTTGGGAGTCATTCCCGGTTGGCTTCTTTGATGCGGTCTCTTCTTTCAACCTTTGTAGATGTGGAAGGACTATTTTCATCGATGCAACACACTCATACCATTTTCATTGGAATGGTGGGACTCGTACCAACACGCTAGTTGAGCTCCTTGCCCCATGGGGCATTCTACATTGTGCTAATTGGCTTGGACTTTGGTAGATCACCATTTTTGGAGACTCCAAAGTTTTCACCGATTGGGATGATGGACTTGGCTCGCTACACTTATCGTCCCTTGATAACTAGAAAGCCAACACTAAATCATTGATCCAAGGTTTTCGATCCATCACCATTGTCCACATATACAGGCGAAAAAATGGCGTTGGTGATTAAATATCTAAGGTTGGCTGCTCATTGGATCCCAATAGAATATTATACCAATATTTCCTAAATAATTATCTACACATGTCGGGACATATCAACATGTAATCAAACCCTCAAATGGCTTGCAGACTCTTGGCTTCTTAACGGAGATCGAATGTCAAACAGAGTTACTCTGTTTTGCACAAGTGGATGCAGAAATTTCTAGGTCACGGGAACAATTTTCATCTGAACCTACCTTCAAGAGGAGGCTGGCTTGTTGACTCACCGAGATTATCAATAAATATCTCATAGGTTGGATATCACCAAGGGATATCGAATGTAAAATAGATATACTCTATTTTACGCAAGAGGATGTAGAATTTTCCATGTCACGAACAGAGTCTTCATTCGAATCTACCTTAAAGAGGAGGATATTTTGATATTACAGGTCTTCCGATCCACAATATCACAGGGGTGAATGCTTCTTTCATCTGGAGCTACCTCTCAATCAACTATGTTTTATACCCATAAAGAGATTGTGGTGGAGCGGTTTTAAAGTGTATGTGGTGCAGGGTATGGGTAACACCCGCACATACCCACAGTATGAATTTAACACAATAATGCATCCACAACTATCCCAGGATATTTAACTCTACAATGGAGTTAAATCTTCAGACCATAAATGGTCAAGTGGCCCTTTTTATCAGTTCCTATGTATAGGAACTTCAATCACCCTGCCTGAAACCTCCTATCGGGAATCAAAACCCTTCATAACCTTTTAAATCCTTTATCCATGCATATATAACCTTCTCACTTCAATCATTGGTTATCTATGTATTTAACTCACAAAACTCGACATTCGGTGGTATTTCCTTATCAACCCTTTACAAAGGAAAATGCCGCAAACATACTCTTTCTTCGCTTTCCTTACGGTTTTGCACAGATTTCGAGGCTAAAACCTCATCACAATCGCTATCGGCAATCTTCAATAGCCTTACCACATATGTGGTACATCACCCCTACGATTCTGATCCCCGACTATCGGAATCGTTACACCACTTTTGCGTTAAAAGCCCGACTCTCTGTAAACTATCAGAATTGTGAAACACTCGGAAATACAAAGGAATTCATGCCCCAAACTCCATACACCGGATTTCAAATACTATCCACCCGTATATATAATATCGTCGGTTCTAGGTCTCAGAACCTCCGATGGCCAATTAGCGCTTAATCGCTATCGGCGTCCCATTATACTAGCCCTTGGCTACTTCAAACCGCCGATCCGACTGGTTCTCTGGACCCAGTAAGGCTATAAATGGGTCTCTATAATATTTCACATTTGGAACTTAGTTCCGACTGTGTTTTGCACTAATTTTTTAGTGTAAACAAGGATTTTGATTGCGAGACTTACTCTCCAAGAATAATCCCATCGATGCGATGCTTTGCCTCCTTCAAAGAAATCATCCGGACCGTTGATCCATTGATCAAATGGTTCCTATGCACTAGTATTCTGATTCCTCGCTCTTTAGTTTACTTAGTTTTCCCGCTAAGTCTTCATGTTTCTATGGGTTTAACTTCTCCTCAAAGGTTTCGGTTATTCTGTTCCGTAGCTCAACTACTCCTCTGAACTCAATTCCTCAAGCTTTCCACTTCTCTTTCACTCCAGAGTGCCTCTCTGATGCTTCAATGGGACTCGATGGTCCATTATGATTCTCTGAATCGTTCTCCTCTTTCTGCTTTCTACTTGGGTTCTGTCTCACCCAATTTCACTCCGTTGTTCTACTTGAACACTGCGTGTTCTGCAGAACTCTATCTGTAACCCCCTGTCACAGCCTGCGAGTTCAAATAAAAGTCAACATTTAAACACACATTCAATTCTTTTGAGACATTTAGAAATAACTCTGTATATATATATTAATGTAAAACACAGATTACATTTGAGACTCCTCGGTCTTGCTCACACACACAGACCTGATTCTCAACATTTGTGGCCTCCTCTCTGCTTGTAGGCTTACATATGCTTATATGGAAACTTGGATTGGATTACTAGTCCCATCCTTTCCTTAAATCACTCAAATAAAGCCCTAAAGCTTGCTACATGCATACATATGTGGCAGACTTTATCCACTCCATCTTTTCCCTCTGTTTTAAAGCATAAAAGTCTCCTTATCAGCTCAATGGTCCATATCTACTCTAATTAATTCCTAAAAGCTCTCTCTTGCTCCTAGAGAGTTGGATTTGAATTCTACCACTCATGTTCTCATTTATTTATTTTGAGAGCATTTACATATTCTCCCATTATCTAATTAAATCACATAAAAGCCTACATTTTTACATTGACTTGAGACTTAGGGAAAATATTTCCTAAAATGCACGACCCCCTATGTCTACTATTCATAATGATTTTACTTGGGCTGAATGCTCCTGCATCAGACTCCCAAAGTAGAAAATATTCATGATGTCCTGATCATGTGTCTTTTGGTCTTGGTCTTCCTGGATGCCCATACTTTGTTCTGTAACTGTCCAAACGCTTTGTTCCTTTGTTGTTGCTACACTTCTGCTGTCTTTTACTCCATTTTCTTCTTCTTGTCAATTAGGTTCAACTTCTGATTGATCTTGCTTGTTGATGTTACCATTTTCCTCCATTTGGTATGCTTCATCATCAGCTCCCACATTTCTTCAATTTCTATGTCTAGGATATATTTGAACTGGTCCATTTTCTGCTTTGTATTTCTATCTCTTTCTCTTTGTTTCAGGTTACTGTTGTTGTCTTCTATGCTGACTTTTTCTTTGCTTGCTCCAACTTTTGGTTTGCTTGCTCTTGCTTCAATGCTTTTTGTGACTCCTATGCTGACTTCTCTTTTACTTGCTTCATTCTTTGGTTTACTTGTTGCCTCCCTATCATCCTTACCCTCTTTCATGATTAAATCATGATTGTTCAACATTCTTTCCAGCAATTTAACTTCTCTGCTCCATGGATTGAATTCTTCCACATAATTCTCTTCTTCTCTCACCTTTATTTGGTTGTTCACCTGTACCAAATCTCCTCCAACACTTGCAACAAAACCTGCACACTCAAAACACCTGTTAAAATAAAAAATATAAGGTCGTTGTGCCTTATCTTCCTTTGGAACAATTCAATTTGCTACTCTATTTTCTCCTTCTCCTCTGTTAGCACATCAATATGCCGATTTGAATTCTCAGCAAAATTCATGAGACTGTCCATTAGTCTCTCTTTCACACCATCTATTCTAATGATGTCTTCCTACCTGGGTTCACAATAGTGAACTTCTCCTCCTTTAACCTGCTGTTGGTTATCTTCACTTTGAAATTGTTTGATTCCTACCGCCTCTTTACCATCTTCAAACAACCTCTGCTCAATCTCTCTGATTAAATACTCATACTCATTCATGCTTTTCAATGAACCTGCAACCAAATTATTTCATCTTCCTATCTCCATGGCTACTTGAGACACATCTTCTTCTTCAGAAACTGTAACTGCAGTTTATGTTCTACCGTCAAGTTCTCTCATTAGTTTCTCCAGCAGTTTAATCTCCTCTTCAAAATTAGCAAGCACTTCATCACAATGCTCTCTTCTTCTAGCTTCATCCTTTACATGCTGTGTTACAGTATTAAAATATTTTCTTCCTTTGATCCTTGTAATCTCAAGGTCTTTCTGCTGTAGCAAATCACTACTTCCCTCCTTCAAGAGATCTTCTCCATTATACTCTGTTCTCCTAGAGTACTCCTCCAAACTTTCGGCATCTTCAAAAGATTGTCCATCCTCTTCAAAATACTCCTTTGTTAGTGTTCCTTTCCCTAAGGTTAAATCCTTTGCATAGGGTTCCTCCTTCTTAACATCTTTCAGTAGATGTCCTTCTTCCCTACTATCTGTCTCAATAGTTTCCATGGTTATCTCCACTGTGCCTATCATCATAGTGAATTGATGATCCTTTACTATGTTTTCAGCTAACATAGTCACTTCCTCAAGTTTGCCTTCAGTCTCTTGCTGTTTATCTTCTCTGAAGATATCCTCACATGGTTGCTTTTCTCCTGCAATATCTGCCATCATACACAAACTATCAATTTTAAAAATATACGACCCTATGGTCTCACTTGATGGTTCAGCCATCATATCTCCTTGTTGTTCTAAATCATTTATATGATTAAGAAATTCTTTGATAGCCTCTTCTTCAATCTCCTTAAGCCCTTCACTTGGCAGCTTGACATCTTCCTCCAGATGTATATGAGATCTATCTATCTCATCTTTTTCCAGAACAGAATTTTGATTCTACTGGTCTTTTTCCTTCTTCATGACAATATCAGCCAATTGTCCTTCACCTGCAAACATACACAAATTGTCAGATTTAAAATCATCAGACCTTTTGGTCTCACTTGAAGTTTCAGTCTTCAAGTCTTCATCTTCACTTTCTCCCAGAAATTCTCCTTGTTCTGGTTCACAAATGGATTCTTCCATTTCTAACTCAACTTCCTTGAGTTTTTCCTTCAGCCACTTCACTTGCTTTTGTTGTAGCCTTCTCTGCATCTCATGCCATTCCACTGGCTTCTTCCTCAAGACCCAACCTAGTCTCTGGCTTTCCTCAAGCATTCTCCTTAATGCATTGAGTTGTTCTTTTAATTCAGCAACTTCCTTGTCAATTTCTTCTTGACTCATCCTCTTGCCATTTGCTTTGGCATCCTCTTTCTTATATCCTCTGCTATGGCTTCTCTCTGAACCTCTACTATGACTATCAGTAGTCATCTTCTTCTCTTCTTTCTTCATGAGCTCCTTTGCAACAAGCCTCTACAACAGCTAGTACTCCTGGCTGCAATCTTACCTCACTAAGCTCTCCTCACTCAGTCTTTTGGTAAGCATAGGTCCTGTGTCTGGAACCTCCCCTTGAGAAACACCTTTGCTCCTTCTAGGCTTCTGCAATCTCTCACTTCCTCTTGAGAACACTTCAGTTGTCCTCTCTGTCCAATCTCTTGTTGGATTCTTCAGGTTCACTGCCACTTCTTCTTTAGAGTATTCTCCTTACTTTGTCTTCAAGAACTCATCTGTTCTCTTCTCACAGCTTCTCTTGCTGTCACCTGTGCATTAGTATAAAAACACACATTCTCAATTTAAAACAGAACACATTATCTCACCTTCAAGATCTCAGCATGATCTTGTTTCAACCATTCTTCTGCACTTTTAATGGATTGTCCTCTGGTTGGTTTCCAAGTCCTCTGCTGGAAATGCTACAGTCTTCCAAGAACTTCAAAGTTCCCTCTTACAGATTACAAATCTTCTCTGATACAAACTTTTGTTCTGATACCACTAATGGTGTAGGGTATGGGTAACACCTGCACATACCCACAGTATGCATTTAACACAATAATGCATCCACAACTATCCCAGGATATTTAACTCTACAATGGAGTTAAATCTTCAGACCATAAATGGTCAAGTGGCCCTTTTTATCAGTTCCTATGTATAGGAACTTCAATCACCCCGCCTGAAACCTCCTATTGGGAATCAAAACCCTTCAGAACCTTTTAAATCCTTTATCCATGCATATATAACCTTCTCACTTCAATCATTGGTTATCTATGTATTTAACTCACAAAACCCGACATTCGGTGCTATTTCCTTATCAAACCCTTTACAAAGGAAAATGCCGCAAACATACTCTTTCTCTGCTTTCCTTACAGTTTTGCACAGATTCCGTGGCTAAAACCTCATCGCAATCACTATCGGAAATATTCAACGGCCTTACCACATATGTGGTACATCACCCCTACGATTCCGATCCCCGACTATCGAAATCGTTACACCACTTTTGCATTAAAAGCCTGACTCTATGTAAACTATCAGAATTATGAAACACTCGGAAATAGAAAGGAATTCATGCCCTGAACTCCATACGCCGGGTTTCAAATACTATCCAACCGTATATATAATATCGTCGGTTCTAGGTCTCAGAACCTCTGATTTCCGATTAGCGCTTAATCGCTATCAACGTATCGGCATTCCATTATACTGGCCCTTGGCTACTTCAAACCGTCAGTCCGACTGGTTCTCCGGACCCGATAAGGCTATAAATGGGTCTCTATAATATTTCATGTCCGGAACTTAGTTCCGACTATGTTTTGCACTAATTTTCCAGTGTAAACAGGGATTTCGATTGCGAGATTTACTCTCCAAGAATAATCCTGTCGATGCGATGCTTTGCCTCCTTCTTCAAAGAAATCATCCGGACCATTGATCCATTGATCAAACGGTTCCTGTGCACTAGTATTCTGATTCCTCACTCTTCAGTTTACTTAGTTTTCCCGCTAAGTCTTCAGGTTTCTATGGGTTTAACTTCTCCTCAAAGGTTCTCTTCAAAGGTTCCAGTTATTCTGTTCCACAACTCAACTACTCCTCTGAACTCAATTCCTCAAGCTTTCCACTTCTCTTTCATTCCAGAGTGCCTCTCTCTGGGTTTTAACCCCGTACAGAAATTACCTGCATATGAATTCTAAAACACAAAAAATAAACAATGCCAGAGCATAACACATAAAACACATATACACAGAGATTTTCCCACTGGATCCCAAAACTGGGACTACCAGCTTGATTTTTCATTATGTTCCTTTCAATGTTACAATACATATTTATACATGTCGAAGCATTCAATACCATGGACCAAAAACCATCACGTCTAATACCATGGACCGAAAACCATCTTGTCCAAAAAACATGTGCAAAAATCATGCACAAAACCATAGGTGGGTCCTCCCAACCTATCATAGGGTCCAAAACCAAAATTTCCCGTGGCACTACACCAAACCCCATAAAGTGGGGTTACAGGTGCCCTTCAAACCCCCTGTTAACTACGTGGAAAGAATATAACACAACCCAACATTCTCCCACTTGTTGTTTTCTTTCCATAGGGGGCCACAAGAGAGCTTAGTCATTTTTCCAGCCCTAAAATGCCCATTGTCTCTCTACACCAAGAGAACTTCTCAGAGTTCACAGATTTTGTCAATGCATCTGCAATATTCTTCAAAGCGTCCACCTTTACCAGCAACACCTTTTTGTCTTCTATCATATCCCTCACAAAGTGATACTGAACATCAATGTGCTTTGTCTTTGAATGATATGCGGGGTTCTTTGCCAAGAAAATTTCACTTTGGCTGTCACAGTCTATCCTTATAGCTTCTTGTACTAACCCCATACTTGAACACAATCTCTGCAACCAAACTGCTTCCTTGCTTGCATGAGTGGCTGCCATGTATTCTGCCTTTGTAGTTGATAGTGCCACTACAGATTGTTTCTTACTCATCCACCTAACTGCACCTCCAAATAGGTTAAACACATACCCACTTGTAGATCTTCTCTGATCCAAATCTCAAGCCCAGTCTGCATCAACAAAGCCACGAATATCCAACACTCTGTCTAATCCTGGTCTTCCTCGGTAGCACAGAACATAATCACTAGTGCCACACAAATACCTGAAAACCCGCTTCACTGTTGTCCAATGCTCCTTTCCTAGTTTTGACATAAACTTGCTCAATACTCCCACTGCACGTTCAATGTCTAGTCTAGTATAGACCATTGCATACATCAGGGTACCGACTGCACTTGCATATGGAACATGGGACATGCCCTCTTCCTCTTCTTGTGTCTTTGGACATTGTTCAGCAAAAAACCTCACACCTACAGGAATAGGAACCTTCACCGATTTACTATCCTGCATATTAAACCTCTGCAGTATTGTCTCGACATACTTCCTCTGGTTTAACCAGAGCTTCCTCTTTGCCCGATCTCTTTTAATTTCCATGCCCAAAATATAGTTTGCAGCACCAAGATCTTTCATGTCGAATTTGGAGGACAATTGGGTCTTCAAATCCTAGATAATTTCTTTGTCATTTCCAACCAACAACATATCATCCACATACAAGACCAAATAAATAACACAGTCACCAATTAATTTAAAATACACATAGTGATCTGCTTTGCTTCTGGTGAAGCCAAGTCCCCATATAAATGTATCAAATTTCTGATACCACATCCTTGGTGACTGTTTTAACCCATACAAAGACTTCTTTAACTTGCATACCAGTTCTTTCTTACCCTTCGTTGTAAAGCCTTCAGGTTGCTTCATGTAGATTTCCTCTTCTAGATCCCCGTGAAGAAGTGTTGTCTTCACATCCATTTGTTCTACCTCAATATCAAAAGCAGAAGCAACAGATAAAAGTAATCTAATAGAAGTTACCTTGGCAATAGGAGAAAAAATATCACCAAAATCAATTCCCAGCACCTGGGAATAACCTTTTTCTACCAACCGAGCTTTGTATTTCTCCACTTTTCTTTTTGCATTTGTCTTCTTTTTGAACACCCATTTATTGCCAATGGGTTTCCTTCCAGCTGGCAACTCCACCAGATCCCAAGCCTCATTTTTATGTAAAGATGCCATTTCATCAACCATGGCCTCTTTCCATAGTTTTCCATCCTCTGAATCTATTGCTTCCTTCACAATTCTGGGATCATCGTCAGTAATAGATAAAGAAAAATTTGAACAGAAAGCATATGGACTATACCTTTCAGGCTGCCTTCTTTCTCGAACTGATCTTCTCACAGCTGGAGTTTGTGGCTCTTCATATTCTAATTCCTCCTCTGCTATAGAGTTTGATTCTTCCTCCTTTACCTCAAACTCTATATTCTCAGGTTCCTTTCATTGGACTTCATGTTTAATAACATCTTTCACCTCTCTGAACACCACATCTCGGTTGTACGCAACCTTCTGTGTGACTGGTTTCCAAAGCTTATAACCCTTTAAACCATCCTTATACCCAATAAAGATGTACTTTTCAGATTTACTATACAACTTGGTTCATTTCTCCTTTGGAACATGTACATATTCATCACATCCAAATACCCTCAGATGTGAAAGAGAGGGTTTCTTACCAGTCCATACCTCTTGTGGAGTCTTATCCTCCAACACTGATGAAGGTGACCTGTTGACTGGGTAACATGCAGTATCCACCGCCTCTGCCTAGAATTCCTGTCCTAACCCGGCACCACTGAGCATGCTTCTTGCCCTTTCCATCAACATCTTATTCATTCTTTCTGCAACTCCATTTTGCTGAGGTGTATATGGAGTAGTCTTTTGCCGTGCTATACCACACTTCTTACAGAATTATTCAAATTCCTTACTACAAAACTCTCCATCGTTATCTGTCCTCAGCACCTTTATCTTCTTCTCTGTCTGGTTTTCCACCAGAGCCTTAAATTCTTTAAACCTGTCAAATACCTTAGATTTCTTCTTAAGGAAATATATCCATGTATTCCTCGAGAAGTCATCTATAAATGATACATAGTACACAGACTTACCCAGTGATGGAACCTTCATAGGTCCAAACACATTATTGTGCACAAGCTCTAATATCTGTTTTGCCCTCTTACTACCAGAGGGGAAACTCACTCGATTCTGCTTCCCATATACAAAATTTTCACAAAAATCAAAATCCAAAGAGCTATTACTCATACCTTCTACCATACATTTACCATGAAGTATTTGAAGGCCCTTCTCTCCAATATGTCCAAGCCTTTGATGCCACAGTATGGTCTTCTCTCCAGAGACCACTAGATTTTCTACTCCACTTTCAGGAACCAGAGAACTATTGCACTCATCAATAATAGTGCTACCTTGTAGCTTGTACAGAGTTCAAATCAGAACTCCCCGCATCAATACTAGTGCTCCCAAACCATCTTGCAGGTATCCTTCTCGAACACTATTTTTACACCTGCATCATCCAACTTGCTAACAAAAATCAGATTTCTAACTAACGCGGGAATATGTAGAACACCTGGAAGCGTTCTAACCCTTCCACCTTGCAACTTCAACTTTACTTTTCCGCGACCAACGATTCTAGCCTTCCTGTCATCCCCCAAGAAGACATCACCACCATCATATTTCTCATACTCGCAGAACCACTCTCTATGGGGAGTGAAGTGAAAGGATGCACCTGAGTCAATCAACCATGCCTCATGATCTACATGTGTACTTGAAGAAGCCAAGTACACATCCCCACCTTCATCTGAGGTGGTTTTCGCCTCTACAGAAGGAACCTCATCAGATCCCTTTCCTTTGTCAGGAGCTTTAGATTTATAGTCCCTTTTGTAGTGCCCTTCCTTTCCACATTTCCAGCACACCACCTTTACAGGTTTTCCTAGAGATTTAGATCTCCCTTTAGATTTAGATCTCCCACTCGATGACTTATTTTTGTTTCTGTTCTAGGTCTGCCCTCGTACAGACAAGACATCACCATTTTGGCTCTCCATATTTTTCTGTCTCATCCTCTCTGTCAACAAGGATGAGACTACTTCATCAAAATGCAAGGCAGTTGCATTGCTACCTATTGCAATAACCAGACTATCCCATGAATCTGGTAGAGAACACAACAAACTGATGCACTTATCTTCATCTGAAATTTTAATATCAACAGATGCTAACTGACTTACCACAGTATTAAATGCATTCAGATGCTCTGTCACCGAGTCTCCATCTTTCATCCTCAAGTTATATAGCTTTTTCCGCAGGAACAGTTTATTCACCAGAGACTTAGATTGGTACAAAGTCCCTAACTTGTCCCACAAAGCCTTCGTCGTAGCTTCCCCTGATACATTCAACAATACTGAATCTGAAACACACAATCGTATTGTGCTCTTTGCCTTCCGATCCAACTTCTTCCATTCTTCATCGGACACTCCTATTGGTTCAATACCGAGATCTACCGCAATCCACTGATCTTTATCCACCAACAGATCCTCCATCTTGAGTTTCCACAACTCAAAACTTTGACCATTAAATTTCTCGATCTCTATCTTTGCACTGCTCACCATCTTCTTTGACCACTAGAATCGATCTTGCAGATCTCCCACTGAACAAGGTCTACCACAGTTCCGAGTGAAACCCCTCACAAAGGCGTCCCCTTGAAGCCAAAATAGCTCTAATACCAAATGTAGGTTTTAACCCCGTACAGAAATTACCTGCATACGAATTCTAAAACACAGAAAAATAAACAATGCAAGAGCATTACACATAAAACACATATACACAGAGATTTTCCCACTAGATCCCAAAACCGGGACTACCAGCTTGATTTTTCATTATGTTCCTTTCAATGTTACAATACATATTTATACATGTCGAAGCATCCAATACCATGGACCGAAAACCATCGCGTCCAATACCATAGACCGAAAACCATCGCGTCCAAAAAACATGTGCGAAAATCATGCACAAAAACATAGGTGGGTCCGCCCAACCTAACATAGGGTCCAAAACCAAAAAAATTTAGGGCGTTGCCCCAGACCCGATAAAGTGGGGTTATGGGTGCCCCTCAAACCCCCTGTTAACTACGTGGAAAAAATATAACACAACCCAACACTCTCTGATGCTTCAATGGGATTCGATGGTCCATTACGATTCTCTGAATCATTCTCCTCTTTGTGCTTTCCACTTGGGTTCTGTCTCGCCCAATTTCACTCTGCTGTTGTACTCGAACAATCCTCAATGTCTCCTCTGCGTGTTCCGCAGAACTCTGTCTGTAACCCCCTGTCACAGCCTACGAGTTCAGATACAAGTCAACATTTAAACATGCATTCAATTCTTTTGAGACATTCAAAAATAACTCTGTATATATATATATATATCTATATATATATATATATATATAAGACACAGATTACATTCGAGACTCCTCAGTCTCGCTCACACACATAGGCCTGATTCTCAACATTTGTGGCCTCCTCTCTGCCTGTAGGCTTACATATGCTTATATGGAAACTTGGATTGGATTGCTAGTCCCATCATTTCCTTAAATCACTCAAATAAAGCCCTAAAGCTTGCTATATGCATACATATGTGGCAAACTTTATCCACTCCATCTTTTCCCTCTGTTTTAAAGCAGAAAAGTCTCCTTATCAGCTCAATGGTCCATATCTACTCTAATTAATTCCTAAAAGCTCTCTCTTGCTCCTAGAGAGTTGGATTTGACTTCTACCACTCATGTTCTCATTTATTTATTTTGAGATCATTTACATATTCTCCCATTAGATCCTCCTTATCCAAATGACAATGTATTTCCTTTACATCTAGTAATAGAAACATTTTTTTTGTTTGAAAAAATATAATACTCAGGCCTTTTGCATGGTTGTTGGTACCACAATTTGCATCACACTATATGCGAAAATAACATTGCACACTATGCAGACATTATACTAATGCAACTGTGGAATTGTTTAACATTGTAAGTATATCCGAAGACCTGAATTCAATGGGGCAGATAAAAAATATGTTTCTATTGCATGTTATTTCTTTGCGCTGAGGGTCAGAGGGTTTGATCGACATTGGCAGGTTGAATTTATGGATGAGAGAGATGGAAAATCCATCATCTTTGAACTTTACCACAATAATAGGAAATGTTCCCAATATTTAATACTTTATTAGACCATCGTAGTCCCCAGAACTATAGTTTCCTTTTCCACTGTCATCGAAGGAACAATCAGTGCGCTACCAAAACAAGCCTTGTTTTGTATTAACGGGGAGAAAAAAGTGCCATGATTGCTTTGTCTCCATCATTTCCCCTCCACTAGGATAAATGACTACCCAAACCTAATATAGTTATCACGCGTTGAATCAAAGTTTGCGGCTGGAGACTCTGTTCAATATTAATTTTTTTTAAGACAAATGAAGCTCATTATGCAGAGCTCTACAAAATGAACTTAGTTGATTGTGTGGAGCTCCGCACTCCCACAAAATAAATCACAATATAGAACTCATGTGCAAAAAGAAACTCATTAATTTTACAATTTGTCTTTTTGCAACACGGGGTTCCATTATAATGCATTTCGTTATTCCCTGATTCCCTACCTTTAAAGAGCATAATGAACTTTTGCAAACGAAATTATTTTGCTAGGATATACTAAGTGACATCGTGTGCACATGTAAGATTCAAGAGTTAGTTATCGAATAATAATTTTATTATAATGCATTAAAGTGGTTTCCATTGTGCGGGGCTCTACATGAGGTGATTTACGTTGTGTGGAACACAAACCTCATCCAAAACGAAGAAACTCATATTGTATGTTTACTTTTTAATCAACCTTATACCTAAATTATTGCGCTGAGAGGTGCTCTAGTATAGGTTAGATGTGTAGATGTAATGTAAGTATGTAAACAAATTTAAATGCCGGCCCACTTCAAATATATATATATATATATCGGGGATGAGTGTAAACATTAAAAATAATAAAAAGTTAAAGTAATAAAAATAATAAAATAATTTTTTTTTTATTATATTTTGATTTTATTATTAACTTTTGAATAGCTTTGTTACAATATCATGGGTCAATTTCATGGCTTATCAATACCACATGCCCAAAAAACATAACTTATTTCACAATCAAAATATTTTATAACATTATGAAAATATTCACCCCCACTTTACCATGGATATTATTAACTTGTAAATAGACTTTGTTATAATACCATGACTTATCAATACCACATGCCCAAAAAACATAACTTATTTCACAATCAAAATATTTTACAACAATATGACAGGATTCTTAACCATAGATATTGACCCCCACTTTTGCCATCGATACTTGTGAATAGGCTTTGTTACAATACCATAGGCCAATACCATGACTTACCGATACCACATACCCAAAACTCATAACTTATTTCACAATCAAAATATTTTATAATAATATGACAAGATTCTTAACCATGGATATTATTAACTTGTAAATAGGTTTTGTTACAATACCATGGGCCAATATTATGGCTTATCAATACCACATGCCCAAAAACCATAATTTATTTCACAATAAAAATATTTTATTTTAATTTAATTTTATAACAATTTTTTAATTAAATCTAAAAGGAAAAAGTTATAATTACTTTTGAGATATACCTAAACCTTGTATCCTCATGACTACTAATATTCTCATAGAAATTAAATTAAGGTTTTAATAAAACTAAAAATGAGAATACTTTTATATATAAAGACATGAAATTTATATAATATAAATAATATTATTAAAAACTAGTATAGATCCATCCTAACTAAGGATCTAAGTGATGAGAGAAAGCTAAATGACTAATGATAATAGAGGAAAACAAGTGCATGATTTTACAATTTGATCAAATTTAAGAGAGAGGGAAGGGAGGCACGGGGTAGAGAGGGAGGAAAGAACAAATACATAGAGATATAGAGGTGGAGAGAGAGAGAGAGAGGGAGTGACAAGGGAGAGATGGAGAGAGAGTGAGGGAGAGAGGAGAGGGGGAAGACAAATAAGGGGAGATGAGAGAGATAGGGAGAGAAGGGGAAGAGAGAGAGGGAGGCACAAAGATAAAGGGGAGAGAGATGGAGAGAGGGAGGGAGATAGTGACAAAGTTGGAGAGAGAGAGAAAGAGAGGGAGACACAAAGATGGAGGGAGGGAGAGAAGGAGAGAGGGAAGGAGATAGTGACAAGGTTGGAGAGAGAGAGAGAGAGAGGGAGACACAAAGATGGAGGGGAGAGAGAGAAGGAGAGGGGGGGAGATAGTGATAGAGTTGAAGCGAAGAGAAAGAGATTGGGGGGGGAGACAGAGGGAGGTGGGAGAGAAAGGGAGAGAGGGGACTCAAGAGAGAGAAGGAGAGAGAGTTGGAGTTGGGGAGGGAGAGAGAGGGAGGGAAGAAGAAATACATAAAGGGAGAAAGGTGGAGAGAGAGAGAGGGAGTGACAAGGGAGCAATGGAGAGAAAGAGAATGAGAGAGGAGATCACGAGGAAAAAAGAGAGAGGGAGAAAAGGGGGAGAGAGAGAGAGAGAGATAGATAGATATAGAGAGAAAATGTGTATGTTTGGGGGTGAGATAGAGAGAGAATAAAAATGAGACACATGGATACAAATATAAATAATATATAGTATTATATAACCAACTTAGATCTATCTTAACATGGTATCTATCAAGAGTCAAAAGAGATTAAATCTCTCGAGGTGCAATCTTTTCCTCAAGTTTCATACTTAAAAAATTATTTTGCACCTCGAGAGATTAAATCTCTCAACGCTAAATAAATTTAATGTTAAAAATTGGTGTTAAGTACCTTAACTAGGAAGTTTGGTGGCATATATATTAGTGGGCAAGAGGTATTCAATAACATAAACTTAACTAAGAAGTTTGGTGGCATATATCACTGGGCAAGAGGTATTCAATAACATCAACTTAAAAAGAAAAGATAAAAAAACACATATCTTTTCAAATTCAAAAAAGCGTTGAAATTGGGAAGTTAGGTGGCATATACAACTGGACAAGCAATACTCAATGAAATCAAATCAAACAGAAAAGGAAAGTCGTTTCTTCGAAGTAAAATCAAAAGAAAAGAATCATGCAAAATGGAACCATCTTTCCCATGAAAGAGACGAAACGCATGACGTGGGCCGAGTCGGCGGGAAAGAATACTTACCAATAGACTGTTGCACATTCATGGTTTCCAGTTTGTCATTATGGCATATTTTAGGGGTGAAATTGTGTTATTTTTAGATATTTTTTTGAAAAAAGTATTTTTCTATTTTGGTATATATACTTAAAAAAGTGATATTAGATAGAAAAATTATTTGTTTTTAATTGAATATTCAGATACATTTTATATGTATAAATTTTCAAATCAAAATAATGAGATACAATATTATATAATAAAAATAATAAATCTTTAAAAAATAACCAAAAAAAATCCTTACCCAAAAATCTTACCTCCCTTTTAATTAATTTTATCTAATAATTAGATAAACAATAATAAGTAGATAAATGATAATAAGAATATACACCTCCCAGGATGGCTGAACAGGGTGGAGGCCATGTGGAGGAACAAGAAGGACTTCACTATTTCTCACATCACCAGGGATAAAAATCAGAGGGCAGATGCTCTATCAAAGCAGGGTCTATCAGCGCCACTGGGAATATGGAGGATGCAAATAACAGTGGACATCATTTCTCATCAGATCTAAGACTTTTCAATACCGGGTACATATTTTCCATAATAAGATCTTCATATAGTATGTTCTTTTTTTTTTCCACAATTAATGACTCCTAAGAATGATTTTGAACTATACATATCTTAGCACATAGGGCCTACATCTGAAAGGGCTTATTAAACATAGATGCTAATAATAATATCTCTCTATTTGTCCTATCCTTTCATGTTCTAATACGAATATATAAATACAGTTCTATCCAGTTGATAATGATCCTTAATCATGGCCACTTGATGGTCCCCATATGAATACTGTAATTTTTTATATGATGTACATTTCGAGGATATGAATATAATAGAAATATAATGCTTTTTTTCCTTGCTGAAAAGGAAGAGCAAATCTATTTTCACTTCCTAAGAGCAAGTCTGCAATTTCAATATCTTTAGGTGACATTTCTGCAAATTAATATTTAATGGTGAAATGTTAACCTTGCTCACATGCGAGAATAGTTCAAGGAGTTAATTTCACCTCCTAATGGCAATAATAAAAGCATTTTCTTTGTTTTAATTCGTCTGAGATTTCATTGCGCCAATTGTCGTTAAGCTGCCGTGAGCTTCGCCATCAGCCTCATATATTTATAAAGATTGAATCTGACCAGCTTCTTTTTTTTTAAATGGAAGAATTTGTAATGCAAGCTATAATACAATCAATGGGATAACTCGTTGAAGTTGTCAAGGCTTTTCTGGTCGCCTTGAGGTAAAGTTTTTCTGCACTTCAATTTACTGTTGTTCCGTTTCCCATTAATTTTGCAGTGGCGATATTGGATCCAGATCGCATACAGTTGACCATTAATGAATGCTAATGTCAATTCATTAATTTTCCCTGAGGAAGTATTGTTGAGCGGAAGGAGGTGGGAACTAAATGTGTCGAAGTATTGTTGTAGGGAAGTATCGTTGTGTGAAAGGAGGTGGGGCTTGAATGTGCCAAAGTATTGTTGTGATAAAGGAGGTGGATGGAGTCATTTATTGAGGCGGAGGAATTGCTTGGTCAAAAAAAATTCAAAAAATTTTGTAGAGGCAGTGTTTGAATCGTGTTTTTGATGATGGAAATAGATTCAACACCATCAAAAATGTCTAAGTCACCTAAAATTTTGAAGTTTAACAACTATAACTTGGATCTACAAAAATCTCTGCCAATTTTCTCTAAATATGACCAGAATTTCCATAACTTTATGAGCAATTCCTGCCGCTGGTTAGACTAAGAACAAAAGTATTGTTGTGCGGAAATAGATAGAGCCTGAATGTGCGTAAGTATTGCCTAGGGGAGTGCAGAGTGTTCAGAAAAATACTATATATACTCAATACAATATATTAAAGAAAGAACCAAAAGCTAATTTACACAATGAAATTGCTTATTAGTAGTAAAACCATTCAAATAGTAGTGGTTTTTTTTTTTTTTTTTTTAGCATGAAAAAAGCTAAATTTCTATTAAATTCCATATGCGGAAAAATAGTATATCATAAGACGATAAATCACGTGATAAAGCTGAATAAGCAAATCATACCAAACTAGAGGGAATTCTAAATAATCCCGAGACAACAGACCTTCATCAGAATGTTCAGATGCAGATTAAGACAAAATATGGGGCGTTTGCAGATAACCATGTCTAAATATAGGAAATAAAAACCGATGCAGAGATGTCCAAAATTGTGGGAGCCAAATGCATACCAGATTGACGGCGAGGAGAAGAGAGAGTTATGTACCCAGCATGATAAATTCCTGAATTTGGTGAGATTTGTTGTCCACTGTAATACTCATCATCCAGACTTCATGTTGAGAGGAAAGTCCTTTCTTCGATAGAGCATCAACCACCTTGTTATATTCTCTGTCAATATGGCCTATAGAGTAATCCTTTCTGTAGTTCCATATTGCCTCAATCCTGTTCAGCCATCCCGATAAGTTGATGTTTTTTATGACGTGTTTAGATCTAACATGATCAATAATCACCTTTGAATCCCCAAATATCTGGAGCCCTCGAATGTCGAGAAAATCACAGAAGGATAGAAGGCCAGCCAGCGCCATAACCTCAGCTTTGTTATTGGATCCAACACCACCATTCCAATATATTTCAATCTGCTGCCCCTCCATAGGAATGATATAAACGCCACAAGCACAGTATCCATGTTGAGCCGCCCCATCGAAATAGGCCCGCGGGACACCTGTGGGTTCCATTGACAAAGCCTTTCTCCCACTTCTATCCCGAGTAAGCTTTGAGAGATTTAGAGCGTTGTACTGATAGAGAATTGATTCAAAAGCTGTAGAATGATTATCCATTTTTGAGTTAAATATAGCCGCATTCCGCCATTTCCATATGGCCCATAAGGACAGCAAAGGAATGGGCCTCCAATCAGTGTTCATGTCGCCCCACCATACAAATGCTTCCAAAATGGAGGGGAAAGTGATTCTGTTGATGCCGAAGTGGGCAGCCAATTTCTGCCATATCATCTGTGATAGGGGGCAGAGAAGAAAAATATGTAGGTTGTTCTCAATATTTGATCTGCATAGGGGACAAATGGCAGGTCCATTCCAATTCCTTTTTTGGAGATTTTCCCATGTAAGATTCTTGTTGTGGAAGACTAACCAAGCAAATAATATGATCTTAAGGGGGCAACCGGTTTTCCATAGGGAGAGTGGGAAGATATGAGTCAGCTGTTCGGATTCTGTAAGAAGGAGTTGTTGATAGATGTGCCTAACAAATACATAAGATCTTCCACCAAGCCCCTTCCATATAAGAATGTCATCGTCTACTATTCGAAATAGTTGTTCACGTCAAAATAATCAAACTTACATCACTAGCTAGCAATTTGACAGGTAGATTTCCTGTTAGGGACTGATTTGTCAATCAAATACTATTTAAAAATTTACAAAACATCAAGAAATTTCTTTGAAATTTGTGAAGACAGGTTAAGAAATATGTTAAATTTAATAAGTAAATCTATTTTGAAATTCCAACGCTGTTCACACTTAAAATTGTTTGGTTCTTGCCCACAAATCAAGGATTAAAACTTTCCACAAACACAAAACCTTCCCCAAGCGGGGGCTCAAATCATGAGAAAAGCCAACAATTGTGCTAGGAACAAACCCCAAAAATAGCAGATTACTTTCGACAAAATTTAATAGCACTTCCAGCTATTGACAATGCAGAGCTTTCATTAAAGTAATATCATTTCGATATACTATTAATTAAAGCTATTAGTAAGCTATTGGCTAATAACATTTTGAAAATTAAAGGTGTTAAGAGGGGGAGTATTGTTAATGTGGGGAAGAAAGTTGTGCGGTTTACATGTGTGTGGAGATAAATTTTGATGCAGCGAAGCTGCATTTTACACAACTCGTGGATTTGTGGGTTATGGGTTCATGTTTGGGCGAAATTTTTTGTTATGCAGTCACTGGAAATGGATGACCACGCTTCACGACAGCTACCACACTAAGATCTCACATCACTCTAAATCCTCACGCAGAATATATGTTTAAACCTGAAACTTATTTCAATAAATGCACACAAATAATACATAAAAAAAACACATCGATTTCATTAATATTTCGAGCTCGATTACAACTATATGGCCTCGATGGGCCAGACCACACACTCACCCTGGTATTACATTGCATCGGCCTCCTCTTCTATGCACTCACACTTATAGTTAAATAGAGTAACACAATACAGATCGGATCAAGTGAGATCCGATCAATCCCTATCTTCGCTCACATCCCTCAAATCAAAATGCGTAAAATAACAAATTACAAACAAACTCAATCAGATTTGGAGGAAATCTCGTCCTCATGCTACACATTCTCTTTTGGAAAGTTCCAAAATTCGATTTTGACTTGGGTCATTGATGCTCGATAAAAATGAAGTTAGTATAAGTATGTGTGGAGATAAATATGAATTGGGAGATAAATACAAACTCTATTTAATTAGTGATAGAGACAAGACTATGATGTATCACAATTATTAACCTTGTTAATTATATTTTTAGTGTTTATTTTGAAAGATAATTTTTTAAAATTTTAATTTAATTATTAATAATTATTAGGTTCATGATAGAGATTTAACCACTACAAAATATTCTAAAATATTCATAGTAATTGTTACAAATAAAAAGTTGATATTTATCTCAAAATAATTAGTTTTTTTTTACCCTTTTAATTATATTGATTATTTAAAAAAATTGTGATATTGGGTTTTTCGGCATATGGAATTAGTAGGCCATGGTATTGGCCCATGGTATGGTCTTAATCATTAGACCCACTCAAGCTGTATGTGTCATGGGCCAATACTATGGCCTTTTTCTTTCTGAAAAAGGCCATGGTATTGGCCCATGACACATACAGCTTGAGTGGGTCTAATGATTAAGACCATGTGTTTCCTCCTGAGAGGTTACATGTTCAAAACCAAAGGGGGTAGAGTATGTATGCCGCCATAGACGTAATAGTCAAATCTCTAAGGGGAGGTGGATCCCTTGCCCCACAAACAAGGGGGTCTCATACATCAATTTGGTGTTAATAATAATAATAATATGTTAATTCTTTTTATAATTAATAATTATTATAATAATAATAATTTAAAATAAAATTACAATTTAGTTCATTGTTATGATTATTTTTTCCAATAAGGTGTAGAATAGACGGTAATGGGGTGTACTGTTAAGTCACTTAGTGATGTGAAGGTCACCAGTTCCAAACTTCATGGGCAAAAATCTAGTCATGTTAAGGATTGGTGTGGCCCAAGCCGGGTGCAATCACCTGGTGATTTAATGGCTTGGCTTGTTGAGATTTTCTGTTTGAGCAAAATAGGAAAAATCTCAGCTGATGACAACAATAGGGATTCAGTTCCTAGATTAGCTCCAGGTTGTTGGGAGGGAGTTAATGCCTCCTATATTTGATGTGAGGGAGTTATGAGGCTGTTAGATTCTCTAGGCTATATAACAGGCAACCATTCGGATGTTTGCTAAGAGTGTGTGAGGATTTCTTGATGTAATCTCCAATTTGATTAATATATTCCTGATGCCTATGTTTGGTGGACGTAGCCCAGATTGGTTGGGTGAACCACGTTAAAAGCTGTGTCTTATGTGCTTGTTTATTTTTCTGCTGTGTGTTTAATTAATATTGCTGTGCACCTGATCCAACAATTGGTATCAGAGCCAAGTTCGTTACAATTGGTATCAGAGCATGTTGGAGGTGCTGGAGGTGTTGCCTGGAGAAAAGCTGAGCTTGAAGCATAAGGGGCGTATTGCTGTTGCTGTTGGTGCGTGGAGGAGAGGCACCAAACCAGCGTGCTGTTGCGTGGAGGTTTCTGTTGCCGGAGTGCTGGTGGACCAAGGCGCTGGTGTATGGAGAACCTTTGTCTGGTGGCAGTAGCACTGTAATACGCTGCTGAGGTATGCTTTTCGTATTAAACACTGCGTATTACCATTCAAATGCGTGCTAGTGTGTGCGCATTGTTTTTTTTTTAACTGCAAAACCAAACTGCAAAACCAAATGCGTGCTGGTGTGTGCGTATGGGGTTGCATATTCAGTTCTGATCATTCCCGTAGGGATTTGTTTTGTGGATAGATTGTTTCCAAACGGTTCACTGCTGCGTGGGTTTATGTATATCACTGCTGTGTGCGTGCAATTGGTTCGGCGTGGATATTTAAAAAAAAAAAAAAAACAACATGTATATGTTAAACAACGTGGATATATAACCGGACATCCATTTGGAATATCACGTATTGGATATATAACATGGATATGGACATCCATTTGGAATTTTAATTCGAAAAAAAAAGTCTCGGATATGAATTGGGAATATTTTGCAAACAGCGTAAATATTTTTTGGCAACGGCGTTGATATAAAACTGTGGTGTTGTTTAATATATGCGCTGTGTAAATATGTGAAGTTTTTTAATGGTTTGCTGTTCGTGCCAAGTATCACATAAAACCTGCGTGCAGTGTCACATAAAACCTGCGTGAAGTTTTTTTTTATGGTTTGTGGATGAAAGAAGGTACCTCAATTGCTGATCATCTGAATGTTTTTAATACCTTATTGGTGCAATTAGACAGTCTAGATGTGAAATTTGATTCAGAGGATAAGGCAATAACTTTATTATGTTCATTGCTCGAATCCTGGGATCACTTTGTTACTTCCATAAGCTTTAGTACATCAGATGTCCTTGAGTATGACGATGTTGTTGGAGCCTTGTTGGCTGAGGAGACGAGGAAGAGGTCGAATGTAGACACCTCTACATCAGAGGTAATGATGGCCAGAGGTCGCTCACGAGAGAGACACTCCGGGGGAAAGCATAGCGACTCTCGTTCGAAATCCAAAGGAAAGAAGCCAAAGGTGAAGTGCTGGCATTGTGGCAAGGCTGGACATCTGAAAAAGGATTGTTGGAAGCGAAAGCAGGCTGCTAAAGAAGGCTCTTCGACAGAAAAGAAGGAAGCCAACACCACGGATACAGGTTCAGTATCAGGTTCAGGTATGAGTGATGAGGTATTGTCAGTTAATATTTCAAAACATGATCAACATTGGTTGTTAGATTCCGGGGCATCTAACCACATGTGTATACATAAAGATTGGTTTAAAACATATAAATCAATTGATGATGGTGTTGTGTACATGGGTAATGATGTAACATGTAATATTGTTGGGATTGGAAGCATACAACTACAAATGTTTGATGGCACAACCAAAATATTAACTGATGTGAGGCATGTACCAGATTTAAGGAAAAATTTGATTTCATTAGGAGCACTGGATACGAATGGATATAAAACTGTAATTCAAGGTGGAGTTATGAAAATTTACAAAGGCATCTTACTAGTTATGAAAGCTAAGAAAGTAGGAAATCTATTTCAGTTAGAAGGTAGAACTGGGTCAGATCATGTGTCTGTGTCTGAACATGACAGTAGTTCCATTCACTTATGGCATCAAAGATTGGGGCATATGAGTGAAAGAGGATTGAAAATTTTGGCTGACCGAAAGTTACTTCCTAATCTAAGATCTGGAAAATTGGATTTCTGTAAACATTGTCTGTTTGGTAAACAAAGTAAACAAAAGTTTAAAACAGGCAAACATACTAGTAAAGGGATACTTGATTATATTCATTCAGATGTTTGGGGTCCAGCCCCTACAGCGTCGTATGGTGGCTCGTCGTATTTTGTGTCGTTTATTGATGACTTTTCTCGGAAAGTGTGGGTCTACATGTTGAAAAAGAAGTCTGATGTTTTTACAGTTTTCAAGCAGTTTAGAGCATTGGTAGAAAACAACACTGGTAGAACTATAAAATGTTTAAGAACTGACAATGGTGGTGAGTTTTCCTCCAAGGAGTTTGACAGCTATTGCAAGGATGCAGGGATCGAAAGACATAAGACCACGGTTTATACTCCTCAGCAGAATGGAGTTGCAGAACGCATGAACATGACTCTTCTAGAGAGAGCAAGGTGTATGCTGAGTAACGCCGGGTTGCCGAAGGAGTTATGGACGGAAGCAGTGGCAACTGCTTGTTATGTGATAAACCGATCTCCATCAACGGCAATAGAATGCAAGGTTCCGCAAGAGGTATGGACAGGACACCCTTGTGACTATTCTAAACTCAGAGTGTTTGGTTGTGATGCATATGCTCTAGTGCCTAAACATCAGCGAACTAAATTAGATCCGAAATAAAAAAGGTATGTCTTTGTTGGGTATGGTGATGGAACAAAGGGATTTAGATTGTGGGATCCTACTACCCGCAAAATCATCATCAACAGAGATGTAAAGTTTAATGAATCCTCTCTTGTACAGTTAGATGTAGATAGAAGATTGAAACAGGATGATGTATCTGATTTCCAGCATATTCAGTTTGACAGCATTTCTAATGGTAGTCATAACGACCATAGTTCAGATTCTAGTCATGAACAGGTTTCAGAATCAGATTATGAACATGGTTCAGATGGAGGACATGAACAGGTCTCAGATGGCGATCATGAAGAAATTCCTACAGTTGATAGACAGCCAATTGTGGAAGCACCAGAAACATTCTTAAGGAGGTCTACAAGGATCAAACGCCGTCCGAGAAGGTATGATGATCATGTTACTTCAGTTGCTTTGATCGCTAATGATGATGAACCTTTGTGTTATCAGGAAGCTGTAGAAGGTTCAAATAGTGACAAATGGAAAGCAGCCATGAAGGAAGAAATGATGGCCTTAGGTAAGAATGGTACGTGGGATCTGGTTGAACTTCCCAAAGGCAGGAAAACTGTGGGATGCAAATGGGTCTTCAAGCTGAAACGGGGTGTGAATGATACGGAAGATAGGTACAAAGCGAGACTGGTTGCAAAAGGGTTTTCTCAGAAAGCTGGCATAGACTTTCATGAGATATTTTCACCAGTGGTTAAAATTGTTTCAATTAGAGTTGTGTTAGCATTAGTGGCTTTGTTTGATTTGGAGTTGCAGCAGTTAGATGTTAAGACTGCATTTCTACATGGTGATTTAGATGAGGAAATATATATGGAACAACCGGAAGGGTTTGTTCAGCATCGCAATGCGAAATTTGTCTGCAGGCTCAAGAAGTCATTATATGGCCTGAAGCAGTCGCCTCGGCAGTGGTATAAGAAGTTTGATTCTTTCATGTTGAGTCAGAAATATGTAAGAAGTGAATATGATCATTGTGTTTATTTTAAGCAGTTAAATAATGGCATGTTCATTATCTTAGTGTTATATGTTGATGATATGCTTTTAGCAAGCAAAAGCATTGAAGAAATCAACAGGTTGAAGACTCAGATGGCAAGGACGTTTGATATGAAAGATCTAGGAGCCGCAAGACAGATTTTGGGCATGGAGATTTTCAGAGACAGGAGCAATGGTAAGCTGTGGCTATCACAACAGAAGTATGTTGAGAAAATACTTTTGAGGTTTGGTATGAACAATGTGAAGCCTGTGTCGATCCCTTTAGCTTCCCATTTTAAGCTTTCTTCGATTTTATGTCCTAATACAGATGAAGAAAAGGATTATATGTCTCGAATTCCTTATGCCAATGTAGTAGGATGTTTGATGTATGCGATGGTGTGTACGCGACCAGATATTTCTCATGCAGTTGGGGTTGTCAGCAGGTACATGGCAAATCCGGGTAAAGAACACTGGTCAGCAGTGAAATGGGTGCTTCGGTACTTGAGAGGCACAAGTAGTTATTGTATTTCTTACAATAAGAGTAGTGAATTTGTTTGCGGATATGTTGACTCCGATTTTTTAGGTGATCTGGATAAGAGAAGATCAACTTCAGGGTACGTCTTTACTCTTGCAGGTGGAGCTATAAGTTGGATGTCAAAGCTACAGAATATTGTTGCTTTGTCTACTACTGAAGCAGAATACATTGCTGCTTCTCATGCTTGCAAAGAGGCGGTTTGGTTGAAAGGTTTGCTTGGTGAGTTTGGTAGGTTACACGATAACATCAGGTTACTTTGTGACAGTCAAAGTGCAATACATTTGGCTAAGAATCCGGCCTATCATAGTAAATCAAAGCATATTCCAATCAAGTATCATTTTGTAAGACAGGTTATCACTGAAAGGGGAGTTTCTCTTGAAAAGGTACATACAAAGGAGAACTGTGCAGACATGTTCACGAAACCAGTTTTGTTGGAGAAGCTACGCTGGTGTTTGGCTTCTCTTGGCTTGCAGAAAAGATAAAATAATAATAACAGGGCATCAGGCGAATTGTTGTCAAGGTGGAGATTGTTGAGATTTTCTGTTTGAGCAAAATAGGAAAAATCTCAGCTGATGACAACAATAGGGATTCAGTTCCTAGATTAGCTCCAGGTTGTTGGGAGGGAGTTAATGCCTCCTATATTTGATGTGAGGGAGTTATGAGGTTGTTAGATTCTCTAGGCTATATAACAGGCAACCATTCGGATGTTTGCTAAGAGTGTGTGAGGATTTCTTGATGTAATCTCCAATTTGATTAATATATTCCTGATGCCTATGTTTGGTGGACGTAGCCCAGATTGGTTGGGTGAACCACGTTAAAAGCCGTGTCTTATGTGCTTGTTTATTTTTCTGCTGTGTGTTTAATTAATATTGTTGTGCACCTGATCCAACATGGCTTAGATGCCCCTGGGTAGCGGTTTCTCAAGCCACATGTCAAGCCTGATGTAATCTCTGATAAACTCTTACCACTTAACAAACAAAAAAGATTTGTTATGATTATTTTGTTAATGTGAAATATATCATGAAGTAAATATTTTGATATTTATATGCATTCACTAACCATTTAATTTATATATTTTTCCTAATAATTAAATTTAATAAAAATAAATAAAAATCAAACCTAAAATATATTTAATTAAAAAATAAACATTCCCTATTTTAAAATAAAGGTTTCATATTTAACATTTAATATTAATATTTAACCATCACAAAATGCTTTTAATTACAGAGATAAGCATCCTATTTTGAATGGACATTTAATGATTAATAAGTTTAACATTTACTAATATTCTTCTTCATCTTCCCAAATATGAAACCTTAATCTTAAGTTTTTCTTCCCCATTTTATTTAAAAAATAAATAAATAGAATTAACCATATTTAAATGATCATAAACAAATTTGATAAAGTAAATGAATAAACAATCTTCACATCAATTTTCATCCCTCTTTCATTAATTACCTTAAATGAAACTAACAAATTCTCTGCTCCCTCAAATTCCTTTGGGGTTCTTAAACGACAGCGTTAGGCCCTAGAGTTGGGCACGTATTAAACGGAGGCGTGCACCATGGGATACATCCCCATTTCACCATTTCCGACAAAGATATCGAAACAAATGTGCTGAAACTTTGAAAGGGGGGTTTGGGTGAGAGCGTGCCAACATGAGTAACTAATAATATAGAGACAATCCAAGTGGATCTGCGAGGGAACAAAAAGGAAGCTAAAGCCAGATGGGACAACCCGTTGGGTCAAAAAACATGGTTGGGACATATTTTCTCACAAGTACTTATGTGGCTTGTCCTTGTAACTCAAGGATGAACCATTGTATCAAACCCTCTATGTAAATAAATTTAACGTTGACTAATAAAGGTAGAGCTGAAGGGTTGTTTCATGTAAACTATGCATGTATATTGGTATTGTTGATGGTATGATGTCTTTACATATATATATATTTTTTGTGAATGATTGGTAAGTGGAATATGATTGAAATAGAGTGACAACGGACACTATATTTAAGGGTTATGATATTCCACTACGTATATAAGTAAATTTACTGTGAGATGGAGTTTCAATGGAGTAACATTATATTACATTAGGAAGTTGCAAAACATATTGGTGCCACATGCTCGCGGGGTCACAGAGTGCTTATCGAAGTGTCTTGTAGCCATGTGGAGCCCTTAAGGTTGTGACACCTATTATCAAAGCTGGTACCAACACCACATATAGGTGGAAGTTGAAGAAGCAACAACAATGTAGTTATTCATCAAACAAAGGTGGAATATAAGAGCTACCACACACAAAGAAGAGATCGTGCAACTCTTCACCACACAAAGGTGGTGTCAAAGAAGCACAACTAAAGGTCCATGCTGGGATCTAAACATATGTGAAAGATGTTTAAAATTACCTAAAAGAAGAAGCTAGAGCTAGAAGAGATTGCGGGGATAGTTTCCTTTTTGTCTTGCAAGTTATTAGGGAAGGGGCTTCTGCAATCATTTTCCAAGTAGAAAAAAGGGTTTTTTTGGCTATTAGTTCTTGGTACATGTTACATTGTGGGGAAATTGAAGTGAGCCTTATAAATGTCACATCTTAATTCTAAAGGAAGCAGGTTACTATGTCTAACCTAGTGAATATAGATGGGGTGGAATTGATAGATAGAGTCCGAGATGTTGAAAGAAGCTTGGCAAGGATGGTAGATGTTATGGAAAACCATGTAAAGGATTTTTATGAGATCCAAGGAGAGATATATGAGATTAAGGGAGCCATTGAGGCAGGTTCCTATTCCACTAATTTTGCAGTAAGATGAGCCCAGTATCACGAAGATCAGAGGAAAGACTTGGAAGATCAAGTGAGGTCACTTGTGGCACTCACAAAAGCTTGAGTTGACACTACAGCAACATTGAAGCAAGCCATGGGAAAATTTCAACTAGTTCATCTATGAGAGTGAAGCTGAAAGAACTAGATATGTATAATGGGACAAGAAGTGCTAAAGAACTTGGGAATTTTTTTGGGATGTGGAACAAATGTTGGAATAGATGAAGGGGTGTTCCAAAAAGATGAAGGTCAATGCAGCTTCCATGGATCTCATAGGAACATTTAATATTTGGTGGAGGATCCGAGTTGAAGACTTAGCAGTCAATCACATCACGGATAATATTTGAATTGGTCAGAGTTGAAGTAGTTTTGTATGCATAATTTGAACTAGAGAATCAAGAGTGGGTAGAAAGGATCATCTAAAGGATTTGAAGCATACTGGGAAGATCCAAACCTACATCAAGGAATTCTTAGGTCTTATGTTGGAAATCATAGATATGAATGATAAAGGAAAGATGTATAATTTTATCATCAATCTCCAGTCATGGACAAAGAAGGAAGTCGTGAAATAGGTTGTCTAGACCCTTGTAAAATCCATCACCACAACTTAAATTATCGTAGGCTACTAGATAGATGGAAAGGACAAAGAGGAAGCACTAAGTGGTAAAAGGACACAGAGAAGGGGAACACTTCCAAATTAGGCAAAGAAGCAAGTGTAGCCAAAAAGAAGAGGCCCATATCATGTTAGATTTGATGAGAAGATCACTTTGCAAGGAATTTCCCCGTTAAGTAGAAGGTGGATGCTTTAAACTAGTAAGATGTAGAAAAAGTAGGAATGGTATAGGTAGTGCAGACCTCACAAGATCGTAGAGGAGACCCAAGTACATCAATCAATATGGCCACAATCTTCGAAGATGATAGAATTTTTGTGGAGTGGCATGTGGAGGTATGAGAAGAAGTGAGGTAGAGTATTTTCTCTCATAGAATGCATATATTATGACTACTCTAACAGATAGGATAGAGAATTTAAAGAGAAAAATGAGTAGTTTAGAGCAGAAATGGGTGACTATGATGGCATCATTGGTTTAGAGGCGTGACCAAAGAAGTGTTCCTGAAATTTTGAGGACAAGGAGAGATCTAGTACATCGACATCAATCCGAGGACGATGACCACAAGAATCTAAGCTAGAGAGACTTCTTGAAGAGGCAAAGGGTAGGATTAGGTCATATCCACCTTTGTTGACCTATATGATGAGGAAATGTGGAGGGATCCTTCTAGGCAAGCATATGAGGGATGCAAGTTGGGATCACAACGATCACTACTCCTCTTCATCACATTGAGCCATCTATAGATGGCTTGTTGTAGCAATTGGATGGCAAGTCGAGATCATGGGGGTGCCTAGAGTGGTACCTATATAAGAGGGAGATTAATGACCTTGGATGATATGAGGTCAAGGATATTTCACTATGAGGCATGAGTTCTTATGGAGCTTGGTGCACAGATTAGATTAGCTTCCTAATTATCCTAGAAACATGAGGGGATCCAACACATGTTGATATGCATAGGTGATTTATACATATGTAAATAGTAAGATATGATCATAGGGTTGTGGTTGGATTGTTGTTGGGATGGAAATAATTTTGAGTGGGGGAGGATATTAGGTGCTAGCGTTGGGTGTGCCTTTAACTGAGGTGTGCACCATGGGTGACATCCCCATCACACCATTTACAACAAATATATCGAAAAGAATACGATGAAATAAGAGGTTGGGTGAGAGAGTGCCAACAAGGGTGTCATAAGACCAAAGTAGGGGTTTCTTCATGTAAGGGCTTGGTGGCATAGCACCATGAGAGAATAAATCAACCGAGACATGGGATCCCAGGTTGACTCGACCTAAGTGTCCTTTAACTGATCATGCGCGTTGGCCCGAGGTGTCATGGGTCCAAGTGGCAAGAGAGCAAGTATGGTGGCTGAATGGTGGAAAAGTAAGGAAGGGACGATCCACGCGATGGAAGGTCAGCTCAACCAAAAGCTGCATTATGTGAGTGATGAAACGACCCCAACAAAAATAATAGGGTCATAAAGGGGATTCGCACCACAAGTTGAGTCCCATATAATAAAGCGAATCACATGAAGGAGAGAACAAAACATGATGACAAGGAAGGAGCAATAATGAACTCACACAAAGAAAAGGGCTTGGTTGATATGACAAAGCATAGGAGTGGGTGAGAAAGTCATGGGGTTAAGAAAACGAGTCAAGGATAAGACGAGGAGTAGGAACTGAGGGCAAGGAGCTCGGGTGAGTCTATAGATGGGAAAATGAATTGAGCGGGTATGTGAGGGAACCAAAAGGAATTCAAGGTTAGGTGGGATGACTTGTCGAGTCAAACAGGTCATTTAGCACAAGTTTTTTGGAAATTAAAGTATTTATGTGGCTTGTTGTTGTAACTCAAGGCTGAGCCACTTTCTTAGACCCTCTATGTAAAGTTTTACATTATTTAATAAAATCAGAAGGCTAAAGGGTCATTTCATATAAACTATGCATTTGTAATGGTATTGTTGATGGTATGATATCTTTACATATATTTCTCATGAATGATTGATGAATGGAATTTAACCAAAGTAGTGTGGCAATAAGAATTACTTGCACTATATTGAAGGGTTATGATATTTTGTTAAGTAACTGATAATATAAACACTATATAAGTAATCTTATTGTGAGGCGTAGTGTAGGTAGAGTAACATTGTACTATGCTAGGACCTTGTGAAACACATCAGTGCCACACGCTTGAGGAGTCATGATGTACCCATCAAAGTGTCTTATAATTGTGCAGAGCCCCTAGGATCATGACAAACAGGCTCATGTTGCAATTGTCAATCTTTGAATACATGAAACACTAAAACTATAGAGCTCCACACTGCGCACAAACCTGATCATTAATAAAATAATATGGCAATAATAAAGTATAAGTAATGATGTTACAACTAAGGGGAGAAGTAACAAAAAATTGTGGTAAAACAATAATATGACAATGAAACAATTATAAACAATATTATAGTTCCAAAGTAGTTTGAAGTGTTGAGACTTTTGCAGGTTGTGCTAAAAGCTAGAATAGGTAATTATAATAGTTTCTCTATTCAACTGATTAATGCAAAGAGGCTTGAGGGGTTTTTCCCAGTTGGGTTCCCCTAGAAATCATTGGGTACTTATGGTTTTGCTTGTTGCATGTATATGCATGTTGTTATAAATTGTGATTTTGATTTTGCGGAGTATTAGAGTAGAATTGCATCTCTTGTTTTTAGGTTGAAATATTGAGCAGTTGCAATTTCTATCAAAATTCTACATGGTATCAGAACCCTTGAAATCACATTAGAACCAGTATTTCGAACTTGTCTTTTAGGAATTTCAAAGTAGCAACTTTAGTGCAACAATTTTTCTTCAGGATCGAGAGAATGTCTTTCAATGGTTTGAGATTGGAGTATGCCCTAGAGGGTAGATCTAATTTCATAGCATGGAAGGATCAAATGGAAGCATTGATCAATGAAAATGGTGTGTTAGAATATGCGAAAACTGATATTGCAAAACCTCCACAGTCGGATGCACAACAATTAGCCCAATGGAAGAAGGATGTTGCAAAGGTGAGAAGAATTATCCTGAAAGGTGTGAGGGACCATGTGGTCAAAAATCTCCATGGAAAAGAAACACCATTTACTATGTGGAAGAAACTGAATGAGCTATTCAAAAATAGCAGACCATAGAAAATTGGCCGTGAAAGACAAACTTTAAAACATTAGGATGCAGAAAAATGACACTATTCCCCAATATCTCTCCAGGTTTACATAATTTCAAGATGAGCTTGAAGGGGTCAGGGTGAATGTAGTAGAAGATGACCTGGTGAGCCTATCTCTTCTAGGCCTTCCAAAATCCTGGCACAACTACAAGGACTCTGTGAATGGAAGGGAAAAATTACCAAATTAGGAAAGGTTGTGCTCCGATTTGGTTCAAGAAGAGTTCAAGAGAAATAATAAAGATGGAACATCATCTAAAGTTGAGGATGAAGAGAATTTTTCATTGGTTGGAAAGGGGAAGAAGGGAAAAGGAAAGAAGACCCAGATCATGTAGAAATTAGGTTGTAAATTTGCAACTGCTCATGAAGTTTTCGTCAAAATCACAAGACACAAACCTACTCTACTGCTCTATGGATATTAATTCACAATTTAGAACAAAAATATCAGACATGCAAGAAGAAATAATACACATGCAACAAGTATTTTTATATGGGGAAAGAAATCTACTAAAAACCCCAATGCCTACTTGCATTAATCAAATGAATAGAGATGTATTACAATTTCTTTGCTCAATTGAGCACACCATGCAAGTGCATAACCTATCTCTCTGCTCACTGAAGGCCTCTGACCCAAACTTAGTCAATTTTTTCCTTAGCTTGAGCTCCTATTTCCTTGTGTTGTTCCTTGAGGAATTAGCCCCTATTATTTAGGAAATTCCCCTAATTGAATTGTGAAATTCCTTAGGTTAATCATATGACTATGTGCAACACCTGTACACTTAAGACTAGTCTACAATTGATGTTGCATTACCTTGGAATCTCCACCTCAACTAGGTAACTCAAATTCTTTGCATGCACCAGCGATTTTGGGTTGATTGATGATCACTAAGTTTGAGTGAAGTCCCACTTCTTAACTGACCTTCCACTAGTTCCTCCAAAAGTTGGAACTACTTTAATTGAAAACAACCTGAGATAACTAAAATTGATTTCTACAAATTAGCAATCACACATGTTGAACCAAACTCTAACTCCTCCAACTCGAATTTACTGAGTAAACTAGGTGAGGCAAGCCATGTCACACAAGTTAACATCATCCAAGTTGTTCGTTGATGTGGAAAGTCAAATTTTCTCTATTGAATCAAGGAAAAATCAAATTGAAAATTTTTTGCTGCATTTTTCAACACTCCCTCTCAGTAAGAAAGGGATTATCAACCACCTATATCCTGCACTTATGGAACTCGAACTTCCCTCTTGACAAGGCCTTTGTCAAAATGCCAACATCTTGTTCCCCTGTCAAAATGTATTGTAACAACATTATTCGCCTCTGCACACAGTCCCGTAAATGGTGATACCAGATATCTATATGCTTGGATCGATCGTGAAAAACAAGATTCTCATAGAGCTTGATGCAACTCTAATTATCATAGTAGATCACAATTGGATCCATCATTTGACCAAACAATCCAACAAGTATCTTTCTCATCCAGATCGCCTCACATGTTGCTTTTGGGAGAAGCTACAAAAAAGGGGATGGTGTGAGCCAAGTTGATGCACCTTATGTAAGACGCAAGAGGAGATGCATGAACACATATTTATGCATTGTAGTTATGTCAAGCAGATTTGCAGATATCTATGGGATGAATTGAAGCCAAATTGTAGATGGATAAGACCTTCACTATCAGATATATGTAGAATATGCTGGCGAGACAAAGAAATTTTGGCCTTCTCTGGTTTTTCTTGTCTTATCATATCGCATGTATGGTCAGCCCGAAAGCAAAGGAGTAACAAAGATTGTGGTAGTGGCACATGAATTCAAATAAGATCCTAAATAGCATTAGCCTAGGAATCTGATTATGCCAATGATATATTTTGGTTACCCATGGGTTTTTTTTTTATGGAGCTAGCCAAGGACACCTACCTCACTGAGGAGTGAGGGTGATCCTCTATATCATTCAATCTCATTCAACCCATTATATATATGCATTAGGAAGAGGATCAAACAACAAATTAGAATTTGTAGCCTTGTGGATGTTGCTAGAATTGGCCAAGGAAAAGGGGTTTCACACCTTCAAGTGATGGGAGACACGAAGCTAGTGATAGATTGGAAAAACAAAAATGTTGAGGTGAGAGTTCTTAGCACGGAATCCCCACTCTTTGATATCTATGAAGTTGCTAACTCCTTTGATCTCATTTATTTTTGTCATATTCTCAGTGAATTAAATTCTAACACTAACTCTTTGTCCAAATCAACTCTTGAAATAGTTATTGAGTTTGTTAATTATCATGTTTTAATGGATGTGGATGAGGTCAAGTCTATGTGGACAAACCTCTCCTACTAGAATTTGTATTCATACTTTTGAAAAGTTTAGTATGATCCCTCCTTCTGGAAATTTTTTGTTAGTAAGTTAAGCTTGTGGTTGTTTAAGGCTATAAGACATAGCTAAGATGAAGACATTGAAGATTTTAAAGGCTACTGTAGCTAGTATAGACTGCAGATGTATATTTTTTTCCTGATAAATATATACAATATATATATATATATATATATATATATATATATATATATCTATATATATATATATATATATATATATATATATATATATATATATATATATATATATATATATCAACTCCATTTATATCTCTATAGAAATAAATAAAATAAAATTATTTAAATGTCAATAATAAATAAAATAGTTTTATATAGAGAGAGAAAGAGATATTTTTAATTACTTCTTACTTAATATGTTGTATATGTGTAATTTATTTAATTCTTAATATATAGTTGATATGTGGCATTTAAAAAAATATTAATAACAAAATTTGATATACACATAAATAAAATATTTGAATATTGAAACTTAATATGTAGATCAAATATATATATGAAAGAAAGAAAGAAAAAATTGTTATTTTATGATTGGTTATTTTCAATGGTATGAGAGAGTTGTATAATTTTCTTAATGCTTCACGCTTAATGTCGAGTTCATATGTGGAAATTTAAAAAATATTAATAAGAGAGAGAGACCATATTTTATAGATATATTCTTTTTACTTCCCAATATAGTGGAGATGTACTTTTAAAAATATGTTAATAACAAAAAAGAAATTTGATGTGGTAAATGTGGTCATAAATAATATAATTCAATATTGATGTTGAGTAAAATATTTCAATGTCAACTATGAGTATAATGTATAAATAAAATAATTAAATACAGATGTTGAGAGAGACCATATTTTATGTGCATATATTCTTTTTACTTCCCAATATAAGGATATTTGCATTTAAAAATATATTAATAACAAAGATTAATTTAATGTGGGCAATGTGGACATAAACAATATAACTTAATGTCGATATTGAGTAAAATATTTTAGTCTCAACTATGTGTATTACGTATAAATAAAATAATTCAATCACGATGTTGACTAAAATATTTCACTATCAATTATGTGTATAATATGTAAAACAATTCTAGGGATTTTAAGATCTATGTATGATCAAAAGTTTTCAAAAACCTTCATGACAACTCAGAGTATCATTGCATTTGAGTTCAAGCGGTCTGTGGTCTATGTGCTAGATTCTTCAACTTGCTATTATATCTTTGTCAAGCTCCCCTCTGGGTAGTCACTGCTCATTACATGAGGGCTTCACTCAATCAAACCTATGACATAGCACGTGCATTCGTGTTATACAAAACAATACCCTTAATTTCACTACATATTGGAAAATACCTCTAAAAATAACTTTATTTAATCCCCTACCAATACGAACCCAATACACCTTCCCAATTTAAAAAATCCCTACTTTCACTAGATATTTTTGGTATCTATTTTTTCATTAACATTTTTTATACCCATTTATATTTTTCATTAACTTTGAGCTCCATTTTCTATACATAACATATAAAAACCTTTACCCCATATTATATGCTCAATATATTATTTCATTTTTCCTCAATATATATCCCCCAATATGAATGCACGTGGTATGGTATTACTCCCCTAGTGAATCCCTCATGCCTCATTAGGGTTTTCCCCTTAGATTTGGTTTGTGACCTCAAGATTTATTTAGAGCTCCGAGTGAGTATCCCCTTATGCATGCAAGCACTACTTTTTCAAGGTAAGCAGATGGATGATGCTACCCTTCCCTCATTTTGCAACGTTTGTAAAGATGTCATTGTTTTTATGGTTCTTTGTCTACGAGGGGGCATTGGAGGTAAGCCTTCATCCTCTTGGAATTCTTCTTCTAAAGATGTCATCCATGCTTCCCCCCAAAGGGAAAATTAGGCCCTGGGGTTTCTTTTGGTGGAAAAATCTGAGGAAGTTTCTCCCTAGAGAAGTGTCACTCAAATATGGAGGATGTTCACCATATGTATTTAGAGGCAGCCCTAATCTATCATTTTAATGGATTTTGGCCCCACATAGCCAATATCTACCAATGGTTCCATTGCTTATAGATTAAGAATTGCAGGGTTATTTTATGCTAGAGAGACCTCTTCCTTGTGTCATTTGAGGAATCTAAAGATTATTAGAAAAATTTATCTAGTTTTGGGTTAATTTGGATTATTTTTAACACCTTGGTTCTCAAATTTTGACCCTTCCACAACTTTCATTACTAAGATTCCAATATGGGTCAAGCTTCCTAATCTACCAACTCACCTATGGCACTACACAATCTTTCATGGCATTGAACACTCTCTAGGCTATTTTCTTACTTTTGGTGTCTCTTGTGGGAAGCTTGCCATATACACCTATGGCAGAATTTGTGTTGAAATCACTATCAGTGAAGGGTTGTTTGACCAAATCAATTTTAAAATCGGTGATTTTCACTAGAATTAGGATATGGACTATAAGAACATTTCTTTTCATTATCGCCTCTATCATCAACTGGGTCACTTATAGAATTATTGCTTGGTCTTTAATTCTCAACAGAAGTGGAACATCTGTAATTTCGTATCTAAAAGTTAGAAGCCATGTAACCCTCCTCCTATGGATGGAAATGCCTCTATGTCGGAGAAGGACAAAGAAGAAGCTGATGATGAAATATATCCAAGGGACAATGTCCAGGACTCAAGGCCTCAAATATTTCCTATGATTTCTATTGTGTACCATGCTCCTTCGGCAAGCACAAAGATATTAAATAATAATGCTTCTCTAGGTATATTGAAATGAGCTCATGAGTCATCTTTTTTGGAATTTGAAAAGGAATCTCCTTCAACACACAATGATAATTTGAAGATTGATTTGATCAAACCACATTTGGAAGGTTGGGTCAAGGTTACGAAAAAGATAGGAAAGAAAGCTTGCTTTGATGATCAACCTCAATTTGGGTGATTCTCCTCTCTAGTTGTGTCTTTTGTCCCTTTAAGTTTACTTTGTTATTCTTTATACCATTCATCTTTGCTTTTATATCACCAATATAGGGAAAATTGTGCCCAAAGAAAAAAAAAAGTCATGATGGTAAATGATGTAATTTTTCTATTTGATCAATAATATATATATATATAATCTTATGGTTAACACATTTTATCGGTGTGTTGCTCAAAATGAACAAGGTATATGGTTACTTTTATGCTTAACATGGAGTTCAGACATGGAGTGCGCGTGCGAGCATGCATGTGTTTGTAACCAACATAGATCCATCAAGCACCAAAAATGATCAAATCTCAAAATGAAAACTTGTCTTCAAATTTTACACTCTAGAAAAAGTTTGTAACACTTACACAATTAGTAAAACTAAAAAACACTCTTAAATAAATATAATTGTAAGATCACTTAAAATTAAAGAAAAAAAAACGATTTCTTAAAAAATATATATATACAATAAAATATAAAAGCATAAAGAAACAACATAACAAATATTAAATATAAAAATCCAAAAAACTAAAATATATACATTTTCTTGTTTAGAGATGACGGTTATGTAGAAATAATCCTTGACACGAAGAATTTCAGTACCAACGGGGCTTTCACTGCTTTTTTCTCTCACGATTCTATTATTTGCTCACAGCTTTATCTCTCACAACTCTTTCAAATAATAGTACTCCACAGGCTAGTTTTTATTGTATATTTTCCATTAATCCATATGAATGAATGAATTAATTTATTAAAAATAAAAGTTTGTATTTATATTTATCGATAAAAGATATAAATAATAATATTAATCTCCAGGGTTGGAATTTGGATTTCTTTTTACTCTTTATACAATTTTTTTTACATTTTGGGTATGAGTTATGCTTCCCATCAAGAAACATTATGTTTAAAATTTTCCCCTTCAAGAGTGACGTTCTCATAATAAATTAACCCTTCACTAATAAAGGCTTGATTAAAAAATTACCCTTCATAACATAATTATGTTAAAAAAAATCACATATTTATCATAAGTAAAAAACAATACCCATGACATGCAAATGAATTATTAAACCTTGAATTTTGGTTTGAAATTTCATGGAACACTAACAATAAAATCTTAGGAACCTGAAATCAAATGTCCTTGACCTAGACATGCCATAGCATTTGTATATATGAGATATGACTAAGGAGATCTTATGGGACATATAAGATAATCAACATAGTAAAACTATTAAATGTTATCAACAAAAATTAAAAAATAGATTCATTAATATGGTTTATGTTAAGATTTACATAATCTAATAAATATTATTGATTTAAAAATAAAATCTACATTTCACTATATATATTTTAGCATTGCTTTGGATCATAGGATATACACTAATATTAACAAGATTGAATGCATAGTATTTGAACATTTTAAAAATTAAAAGACTAAACTTATAATAAATGGACATTGTGGATCTCATAACATCATGTTATAGGATTATGTTATGATAATATCACAAAAGTTTCTATCTCTATACATGTGATAGAAATAGTCTCATAACACTAACTCACACCAAAAACTTGTCAATTCCATGATAGAAACACATTACTCACACCAAAAATTCATCAATTCCAAGCTAGAAACACATTACTCATGTAACAACCCCTCCTCCTAGGTCCATCCAAGAAACTGGCCAGCTAGGGTAAACGTGCGACAAGAGAGGCTATTATAAGGGATTCAACTTCCTTGTTGACCTTAAGCAAATGGAAACATATCTAACAAACCCATCCACATCAGCAACAACACGCTCAGGAGACATTTCAACCACTTAGACATCATGTCCTTGACTCCCATTGATGATTTAAGCCTTTTAACCCCTGATCGCTTCCATGCTATATATTTGCCCAACATTATGCTTGGAATAAGTGTCTCTTAACCGTGGTCCTATTTTGCCTCTATTAAATTTTATTACATGAAATGTTCATAAGGGCTATTACAGAACCCTCCCCCTTAGGGAACATCTTCCTCGATGTTAAACCACACCAAGACCTCAACAAAATCGCTAAAAAGAAAACATACTACCCGTGGATCTTTATAACTTAGCTCGTTGTAGTATTTACAATGAAAGAACTGCTCAAAATCAAAACATCATGACAACATGACAATATAACAACCATAATAACATGACACACATACCTCTTATTGGAGCTTTATAACTTAGCTCATGGCAGTATTTACATCCATATAAATATACATACATATACCAAAACATGATCAAAACATATGCCAAACATATACAACATCACCCAAAATTTCTTTACCTCAACTGACAAACAATGAAGGATATAGGGCCTGCATCTAATTCGCCATCTCCCATGTAGCTCCTTCAGGCCCAAATTGATTCCACTTCACTTTAACTTGCTCTATGGCTCTGTTCTTGAGCATGAGATGTCTCCACTGCAATATGCACTGAGGCTTCGACTAGAACTCTCCTTCTTCCTCCACCTACAATATAGACCAAACAATAACATGATCAACATCACTTATATACTTCTTAAGCAATGAAATATGGAAAAAATCATGGAGTTTCACAGTTGGAGGCAGTGCAAGTCGATATTCCACTGGTCCAATCCTCTCAAGGATCTCAAAAGGCCCACAATATCGTGGTTCCAACTTGGCACATGAACCAATACTCAAAGAGCTTTTCTTGGGCTTAATGCGCAAATACACATGTTCCCCAACCTGAAACTCCTTGAACACCTTGTGTTGATCCACATAACTCTTTTTTCTATCATGTGTTTCCTTTAGATTCTTCTTTATAACCTGCATTTCCTACTCCATGTCTACCAACATGTCTGGTCGAATAATTACCCTATTCACTGGATGACCCCTGCTGATGGGAGTGTTACAACTCTGCCCATATAATGCCTCAAAAGGACTCATCCTCAATGACTCCTGATAACCATTTTTGTATGCGAACTCAACCAATGGAATATACTCCTCCCATTTCTTCTATTGGTGCATCACGTACATCCTCAACATATCCTCCAAGATCATGTTGACCCTCTCTATTTATCCTCAACATATCCTCTAAGATCATGTTGACCCTCTCTGTCTATCCATCTACCCGTGGATGATAAGTTGTACTGAAGGCCAACTATGTACCCAAACCTGCAAATAGTTCCTTCCAAATCTTGGAAGTGAACTTTGCATCCATTTCTGACACAATATTATTCATAAAACCATGTAATATCACTATCTTTCTGATGGAAACATGTGCTACCTCATTAGATGAATATGTAGTCTTTACTAGAATGAAGTGAGCTACCTTGCTCAACCTATCAATCGCGACCATAATAGAGTCATGTTGCCTCACTTTCCTTAGAAGATCTATGATGAAATCCATGGAAATGACCTCCCATTTCCATTTTGGAATCTCTATTGGTTGTAGTAAGTCTCCTGGATGCTTACATTTTGCCTTTACCTACTGACAATCTAAACATCTAGCCACGAACTCTGCCACTTCCTTCTTCAGATTTGGCCAATAGTAGAACTTCTTCACCATCGTCAATGTCTTTTGATATCTTGGATGACCCAAGTATGGCTTGATGTGAAAATCCCTCAAGATAAGCTTCTTGAGCTCACTGCAATTTGGTACATAGATCATGTCTCTAAATCTCACCAAAACATCTACTGTGAGATGATAGTCTGCATCCCGATCACCTGTACCTGTACCTGCACTTGTACCTATTCTCTACTATAGTATGAGCATGATCTCCATGTATTTGTCATCCCACTGTCCTGCCTGCAATATCCTATCCTATAAATCTGTCCCATAAGAGTTCATAGCTTCTATATGATATACCTATACCTTCCTCCTAATAGCATCTGCAACCTGGTTCTCCTTCCCTTTAATGTATCTGATCTTGAAGTCGAACTCACTAAGGGTAGCCAACCATCTAGCTTGCTTTGCATTTAGATTCGGCTGATCAAACAAATATCTCAACCAATTGTGATCGCTCATCAATGTTGACCTCCTTCCCAAAAGATAGTGCCTCTACATCTTCAATGCATATATACTCATTGTTAGCTCAAGATCAAGCATCAGGTAGTTCTGCTCATGCATCGAGTAGTTCTGCTCATGCTCATTCAATTTTCGTGACTCATAGCACACTACATGTCCTTCTTGCATGAGAACTCCACCATTTCATCTCTTGCAAGCATTTGTACACACTACAAACTCCTTGTTTGGATCCACAATCTTGAGCACTGGTGCATGTGTCAACAACTCCTTAAGCTGCTCAAAACTAGCCTCACACTCCTATGTCCATTCAAACTTCTTACCTTTCTACTGCAATGATGTGATAGGATATGCAATGCGTCAAAATTTTATGATGAACCTCCTGTAGTAACCTTCCAATCCCATAAATGATCTCACCTCATCCACATTCTTAGGAGTTTCCCACTCCATGATAGCCCTTATCTTTTCTGGATCCACTGTTATGCCATCCTTGGAGACAACATGCCCCAAGTAATGTACCTCAGTCTAAAATAAGTTTCACTTGATAAGTTTAGCATACAATTGGTGTTCTCTTAGCGATCTCAACACTGCTACTAAATGCTTAGCATGTTCTTCCTCATTCTTAGAATATACCAATATGTCATCAATGAATACAATAACAAGCTTGTCTAGGTAAGGACACAACACACTATTCATCAAACACATAAATGTAGCTGGAGCATTAGTCAAACCGAATGGAACAACAACAAACTCATAATTCCCATACCTGGTCCTAAATGCAGTCTTGAAGATATCATATTCCTTGATGCGTACCTAATGGTATCCAGACCTCAAGTCGATCTTAAAGAACACTGCTTCTCCCTTCAACTGATCAAAAAAATGAATCCTCGGTAACAGATATTTGTTCTTGATGGTCACTTTGTTCAAGTGTCTATAGTTAATGCATAATATGAGAGTTCCATCTTTCTTATTCACAAACAATATTGGTGCACCTCAAGGTGATACACTTGGCCTAACATATCCCTTGTCCAACATTACCTTCAATCGTAGCTTTAACTCAACCAACTCAGGTGTGCTCATCCTGTAAGGTGATTTTGATGCTGGAATTTCTCCTGGAACCAATTCAATATAAAAGTCTACCTCCCTGTGAGGTGGAAACTCTGTAATGTCCTCAGGAAATACATCCTAAAACTATTGCAAAATTGGGTACCTGCTTAACACATCTACATCCTTAACCTCCATACCCTTGTCACTAGAGATGTGTACTACAAACATCACACAACCTTTTTTGCAACTACGCTTAGCCTGCATAGCGGAAACCATCCTCATTGATGTAGGCTTCTTCTTCCCTTGAAAATTCCTATTTTCCCCACTATCATCCACACACTCAATGGCCTTGTCGATGAAATCCACTTTGGTTCTGTGAAGGTATAGCCAATCCATACCCAAAATCATACTATATGATCCAAATAGAAATACATTCAAATTTGTTGTTGTAGGCATATCATTTAACTCAAATGCACAAGCTCTTACCCAATGGTGAACTCGCTTCTTTGTACCTGTATGCCATTGCACCAACCAAGATTATGCATGCATTTATTTCCTCAAACCAAACTTATCCACTAGGTCAGGATTAATATAACTATAGTTAGATCCAATATCAATCAAAATAGAAACAACTTGATCATAGAGCTTGTCGTCCATCTCAATGATCAATGCCTGATTCAATGCCTGATGATCCACTTACACGTTGTCCACAGTTTCATAGATTCGAGGAATGCTATGAACAACATCACCAACTGTATGTGTCTCCTGAGAACTGTAGATCTGGGGTCTACCACCAGTCTGATACTGCAGACAATCCCTCTTATGATGATCCTTACCACATATCCAACACTGTAATGGTTCCCTACCAACGCCTCTAGCTTGCTTCTCTCCATGTCCCTTCTCAGTTGTATTGAATCTCTTGTAAGGAATTGCATTTTCTTTCTCACTTGCATCTTGAGGCCTTCCTCTCTTTGGCGACCATTTTCCTTTAGCTTTCTCATTTCCTTTCAAGTCATGCTCAGGCTCAACTTTTCACTTCGACTGCTCATAACAATGCTTCAACTTTCAAATGGCCTCCTCCAACGATCTAGGCTCATTGAAATCAATTTGATATCTGTATGCAACTGGAAGTCCACTGATGAATCTATAAACTTTGGCCTTCTCCTCCTTGAGGTAAAGCACATATCCCAACAACTCCAAAAATCTTCTAGTATACTCATCCTCTGTCATAGAACCCATCTGCAACTCATAAAAATCCTTAGCCCTGTCATCATAGTACCTCTCAGACAAGTAATTGTTCTTGAAGAGCCTTTCAAATGCATGCTAAGTCAAATATTCCTCATGTATACCTTTGACATTCTTCATGTATTCCCACCAAATATCCACATTACCTTTGAGACTAAAAATGGCTATCTTTTCTTTCATGTTTTCTCAATAATCATGCAATCGGAATAATTTCTTCATACCAAGCAACCATGCCTCTGCATCCTGCGATTTCTTCATATATCCATCAAAGTTAGGTGGCTTTGCCTTCTTAAACTCATCTAGAAAGTATCCCCTATCACTCCTCCTATAAGGATGATAATGATGACGATCATGATGCCTATCGGCGACAGAACTGGAATAGTACCTATGTCTATCACCTCTCCTATCTAGAGTGTCCAAGTGCGTGCCATCGTTGATCATGTCAGATCTATCCGACCTATGTCTACTAGGATAACTACTGCCATATGCCCTATTAGTTTTGTCCTCATGTCCATGGTTGATCCAAAGTGGTCCTTGTCGTTGCAAATATGACAAACTCTAAAGTAGTATCGCATTCACCTCTGCTTGTTTCTCTTATGTCTACATGATTTTGTCATTGTTTGCTTTGCAACTCATTATTTCTTCCTTTAGGCTTATCAACGTGTCTACCAAGTCAAAAGAGTGCCCCTGACCACATTGCCCATATGATGCATAGGGAGATTCTATGTAGTCTACCACCTTGCTAGCCACCTAATCTCTTTCCTACAAGGCATACTATGTCATCTATACCAAATCACAATAAACCAATGTATCTTATCATAATTCGAGGAGGATACCTTGATACAAGATCATCAAATCAGTGTGATATATGTATAACATAATCATAACAACATATAAACATATATTGAATATTAAGTGTATCAACGCATAAACATCATTCTAGCTAGGGTTCAGTCATCAATGCAAAGCCATATCAATAATGCATGCTATGACCTCATGCATGACAACAACCATTACTCCATTGCACACATTGCCACATGCAACTATCAACATGCATAAGCAATTCCTAATCAACTACACATACATATGAACGCATGTAGTCGAGCATAAGTGATCAATTCTTATAATCAACCTACAAGACTAATACATGTAATCAAAACATTCAAGAATGCACCTAACATACAAGGATGTAGTCAAGTGACATACAATTAGAATGTAAGCGGCATATAACCATATGCAACCAATCATATATTTCCGATGATGCATCCCACAAAATCACATCAAGTTTCCCATGACAACCTTACTACCATCACGTTCAACATGATGCAATGCAACAAGCACATGGAATGCAAGTGTAAGATACACACATGCAATTGGCATGCATGCATAACTGAGTACCTTCACCCAAGGAGAGCCCAACCATGCTTTGATACCAATCTGTAACACCCCATCCTCCCAGGTCCACCTAAGCAACCGACCAGCCAGGGTAAACATGTGACAAGAGAGGCTACTATAAGGGATTCAATTTCCTTGTTGACCTTAAGGAAATGGAACCGATGGAACATACCTAACAAACCCATCCACATCAGCAACAACACCCTCAAGAGACATGCCAGCCACTCAGACATAGTGTCCCTGAGTCCCACTGATGATTTAAGCCTTTTAAACCCTGGTCACTCTCATGCTATAGGCAAGACAACGGCCAGAAGCCAAATTCGCTCTCACAGGCCTATGTGCTAGCGTCCCTGGACTTTTTCTAGCAGACCTATGCCAATGTCCTCGAGATTTGAGCCACTTTTCTAGCCCAGAATATCGGACTCTACCCAGAACTTGTTATAACCTTTAGAATCCATCAAAGACATGATGACAATATAAACAAATCAAAATCAACCTCAAGACTAGCCCTGAGCATCTCCAACCGGGACTAACATTTTTTCAAACACTTGGCATCATTGCAACCTATAGGTATAGGATACAAGACAAAGCATAAATGATTGAAAGAACTTATGAAACATAACCAGAAAGATCACCTCTTTCTCCATTGAACTATTATATCATCAACTATGTCTTGCATCCATCCATTTAACAATTACAAGTAAATACATGAACTAACCATGAAATCAACCAGTCATTTAACCATGCTTATAACCATCATAAAACCATATAAATATCAAAGATATGACAACCATTAAATCCACATATAAACCAATGCAAAAGTAATAGAACTTATCTTTTATTAATCATAGGAAAATTTGACTAGGTTTGAGACTTCCATGTACCACCCGACCATAGACATGGTTGAACCAAATCTCTCTTTCAGCCAGTCACCCCCATGCCATATTCCAAGCATGAATGTGGGATCTCATAAAACAACCAATCCATAAACAACCAAGGGAATCCGGAGGTTAAACCACCTCCACCCTTATCAAATCGTAATCACACTGAAACCGCTGCTCCGATCACAACCAAACCAAACTTGGAATGCCATCGAGAGTCCATCACTATCCTTCAGGAATTTTCCATCTCCTTGTCTCTTAGGCTTTATCACAATCCAAACCCAGATCACTAGGCCCTAAACCGAGACCAATCTCACAAGCTTTACCACAATCCAAACCCATATCACTGGGCCATAAACCGAGACTTATCCCTCAAGCTTTACCATGTATCCTGCCAAAACCAATCAAGGGATTCCTAGGCCTTTGGGAATGAAACTTGAGACCACCTCTGCCTCGGATTTTGAAATCCATCCAACGAAGCAAAGCTCAAAACCAAGGTAAACATCCCAACATACCATGACATCTAGAAAAAGGAAAGGCTAGGCTAAAAACCACTGTCATACCCCAACAAAACCATGCCATTGACAACAAGAGAACCTGTTATGAAACCAACTCACAAAAAGATAGAAAAGATAGTTGAACGCCTTAGAATTCAGCCTCTTCAAGGGGGAAACCTCCTTTACATTACACAAATGAACAATTCTTAGATGATACAAATGACAAAACCTCATTTTTATATATAAGAGTCTAAGGGGTCACAATATAACCAAGCCGACCTAACAATAATAATATAAAGGCACAAAAATAACAATAAAGGGATTCTATGGGGCATAGTAATAACAATATGGGGACAATAGGGACACAACAATATTAATAAGGGATACAACTATAATAGTAATGGGGGCATCACTAGTATTATAGGGACCTAACATGCCCCTCTCCTTCAAAAAAGTGTTGTCCTCAACGCTTGAGTAGTTATGGATGCTTATGTATAAAATTCTCATCCTCCCATGTGGAATCTTCAGCGGATAAGTTCTTCCACTTGATGAGATACTCCGAAATGGATCGATTTCGTAGCTGTCGAGTTCTTGTTTCGATGACTGCTTCCGGTTCCAATATAATTTTTCCTTCCTCATCAAGTTCTAGCAATATTGTTTGAACTGGGAGCTTGTCGCTTATAACCTTCTTTAAACATGAAACATGGAAAACTGGGTGCACTCGAGAAGCTGCAGGAAGCTCCAATTTGTATGCCATAGTACCAATCTTTTGCAACACCTTGTATGAACCATAATACTTTGGTGATAATTTATTATCCTTAGCTTGCTTGAGGGACATTTGTTTATATGGTTGTAGCCGTAGGAATACCCAGTCACCTACATCAAAACTTCTTTCACTACGATGATGATCTGCTTGTTGTTTCATTATATTCTGCGCCAACATGAGGTTATCCTTTAAGAGTTGGAGAACTTGTTGTTGATGCTTGATGTGATGTTCCATTGCTTGAACCTTAGAATTTTCTCTTAAATATGATGTGATGGATGGTGGCTGATATCCATAAAGTGCCATAAATGAGGTCATTTTTGTTGCAGTATGGAAGGAAGTGCTATACCATCATTCAGCCAGAGGCAACCATTTGACCCATTGTGTCTGTTTATCATATACAAAGCAATGAAGATATCCTTCCAAACATTTGTTTACTATCTCAGTTTGCCCATCAAATTGAGGATGATAAGATGAGCTATGAGCTAACTGAGTACCAAGACAAGAAAATAATTCAGTCCAAAAATTTCCAGTAAAAATGGGATCTATGTCACTTACAATAATCTTTGGATTTCCATGTAGCTTTTGAACTATTTCCATAAATGCAGTAGAAACTGTACTGGCTTTAAATGGATGTGATAATGCACAAAATTATGCATACTTGGTAAGTCTGTCAACTACCACCATGATGACACTTTTTCCCTTAGACTTGGGTAAACCTGTGATAAAATCCATTGAAACCTCCTCCCAATGTTGGCTTGGAATGGATAAAGGATGTAATAGACCTGGTGTCTTAATTGTTTCAGCTTTATTGGCAAGCTAAACATTCCACCACAAACTTTTGAATATCTGATTTAAGGCCATCCCAAAAAAATTCCTTCTTAAACCTGTGGTAAGTTTTTAAAAATCTCGAGTGCCCTCCTAAGGGAGAAGCGTGCAATTCCAGAAGAGTCTTTTGTTTGAGTTGGGAATTATTAGAGAGGTATAAGCGATCTCTGTACCATAACAAATCATTTTTCCAGCTAAATGTATCAGATGTACTGGAATATTATTGTAGCTTTCAAATAAGTGCTCACACTTCTTCGTCATTCTTCCATTCCTCCCTTGCTTCGTTTATCCAATCTGGTTGGATAATAGAGATGGCGCACAACAATGCTTCCACATCCTCATCCTTTCTTGAGAGTGAATCTGCCACAACATTTTGCTTCCCTTTTTTGTAGATGATTTCAAAGTCATAACCCAACATCTTTGTGACCCATTTTTGTTGTTCTTCAGAGGATAATCTTTGTTCTAAAAAGTATTTAAGGCTATCATGATCCGTTTTTACCTTGAAGTGTCTTCCCATTAGGTAGGGTCGCCATTTCTTAAGTGCATGTAGTATTGCCAACATTTCCTTCTCATAAATAGCTTTGTGTAAATACTTTCCCTTGATTGGACGACTTTTGAAAGCAATGGGTCTTTTATCTTGCATTGAAACAACACCAATTCCATTTCCCGAAGCATCACATTCCACAATAAAGGTTTTTGTGAAGTCTGGTGTAGCTAAGACCGGTGCTTGGCACATTGCCTCTTTAAGAAGTTCGAAGGCCTTTGTTGCTTCTGGAGTCCATGAAAATGCATCTTTCTTCAATAATGTTGTTAGAGGTGCTGCTATTTTCCCATAATTCTTAACAAACTTGCGTTAATACCCTATCAACCCGAGAAATCCTCGCAAATTCTTTATGGATGTGGGGATTTTCCATTCCTTAATGGCTTTAATTTTGCTAGGGTCTACCATAACTCCTTCATGAGATACAATATGACCCAGATATTCCACCTCTTGTACTCCAAAGAAACATTTGGATCTTTTTGCATATAATTGTTTCTCCTCCAATAGTTGTAGCACCCTATCAACATGTTCAACATGATCCTTCCAAGACTTGTTGTAGATTAGTATATCATCAAAAAATACTAACACAAATTTTCTAAGGAAGGGTTTGAAAATGGAATTCATCAAACCTTGAAATGTAGAAGGTGCATTGGTAAGGCCAAAAGGCATGACCAAAAATTCATAGTGACCCTCATGAGTTCTAAATGTTGTTTTCGGAATGTCTTCAGTCTTCATTCTTATTTAATGATATCCTAAATGAAGATCAAACTTGGTGAAGTAAATTGATCCATGCAATTGATCCAATAATTCGTCAATGATAGGAATGGGAAACTTATCTTTAATAGTGAGCTTGTTGAGCTCCCTATAATCCGAACACATGTGCCATGATCCATCCTTCTTGTGCACCAATACTATTGGAGCAAAGAAAGAACTTTGGCTAGGTTGAATTATACCAGCCTCTAGCATTTCTGCAACCATACGTTCAATTTCACTCTTTTGGGAATAGGGATATCTGTACGGCCTGATGTTTGGAGGAACACTTCCTGGAATCAAATGAATAGCATGACCATGATCACGAATAGGTGGGAGACCTTTGGGAGTCTCAAATACCTTGGAATGATTGTCCAAGACTTTTTGGAGATCTGGAGAAATAGATGATTTCGATGTGGAAACATCTAGCGAACATAATTGTGTAATTACACCTCGTTGTTCCTTTTTTAGAAGATTTGTCATACCGTTAGAGTTGATTATATTTCTTGGTTTCCCTGCAATACCCCTTAATTCAACTTCCTTTCCTTCTACATAAAATTTCATGAAAATTTCTTGAAAGTTAAAAGCTATTGTACCCAAGGATTGTAGCCATTGAACTCCTAGTACAACATCAACACCTCCCATTGGAATGGAAAGCATTGGGCTATTCAATACATATTCTCCCATGGATAGCTTGATATTATGGCACTTTCCAGAGAAATTTATCATTCCTCCACTTGCAACCATCACTTGACACTCTGGTGCTGGATATAGGAAGCAATTCAATTATTTTGCTATCTTACAATGAATAAAATTGTGGGTACTTCCTAAATCAATCAACACTATTACATTTTTCTTCTTGATATGTCCTTCTATCTTGATGGTTTGAGGAGTGGTAATTCCAGCCAATGCATTACAAGATATGGTCGGATTCATTTCTTCTTTATCTAGGCTTTGTTCCTAGAGTATATCCTCTTCTTTTGACCTTTCTTGTTCCTTTTCTTCTTCCTCTTCACAATCTATGTAGAATAATTTATTTTCAGCACACTTATGACCTTTAGTGTATTTGCTATCACAACTATAACAAAGCCCTTTTGCTCTTTTTCTTTCAATTGTTGTGGTGTCAACCTTATAGGTTGTGGAAGGCTAGGGGCAAAAACACTTCCATCTTTATAGTTGTGAGTGGTAGGCTTCCTGGTTGCCATAATTTTGCTTTCCATTTTTCTTGCTAACCTGAATGACTTCTCCAATGAATCAGGTTCCCAAAGGCGAACATCATGTTGGATATTCTCCTTTAAAGTTCCTATGAACACATCAATCCTATGCTCCTCTGGAATATTTTTTACCCTTATGTTCAATTTTTGGAACTCCTCAATGTGCTCCATCATTGAACCCTTTTGTTTGAGACTTATCAATTGGCTAAAAAAAGTGTTGCTTTTTGTATCCTCATAATGTGTTGTCATTTCTTCCGTAAAAATCGTCCAAGTGACAATTTGTTTATGAAAGCAAAGCCATTGATACCATACAAAATGATTTGGTTCCAAATATAAAGTTGCAATACGTACCTTTTGTGTGTTTTGCACATTATTGAGATCGAAAAATTGCTTCATCTGTAGTATCCATGTTGCGGGATCCTTGCCATCAAACTTCCTCATATCGATTTTTGGAATATGGTGGGTCTTCGATCCAACATTAGAGTCTATGAAATCATGATTAACATTTCTTTTGTTCTCATCATGAGTTTCCTTTACTACCCTTTCACCATCAGTGACCATTTCTTGTAGCAACTTATTCAAATTTATCTTCAATTCTTCCATCTTATCATCCATGCCATCCATCTTAGCGTCCATGCCATTCATCTTAGCTTCCATGCCATTCTTTAAACCATCCATCTTAACTTCCACGCCATACATCTTAGCTTCTACATCTTTCTTTAAACCATCCATCTTAGATTTTGTTACTTTTTGTGCAAGTGACATTTGTTGCACTTGGTCTCGTAATTTTGATATATCATGTTGCATTTCTTCCTCTTCTTCATGAGTCATGCTAAAGATTTCACGTTGCTTACTAGGTGTTTGCATTTTCTTTCCTCGGGGCATCAATTACCAATAACAATGCTTTACTATGCCCTTTGAATTCCTTCAAACTAATTTTTCAAACCAAGCTTATGCAACATTAAAAAAACTACACACCTTTTTTCACTTTGTAGTAGCTCAATATTGAATCTGATGTATCTCTATAATTTTGGATCATCCAGTTCTAAAATTGTGACCTACAGTAGCCTTCTGTGTCCTCTTTCCAATGCCACTAGTCGAATCGAATTTAGATTCTCCAAGGCAGAGTTATGCACAATCTCCCAAGATGACCTGATTATAAACCTCTCCAGAAGAGTGAACTTGTATTAAGTGCCACGTGTCACTGTTTTGACTTTAGTATCTGAAAAATATCCATAGGAAACTAAAGTCCGTTCTCTTTCTGTAAGTTCTTACGAAATTTCAATCTGATGCTCAAAACAAAAGTTATGACGATTTTCCCTAGGTCACTTGTTTGGAATGAAATTCGGGAGTCTGCAAAAAGGCCAACTTCCTCAGATCATATCTCTACAAATATAGTGTGAAACACTTTGAAATTTGGACCCGAGGTTCATAATGATTTCGTCCCAAATGGGTTTTTTTTTAGCGTCTGAAACGTCACAGAAAAAAATTTATAGCGCAAATGCCATGATGACCTGTTTGGAGCAGCGAAACCCTAGAATTCAAAGCTCTGATACCAAATGTTATGAAACCAACTCACAAAAAGATAGAAAAGATAGTTGAACGCCTTAGAATTCAGCCTCTTCGAAGGGGAAACCTCCTTTATATTACACAAATGAACAATTCTTGAATGATACAAATGACAAAACCTCCTTTCTATATAGAGGAGTCTAAGGGGTCACAATATAACCAAGCCGACCTAACAATAATAATATAAAGGCACAAAAATAACAATAGAGGGATTTTATGGGGCACAGTAATAACAATATGGGGACAATAGGGGCACAACAATATTAATAAGGGATACAGCTACAATAGTAATGGAGGCATTACTAGTATTAGAGGGACCTAACAAAACCATACACCAACATGCAAATCCATGCATGTCCAAACCAACTAGGAAATCACACATGCAAAAGGTTACCTACAAGTATTCCTATTGAAGCTGCTTGATCCTACTCTTCTTCCTTTCACTTTGCTTGTTTTCCCCTCCTTGATCCAAAGCTAGTGTGCTCCAAGAAAACTCTAGGTGACCAAGAGTGAGAGAGAGAGAGAGAGAGAGCAATGAGAGAGCTCCAAGCTTGAACTAATAAAAGGTTACCAACTAATCCTCAAAATCCTTTTTATGAATGAGGCCTCTAATTTCTTCCTTTTCCATTATTTTCCTTCAATTTCCTCCTCACATGTAACCTGTGACCTTTCACCTTACTTTTCTCCTAATTTCCTTTATTTTAATTCATAAATGTGCCAAAAATGACATTTTGCACTTTAATGTCTTTGCCTTTGCCTTTGCCAGTTTTCTTAGTCATAAACGCACATCCAGTGATGCCCACTAGGATATCTTTGCCCAACATTTAGCTTGGAATAAGTGTCCCTTAACTGTGGTCCTATTTTTCCTTTATTAACTTTTATTGCATAAAATTTTCACGAGGGTTGTTACAACTCAAACCAAATATTTTTCAATTCCAACCTAGACAAAGAGACTTATTACATTGATGATTTTATCTCCCTAAAAGGAATATGTCTAGAAATAAGCATTGTTTTTAACAATTCTAAAACAGAAAGTCTCTTAGACATAATTCATACCAAAAACTTGTCAATTCCAAGCTAGAAGAAGAGACTTATTGCGTTGATATTTTTTCTCCCTGGATGGAATAAGTCTAGAAATAACAATTATTATAAATAATTCTAAAACAAAAATAGTCTCTAACACATAACTCACACCAAAAACTTGTTAATTTTAAGCTAGAAGAAGAGACTTATTACATTGATATTTTGTCTCACTAGATGGAATAAGTTCAAAAATAACAATTATTATGAACAATTCTAAAACAAAAATAGTCTCTAACACATAACTCACACCACAATCTTGTCAATTCCATGTTAGAAACACATTACTCACACCAAAAACATGTTAATTCCAAGATAGAAGAAGAAATTTCTTGCATTGATATTTTACCTATCTAGAACGAATAAGTCCATCCTTTCACTCAAAAGTTTAGGTAGCCAAATTACTGAAGGTTCTCTCTTTCCTTGTTGAGGAGCAGGCCTTCACTAATATATGTGTGAGAGACTTGAAGATTATCCATTTCCTTGTTGAGCAGCAAGCCTTAAATGATATTTATATGTGTGAAGGAAGGTTATATCTTTCCTTCCTGAGAAAGAGGCCTTCAATGACATACATGTGTGTTTATGACTATGTTTAAATCGTGTCTCTAATGACATGAATTTTCAAAACTAAGAATACAACTCTTGAGGGATACCTGATCGCCTACAAACAACAACCAGGCATGAATTCCTATTGGGAATAGTAGATTTCCTCTTCACCATTTTCAACCCACATAGCATAAGTTGAAGCAATGAATGAGAAACAGTTGTAACTGTAGCTCCTACCAAGAATATGCACACAAACATTAAGATCAAAACAGTCATAAATGTACAAACAATGAAAACTATTAAAACAACAAAATGCTCTCCATGTTACTAAATATGTATACGACACTACAACAACACAAAATACCACACACCCACTTCCTAAAATTCCAAAGCCAAGCCATGAAAGACTACAAACATAGCTTGAATCTAACTCAAATGAATTAGAATAGGACCACTTGGAATACACATGAAGCTTGAACCCAAACACAGTAACAACACCATACTCCTAATTGTTAGGCATGGCCACCAGAGCTACAACTGAGCAAGCCAATCTCAATACACAGAGAGCAACATTAGCAAGATCAAATCATCATCTACATCTTATAGACTGTTGGCTTCCTCTTATAATCCCCATCAAGAATTCTATAGTTAATCTCCATCAAGAATTCCAAAGTGGGAAACTAGAGGCCCACCCATGGTACTCAAATCCAGCTTAGGCTCCATGCCCATTTTTACATCCTCGATCTGAATTTGTACCTTTGTTTCCACTAGCATCCCATTGTCGCTACTCATCCTTCCTCCTCACAACCAAAATACTCAATAGGAAATCCAAACCAAGCTAAACAAAACAACGGAGGCTAATAACAAAACTTTTTTCACATTGGATTTTTCTACAGATTGTAAAGGGCGATATCGCAGAAATATGGAATGCACTTGATGAACATCAGAGAGATACTTTAATAATTTATGCATCAAATAACTAGGAGTCTGCTTTGACAATATTATGACATCACATGTCCAGAGTTCTTTGGAACAAGTTGTCAGTCCTTCTAACCCTTTTATTTTCTTCAATTTCTCATATCTTAACATTGGTGAAAAAAGAGAATGATCCACTATTAAAATTTGGACTCGTAAAATAACTATACTAAAAGCAACGAAATTTCCCATACACATGATTGTTATATCTAAAAAAATAATAGAACTTGTAAAAGCTTCATCCAATTGTCCAAATGCAAGACCACACAGCCATCTGAACCAACACAGTAATATTACAAGGAACAAGTGCATAACATATCGAATTTCCCTGAATAGATCCATTGGTGAATGAAATCCAAATAACGAGGAAGTGGTAAATATTACACTCCCATTACTCACCTATAACTTGTTATTGTGCCTGCAAATTTTTATAGCAAAATATTTTGGATACAAACCACCCATAATTTTCCCTTCATTGTATTTGAGAGGGTAAGGGAATCGAACCTATATCTACAACATCATCCAAATTGTATTAATAAAGTGGGAGAGGTGTACCAAAGTAAATTTCTTTTTTCACCTCCACTTGTACTCCTCCATGGCTTTATCTGTCCACCTATTCTCCATAAACCACAATTTTATACACATGTTTATTTATCAAGAGATGGGTGAAAGTTTTCAACACCTAGTTTTCTCTGAGACCCAGTAAAATGACATTTTTTTGTTGTAGTAAAAATTACCATCCAATTGAGCTAAAGATCCCTCTTTCAGAAAAAACATTATATATATATATATATATATATATATATATATATATATATATATATATATAAAAACCAAATCCTCCATTAACAAAACTGAAAAGATTTTTCTATTTTACAAGTTACCCTAGCCTACCGCTATTGGTGGTGCCAACTCTCAATTCCATGATGCATGTGATTATTCTTTAATTATGGCACATAGTTGCAGATGCATGTGATTATTCTTTAATTACGGCACATAGTTGCAAGCCAAGTGTGTCCTTGCTCTTATATTTGTTGGAAAGCTTCCCACAAATATCTTCCATAATATTTTAATCGTGCAAAACCATAGTGCAAAGCTGCCAACAATTATCTAACCACTATCAGTGATAAACCTTTTGCCAACTTCAAGGTATGTGAATTCAATTTATTTATGTTATCTATGCAAGTGTCATAGGGTATTAATAACATTTTAGGAAAATAATTGACTGTGAAAAATACGTTTTGCAAAATTTAAGACACATCACAAGATATGTGCATGCAAAATCTTTAAATGTATTTAATGGCCAAAATGTCCTATGACGGTCATTTTGCCCGTCAAATTCCAATTCTATTAATCTCTACTTATCGTCATGAACATTAAAGTGCGTTAACTTTTTAATATTTTGCAACTTTTTTTTTGCAATTTTAACCAAAGTTTTCAAAAATGTTTAATATTCATATTTTCTTGAAAATTTAAAAATAATTTTCTAATTTTTAGGAAATGCTATTTCTAATTTTCCATTCACTGAGAAAGCTCTAGGACATAATTCCCCCTTTTGGAAGACATTTTACTTTTTGTATTTGTTAGTGAAAAATATTTTTAAAATAGAGAAAAAATATCATCAAAACGCACATTGTTAAAAAAATCGAACATGCCACATTTATGTTGAAGTATAGTCATAACCGGTTGACCATGGCAGGAAAATATTTGAGCAAATCGGAATTGGTGAATTATTCAAGTGGTTGGGAGGGTTTAATAATAACCTCCCCACTCGAGTTCCAATCACAGATAAAACACGATACGTTTCCGTCAAAGGATGCAACCATGATGTAACAATGATATAATTGATATGATATATGAACCCGGCTTCTTTCTTAAAAAAAAAAAATGAGTTATATAATACCATAGTGATAGCTCAGCCACCGTAGCTTAATTAAGTATATGAAAAAGCATCATTCAATATATAAAGAATGACTAATGGATATGGGTCAAAGAATAGCTTCAATTCGTACTGAGATCAGTTGAGGAGAATTTTGCTTTATTTTCTGTCCTTTTTAATTGGATATCTTGAGTTTAAGGCAAATTTGATTAATTTTAATGCTGACATTTACGATCAGTAATTAACTAATTGATTATTACAGGTGGCATGGTTTTCCTTGATAACAGTGATGAGTCAAACCAACATTCGCGGATCGCAGCCAGAGATCGCTGTCCTCACTGTTGGTTTGACACCTGAGTTTGATAGGTTTTGCCACCTTCAGAAAAAAAAAACAAATAATAATAATAATAATAGAAGTTTAACTGATTGATTATGTAGAGATAGTATTGGAACCCAGGCTGCCATGTTTGTCTTCCGTAAGAATTTGGAGCATAATGTCAATATTGATACGAATGGTAATGAAACTTAGTGTGTTTTTAATTAGCATGACGAGGTTTATTTAATTTCATGTTGAATCATAGAAGTTTAAATTTGGGATTCATTTGCATGATATGCTTTGGCTAGCTAAGGCAGTTGATGTGCAACATTTAGTTTTATATATGGGTAGCAATGTGTTTTGCGTCTATATTGAAGCTTGGATAATGCATATGAGAATAGAAACAAAGAACTGCAAAAATCCCCATACCTTCACCGATATTCTGCATTTTGAATATTTGAAGGTGGCATTTGTATTATTTAATATTTAATGGTGAAATGTTAACCTTACTCACATGCGAAAATAGTTGGAGGAGTCCACTTCACTTCTTAATGGCAATAACAAACGCATTTTCTTTGTTCTGATTTTTCTGATATTTTTTTTAATGCTAATTGTTGTTAAGTTGCCAGTTGTTGTGAGTTTCATCACTGAATTTATATATTTTAATATTAATTTAGTTGACATAAGCTTCATTTTGTATTTACCATTAATTAATATATAATAATAAAAATAATATTATAGAAAGAATTATTATAATAAAAATATTATTATTATCATTATAATTAATAATTATTATTAATTTAAATTGAATATTATTTAATATTAAATGTAATTTATTATTATTTAATTTTAAATAATATAATATAAATTATTTATTTTTATTTTTTTTTGTAGGTGGGAAAATCTATCATAACTCAATTGTCAAACCAGCAATGAGGACAGCCATCTCTAGCTACTAACTGCAAATGCATCCTGATTCATCACCATTAATCAAATAAAACTGCGTCATCTGGAATAAATCGTTGGTGGTTCATAAGGGGGCAGGTTTTCACTCCTGCCAGATGCATCTGGGTCTTGGGCCGTTAACCTGTTTCCTTACGTCCGAGGAAAACGAGCTCTTAGCCAAGCAGAAGCAGTTTTAAGGCATACTCCAGGCCCCCTTTAATTATTAATTATTTATTAATTCATAATCGTTTATTCATATTATTATTATTAATTAATTAATGATTGGACAATGGTTGACCATCATTAACCATGTTTGACCATGGTTTACCATGATTGACCATAGTTGATTTTCATATCCAGACAATCTTTATCATAATGCGACGGTCAACCATGGTTGACCATTTATGACTAAGGATGACTATGAATGAACAATGTTGATTATCATTGAGTATGGTAAATATATAGTTGATTAACATTGATCATGGTTGACTATTTATACATTCACTGCAAAGATTGACTACAAAGTTTAAATACCTTTGTCTATGTCATTATGATGACTGTAGATATCTTTGTCTATGTATTTATCTTGGCCATGATTGACCATGGTTGATTTTCATATTGAGAAAATATTTCTCACAATGCGATGTTGGGCCATGGTTAACCATGAATGACCAGGTTGTCACAATGTGATGTTGGACCAAGGGATTGATAAACCCAAGGAATTGATATTATAAACCTAAGGTATATAAACCCTAAGATAAATATTATAAACCCAAGGGATAAATATTATAAACCCAAGGTATATAATCCCTAAGATAAATATTATAAACCCTAAAATAAATATGGTTGACCATCGTTGACCACGATTGATTTTCATATTGACATAATCTTTGTCACAATGTGATGTTGGAATATGGTTGACCATGATTGGTTTTCATATTGAGACAACATTTGGCACAATGCAACATTGGACAATGGTTGACCATGGTTGGTTGTCATATTGAGACAATCTTTGTTAGAATGTGACGTTGGACCATGGTTGACCATGATTATAAACCCAATGGATTTATATTGGACCCAAATATTAATATTATAAACCCTATAAATATTATTATACCCTGGGAATATGAACCCTTAGATTAATAAACCCAAGGGAATAATATTAAACCTAAGGGATAAATATTATAAAACTCAAGGTATAAAAACCCTAAGATAAATATTATAAACCCTAAAATAAAGATGGTTGACCATGGTTTACAATCATTGACTTTCATTCTAAGACAATCTTTGTCACAATGTGATGTTGGACCATGATTAACCATGGTTGATTTTCATATTGAGACAATCTTTGGCACAATTGGCACAATGTGACAATGAACTATCATTGACCATGGTTAACCATGATTTTAAATGGAAGGGATTTATATTAAACTGTAGGATTAATATTATAAACCCTATGAATAATATTATACCCTAGGAATATGAATCCTTAGATTAATAAACACAACGGATTGATATTATAAACATAAGGAAATAATAAACCCAAGGGATTAATTCTAAAACCCCAAGGTATTATAAAAATAAGGGAATAATATTAAACCCGAGTGATTAATATTATAAATGCAAGGTAGATAAACCCTAAGATAAATAGTATAACCCCTAAAATAAACATGGTTGATCGTGGTTGACGATAGTTCATTATCATATTGACACAATATTTATCACAAAGTGACGTTGGACCATGGTTGATCAAGGTTCAGCATGATTGATTTTCATATCGAGACAATTTTTGTCACATTGCAACGTTAGATCGTGGTGGATTTTCATATTGAGTAAATCTTTGTCACAATGTGACATTGGACCATGGTTGACCATGATTATAAACCCAATGGATTTATATTTAACCTAAGGATTTCCTATGAATAATATTACACCCTAGGAAAATGAACCCTTAGAAACCTAAACCCAACGGATTGAATAAAATTATAAATCTTATGAATAATACTATACCCTAGAAATATGAACCCTTAGATTGATAAACCCAAGGGATTAATTCTAAAACCCCAAGGTATTATAAACTCAAGAGAATAATATTAAACCCTAAGGATTAATATTATAAATCCATGGTATATAAATCCTAAGATGAATATTAAAAACCTAAGGGATTAATACTAAAAACCCAAGGGAATAATAGTAAACCCAATGGATAAATATTATAAACCCAAGGTATATAAACCCTAAGATAAATATTATAAACCCTAAAATAAACATGGTTGACCATGGTCAAGCATGGTTGATATTCATATATACACAATCTTTGTCACAATGCCACGTTGGACTATGGTTGATCATGATTGATTTTCATATTGAGACAACCTTTGTCACAATGTGACGTTGAACAATGGTTAACCTTGATTGACTATGGTTGATTTTCATATTGAGATATTCTTTGTCAAAATGCAACATTGGACTATGGTTGACACAATGTGACGTTGGACCAAGAGATAATATTTGTCACAATGTGACCATGATTATTGGCCATAGTTGACCATGATTGACTAGGGTTGACCATAGCTGACTTTTTTATTGAGACAATCTTTGTCACAATGCAACGTTGGAACATAATTGACCATGGTTGATTTTCATATTGAGACAATCCTTGTCACAATGTGACATCGAATCATGGTTTACCATGATTTATTTTAATGTTGAGACAATCTTTGTCACAATGCAATGTTGGACCATGATTGACCATGGTTGATTTTCATATTGATACAATCTTTGTCACAATGCGACATTGGACCATGGTTGCCTATTATTAATTTTCATATCAAGAAAAACCTATCATAGACCCTAAGATAAATATTATAAACCTTATGATAAATATTATAAATGCTAAAATAAACATGGTTGACCATGGTTGATTTACATATTAAGACAATATTTGTCACAATACGACGTTGAACCATGGTTCACCATGATTGATTTTTGTATTGAGACAATATTTGTCACAATGCAACATTGGACCATGGTAACTATGGTTGACCATGGTTGAAAATGATTGACCATGACTAACCATGGTTGACCATGGTTGTCCATGTCACAATGTGGCGTTGGACCATGGTTGACGAAGATTGATTTTTATAATAAGACAATCTTTGTCATAATGAGACATTGGACCATGGTTTATTTTCATATTGAGACAATCTCTATCACAATGTCAAATCGGACCATGGTTGACCATGATTGACCATGGTTGACAATGGTTAACAATGGTTAACAATGGTTGAGCATGGTTGATTTTCATATTGAGACGATTTTTGTCACAATGTAACATTGACATTGATTTTAAACCCAAGGGATTTATATCAAACCCTAGGATTAATATTATAAACCCTATAAATAATATTATACCCTAGGAATATGAGCCCTTAGACTAATAAACCCGAGGGATTTATATTATAAACCTAAGGGAATAATAAACCCAACAGATTAATACTAAAACCCCAAGGGATTATAAACCCAAGGGAATAATATTAAACCTAAGGGATTAATATTATAAACCCAAGGTATATAAACCCTGAGATAAATATGATAAACCCTAAAGTAAACATGGTTTACCATGTTTGACTATGGTTGGTTTTCATATTGAGACAATCCTAGTCACAATGTGACGTTGGACCATGGTTGATCTTCATATTCATAGAATCTTTGTCACAATGCAACGTTGGACCATGGTTGACCATGACTAATGTTATAAATCATGGTTGACCATGGGTAATCATGATTGACCATGGTTTACCTTGCTTGATATTATAAACCTAAGGGAATAATAGACCCAAGATATTAATACTAAAAGCCCAAGGGACTATAAACCCAAGGGAACAATATTAAACCGAAGGGAATAATATAAACTCAAGCCATATAAACTGTCAGATAAATATTATAAACCCTTAAATAAAGATAGTTTATTTTCATATTGAAACAATCTTTGCCACAATATGACATTGGACCATGGTTGACCATGGTTTTCACAATGCAATGTTGGACCATGAAACAATTTTTGTCATAATGTGTCCATAGTTATTGACCATGGTTGACTATGATTGATTTTCATATTGAGACAATCTTTCTCACAATGCAACGTTGGACCATAGAGTTTAGACATGGAGTGCGTGTGTGAGCTTGCGTGTGTAACAAACATAGTGTTAAAGTTAATGGAGAAATGTAATCTTGGAGTGAGTCAGTTCATTAGTTACGTGTGAGACTTAGATTAGGAATTTGTTCCTATTTTCTAGGTGGTTGTTCCAACCTCCCTATTTTCGTGTAAACTATTTATTCATGGTGATTAATGATGAATGTGTAGAGCGTTCTCCCAGAGGCAGTCTCTAGGTGAAGCTCCTCACCTGAGAGCTACTAATTTTATTGAATATATTGTTTGTCTTTCATTTTTAACATGGTATCAGAGCTTCAGGGTTGAGTGAGGGAAAGCGAGAAAGCTTGGGTGACTGAGAGTTCCTAGTGGCTGTAGTGTGGCCTTAGTGGCGATGGTGGAGAAGATTTTTGTTGCTTGATCAACACACATTTTGTCTCATACAACACACTTTTCTTTGTTGACCAGTGCCCTTCTTCCAGAGAAAAATGCGTTGTTCGGCCTCCCCTTAGAGCGATTTGTTGCCACACTGGCTATCAACGCGTATTAGGAGGCAAAAAACGCACTGCTCCGTTGACCAGTTCATTGAACATCATGAACGTGGTGGCTTGGCACAACGATCAACTGGTGTGCTGTGTGGAGGTCGGATCTTCCTAGAGGTGCTACTAACTAGATGTTTTTATGGACCGTGTTGCCTGCGTGGAGGTTTCCTACTCACGGTGACAGCTCAAATCTGCGTGGAGGTGTGTTGTGGGAGCCGGATCAACTAGTGAGTTGTGTGATCCATGGAGATCGTTGGCAGATCTGGTGCAATGGAGGCTGCTGGGAGGCCGAGTGGAGGAGCTCGCGTGCTGCAGTGGTGGATTTGTCAGGTTCTAGTGGATTCAAGGTCGACACTCTTTGCTGGAGCGCTTCGCCATGAAGGAGGAGGTGCAGTTTGACTGTTGCGTGGTTTTACGGAGGTCTTGTGCCTTGTTCATGGTGGAAGCTGCGTGGAGGTTACCGCTGGAGCACGATATCTGCTATTGAGAGTACCATCCTCACAATCGCTGCCATGAATCGAGATTCGTGGCACTGTGTGGTGTGGAGGATTGCTTTAAAACATAACGGCTCTGAATGGGTTTGATAATTCGTAGCAATGTCATTGCTTCTCCTATGACCACTAGATGCAAGAATCATGTATTTTAAAAGTACAAAATCTTTGTTTTGAATAGTGGTTTGGCCATACTGAGAGCAAGATATTCTCTCCCATTTATTGGCATGAATCGAAGGTGGAAGCTGTTGGATATATAAGGAACATTTACAACAAAGGTGTACGGTCATCCAATGAATATTCTGGGCATGGCTAAATGGTTAAAAGCTTGTAAAGTGTTCTTGTGATGCTAGCGGATTTTGTCGCTTCATGCTAGTTTGTAACATGGTATGTGATCATTTTTTTTTCGATCTAAGAATATTTTTTTTGAGGTCATATTTTTTTTTGTGGGTTGCATTAAAAAAGGAGTTAATTTTTAAAGAAAGGAGTTTTTTTATTATTAAAAAAACAAAGGGGATCTCATTTTTTTTGCATCCAATTAAAGGAATTGTTTTTTTATTAAGAAAGCGCCCATTTTTTGAGATTTCTCCTTGGATCTAGAGATATATACGTTTTTTAATTGCTGGAGGTCAATTTTTGAGGGAAATCTATCAAGATGAATAACCAAATGGCAGAGGCATATATGAACGAGAGAAATAATATCAACGGTTCTAATTACTCCAATTTGAAATCTAAGTTGTAGACCATGTTGGAGGGGAAAAACGCATGGGCGATTGCAACTGTTGATGAGTTGAAGCCGACTCTATCTACAAGTGGAACAACAACAACAATCCAGGACTGGGAAAAGAGGGTGAACAAAGTAAAAGTGATGTTAAAATTTTTAGAGAAAGATTGTATTATCCCTCACATCCGTGAACGTAAATCAGCAAACGACATCTAGAAAACCCTTAAGGACCTGTACGAGATCAAAAACACAAATTGCCTGATGTTTTTGAAAAGCCAGATTCTCTCCATTAAAATGGAGGAGAATGAATCAGTGGTTGCATTCATCTCTCGAATCAAAGAGCTCAAAGATAAGCTGGGCGACATAGGAGAGATAGTGTCAAACACTGATCTGGTCACAATTACCATGAATGGTATGACTGATGACTATCAGATGTTTATCACATGTTTGAATGTGAGAGAGAAAGCCCCCAATTTCGAAGAATTGATAGGAATATTGATGCAAGAGGAAGAGAGGCAAATGACTCTGAAACCCCATATTTCAGATCTTTCTCTAATGACGAAGAAGAATCCCTTCAGAGGGAAGGAAAATGCAAGACAGAAAGGCAGAAGTACACCACAGAGAAAACCACCTCAAGGTATGTCCTCAAACAGAAGTGATTCAGGACCCAAATGTTTTTATTGTGGTAGAGTTGGTCACATAGCTAAAAATTGTCATAAGAAGAATTTTGATGAAGGTTGCCATAGACATAAGAAACATGCAAGACACTTTGCTGATGAAGGTTAGAATCAGAATCTCAGATTGTTTGTATCTGATTTTTCATTCTTTATTGAGGATGATGAAGCAGAAACTTGGTTTGTGGACTCAGGATCTTCCACTCACATGACAGGTAATGGACATTGGTTTTAGAAGTTTAAAGAAACCAACAGTGCTACAAATATCTACCTTGGTGATGATAGAGGGTACCAAATCAAAGGTTATGGTAATGTTCTTTTCATTTTGCCTGATGGAAATATTAGACATATTCAAAATGTAATGTGTGTACCTGGAATAAAAAAGAACATGATCTCTGTTTCTATGATAACATATCAAAACCTTAAGGTAGAGTTTTTTAAGTCTTATTGTGTTATTAAAGATATGCTAGATCGTATGAAGCCAATTGCATTAGGTATTCAAGTGGGAGGATTTTATAAGTTGAATGTAAGAAGCGCACCACACCAAGCCTTGACCTCATCAGTTATGACTATAGAAGACTTATGGAATCAAAGATTCGGTCATATCAACTTCAATGACCTGCTGCTACTTCAGAAACGAGGTATGGTCAATGGTATTCTTGTTTTAAAGAATGTTCATGTTGATTATGAAGCATGTTCTCTTGGGAAGATGCATAGAGATGAGTTTCCTGCAAATGTAGATAGAAAGAAGAGAGATATACTAGAGCTTGTGCACACTGATTTGTGTGGGTTGATGCAAACAAGGTAATTAGGAGGTGCCTACTATTTTTTATTATTTGTTGATGATTTCACGAGATTTACTTGGGTATATTTTCTAAAAAAGAAGAGTCATACTTTTGAGTATTTTAAAGAGTTCAGAAGCATGATTGAAAAACAGACAGGAAAATTCATCAAAATTCTCTGCTCGGATCAAGGGGGAGAATGCAAGAAGGGTGGTTTCATCAAATATTGCAAGGACCATGGGATAGTTCATCAGTTCACAGTACCCCACACTCCTCAACAGAACGGGGTTGCAGAGAGGAAGAACATAACCCTTGTGGAGTGTGCTTGAAGCATGTTAAAAGGTAAGAATCTGTCTAATGGATTTTGGGCAGAATCAATAAATACTGTAGTATATTTGAAGAACAGGGGTCCAACAAAAATCCCTGATTTTAAAACTCCATTCGAAGCTTTATTAGGTTTTAAGCCTGTAGTTAATCATTTAAGTGTTTTTGGCTCCAAAGATTTTGCTCATGTTCTAAAAGAGGATAGCAAGAACCTAGATTCAAAGGCCATTAAATGCATTTTTGTTGAGTACCGCACAGAGTTTAAAGCTTATAAATTGTTTAATCCCTCTACTCATAAAGTGTTTGCAAGTAGAGATGTGCAGGTTGATGATGGAAACCATGAAAGAAGCAATGAATATTGGCACATACCTTTGCTAGTGGAAGATGGCAGTGATGAAAGGGACAATCAGTAGCAGCAGTAACAGCAACAACAACAACAAAAAGGACGATGTGGATGGTACAGATGTAGGTAGCAAGCCAAGTCCACCAAGGGATGATCAGAATAGATTTGAAGCCAGTCCACCACTTAGGAGATCAGGTAGGAAAATTCAGTTGCCAGCAAGATATAGGGATCATGCTCTTATAACTAGTATGTTAAATGTTGTTGAACCCTCTAATTATAAAGAAGAAAGTCAATATAGTGAATGGAGGGCAGCCATGGAAGAGGAATATGAGTCAATACTGAAAAAAAAAAAAAAAACCTGGGATCTAGTTGAACTACCTGAAGGCAAACAACCCATAGGTTGCAAATGGTTATACAAGCCTAAATTTAAAGCAGATGGTACTATAGATAAATATAAAGCTAGGCTGGATGCAAAGGGGTACTCGAAGAAAGAAGGCATTGACTATGAGGAAACCTTCGCCCCTGTAGTTAAATTAAATACAATTAGAATGTTAATTGCCTTAGCTACCAAACATCATTGGATGATACACCAACTAATGTGAAATCTGCATTCTTAAATGGGGAATTAAAAGAAGAAGTGTATTTAATGCAACCTGAAGGGTTTGTTAAACAAGGGGAGGAACATTTAGTATGTAAATTGAAGAAAGCATTGTATGGACTAAAACAAGCACTCAGGTCGTGGTATGATAAAATTGATTCATTTTTCCTACAACATAGTTATAAAAGAAGCAAGAATGACCCTAATCTATATATTGTGTTTGATGAAAAGGGGAAAATTGTTTTGATTTCTTTATATGTAGATGATCTTATCATTACAGGAAATGTTGATGAACTCATTAAATAAATCAAAGAGAAGATGTCATAAGTCTTTGAGATGAAAGACCTCGGAGAGTTACACTATTGTTTGGGTCTGGAATTTTGGAGGGATTCTGGCCAAACTTTTCTGTCTCAGGGAAAGTATGTCAGGAGTTTATTGAAAAATTTTAGAATGGATCAGTGCAAAGCAACATTAGTGCCTTTACAACAGAATACCAAACTTCAGAATAATGATGGTTCAAAGGAGGTTGATGCAACACTGTATAGACAATTGGTTGGGAGTCTAATTTACTTGACTACAACTAGGTCGGATTTGGATTATGTAGTCAGTTTATTGAGCCAATTCATGTCAAAGCCTCTTGAGAATCATTTGGCTGCAGCGAAAGGCGTCTTAAGGTATCTTCAAGGAACCTTATACTTTGGTATTAAATATACTAATTCGTTTGATGTTAGATTGACAGGTTTCTCAGACTCAGACTGGGTTAGAAATCTAGATGACTGACGATCCATAACAAGCTATGCATTCAGCATTAGGTCTAGGGTCATTACATGGAGTAGCAAGAAGTAGAACATTGTATCCTTATCTTCAGCAGAAGCAAAGTATCAAGCAATGTGTGCAGCAACATGTGAGGCAATTTGGTTGAGGAGACTTCTCCAGGATGTCGAAGAAGAACAAAAAGATGCAACTGTTATCAGATGTGATAACCAGAGCTCAATCAAACTTGCAAATAATCCAGTGTTTCATAAAAACACAAAGCATATTGATACACAGTTTCACTTTGTTAGGGAGAAGGTTCAGTTAAAGGAAATCCATATTGAATATTGTAATACTTGTGACAATGCTGCAAATATTTTTACTAAGCCTCTTGGAAGAATTAAGTTTGAGTTATTTAAGGAGATGTTAATAGTGCTAATGAACCCTTTCTCCATCAAAGACCAAAAAGAGATCAAATCTCAAGGTACAAGCTTGTCTTCAAATTTTACACTTAAAAAAAAAATTGTAGCACTTAAACAATTAGTAAAACTAAAAAACACTTTTAAATAAATATAATTGTAAATTTACTTAAAATTGAAAAAAAAATCATTTCTTAAATATATATATAAGCATAATATATATATATATATAAATACAAAGAACTAAAATATATACATTTTCTCGGCCTGGAGTATGCCGTAAAACTGCTTCTGCTTGGCTAAGAGCTCGTCTTCCTCGGACGTAAGGAAACAGGTTAACGGCCCAAGACCCAGAGGCATCTGGCAGGAGTGAGAGCCTGCTCCCGATTACGGACCACCAGCAGGGTTATGCCAGGTGGCGTGGTTTTCCTATTTAACAGTGATGAGTCAAACCCAGCATTCGCGGATAGCAGCTAGAGATGGCTGTCCTCACTGTTGGTTTGACACCTGAGTTGATAGGTTTTACCACCTTCGGAAAAAAAAAATATATATATATACATTTTCTTGTTTAGAGATGATGCTTATGTATAAATATTCCTTCAAAAGAAGAATTTCAAGTACCAACCTCTCACAACTCTATTTCAAATTTTTAATGGTTGAGCTAATTTTTATGGGACATATTTCCCCTAATAAAAAAGTGTTTTATTTTTTGTAATTTCTTAATAGAGAGTGTTTTATTTTTGTAAAAAAAAATAAAATCTAAAATAAAATAATTTTATGAGTGATTGTTTTGTGGATTGTTAGAACTGACACACTTGAGATTTTTAGATAGTCTAGGTTTGCCTTGGTATTGCGTTCATACCATCGTATTGAATGATCCTGGCCGATTAATTTCCGTACATATAATGCATACAGCTCTAGTTGCTGGTTGGGTTGGTTCAATGACTCTATAAGAATTAGCAGTTTTTGATCCATCCGATCTTGTTTTTGATCCAATGTGGAGACAAGGTATGTTTGTTATACCTTTTATGACTCGTTTGGGAATAAAGGATTCATGGAGTGGATGGAACATCACCGGAGAAACTATAATTAATCACAGTATTTGGAGTTATGAAGGTGTGGCCGGGGCACATATCATGTTTTTTGGCCTATGCTTTTTGGCAACTATCTGGCATTGGAGGACAACCCGAGATATATATCGATCGTATATAAAGGATCACCCCACGTCTTTATTTATATCCTTGGAGCTCGTGTCCGAAGAGGGAGGTTTGGTAGGTACGTTTGTGTGCGTGAGATTGGTTGGGTGGGTATATACCAACTAGCACTAGCTCGTTCAAGCAGGGAAGGGGGAGGTGGAAATCGCGCATGCATGCATATAAACACCATCTGAGATAAACTGTAATGAATCTCCAATTAATATTATTAATAAAACTTAACCCTAAAATTAAAATGTGAAATGTGAAGTTTAATGTGCGGAGAGACTTCCTTATGCAAAACTTTTACTGTGCGGAAAGCTCTAGATAATCAAACCTCTGCACACTGTAGCATATTATATTTCATTTACCTCCTAACCATTTGTCGTTTCCTGAACTCATTCCAGATGGGAGATGAAGCAGTCATGAAAATTCTCCTTAATGGAAACTTCGATCAGAACGAAACAGACAATGAAGGAAATACTCCTCTACTTAAATCAAGATACCCGGTATGTTGCTTTTATTTTTGAACAGGGACCTGGTTTAAGTTTCGTATAATCCTGAATAACTCTAGTTTTGTGCCTAGATCCTAAGTGTTTGAATAATTTCAAAACATGTGATAGCCTTTTACGCTTACCATTGAGACATGACGCTTTAGTTACGGTAGGGAATAAATTAGGATTGACTCCAGCAAGTGTGAAGGTAATGTGTAAGTATGTTTTTTATTTTTAAAATAATAATAAATATTTTTTAAATAGAAAAATGATTTTTATAATAAAAAGGAGAAAATAGGCTATACATATTTAATTAATTGTCTATATGACATCACATAATTTTATACAAAGTAATTAGAAGTAAAAAAAAAATGTGAATAAGATGTTTAAACTTTATAATTTTCAAAAATATTTTAAAACATATATCAACTTCATATATATATATATATATAGAAAAAAAAAAGTTAAAAGAAAATATTTTAATGGTGTATAGAATAAAATATTTCTATTTTAATATAGATATATGTATATAACTTTGTATATATCTATATTTTAATGTTGTATAGAATAAAATATCCAATGTGGGTTATAAATAAATTATTTTAATGTGAATTAATATTGACCTATATTTAATATACCTATATTTAAAAGTATATTAATAACAAAAAAAATGATTTAAACGCACATATTATGTAACATTCAAAAACACAATTTAAATAATAAAAAATTATACATACATACATACATACATGCATGCATACATACATATATATATATATATATATATATATATATATATATATATATATATTCAACTCTAAAATAAATTTGCATCCAAAGAAATTTGATCTCTCGTCTTATTTTAAATCCATGGTTAAAATGGATCTATATTGGTTATGTTGGAATTCATCACGATATTTTTCCAAAATTATTTTCCATTGGTTCGATTGGAATTATTTGATTGAAAATATGAAACTCATTTACGAATTGGCTAAGATCACTGAGTTTAAGAAATTTCTAAAATTTGTAATTAAAAAAAAATGGCAAATCCATTTTGGTTGTTTACGAAGTTTGATTAAAAATACTCATTTATTGTTATATAACTAGGAATAGAGTGAAACACAAAATGAAAGTCTGAAAACAATTTTTTTTTTAAATGTTGATTATAGGACGATGAGATCCTGGGCCATAATCCGTGTGGTATCACATCTCACTACCTTTTGATGCAATGAGAAGAATAAAAGATTAGTTGACATTGTCTCAAGATGTTTCAGTTCTAACACGACAGGAACTCTCTTAGGTTGTTATTCCTCTAGTAAGATGAATATATTTGATATTCATCGATCACGAGTCTGGTCTTGACATGAGTTATATAATGCCATAGTGACAACTCAACCACCATAAGAATGGAAATATTGCACTTGACCAAACCAAACAGTAACTAGGTAGGAAGTTGGGTAGCATATGCATGACCCTGTCAAAGATGGTTGAAATGTCAATGTTCCAGAGCACATAAAGAGGAGTTTCAAAATCGTGAGGTGGAACTCTTGCATCATGTCAGCAGAGGAATTTTGGGACTTCAGGCTTTCAAACGAAGAAGTGAAGAGAAGGTTCAAAGTCATGATGTGGAACTTGCATCATGTCCTTAGTAAGAATTTTGAGTCTTGAGGCTTTCAAACGAAGAAGTGAATGGAAGAGGGGCTAACCCCTTGAAGTAGTTCAGGCCTAAAGTAGGTTGAGGTTGAACAGTCGAACATGGCCGAACACCCCAAATAAGGTGTATGCTAGCGTAAGGAGGTCCAAATCAGGAGGATTGTAGTTTCCAATGGTCAGTTTGTATATGTATTCATCAGAAATTTTTAGATGAGTTTTTGGTGAGAGTGTTGGAGTGACTTCGGTTACAGTTTTTCTTCCTCCAAAACAAAAGTGACGCGTCAGATAAGAAAGGAGGTAGGAGGAAGGGAGCACAAATCTGTAACTATGAAGGGGAATCTGGAGTAGGAAATGTGTTTGTATCTTTTGGAGGGCAATGTTAAAAGAAGAGTTTTTGTCATAGGCATTCTTCCTTGGTATTGGGAGGTATAGACATCGCATTTGGAATAAGAGAAATGAATACATAGAGGAGTGAAACAAGTATACTATTGAATCTAACAGAGATTATGAAGTATAGAGATATAATTTATTTCAATCATTTAATTAATTTGGGGGATGGATCATTTTTGTCATGTTGATGGCTATAATGGGAGACAATTTGTAAAGGGCTAAGGCCAAACATCATAGTGGAAGACATGACAAAAGGTAGTGGATCTACTTCTTTAGATGCTCAGTGGGATTCAAGAAGTGTTCATGAAGGTATAATACAGGGTATTTGACTATTGATGAGCGAAGTAGTTGTGGTAGGTATCTAGTAATAAGGGAAGGAAAGTTGTATAGCATCATAGAGGGAACTAGTGGATAGAGAATTCAAATCCTTGAGATGATACGAGCTGGCATGGACAAATGGAAGTACTAAAAAGTTAAGAGTTGGCACATTGGGAGTAACATTCGGGGTTTTCGATAGAGATAGGGTCCAGATTTTATCAATAATAGTGGATTACATGAGGGAGGTGCAATTAAAGGGCTCTACTATAGTAGTCTATATGAAGAGGGTTCAAATTAGTTTTGGGCCGAATTTGTACAGGTAGAAGTGATAGATCTCTCCTCGGGGATATGGAATGTACACTTATTCCAAGCTGAAAGTTGGGCAAGACATCCTAGTGGGAATTCATTTCATTTATTATGGCCAAGGAAATTGGCAAAGGCAATGGTTAAGGCTTTGGAAAGGCAAAATGGAATTTTTGGCACATTTATTTATGAAAATAATGGAAATTAGGAGAAAATGAGGTGAAAGGTCACAAGTTGCATGTGAGGAGGAAATTGAAAGAAAATAAGGGGAAATGAAGAAAATAGAGGCCTCATTCGTAAAAAGGCTTCTAAGGATTAGTTGGTAATCTTTTGTCAGTTCAGTTTTGGAGCTCTCTCATTATTCTCTCTCTCTCTCTCTCTCATTCTTGGAAACTTAGAGTTTTCTTGGAGCAATTTTTGGCATTGAATCAAGAAAGGCAAAAGAAGGCAAGAGGAAGCAAAAATCAAGGAGGGGAAGGTAGGATCAAGCAGCTACATCAGGATTCATTACAGGGATCGATTTTCATGTGTATTTCCCTTGCTATATTTGGCATGCATGGTATTGTGTGTGGTTCTTTTGTTGTTTTGGCACGAGTTTTTCCAAGTGTACTAGTGTTTTCAGCTAGCCTTGCCATTTTCGAATAGCCATGGTGTGATGGGTTCTCATGTTTTAGTTGAGCTGGATTGATGAATGGATTCAAATCTGAGTGAGGTGGATCTCCAAAATGATAGAAAACATGGTCTAGTAACCACTAAACTAGATTGTGGGTTGCGGTAAAGCCAGATTTTGTGTTGCCTCAGATGGCCTAGGAATCCTTGTCGGTGAATGGAAGGATATATGGTAAATCAAGATGTGGTTTTCTCTCTGTTGGGCCTAGTAATCCTAGGTTTTGGAAATGCGGTAAAGACTGGAGAGTGGGTCTCGGTTTAGGGCCTAGTGATCATGTTTTGGATTGCGTTAAATCCTGAGAGACTAGGAGGCAGGAAAATTCCTCACGATGTAGGTAGAGAAATCCGATGGCATCCATGCTTGTTTGGCCTAGTGATCTAGTGGGGATCACAGTAAAGCTTGTTATGACTTGTTCATTATGTTGGCCTAGTGATCTAGGATGGATTACGGTAAATCATGGTTTCTATTGATGAGGGTGAGGTGGTTTAGCCTTGGTATGCACTGGTTGGTTCTTTTAGTTTGAGTCCCACATTCATGCTTGGAATATGGCACAGGGGTGAATGGCTGAAGAGAGATTTGGCTCAGCCATTCTATGGTCGGGTGGAATGTGGAAGTCCCATCCCGGGTTTGGTTTTTTCATCATTAATGAAAGGTTATTTATCCTTGTATTTCTATGAGAATTTTGATGGATTATATGTGGTCTATATGGTTATAATTTCATGAGTATTTTTGTTGTTATTATGTTGGTTATATGTGTGTTTTATGACAATAGCTATGTATGGCTCTCAGCATGTTTTTACTTGTAAATGAATGGATAATGTATCTATATTCTAATAGATGGTAATGAAACAAATGACATGAGGGAACAATGGTTCTTAATGATTCTCAGATAAGTACAAGACCCCTATGTTTAGTAAATTTATTGGTTATACATGTAGATTACAATCTTGCGACATGTTTGATGAAATGCCTGTCATGGCTAGTAGGGGTCTGATTAAGGTCTTGTTTAACTTATTGATTTTGCATCATTGTTTCCTTATTCCTTTAATTCTTCTAAGTTATCATTCCATTTTGGGCAGTGACCTAGGCTTTGGGCCTGAAAATGTGGCTCAAATCCTGGGGAGGTTGGCACAGAACTAGGAAAATCAGTCTTTGGATGCTAGCAAGAAAGCTTATTAGAGCGACTCTGGGTTTCTTAACACTGTCATGCCTATAACATGAGAGCGACTAAGTCTTAAGTTGTTCAAAACTTCAGTAGGATCCAAGGGAAAGCAGTTTGAAGTGTTGGATTAGTTCCTAAGGGTCTTGAAGTTGATGTTGAATGTCTATGGGTTATGTTTCTGTTGATTCCACTTCCTTAAGGTCACATAGGAGGTCAAATCCAATCATAGTAGCCTCTCGTCACATATTTACCTTAGTTTGCATGGTTACCTGGGTAGATGTGGGAGGAGCGTGTTACAGAGTGGTATCAGAGCATGGTTCACCCCTCGGACTGGATGGGCTATGTGTTGGTCATTCATGCATTTCTGTTGCATGTGTGTCTCTTACACTTGCATTCCATGTGCTTGTTTCATTTGCATAATGTTGATCATGGTTGTAGTGATGTTGTCATGTGGATTTTGATGTTGTTTTTTAGGAATGAATCGTCATGAGTGTATCACTGGTTACATGTTGTTATATGTCTCTTACATATTGTTATATGTCGCTTACATGTTATTATATGTCAATTGATTACCTTCTTGTATGTTTGATTACATGTATCAGTCTTGTAGGTTTGGTTACAAGAATTGATCGTTTATGCTCGGTACTTGCGTTTATGTGTATGTGTAGTTGATTATGCATTGCTTATGCATGTTGATGGTTGCATGTGGCATTGTGTACAATTGATTAATGGTTGTTGTCATGCATGAGGTCATACCATGCATTGTTGAGATGGCATTGCATTGATGACTGTACCCTAACTAGAATGATGTTTATGTGTTGATGCATTTGTTTGCGTATGTCTATATGTTGTTATGTTTATGTTATACTTGTATCATGTGTAGAGATTTCTACAAATCCAGCTCTGATACCATGTAGAGATTTCTACAAATCTAGCTATGATACCATGTAGAAAATCTGTGTAGGTTAACTTGATAATGCAATATAAATCAAAGCAGAATACTATAACCTACTTCTACTATCAATTTGCGGAAGCTTAAAGATAAAGCTGAACAATATAACTAGTAAAAGAAGAATCAATGGCACAATACACATGAAAATACTTTTGGGAAAGCCTCAGCTAAAAACCCCACACTATTGTATTATCATATATGGTGGAAATACATAGGAATTATACAAAGCCTTAACTCTCAGTACAATCCTCACAGATGCTCACAGGCAATCTTGGCTTCTCTCCAACCTTCCTCTCTGCCCTCCAAGCTCCTATTTCCTTGTGCTGTTCCTTGTGGATGATTCTCCTTGAACCAAGTGGATGATCTCTCTACCAAGTGGATGATCAAGCCTCCAAAACTGCGCAATCTTCAAGGATGATGCCTGGACTGCATGCATGAGTTTTATTTATAAGAAAACACATGCAACTGATAGTACATTGTCCTTGACTTTAATCTCAATTGGGTATTTCCTAGAATAGACATGCATGAGTTTCTGATGAGGGAATCTTCAGTTAACTGGAGTAGCACTAGTTGAGTGCATGCATGCATGCATCAACTGACTGTTAACTCTCTATTAGTTCCTCAACCAGTTTGGAACTAATTTAACTGGGCTTAACTCAATAAACCGAGTTAACTAATTACAACTTAAATATAACTCAATCTTATCTCCTTAATTTAAGGGATAACTCTTGCATGACTTCAGAAAGACTTCTCACTTGAATTTCTCCAACTAATTAATTTAAAATAAATTAATTAATTATTTCCAAGTAGTTGTTAAGACTAAATTCGATTTTAATTCACAATTTAATTCAAGGACAAATTAAATTGGAATATTATTGTTGCCATATTTCAACACTCCCTCTCAACAAGAAAGGGATTATCTGCCACCCCGATCCTATCTCTATGGAACTCGAATTTACACTATGACAATGCTGGTGGGCCCCAGTATTGCAGCAATAATGCTGCAACTCCTGGGACTCCCTTCTTTAATTTTATCAACCCAGTAGTTCGTAACAAACTTGGAAGCGACGGTGTTGTATGCACAAGTACTAGCTCTTGCTGCAACTGTCACTTGGTCAGCTGGCACAAGTCCGCTAGGAGCTTAAGCCAACTTCTATGAGCTCTGAGAAGAAGCTTTTTAACTGATAGATGGAAGCTAACTCAAAGGAAGCTAATCTGCTTGCAGAAAGAAACTGAAAGGCTGAAAGAAAACGCAAACCCTAGCAAACCCTAATTTTACCAGCTAGCTCTACTGATGCAAGATACTGGGAGAGATGCCATTGACTTCTAAGAAGATGAAATGCATGTGTCTAAGCTACTTTTATAGTCAAATCTGAAAGAACCATCTTTTTATAGTTTTGAATAAGTTGTCAGAATTATCATGCATGCGATTTAACTGTTTTTGACTGTGCAGAGGTGGATTGGCGAGAGGAAATGCTTGGAGGAGGTCGGGAAGGTTCAGAGAGGGCCTAAGGGGTTCCTAACACCCTTCCAGAGAGTTTCACAGAGTTTGGCTATCAAGAAACCTCATTTGTGAGCTTCTACAGGAAGTTTGCAGGGGTTCTACAGGATGTTCTGGAATTTCTACAGGATGTCTGTAATTTTCTACAGGATGTTCAGAAATGGGATTTTGGAGGATGGATGGAGGAAGAAAGATGAAGGAGTGAGCATGGAGGTGAGCTAGGGGTGTGAAGAGGTCCAGGACTTGGGGAATGGAGCTGAGGAGTGGCAAGGATGGTGGGATTTGTTTAAGAAGCAGTGGAGCAATGTCACACAAGGATATGGAGAATTAGGGCAAAGTGAGCAAATGGCAAACGTGAGGCAAGAATCTGTGTTAGGGGATGGAGCAGATGGGATTGATGGAGTACAGGTAGATGGAGAGGTATTACAGGTGCTCTGCAAGTTGTTTTTCAAACAGAACAAATGAGGACTTGGAACATCAAAGACTAGTTACGTTAGCCTATTCTGACCTAGATAACAGTAAAGAGAATGAACAGAATTTTATTTGCAATGAAACCATGTGAAATAACTTATGCAACAAAGCAATCAAGAATATGAACATGTAACCAACTTCTGCAAATAAGAATCGAACACTAATGATTGCATGGTGAAGCAAAGATAGTGTTTTTGTTGGCAACAAGGTCACCTTGATCCCAGCTCCTGATCCCACTGAGGGAGAGGTGAAATCAGAGGTGCTTGATGGCATTTTTGTTGGCATTATGATTCAAGTGTTGTCCTTGATGGCAACTCACTCAGTGGATGGTACAGGTGCTCAGAGGTTAGTACAGGTGATGGCAACTTAATCAGAAGACAGATCTCAGTACAGCATGCCAAGGAAGCTCATACACGCTGTTTCGTTAAGCCCAAGTCGCGTGTACACGCTAGTTCGATTCAGAAAAAGCGCGTGTATGTGGAAAGGTTCCTTTGGTTCATGGTGGTTAGTCCTTGGAAGTTGTGCCTATGATTTCGGACCATTATGTCTCGACAGGCGTGTCGATCCCTAGTTTTAAAGTTGATGGTATTGTGTTACTATGGTTTTGGCTCTTGGTATTGAGAAAGGCCTAAGGCTATATAAGGAGAAGAAGATCATTAGGCAAAATCATCTTTCGACAAGGCATGAATATCTAAGAGAGAAAGAGATCTGATATGCAGGTTCTGAGTTGCATGATCTAAGCCAAGGAGAGATCACATCGGTTAATGGAAGACTAGATCTAAGGATAGATCGGGATCTAATGGTTTGAAATGCACTATCATGATATGGTTGATTATGCGTATTTCTAGATCTGCATATTGTCGCAATGTTATGTTCTGAGTCTAACTAATGTCTGGTACAGCTGCAAATTGAGAAAGTTTATTTTTAGATCTGTACGCAGGTTGGCTTCGGTAAAAGAGCGTGTATACGCGGGTTCTGCTCATTAAAGTAGCGTATATCTTTTGAAGCTTGATTTGGGTTTACAGTGGGGTCTGACTGTTATTGCAGAGTTCTGTAGTCTGCTCTGTGTTCTGGTAACTGGTGATTGACAGGGTTCAGTGGTTCAGCGATTCAAAGTTTGGTTGTTTTATGCTTCAATGATCTGTTGTGGAAATTGAATGAATTGTGGTCTTCAGATTGTAATGTTGTGCTTCAGGAATATCCAAGTCTGAAAATGTATGAAAAGTGATACCTGGAAGAAGGAAGATTGTAGGTCAGCACCTACGTACTAGTATCTTGGCTAGTACAAGAGCAAAGGGGGTTGGAGCTCCCTTCCAAGGAAGTTTGGAGAACGAGAGAAGGTTGAAGCCTTCTGCAGGTTGTAGCCTGCGTACTGGTATAAGGCTGCACCAGTACAAAAGATTGTAAACTGAAGTTTCATATTAAGAAAGATAGAGACAACTTGCAGCAGGTGGTTTTCACCCACATTGGGTTTCCACCTTATATCTTGGTGTTCATGTGTGTGGATTTTTATCTGTTCTGTTATACTGCACATGTTTACTGTTAATATGATGAATAATGTCCTGATGCACTTAATTGAAGAATAAGCTAACTAAATTGTGAGTTTTCTGCTTATACGCTGTTTTACTTCGTCACAGTAGCGTGTACACGCTGGTTCACTTAACTGAAGTAGCGTATATGTTTCTGGGCATTTGAAAAGTTTGATTAATCTGATAATACTGATTCACCCCCCCTCTCAGTATTATTTCCAACAATTGGTATCAGAGCAGGTCCTTCAGAGAAGCTTGATCGCTTGAAGGAAGATCATTCATCATGAGCAACTACGAGAAAGAAGCATCAATCAGGCCACCGGTTTTTGATGGAACAAATTTCAATTATTGGAAGGTAAGAGTTACTGCATATCTTCAATCTCTTGGTACAGAAGTTTGGGACATTGTAGAAACAGGCTATGCTTTTCCTTCAGCTACTCCTACAGATCCAGCTGAGAAAAAGGCATATGAAACAAATGCAAAAGCAGTCAGTACTCTATTAGGAAGTATATCTCAAACAGAATTCATGAAGGTCATGCACTTCAAATCAGCAAAAGAAATATGGGACAAAATGATCACTAGCTATGAAGATAGTGATGGCTTATCAAACAGTGATGAAGATGAACAAGGTAATAAATATAAGCTGTTAATGGCATTTGAAGATGATGATTATGAGGATGCTATAGATGTGGATAATCTCTATAATGAAATCACTAGACTCAAGAGAGGCATAGAAGAAAAGAATGTGATCATTGATACTTTGCAATTTCAGATTGATGAAAAGGAAAAACATCTTGAAAAACTAGAAGGTGAAATTGTTGGTCTCAGAAAAGAAATTGAGAAAACAAAAGCTATTAATCTTAAATTTGTCAAAGGATCTGAAACTTTGGATGAGATTATCAGTGTGCAGCGGTCTCCTCTAAACAAGACAGGTTTGGGCTATAATGGAGAAACCTCTCAAGCATCCACCTCAAAAAGTTATCTTGATGCAGCAAGAGGAAATGAGCGGAAGAACAATGAAGATAATCAGGTAAAGCAGGGACGAGTTACAAACAGAAACTATCAGGGACAATCCTCCTTAAGGATGAACAAAAGCTACAACCAACCACAGGTAAAATCTTCTCAGTTTGGCTCAAGAATAGATGAAAATAGAAATTACAATCAGTTGGCTGGTAGATTCAATAACCGCAGAAGCTTCTTCAATGGACAATGCTTTTCTTGCCACAACTTTGGTCACAGAGCAGCTCAATGTGTTGCATATAAAACAATCATGACTAGGGAAGCTCAAAAACAAAGAAGTATGACAGGGATTACAAAAAGGACCTATAACAACTTTTCGGTGCTTGAAAATGAAGTTGAATGTTCTATTTGCAATAATTTTGGTCATAAAGACTCTGAATGCAGGAGCAGGTTTCAGGAGAAAAAGGAACAAGCCACAAGCACCAAAACATGGAGAATAAAGGAACCTCAAACAGAAAGATGTGGGATAGCATTTTATGCAGAAGGACAGGAAAATCTATGGTACATTGACAGTGGATGTTCGAAACATATGACAGGTGATAAAGAAAAACTTGAATCTTATTCTACTTTAGAAAAGGGAAAGAAAGTTTCTTTTGGAAATGATACTCCTGCAACTATAAAAGGAAAAGGTATTGCTCCTTTGAAAGAAAAGGTCAAGGCTGGAAATGTTTTGTATGTTGATGGATTGAAGCATAATCTTCTAAGTGTCAGCCAGATGTGTGATCAAAAAACAGAGGTTATTTTCAGATCGAATGGATGTCTTGTTCGTGATCTTGATACAGGTAAAACAGTTCTCAAAGGCAAAAGAACTCCAAATAATCTGTACATATTTGAAGAAGGACAACAACAATGCTATCTTAGCAAGGATGAAGAGCACTGGTTATGGCATCGAAGGTTGGGACATCTAAGCTTCTCACAAATAAGGAAAGCATGCAAATATCAGGCAGTTCGCGATCTTCCAGATATCAAAATTCCAGACAACACCATATGCAAATCTTGTCAGTTTGGAAAGCAGACCAGAACTAACTTTCCAGAGAAGGAAGGATCAGCTAGCTTGCCTCTTGAGCTAGTCCATACAGATGTATGTGGTCCATTTAGGAAAAGGACACCTCGAGGAGAAGAATATCTGATATTATTCATTGATGATTTCTCAAGGTTTGTTTGGTTAGGGCTTATGAAGCACAAAGATGAAGCATTCGAAAAATTCAAATCCTTCAAAGCATTGGCTGAAAATGAATCAGGACACAAAATCAAGTGCCTCAGATCTGACAGAGGTGGGGAGTTCACATCAAATGAATTTTTTGATTTCTGCGATGAACATGGGATAAGAAGAGAATTCTCTACAGCTAGAACTCCTCAGCAAAATGGGGTTGTGGAAAGAATGAACAGAACTATCCAACAAATGGCTCGTGCTATGCTCGATGAATCAGGTACTCCTGCAACCTTCTGGGGAGAAGCCGCACATGCTGCTGTTATCATTCTTAACAAAACAAATGTCCGAGTAAACAGCACTCAAACACCTCATGAGCTTTGGAGTGGTAAAACTCCTTCCGTGAAGCATTTCAAAATCTTTGGGAGCAAATGTTATATTAAGAATACTGATGAGCAACTTGGCAAACTTGAACCTAGAGCAGATGAGGGCATTCTTCTTGGTTATTCTCCACATAGCAAAGCATACAAGTGCTACAATAAAAGACTTGGCAGAATTGTTGACAGTATTGATATAGTGGTTGATGAGAAGGGATATATTCCTAGGCAAGTTCATCATGAAGAAGATGAAGGTTACTCTCAAAGGCGAAATGATGAAGAAGAAGAACCTCAAGAAGAAGAAGAATCTCAAGAAGAACCAGAGGAGCAGACAAGAATAGAAGAGAAGACTCCATCCAGATATGTCCAAAAGAATCATCCAGAAACTCAGATTGTGGGGCAGAAAGAAGCAGGAGTACAAACAAGAAGGACACTTGCAGAAGCTTCAAGCTACTTGGCTCTACTCTCCTCCATTGAACCACAAAATGTGAAAGAAGCATGCAAAGATGAATGTTGGGTCAAAGCAATGGATGAAGAACTTGAGCAAATCGAAAGGAACAACACTTGGGAATTAGTTCCTAGACCAAAAGATAAGAATGTAATAGGAACAAAATGGGTCTTCAAGAATAAGTTAAATGAAAATGGAGAAGTAATTAGAAACAAGGCCAGACTTGTTTGTAAAGGGTATGCACAGCAAGAAGGAATAGATTTTGAAGAGACCTTTGCTCCTGTGGCAAGACTAGAGGCCATCCGAATGTTCCTTGCTCTCTCAAGCTTTCAAAACTTCAAGGTATTTCAAATGGACGTGAAATCAGCCTTCCTGAATGGAGACTTAGAAGAAGAAGTATATATTGAGCAGCCAGATGGGTTCATTCTTGGGAATGATCCAAACCTTGTATGCAGATTGAAAAAGGCTCTCTATGGGCTCAAACAAGCTCCAAGGGCTTGGTACTATCGGTTGGACAAATATCTTCACCAACAAGGCTTTTCAAAAGGATCAGCAGATAGCAATCTCTATATAAAAGTTGAAAATAACAAATTGCTAATTCTTGTTGTTTATGTAGATGATATTATTTTTGGCAGCAATGAAGAGACTATGAGTCAAAACTTTGCCTTGGTTATGCAGAAAGAATTCGAAATGTCACTTCTTGGAGAATTGACATATTTTCTTGGATTGCAAATCCAACAAAATGAAGGAGGTATCTTCTTGTCTCAAACCAAATACCTCAAGCAGATCTTGAAGAAGTATGGCATGGAAGAGTCAAAACCAGTATGTACACCCATGGTTACAGGATGCAGCCTCAGTGCAAATGATGAATCAGCAGCAGTCCACCAACCCACTTATAGATCCATGATTGGGAGTTTGCTTTATTTGACAGGTACTCGACCAGATATTACACATGCAGTAGGAATGGTTGGAAGATTTCAAGCCAACCCAAAGGAAACTCATCTTCAGGCAGTCAAAAGAATCTTCAAATATCTTCAAGGGACCCAAAACTATGGCTTATGGTATCCTAGAAATACAGATCTCACTCTTCATGCTTACACAGATGCAGATTGGGCTGGAAGTGTGGATGATAGGAAAAGCACAAGTGGAGGGGCTTTCTTCATGGGTTCCAGATTAGTATCTTGGTTCAGCAAGAAACAAAGTTCGATTGCCTTATCTACAGCTGAAGCAGAATATGTGGCTGCAGCATCTTGTTGCACACAACTTCTTTGGATGATGCAGACCTTGCAGGACTTTCAAATCACTTGCACTCCACCTGTCTCTATCTTATGTGATAATACAAGTGCAATCAGCATTTCAAAGAATCCAGTCATGCACTCAAAGACCAAGCACATACCAATCAAGTACCATTTTCTTCGGGAACAAGTGCTTGAGCAGAAGGTCAAGTTGGAGTATGTTCCTTCTAAGGAGCAAGTTGCTGATATTCTCACAAAACCACTGCCCAGGGAAACTTTTGAATATCTCAGACAAAAGCTGGGAGTAGTTAATGCTTCATCCTGTTGTTGAAATTTGTTTGTTCTACAGAAAAGTTGGTATACGCAGGTTACGGAAGGGATATGAGCGTATACACGCGGATTCATGCTGGGTAAGTCGCGTGTATGCTGGACGCTTGTTGCAGAAAGAATATCCGCGTACATACGCTGTTTTATACAGGATAAAACGCGTATATGAAGTTCTGAACAGCAAGGGAAAACTCTAAAGTTCTGAACAGCAATAGGAATGTCAGGATTATTCAGGCACAGTTTCAGGGAGTGCAACAGGCACAGGTTCAGGGGGAGCAGCTCAAAAGTCTCATAAAGCATTGTTGGCATTCAGATGTTTTTGGTTGTTGGTTTCAGGAGAAGGAGCTCAGAAAGAAATTCTAGTTGCTGATCTAACAAGATGTTTATCAGATGCTGCTGATGTCTTTCCTAAGTCTTGGTCTAGATCTGTTGTCTCTATGTCATGTATCTCTCTTGTCTCTTTTATGGTGTCAAGGTCATGTAACGGCCTTTGTTGGTTTCCCCACTATGCCTGGGATGAATGCTGTAATATAATTGGTTGTTTCTGATATGTTATGGTTGTATGTATTGAGTCCTTTGGTGATAGAAAGGTCCCATATGGTGTATAAGTCTTGGTTCTTGTTGAAGAACATCTTTTGCAGATCTGGCCTACTGTCAGGGGGAGCACGAGTCAGCACAGCCAAGCAGAGGTATCAGCATGTCCTCAGGGGGAGCATAGCCCTTTGCCCTTGATGACAAAGGGGGAGAGTGACTTGGTGTGGTGGTTGCCATCAAGTTCAAAGGGGGAGATTGTTGGCATTATGATTCAAGTGTTGTCCTTGATGGCAACTCACTCAGTGGATGGTACAGGTGCTCAGAGGTTAGTACAGGTGATGGCAACTTAATCAGAAGACAGATCTCAGTACAGCATGCCAAGGAAGCTCATACACGCTGTTTCGTTAAGCCCAAGTCGCGTGTACACGCTAGTTCGATTCAGAAAAAGCGCGTGTATGTGGAAAGGTTCCTTTGGTTCATGGTGGTTAGTCCTTGGAAGTTGTGCCTATGATTTCGGACCATTATGTCTCGACGGGCGTGTCGATCCCTAGTTTTAAAGTTGATGGTATTGTGTTACTATGGTTTTGGCTCTTGGTATTGAGAAAGGCCTAAGGCTATATAAGGAGAAGAAGATCATTAGGCAAAATCATCTTTCGACAAGGCATGAATATCTAAGAGAGAAAGAGATCTGATATGCAGGTTCTGAGTTGCATGATCTAAGCCAAGGAGAGATCACATCGGTTAATGGAAGACTAGATCTAAGGATAGATCGGGATCTAATGGTTTGAAATGCACTATCATGATATGGTTGATTATGCGTATTTCTAGATCTGCATATTGTCGCAATGTTACGTTCTGAGTCTAACTAATGTCTGGTACAGCTGCAAATTGAGAAAGTTTATTTTTAGATCTGTACGCAGGTTGGCTTCGGTAAAAGAGCGTGTATACGCGGGTTCTGCTCATTAAAGTAGCGTATATCTTTTGAAGCTTGATTTGGGTTTACAGTGGGGTCTGACTGTTATTGCAGAGTTCTGTAGTCTGCTCTGTGTTCTGGTAACTGGTGATTGACAGGGTTCAGTGGTTCAGCGATTCAAAGTTTGGTTGTTTTATGCTTCAATGATCTGTTGTGGAAATTGAATGAATTGTGGTCTTCAGATTGTAATGTTGTGCTTCAGGAATATCCAAGTCTGAAAATGTATGAAAAGTGATACCTGGAAGAAGGAAGATTGTAGGTCAGCACCTACGTACTAGTATCTTGGCTAGTACAAGAGCAAAGGGGGTTGGAGCTCCCTTCCAAGGAAGTTTGGAGAACGAGAGAAGGTTGAAGCCTTCTACAGGTTGTAGCCTGCGTACTGGTATAAGGCTGCACCAGTACAAAAGATTGTAAACTGAAGTTTCATATTAAGAAAGATAGAGACAACTTGCAGCAGGTGGTTTTCACCCACATTGGGTTTCCACCTTATATCTTGGTGTTCATGTGTGTGGCTTTTTATCTGTTCTGTTATACTGCACATGTTTACTGTTAATATGATGAATAATGTCCTGATGCACTTAATTGAAGAATAAGCTAACTAAATTGTGAGTTTTCTGCTTATACGCTGTTTTACTTCGTCACAGTAGCGTGTACACGCTGGTTCACTTAACTGAAGTAGCGTATATGTTTCTGGGCATTTGAAAAGTTTGATTAATCTGATAATACTGATTCACCCCCCCTCTCAGTATTATTTCCAACAATTTTTCTGAAGATCTTCCCTGTTATTAACCTATCAACTCAATCTGAACATGAAAATCCTTTTTAATCATCAAAAACAACCTAAACAACAAAACAAGATTTAAATCTAAATAGCAGATTTTATTCTAAGAATGCAGCAAAAACACATAAAGGTAAACAAAGGAGGTACTGGGCACTTGGGTTGGGCCCAACCCCAAGAGCTACAGCCTCCTAAGAGAGATTAGAGCTGGTGCAAAAGCCGGATTCATCTTTATTGATCAAAAGAAATGTTACATTACAAAAACTGTCCACAAGGAAAAGCTTGAAAATGTGTTGAAATGCAAAGCTAACCTACTGCCTAAGAAATGACTAAAATTGAACTACAAACTAGCTAACTTCTGCCTACAAAGTGACTAACTAAAATGAGGCCCTAAGCCTTCTTATTTATACAAACTGAGGACCCCAATAGCCCTCCTAAACTTTAGGAACTCGGCTGCCAAAACTTGTAGTTAACAACACCTTTACTAGCCCTTGCTCGGCTTCCCTTGTGATAATCGATTTGGTGGCCCTTGAACTCCGAGCTGATGGTGGAGAATTCGAGGTAAGGGCCCATAAATGAAGGGGACACCTTCCTAAAAATCCTCTCCACGAATTTGGCTGCCAAGTGCTCATTTAACCTTTGATTTTGTTTCCAAATTGACCAAAAACACTGCATAAAGCAATGTTGCTGCGCTATTTGGCTGGACTAATCAAATGGGCTGATCAGAGCTATCAGGCTGGGCTATTGGCACCTCCTGGAAGTGATCGACTCTTGATTTCTTAGCGTAAAAGATGGATCGAGTGCTCATCGAAACCTGGATCAACTCTTGGATTGACTGATCGAGTAGCAGCAAAAGTCTTGGCATCGACTGCATCGACTCTAGGGCTTGAGTACCACCAACATTTAGTACCGGCATTGAGTCCTTGATTACAACTGGCTATCAGCCTGCCCCTATGGCTCTGTGACTGGCTGACTATAGTACCGGCTGGCAAGGCCTCTCGCCGCCAGAAGCCTTTCTTCACCCAACTCAAGTTTCATTTTACTTATTGGGTGGCCCCTCTCAAATAAGTAACTAAAAAGCCCTCACCCATCGGAATGAGTGAGTGACCCCTAAGTAATATGGGGCCCTCTTCTTTTGGCTTATCACCTTGGCGGAGGTTTTTCAAGATCTCCCTCTCCTTAACAGTTGAGCATGCTTACGCATCCTAATAATTAGGCCCCACGAGGATGCTTAAGCAGGCTCGACTGAAAAGAAGAGGAGGCGGAGGTTCCACTTCCATGACTATACGTACTCACCAATCTCATCAAAAACTGTAGGCCCCGCTCACTCAGCCAATGTGGAAATCAAATAATAACTAACCGGTGCTACTTGTTGCCATCATCGCTTACAGTAATTATTTCACACATGGCACGAAAACCTACCTCCAGAGAAGGGGTATTTATAACTGGTAACACTAGGCTTTCTTTGTGCTATTGGTAAAGATCCAAACTACTGACTAACTCACTGCCTCCTAACCTGCCTCACCACACATTAGACTTGTTGGCATAATGACTAACCCAATTCACTCTATTAGCATAAATATAATCAAAAACATGCAATAAACTAATGATAATGGTGGATTAAGTCGAATTAGGAGGCTGAATGAGCCCATATAATTATCCATTTTTGGGGCTCATCATAACCCCCCTACTGAAAGTGTTGCTCATCCTCTGAGCAACTAATCTATCTCTTCATCTCCCTGTCATGCCAAGCTTCTGAAGTGATGTCCTCTTCTCGGTCATGAAACCATGCTTTTCTCTCTGCTTCTTCCCACTGCCTGTGCTCCTTTTCTTGTAGCAGTTTTGTTAGCGCCTCAACCTCAGCCTGCAGCTTGTCCTCTCTTTGCTGTTCATCAAATGTTTCCTTGTCTTTCCTTCTTCCTGTGATTGTTTGGCTGCCTTTTCCTCCAATTTCTCGGTCTCTCTTAGCTTAGCCCGAGTTTCCTGTAGAGAATTCTCAGCTTCCTGTAGAACTGTCTCAACTTCCTGTGGAGCTGTCTTTGAGTCCAGCATTTTCATTCTTTCTCTCCAGGTGGATGTCTTCGGGCTTCCTCGTTCATAGGTGATGGATGCCTTTGACGGAGACCTCTCCTTTTGTGTAGCTGGGGTGTCTACAATCGTGATTGGCTCTTTTGACGGTGGCTGGGGTCTGCCAGTTTTTATCCGCATGCTCCTTCTTGCCTTAAAATACATGGAAGGTTCCCTCTTTCGCTTCCCTTTTTGCTTTGGAGATGTGCTTAGGGTGGCCAACATAGCTGCTGCCTCCTTAGCTAAAATCTCAGGCACTTTTTCATTTTGTTGCCTGTCTCCATGCTTCTTGTAGAAAGTCCTCTGTCGACTGTTTTTTGTCTTCCTGTAGAAACTACTTTTTGGCTTCCTGTAGAAACTGTCTTCTGGCTTCCTGTAGAATCTGTCTTCACTGTTTCGGTCTGCTTGGTTGGGGGTGTCTTCCCTTTTAATTGTGGTGTGGTTGCCTTGGTTGTGCCCTCACTTGTTTGGACTTTTGCGGTCCTCTCTGCTCTATTCTGCAATCACTTTTTCTGGGGTGTTTGTGCCATTGTTCCTCCACAGTTTTAGGCTTTAGCAATTTGGCCTTTGCTCCTTTTTCTCTCTATTCTTGCCTTGCCTGAATGTCTTGCGTTTCTTCATCATTGGTTTTCTCATCTTTTTCAATGTGTTCTTCTTCCTTGCCATCCTTTATTTTTCTTCAGCACTTCCACTAACTCATTGACATTAGTTCTTTGAGTATCCAGCCTTGTCCTCCCCCTCTCACTTTTATTTGGCTCCTTATATTTCTCTTGATCATGTAAAAGATCCCACCTGTTCATTGTATGACTGTACTATGACAAGACACAAACTTACTATTCCTGGTCAGTTAATTACATGCCTTGAATGGTCCAATCCTACGACTGATTTCCAAATTACACTTATTTCATCTCATTAGTCTTATGGTCAATTTTAAGTCGCACCAATGTTTGCTAAACCTTCATTTGTACAAATTTGGGCACCTTCAATTAATCCTTCTAGTTGTAGCCGGTTGTCAGCTGCCAAGCCTGATCCGTCACAGTAAACAAATTTTGCATTCCCAGCCTGATCGCTTTTAGAAGCACTCTCAAAGTATTGTTCCCCTGTTCTCGATTTAGACAGTTCCAAACTAGCTTGGATCTATGACAGAATCTTCATGTCTCTCCTTTGATGTGAGACTCTAATTCCATCCTCCAAGTCCCCCACCAACTTTAAGATTTCCATCCCTTTACAATCCTGGATCACCTGCATCAAATTCTGATATGACACCTTACTCTGTTTTAACAATTATGTTCATGCCTGCAAAAGACCCTGACCAAGTTTGTTCTTCGGTTCTCTTTTCCAGAAAACCTCCTTAATACCTGCAAAAGTCCATGTCCAAGTTTGTTCTTTTGTTCTTTTCTTTTTTTGGTAGAAAGAGATCTCAAGGACATTAAAAATTCTTCAGCTATCTGGTTATGAGAGGAAGAGTTTTGCTTCTACAGCCAGAGGACAGAGACTAAGTTTTCTTCTCAGGACACATTCAGATATGCAAATTTTAAAATTTTCATCCACAGGCTGGCTCTCACAGCTGCATATGCCTTCCTTATAAGAGAATTTTAGACCGGAAACGTGGAGAGGAATTTTGATGTAGAAAAACTGAGAAATTCCGTGCAACACACAATCACACTGCTATTTTTGACTTACAGGCAGACTTGTCTCTAATTCTCCTACTCCAGACAGTTCAATTCACCACCTTTCAAAATATATCATGCATGGAAGAGTGTTTTCGAGCCTACCTTTCTCGGAACTCCAAATTTGACGAAGGAAAGCTCAGGTTTCTCTGTTCCAGAAGGTTGTGCCGTACTTCCTGTAGAAGACCCCCCCCCCCCCCCGTTTCCTGTAGAACGCCCTTGCGCCTCTGAGTGAGCCCGATATGCTGGAGAATTTTGAACCAGGCTGAAAAGCTCAGTGGAGGATGATGGGTTAATCACTTTGTGGAAGCAGAGGATGCATACTTCAGTTGAGGACGTTGCAAGTGCCAATGAACAGCAAGTGGTGTTTCAGCTGAGCATTTTTAATTGCGGCGTGATTTGTGGTGAGGGAGTGAAGTGGCCAGGTGTACATGGCCACATGTAGGCAGCAGTGTTTTTTATGAACTGTATGTTTTCTACCTGTAATCACTACCATCAATTGCAATGAGGTTTAAACGGTCACCACTGTCTGTTTTTTTTTTAATTTTACGTGAGTTAACTGTACACACATGCTGCATGATTTCTAGCGGAGCGCTAGAGACTGGAATAGGCACTGTCAGGTTACTTTGCTAGCTTCCTGACTTAATCCCACCATTTCATTCGTTTATGCACTTTCCAAATCATATTGATGCAGATAGAGGAACTGGTTTAGACGCATACCTGTAAGTCGGCGTGCTGCTGCGTCCTTTTTGCTGCTACATGCATTTGTTTCTGTGGTTGCATGATGGCTTGGTTGTTGATTCATGGCTGTTTTTCTTGTGCAAGTATCCTCCAGTCGGATCCATGCTGCAGGAATTTGTTTCCACGTTCAGATCTGCACCCTCAAGCTGCTGATGTTGAATTTCCACAGGACAGAAACTTGTTTTCGCCATTGCTCCCGAACGATAGACCAGATCGATCTGAAACTTTCTAAGCATGTTCCTATCATCATTATGCACCTCCCATAGCAAAATTGCGATCAATGGATGCACAGATTTCGAGAAAAATGGAAAATGGCTGAAGATTACAGAGATCAATTTCTCAGAAACCGTGCATCAGAATCGGTTGAAACTGCTTGGTAGGTTACTATCACCCATATGCATCTCCCCATGAAACAGGTTTTGAATGGATGCACGGATATGGAGAAAATGCAAAAATGGCTGACGGTGATGGAGGCAGATTTCTTGGAAACCGTGCACTGGAATTGGTTGAAATTGCTTGGGCATGTTTCCATCATCCCTATACAACTCCCTGTAAGATGGTTTTGTAAATGGATGCACGGTTTTCACGTGAGGGAAAAAACAAATTTCAGCACTATGTATTTTCGCTTCCAAGCATTCTGTAGTTTTTTGCATGGTAAGAAAAATGGGCTTGGGCTATGATGCAGGCATGGAATTGATGGGAGAGAGGTTTGAGGATTGTAGGAGGACTTATGAACCCGTGAGGAAGCTATCATGTTCGCCAAACTGCCTTTTTGAAATCCATTTCTAGCTTCCTGTAGAAATCCTGTAATTTCTACAGGAACTTCCTGTAGAACACGCAGTTTTGAGGAAAGAAGCACAATGAGATGGAAAAAATGATGGAGAAGGGTGAGGGATGGAAACATGGATGCTTGCAGGCCTCATGGATAGATTCCTGGCCTTCAGGTCCTCTTCAGAGATCAATTTTGGCTTGCTTGTAGGCTTCCTGTAAAAGACACAGAACTTCCCGTAGAAGGCATAGAACTTCCTCTGTCTTTGTTTTGAGCGATCCTTCTAACCTACAATGTCCTTGCTGCAACCTGAAATTATTCAATGGAAATTAGGTTTATTTTTCTTTTTCTCTTTCTCTTTTTTTTTTTTTGAAAAACAACTAGGGCGCCTCATGGAGGTTTTCACCCTAATTGCCTGCCCTGGGCGCCTCCAAGGGAGGTTTTCACCTAGGGATCTTATTCCCTTTTTATTTTCTCTTCTTTCCAACCCATTGACCGCCTCATGGAGGTTTTCAATCAATGAGCCAATCTAAGGCACCTCTGAGGAGGTTTTCACCTTAGATTTTTATTTTCTTCTTATTTTCATTTTTTCTCTTTTTTCTTTTTTTTTTTCTACCCTACCCTACTTGAAAACAAAATAATTTTCAAGTGTAAGAATACTTCCAATGGAGCCATGTGCACATCGAGATTAGAGGCAAAATGATGTGGAGGCTTGAAATGCATGCTTTGACAGTGATCCAGATTTCAGAGACCAAATGATTCGACTTTGAAGGGATCAAACATAGTTGAGGAAGAGAGTACTACTGCAACTTAGTGACCGTCTGGAACCATATCTCAATATAGCTCTGATATCCTTGGTCCTCTTGCTGATCTAGATCATTCTTCATGTCACCTTCTATCATGACTTTCTCATCTTCCTCTTCTTGCTGATTTTTCTTTTGAGCACATGGAGGATTTGATGGTAACCATGAGGGAGCTTTCTCGATCTTCGATTCTGATCTCTTCTCTTCATCAAGTGCAGCCCATGGTTCTTTGATCTCCTCTCTTGAAACTTCTTTTTCTGGATGTGATCCTTCAGTGCTGTCAATATAATCTCTTTTCTCCAATACTCTTCCTGAGCTATGGTGAATATCTTGGAGCTCAAGAGGAGTTATTTGGACATGTTGTGCCTCAGCATTGTAATGGAGTTGAGCTACTCCAATGTGTGGATTTGGAAATGGTGGTACGGGTAGTTGACTGGGGGTGTATATTTGAGATGGATGTGGATGGGTTGTGGTTGGGTAGGTGGTGGAGGCAAAGGAGCAGGATGAGAGTTGTACTGGGGCCTCCACCCCTAATGAGGTGCATTCCACTGAGGTTGTGGCTGAGCATAAGAGTGAAACGAATGAGCAACTGGGGGAACATGGTATTGCGGAGGATACGACCAAGGAGGGGGTGTGGACCAGGAAGGATGAGCAGGGGGACCCCAAGAAGGCGTGGAAGTGGCTTGATAGGGGTTATAATAGGTCTGGGATGTCTCCTTCATTCCCTCTTGGTAAGTTCTAGGTCCATGTGGCCTCCTTTGGTTCATGAAATAGAGTGGTTCAGTGGCTCCTTTGGCTCTCTGATATGCAGCTTTAAGTCCAGGCAAGGAAGGGCACTGATTCGTAGGATGGTATTCTTCAGAGATGAAACACACTTTTAGGGAGTGCATTGGACATTCGTTCCTAGGATGCTTTCTAGTGCACCTAGGACAAAAGATGACCAAAGCCCTCTTGGCTTCCTCTTGCTTCCTTTGGATCTGTAAGGTATCCAGTTGCATGGCAAGAAATTGCCTCATATCACTCTTGAAATATTCCATCTGATTTTCAAATTCGTTTTTGGATAAGGTACTGCTCCCAACATTTCTTCTTGTAGCCATTTGCTCCAGAGGAATTTTTTCTTCTTCTTCTTCCCTTAAGGTTCTTCAAATATGTCTTGCTATCCACCTAAGGGTTCTTTAATCACAGCCATCGAAGAAGAGAGAAGGTTGGATGTGTGAAGCAGTGGGGGCGTTGTGCAATCATTTTTCTGAATTATCTCTACTCCTACAAGGTATGAAAGGAAATATTTTTGGTTGATTTTTTATTTTTTCTACTTGTACCTGCAATACTGAAATAGATTGAACTGCAACTAACTATCTTGCTGAAATGAAAATGCGGATTTGAAATGAAAGCAGGAAATGACTAATCTATTTTGCTCAAATGAAATTGCAGGAATGAAATGCTAGGCTACGCTTGTGGAATTGAAATGCTAATCTACGCTTGCAGAAATGAAATTGCGGAATTGAAATGCTAATCTATGAAAGCAGGAAATATCTACTCTACTTTTGCGGAAATGAAATTGCAGAATGGAAATGAAATAAACTACTTAGCAGAAGATTGTAGTGGAAAATAGAAGAAAAGCAGCAATCACCAATACTCTGACACTTCCCCGGCAACGATGCCAAAAAGAATGGTGGGCCCCAGTATTGCAGCAATAATGCTGCAACTCCTGGGACTCCCTTCTTTAATTTTATCAACCTGGTAGTTCATAACAAACTTGGAAATGACGGTGTTGTATGCACAAGTACTAGCTCTTGCCGTAGCTATCACTTGATCAATTGGCACAAGTCCGCTAGGAGCTTAAGCCAACTTCTATGAGCTCTGAGAAGAATCTTTTTAACTGATGGATGGAAGCTAACTCAAAGGAAGCTAATCTGCTTGCGGAAAGAAACTGAAAGGCTGAAAGAAAATGCAAACCCTAGCAAACCCTAATTTTACCAGCTAGCTCTACTGATGCAAGAAAGAGGATGAAAGCTACTGGGAGAGATGCCATTGACTTCTAAGAAGATGAAATGCATGTGTCTAAGCTACTTTTATAGTCAAATCTGAAAGAACCATCTTTTTGTATTTTTGAATAAGTTGTCAGAATTATCATGCATGTGATTTAACTGTTTTTGACTGTGCAGAGTTGGATTGGCAAGAGGAAATGCTTGGAGGAGGTCGGGAAGGTTCATAGAGGGCCTAAGGGGTTCCTAACACCCTTCTAGAGAGCTTCACAGAGTTTGGCTATCAAGAAACCTCATTCGTGAGCTTCTACAGGAAGTCTGCAGGGGTTCTACAGGATGTTCTGGAATTTCTACAGGATGTCTGTAATTTTCTACAGGATGTTCAGAAATGGGATTTTGGAGAATGGATGGAGGAAGAAAGATGAAGGAGTGAGTATGGAGGTGAGCTAGGGGTGTGAAGAGGTCCAGGACTTGGGGAATGGAGTTGAGGAGTGGCAAGGATGGTGGGATTTGTTCAAGAAGCAGTGGGGCAATGTTGCACAAGGATATGGGGAATTAGGGAAAAGTGAGAAAATGGAAAACGTGAGGCAAGAATCCATGTTAGGGGATGGAGCAGATGGGATTGATGGAGTACAGGTAGATGGAGAGGTATTACAGGTGCTCTGCAAGTTGTTTTTCAAACGGAACAAACGAGGACTTGGAACATCAAAGACTAGTTACGTTAGCCTATTCTGACCTAGATAACAGTAAAGAGAATGAACAGAAGTTTATTTGCAATGAAACCATGTGAAATAACTTATGCAACGAAGCAATCAAGAATCTGAACATGTATCCAACTTCTGCAAATAAGAATCGAATGCTAATGATTGCATGGTGAAGCAAAGATAGTGTTTTTGTTGGCAGCAAGGTCACCTTGATCCTAGCTCCTGATCCCACTGAGGGAGAGGTGAAATCAGAGGTGCTTGATGGCATTTTTCTAAATATCTTCCCTCTTATTAACCTATCAACTCAATCTGAACATGAAAATCCTTTTTAATCATCAAAAGCAACCTAAACAACAAAACAAGATTTAAATCTAAATAGCAGATTTTATTCTAAGAATGCAGCAAAAACACATAAAGGTAAACAAAGGAGGTATTGGGCACTTGGGTTGGGCCCAACCCCAAGTGCTACAGCCTCCTAAGAGAGATTAGAGCTAGTGCAAAAGCTGGATTCATCTTTATTGATCAAAAGAAATGTTACATTCCAAAAATTGTCCACAAGGAAAAGCTTGAAAATGTGCTGAAATGCAAAGCTAACCTACTGCCTAAGAAATGACTAAAATCGAACTACAAACTAGCTAAATTCTGCCTAAAAAGTGACTAACTGAAATGAGGCACTAAGCCTTCTTATTTATACAAATTGAGGACCCCAATAGCCCTCCTAAACTTTAGGTACTCAGCTGTCAAAACTTGTAGTTAACAGCACCTTTACTAGCCCCTGCTCGGCTGCCCTTGTGATAATCGATTTGGTGGCCCTTGAACTCTAAGCTGATGGTGGAGAATTCGAGGTAAGGGCCCATAAATGAAGGGGACACCTTCGTAAAAATCCTCTCCACGAATTTGGCTGCCAAGTTCTCATTTAAACCTTTGATTTTGTCTCCAAATTGACCAAAAACACTGCATAAAGCACACATTAGACTTGTTGGCATAATGACTAACCCAATTCACTCTATTAGCATAAATATAATCAAAAACATGCAATAAACTAATGAGAATGGTGGATTAAGTCGAATTAGGAGGCTGAATGAGCCCATATAATTATCCATTTTTGGGGCTCATCAAATGCCTTTGTCAAAATGTCAGCATCTTGTTCCTCTGTTGAAATATACACTACAACAACATGATCCTCCTTGACCTGTGAAAAGCCACGGCAAAAAATCTTGCCTTATGCTTCTCCACACTACCATCAGAGACTTTCTTTACCTTATAGAGCCAATGGGAACTCACAACTGACTTGTTCTCCGGTCTTGGAACCATGTCCCAAACACTGTTACGAACTATGGAGTCATACTCCTCCACCATAGCAACAACCCAAATCGGTTGCTGCACTGCTTCCTCAAAGGAAGATGACTCGGTCTCAACACATTCCCCAGCAAGGTCCATGTATCTAGTGTACCTCTCAGGTGACCTCCTCTGTCTGCTCTGAGAAGATGGTGCTCCCACATTCTCTCTCACATCCTTCAACAATCTGTCAGCTTCTCTTGTGTGCTTCCATCCATCTCTGAAAGACTCTACTTGAGTAGATGTCTCCACTCCTGGAGCCTCTGCATGCGACTTCTCCACATCAGTCTGAGGCTCCTCCTCTTTAGGAACCAACAGTTCCTCCATAGCTTGTAGTTGGAGCTCCCTCTCAAGGGAAACTCGCATGGCCTTCTGCTCATCAAACTTGAGATCTCTGCGAACCACTATCCTCTGACTGGTAGGCAAGTACACCCAATAGTTGTGAGGTGTATCAATGTACCCCACAAATATCCCCAACTCTATTGTTGGCCCAAGCTTCTTCCATGCACCCTTTGTCCAATGGCAATATACCGTTGAGCCAAAGATCCTGAAGTGACCCACATCTGGTCTCTTACTAGAGAAAGCTTCTGTTGGTGTCTTCATCCCAAGTATGAGATGCGGGCTTCTATTCTACAAATAGACCGTTGTGTTGCATGCCTCAGCCCACAAGTGAAGTGGTAGGCCTTGGTCTACAACATTGCCTGTGTTGCCCCTACAATAGTTCTGTTCTTCCTCTCGGCCACCCCATTCTGCTGTGGGTTATGAGGTGTCATCAACTCTCGTTTAATTACTTCCGAACTCTTGAAAGACATATTCTCCACCATTGTCACTTCTCAAGGCCTTGATCTTCTTCCCTGACTCTTTCGACCAAAGCTTTGAACTCACAAAACTTTGTGAAAGTTTGTTCCTTCTTCTGCATGAAATAAATCCAACATTTACAAGAATAGTCATCAATGAAAATCACATAATACATTTTCTTCATTGTGGATGCCGTCGAGAATGGTCCACAAAAATCAGTATGAACTCGCTCTAAGATAGCTGCTACTTGACTGTCTCGATCATGAAAGGAAGATTTGGTGTACTTTCCCAAGGTACAACTTTTGCATGTGTCAACTTGCTCAAGTTTACCTTTGGGAAGTCCTGTAGATATCTATTCCATTATCTTCAAAGCCCCGTGATGCAAATGGCCCAATTGCTTGTGCCACAAATTGCCAATGTCTTGGCTTTGCACCAATTCTGCTTTCGTACTCAATGATGCACAATCATCTACCTCTAGTTTATAAAGATTCTTCACAGGAATCCCTATCCTCTTCGTCTGACCCGTGGCTATGTGTCTTAGGAACGCCTTTCCTTTACTGAAGACAACATCGTAGCATTTGTCCTCCAACATCGCAACCGATACCAAGTTCTTCTTCAGTCCAGGCACATACATCACATCTGTCAAGGTGAGAGGAGCTCCATGCTCCCTCTAAAAAGCAACCGTGCCCATTCCTGAAACACTATACCTTTCATTGTCACCCATCTCTATGCGCATCTTGAGGTCTTTCTCCTCCAAGGCACTGAATAAATTTTTATCACTGGTCATGTGGAATGAGGCTCCACTGTCAAGATACCAGACACCATGCATGCGATGAGGGTAAATTCCATTTCGAACTGAGAGGCTAATACCTCACCTTGCGATCCTTCCGAGGATCCCTTCTTGGACTTCTTCGATGGGAAATTAGTTGCATAATGTACCATATCATGACAATTAAATCATCTTACTTTAGACATGTCACCCTTCTTCCCTCCATGAGAAGAATTCAATTTGAAATGGGAAGCCTTCCCCTTCCCTTTCCTTGCCTTACTTGCTAAGGCCAGATTTTCTTCATCATCATTCTTGGATGAAGAACCATCTCGTGTGCTCCTCCTGATCTCCTCCTGCATAAGATCTGACCACAATCGTTCCCAATCTGGCAATTTCTCCCTTCCATTCACAAAGTCTTGGTAGTTATTCCAACTCTTTGGAAGGCCAAGGAGAGCTAGGCTCACCATATCATCATCGGCAGTAGTTATTCCCACACTGCCAAGCTCATCTCTGCAGGTGGTGAGGTTGTTCAGATATGTGGAAATGGTATCACCCTTCTCCATCATTCTTCGAAGCTTATCCTTGAGCGCCAATTTCCTTTGGTCGCTACTGTTGTGGTAGAGGTCCTTCAATGTATTCCACATTGAAAATGGAGTATCCTTCCCATGGAGACTCGAGACAATATGGTATCGAACTCCCTCAAGGATGATCTGTCTTGCCTTCGCCACACACTTCTTCCACTCAACCAACTCTTATGCATTATTTGAAGCTAGATTTGGGATTTCTTGATCAATGAATTCCTTCAAGCCATTGTCTTCTAATACAGCCTCCATTCTATCTTTCCATGCTATGTAATTCGAGCTACCTTCCAAGGCATACTCGAGTCTCAAGCCATAGAATGCCATTGGCCAACCTTGAAGTATGATATGAATTCGATTTGCACCTGCAACCCCGAACTTCAAACTTCGAATTCTCTTCTCAATATACTGTTCACAGCTCCGATACCATGTAGAGATTTCTACAAATCCAACTTTGATACCATGTAGAGATTTCTACAAATCTAGCTCTGATACCATGTAGAAAATATGTGTAGGTTAACCCGATAATGCAATATAAATCAAAGCAAAATACTATAACCTACTTCTACTATCAATTTGCAAAAGCTTAAAGATTGAGCTGAACAATATAACCAGAAGAAGAGGAATTAATGGCACAATACACATGAAAATACTTTGGGGAAAGCCTTAGCTAAAAACCCCACACTATTGTATTATCATACATGGTGGAAATACATAGGAATTATACAAAGCCTTAGCTCTCAGTACAATCCTCACAGATGCTCATAGGCAATCTTGGCTTCTCTCCAGCCTTCCTCTCTACCCTCCAAGCTCCTATTTCCTTGCGTTGTTCCTTGTGGATGATTCTCCTTGAACCAAGTGGATGATCTCTCTACCAAGTGGATGATCAAGCCTCCAAAACTACGCAATCTTCAAGGATGATGCCTTGACTGCATGCATGAGTTTTTCTTATAATAAAACACATGCAACTGATAGTACATTGTCCTTGACTTTAATCTCAACTGGGTCTTTCTCAGAATAGAAATGCATGAGTTTCTGATGAAGGAATCTTCAGTTAACTGGAGTAGCACTAGTTGAGTGCATGCATGCATCAACTAACTGTCAACTCTCTATTAGTTCCTCAACTAGTTTGGAACTAATTTAACTAGACTTAACTCAATAAACTGAGATAACTAATTACAACTCAAATATAACTCAATCTTATCTCCTTAATTTAAGGGATAACTCTTGCATGACTTCAGAAAGACTTCTAACTTGAATTTCTCCAACTAATTAATTTAAAATAAATTAATTAATTATTTCCAAGTAGCTATTAAGACTAAATTCGATTTTAATTCACAATTTAATTCAAGGAAAAATTAAATTGGAATATTCTTGTTGCCATATTTCAACATCATGCTGATTTTTTTATCTTGCAAACAAGGTATCCTCCGCGAGCTATGCTAAGGTACATTGATTTATTGTGATTTGGTTTAGTTGGCATAGTATGCCTTGCAGGAAAGAGATCAAATGGCTAGAAAGATGGTAGACTACAAAGACTCTCCCTATGAATCAGATGAGCAACATGGTGTGGGGCACTCTTCTAATTTGGCAGAGACATTGAGAAACATGAAGGAAGAAATAAGGAGTTGTAAGGTTGAAAATGACAGTATCATAGAAGCACAAGAGAAACAAGAAAAGGTTAATGTTATACTTCTTCAGAGTTTTCCAGAATTGCAATGACATGGGCCACTTCGAATCAGCCATGGACAGGAGGATAGAACTAATGGGGCATATGGAAGTAGGTCTCCTAGTAGACATAGGTCAAATAGATCTGATATGCTGAGAGATGGAAGGTTGTTGGACACTCCAAATAGGAGAGGTGATGAGAATAGGTACTATTCTAGTTTTGGTTCTGACAGACATCATGATCATCATTGTTATCATCCTTACAGGAGGAATGATAAGGGATACTTTCTAGATGAGTTTAAGAAAGTGAAGCCACCTAGTTTTGATGGAGATATGAAGATGTCGGAATATGCATAGGCTTGGATACTTGGGATGAAGAAATTCTTTGAGTTGCATGAGTACAAAGATAACATGAAGGCCAGAATCGATATCTTTAGCCTGAAAGGTAAAGCAGAGATTTTGTGGGACAATTTTAAGTGGGTCAGAGACATTGGGACGCATGACTTGAGTTGGCAAGAGTTCAAGAGGCTTTTCAGGAAGAAGTACTTGTCAGAGAGGTACTACGACAATAAGGCCAAATAATCCTATGAGCTAAAGATGGGGTTAGTGAAAGATGAAGAGTACACGACCAATTTTCTGGAGCTATTCAGGTATGCACCGTATCTTACTGATGAGAAGGCTAAAGTTCAACGGTCTGTCAGTGGTTTACCATTAGCATTTAGAGATCGGATTGAGTATGATAAGCCTCAATCACTTGAGGAAGTTATTAGGAAATTGAAGCATTGCTATGAACAGTCAAAGCATAAGAATGAATATTAGTGGAAGGGAAAAGACAAAGGTAAAGGTAAATGGAAACCTAAGAGGACAAGGCCTCAGAATGCAGATGAGAAAGAAAATGTGGCACCGAAAAAAGGTTTAATGCAGCTAGATAGGGACATGAGTCGCAGTAACAACATATATATGTTGGTACTGGTCGATTGGAGTGTTGGACCTGCAACAAGGAGCACCTTAAGAGAGATTGTCCACAAAATTAGGGTGGTAGGCCTCAGATATACAGTGTGTGGGAGGCACAGACTATTGGGGATGTAGGCCAGAGTATTCCTCATATTTATGTGATCATGGACAATAGGCAGACATAAAACCATGCATCTATCATTGAGATGGATGGTAAGATTTGTGATCAAGTTATTTCTATTTTGATTGACCTTGGATCTAATTATAGCTATGTTAGTCTTGACTTGGTGGATAAGTGTGGTTTGAGTAAGGAATTGCATGTAGAGTCTTGGTTAGTGCAGTTGGCTACAAGTACGAAAAAGCGAGTTCATCATTGGGCAAGAGCTTGTGCATTTGATTTGAATGGTATGCCTATAACATCACATTTGAATGTATTACCATTGGGATCATACAATATGTTGTTGGGCATGGATTAGTTATATCTTCATAGAACCAATGTAGACTATTATGACAAATCTATTGAGTGTGTTGATGACAATGGAGAACCAAGAGTCTTGCAGGGTAATAAGAAATCCACGTCAGTTAGAATGGTGACAACTATGCAAGAAAAGTGTAGTCGCAGGAAAGGGTGCATGTTATTCGCAGTGCACATTTCTAGTGACAAGGGTAACTAGAGGTTGAGGATGCAGATGTGTTGAGTACGTACCCAGTTTTGCAGCAATTTCAAGATGTATTTCCTGAGGACATTACAGAGTTATCACCTCACAGGGAGGTATAATTTTCTATTGAGTTAGTGCCAGAGGCAACTCCAACATCTAAAGCACCTTACAGTATGAGCACAGCTGAGTTGGTCGAGTTAAAGTTGCAGTTGAAGGAAATGTTGGACAAGGGATACATTAGGCCAATTCTATCACCTTAGGGCGCAACAGTGTTGTTCATAAAGAAGAAAGATGGAACCGTCATATTATGCATTGACTATAGGCATTTGAACAAAGTGACCATCAAGAACATGAACCCTTTACCGAGGATTAATGACTTGTTCGATCAACTAAAGGGACTAGCAATGTTCTCGAAGATTGATGTGAGATCCGGATACCATCAGGTATGCATCAAAGAGGAGGACATTTACAAGACAAATTTCCGGACCAGGTATGGGCATTATGAGTTTGTTGTAGTTCCATTTGGCTTAACTAATGCTCTAGCTACATTTATGTGCTTGATGAATAGTGTGTTGCGTCCGTATTTGGAGAAGTTTTTTACTGTGTTCATTGATGACATATTGGTATATTCTAAAAATAAGGAAGAGCATGTCGAACATTTAGCAGCAGCGTTGAGGCTGTTGAGAGAGCATCAGTTGTATGCTAATCTCATCAAATGTAGTTTCTTTTAGACTGAGGTACACTACTTGGGGCATGTTGTCTCTAAGGAGGGCATTGTAGTAAATCCAGAAAAGATAAGAGCCATCATGGAATGGGTAGCTCCTAAGAATGTGGATGAGGTGAGATCTTTCATGGGTTTGGCAGACTATTATAGGAGGTTCATCAGGAACTTCTCGTATATTTCTTATCCTATCACATCATTGCAGAGGAAAGGTAAGAAGTTCGAATGGACAGAGGAGTGTGAGGCTAGTTTTGAGCAACTTAAGAAGTTGTTGACACATGCACCAATGCTACGGATTGCAAATCCATACAAGGAGTTTGTAGTATGTATGAATGCTTTCAAGAGATAACTTGGTGGATTCCTTATGAAAAATGGAGAGGTGGTATGTTATGAGTCGCGGAAACTGAATGAGCACGAACATAACTACCCCACGCATGATCTTGAGTTGGCAGTGATTATACATGCATTGAAGATGTGGAGGCACTATCTTCTTGGCAGGAGGTTTTTACAAATGAGTGATCATATTTGGTTGAGGTATTTGTTTGATCATCCAAATCTAAATTCCAGGCAGGTTAGATGGTTGTCCACGTTAGTGAGTTTGATTTCGAGATCAGGTATATCAAAGGTAAAAAGAACATGGTGGCAGATGCTTTCAACAGACGAGTACAGATTAACCACTTAGTAGTTATCAGCTCCTATGGGACAGTCTATAGGATAGGATATTGTAGGTAGGTCAACAGGATATCAGGCATATGGATATTGTGCACAGGTTGCAGCAGAGTACAGGTACAGGTAGAGGTGATAGTACAAGTACAGATACAGGTGATAGTATAGGTACAAGTACCGGCGCAGGTGCATAGGGTGTGGATTATTGTCTTACAGCGGATGGATTGGTTAGGTTTAGAGACAGGATATATGTACTAGATAGTAGCGAGCTCAAGAAGGTGATTTTGAGAGAGTTTCATGCAAAACCATATTCAGGCCACCTAGGATATCAGAAGACACTAAAAGTAGTGAAGATATTTTACTGTTGGCCAAATCTGAAGAGGGATGTAGCATAGTTTGTGGCTAGGTGTTTTGATTGTCAGCGTATGAAGGTAGAGTGTAAACACCCAGGTGGACTGCTACAACTGACCGCGATTTCAGAGTGGAAATGGGAGGTCATTTCCATGGAATTCATCACAGGGTTGCCTAAGACAATGAGACAGCATGATTCCATCATGGTTATTGTGGACAAATTAACAAAGGTTGCACACTTCATTCCAGTGAAGTCTACGTTCTCAGCTAGTGATGTAGCATAGGTATTCATCCGAGATGTCATTAGATTGCACGGTGTTTCAAAGAAGATTGTGTCAGACAGGGATGTGAATTTCACTTCCAAGTTTTTGAAGGAGTTGTTTGTAGGCTTAGGCACAAATTTGGCCTTCAGTACAGCTTATCATCCACAGACATATGGACAGACATAGAGGGTCACAACGATATTGGAGGACATGTTGAGGATGTATGTGATGCATCAACAGTAGAAGTGGAAAGAGTATCTTCCACTAATAGAGTTCGCATACAATAATGGTTATCAGGAGTCATTAAGGATGAGTCCTTTGGAGGCATTGTATGGATGGAGTTGTAACACTCCCATCAGCTCAAGTGATCCAGTGAAAAGTGTGTTGATTGGACCAGATATGTTCGTAGATATGGAACAAGAAATACAGGTGATCAAGAAAAATCTAAAGGCAACACAAGATAGGCAAAAGGTCTATGCAGATCAGAACAGGTTTCTCAAAGAGTTCTAGGTTGGGGAACATGTGTACTTGCGTATCAAAACGAAGAAGAGCTCCTTATAGATTGGATCATGTTCCCAAGTTGGCACCATGGTTTGTGGACCCTTCAACATTGTTGAGAGGATTGGGCCAGTAACCTATCGACTTTCACTGTCTCCGACAGTGAAATTCCATGATGTTTTCCATGTATCATTGCTTAAGAAGTATGTTAAAGATGTTGATCATGTGATTGATTGGTCTCTATTGTAGGTGGAACCAGATAGAGAATTCCAACTGGAGCCTCAGTGTATATTGTAGAAAAAGGTTCTCATGATCCGAAACCGAAAAATCGAGCAAGTTAAAGTGCAGTGGAAGCACTTTTGGCCCATTGAAGCTACATGGGAGATGGCGAATCAAATGCGGGCTATGTATCCTTCCTTGTTTCCCAGTTGAGGCAAAGCAGTTTTGGCTTGGTGTTTTGATGTGATTTTGGTATATGCTTTGGTATATGTTTTGATATATGTTTTGGTGATGTTTAGTATATGTACATATGTATATGGATGTAAATACCGCCATGAGCTAAGTTATAAAGCTCCAATAAGCGTATAAGTGTCATGTCATTATTTTGTCATGTTGTTATGATGTCAGTTTTCTTTTCTGTAGGGTGATCATTGTAAATACTGCATTGAGCTATGTTATAAAGCTCCATGGGCAGTATGTTTGCTTTCAGTAATTTTTCTAAGGTTGTGGTGTGGTTTAACACTGAGGACAGTGTTCTGTAATAGCCCTAGTGAAAATTCCATGTAATAAAAGTAAATAAAGGCAAAAATAATAACCACGGTTGATGTGACACTTATTCCAAGTTGAATATTGGGAAAGACATCCAGGGGGTTTTTCATTTGGTTTATTATGGCTAAGGAAATTGGCAAAGGCAATGGCTAAGGATTTGGAAAGGAAAAATGATATTTTTGGAACATTTATTTATGAAAATAATGGAAATTAGGAGAAAAAAGAGGTGAAAGGTAACAGGTTGCATGTGAGGAGGAAATTGAAAGAAAATAATAGAAAATGAAGAAAATAGAGGCCTCGTTCATAAAAAGTCTTCTAAGGATCAGTTGGTAACCTTTTCGTTAGCTCAGTTTTGGAGCTCTCTCATTATTCTCTCTCTCTCTCTCTCACTCTTGGACACTTAGACATTTCTTGGAGAAATTTTTGGCATTGGATCAAGAAAGGCAAAAGAAGGTAAGAGGAAGCAAAGATCAAGCAGGGAAAGGCAAGATCAAGCAACTACAATAGGATTCATTGCAAGTATCAATTTTCATGTGTATTTCCCTTGCTATATTTGGCATGCATGGTATTGCATGTGGTTCTTTTGTTGTCGTGGTATGGGCTTTGCCAAGTGTAACAATATTTTCAGCCTAGCCTTTCCATTTTCGAATAGTCATGGTGTGATGAGGTTCTCATGTTTTAGTTGAGCTAGATTGCCAGATGGATTTGAATATGAGTGAGGTGGATCTGCAAAATGATAGAATGCATGGCCTAGTAACCCTTGAACTGGACTCTGGGTTGCGGTAAAGATATATTTTTTGTTTCCTCTGATGGCCTAGGAATTCTTGTCGGTGAATGTCAGCATATACAGTAAAGCCAAGAGGTGGTTTGCTCTCCATTGGGCCTAGTAATACCGGATTTGGGATATGTGGTAAATCTTGGAGAGTGGGTCTTAGTTTAGGGCCTATTGATCCAGGTTTCAATTGCGGTAAATCCTGAGAGACTAGGAGGCAGGAAAATTCCTCATGGTGTAGGTGGAGAAATCTGGTGGCATTCATGCTTTTTTGGCCTAGTGATTGGGTGGGGATCATGGTAAAGCCTGTTATGATGTGTTCATTGTGTTGACATAGTGATCTGGGATGGATTATGGTAAAGCTTGGTTTCTATTGATGAGGGTGAGGTGGCTTAGCCTCGGTCTGCCCTTGTTGGTTCTTTTGGTTTGAGTCCCACATTCATGCTTAGAATATGGCATGGGGGTGAACGGTTGAAGAGAGATTTGGCTCAGCCATTCTATGGTCAGGTGGAACATGGAAGTCCCATGCCGGATTTGGTTTTTGCATCATTAATGAAAGGTTATTTCTACTTGTATTTCTATGAGCATTTTGATGGATTATATGTGGTCTATATGGCTATACTTTCATGAGTATTTATGTTGTTATTATGTTGGTTATATGTGTGTTTTATGACAGCAGCGATGCATGTCTCTCTACATGTTTTTACTTGTAAATGAATGGATAATGTATCTATGGTATAATAGATGGTAATGCAGCGAATGATATAAGGGAAAAATGGTTCTTAGCAATTCTCAGGTAAGTACAAGATTCATATGTTTAATTCTATTGGTTACACCTGTAGATTACATGCTTGTGACATGTTTGATGAAATTCCTGTCATGGCTAGTAGGGGTTTGATTAAGGTCTTGTTTAACTTATTGATTTTGCATCATTATTCCCTTGTTCTTTTACTACTCCTAAGTTATCATTCCATTCTGGGCAGTGACCTGGGCTCTTCGCTTGAAAAAGTGGCTCAAATCCTAGACACGCTTGCACAGAACTGGAAAAATGAGTCTCTAGACACTGGAAAGAAAGCATGTGAGAGCGACTTTGGGTTTCTAGATGTTGTCATGCCTATAGCATGCGAGCGATTGAGTCTTAAGTTGGTCAAAACTTCATTAGGACCCAAGAGAAAGTTGTTTAAAGTGTTGGATTAGTTCCTGGTGGTCTTGAAGCTAATGTTGAATGTCTATGTGTTATGTTTCCTTTGATTCCACTCCCTTAAGGTCACATAGGAGATCGAATCCAATCATAGTAGCCTCTCGTCTCATGTTTACCCCTGTTGGCATGGTTATCTGGGTAGATGTGGGAGGAGAGTGTTAAAGACAAAATCTCCTGTCTTGAGCGGGAAGTGGCATTTTCAGCTTCCCTGGAAGGGTCTTCTGTAGAACCGAATCACGAACGAAATATGCCTATGGTATTAAAAAATAAGGGGAAAGGAATTGGGTTAGGCCATTCACTTGGTACATCCGTTAACCATTCGGATAAGATGCCTGATATGCATAAACATCATGCTCTTTCTATAAATGTGATATATCCTTCTATTTTGTCTCTTAATAAGGAGTTAGAAGTGTTGAATTCCTCCTCAGAGACCCTAGAACCGCTTACATTGAAAATATCATTTTTTGGCCATCTTGAGGAGCTCTCAAGTCCCTATAAAAATATTACACATCGAAAGAAGAGGCCTCCTAAATATAAGAAGGTGTCGACATGCCACATACATGATCTCGCATCAGGTGAGTAATATGGGTTAGAGGTTCCCATCTTTGACATAGACCCTACATTTACAACTGGACAGTAATTATTTCAGATTTCTATGGAACCTGAGCCCTTAGTAGGGAAACTCCCATGACAGAGGCGCCCCCATGAATATCATCTCTCTAAATATTCGGGGTTTGGGAGCAACCCACAAAATTTTCTCCCTTCGGGGTCTTATAAGGATTCATAGATCATCTATGATTGTAATCCATGAAACCATGATGTGTAGAGAAAAATCACGGGATATATTGTTGTCTATATGCCCTAATTGGCACGTATGTGCCTCAAATGTGATTGGGATTTTTGGTGGGCTTGGGATCATTTGGAACCCATGAGTTTTTGAGATGCAAACTTTCTTGTCTTGTGCAAGTATTATCCTCACTGGACACTTGGTGGGATCTGGACACATGATACATATTATAAACACATATGCTCCATATATAGGTTGCAAGAAATTCTGGGAAAAAGTGGCAGGCTTGGGATTATTAAGGTTGAGCTCTTTGATTATTGTTGGCGATCTTAATTTCACAATGGGAAAGGGAGAAATTTAGGGTTAAAATGCAAAAGAAGAATATTTATCTACATTCTTTAAGAAAATGATGGAGGAACATGTATTGGTTTGCATAATGTCGGTACCCATTGGGCCTACATAGAGGAATAGGAAAATAGATGCAACAGGGATATCGAAGAGACTCGACAAATTTCTGGTGAGTATGACTATGCACAATCTTTATATAGGATTCAGACCCTGCATTGTTCATGCCTTCATTTCAGATCATCTCCCTATCATGCTTACATGGGATGAGGAGATAAGGAGGAGAACTTTCCCATTCAAGTTTCATCTGAAATGGCTACAGTTGGAGGAATTTGGGACTTTGGTACACGAAGTATGGAATTGGGTGGAGATTTCGCCACACAAAAACTAGATGACATATATATGCCAAAAAATTAAAACATTGAAAGAGGAAATGAGGCGATGGATAAAGGCAAAGAAGGAGGTTGAGATAAAAGACATCAAAGAGATAGAGGTCATTCTACAATATTACAATGATGCCTCAGACTCCCTTTTTTTCAAAGGCATATAGATCCTGGGTCATTGAATTGGAAGGTAGGAGAAGTGATATCCTCATATCAAACAATGTAAACTTTGAAACGAGAACTATAAACTCAAAACGAGAACTCTACCCAAAAAAACCCCGAAAAAACATGAAAACCAGTGCTAAAAACGAAAAGTGTGTATACTAGAATGATGGTTTTTTTTTTAGGGTCAATTTTAAACATGTTTTAAAAATGGCAGTGAGAACGAATTTTTTGTGAAAAAACAACCTGAAAGTGAAAAGTGCTAATAATGGAACGATGGATTTTTTTTTAGGGTCAATTTCCAACATTTTAAAAAAATGCCAGTGAAACCGAATTTTTATGTGCAAAAATTGTGCAAAAAACACCCTCAAAACGAAAAGTGTTGATGTTGGAATAACATTTGTTTTTTTTGGGTAAATTTTTAACATTTTGAAATAATGGTGTAAAAGATTTTGTTATGACTCCAAAAAACATTAAAATTTCAAAAAAATAATGAAAACATAAAATTAACAATAAAAACAATGAAAAAAATACATACAATTTTTTTTTTTTTTTTTTTTTTTTAATACCAAAACATAAAAAAAAGTAAAATAAAAATAAAAATAAATCATAAAAATGTTAAAAAATAAAATAAAATTAACCTATAAAATATAAGAATTAAAAAATTTAATGAAATAAATAATAAGAAAAACATATTTTCAAAAAAAGAACATTTTTTTAATGTGGTAAACCATAAAATAATTTGGAAAAATAAATAGATGAATAAATAAAATAAAATAAAATTAAGTAAAAATAGGAAATTTTAAAAAAGCATTAAGAAAAACTAAAAATAAAATAAAATTAAAAACAAATTAAATAATATTAATAATAACAACAACAACAAAAAAAACTACAAAAATTAAGATTTAAAACATTTTCAAAAAACCCTAAACAACAAAAATATGCTAAAATTAAAAATAAAATAAAAACCCAAAAAACAATTAAAATTTAAAAAAAAATACATATTTTCAAATTAAAAAATAAAATAAAAAAACATTTAAAATTTGAAAAAAGAAAAAAAAGAGAAAGAAAAAACCCAAACAAACAATCAAACAATATATTTTGATTGAAAAAAACAAAATAAATAAATAAATAAAATAATAATAATAATAATAATTTATATTAAAAAATTTAAAATTTAAAATTTAGATTTAAAAAAATAAAAACATTAAAATTAAAAAAAGCTAAATATATTTTTGATAATTTTTAAAATAACATTTAAAATATGTATATTTTATAAAAAAAAAAAAAAAAAAAAATATATATATATATATATATATATATATATACACAATAAACATATTTAACAAAATTTGTTTTTTATTTAAAAAAAAAAAATTATCGACCACCGCCCCCACGAGTGGCCGAGCGGTGGCTATTTGATTCTGAGAATCGAATAGCCACCCCCACAGGCGGTTGGGCAGTGGCTATCCGGTTCTCCGATTTTGAGAATCGGATAGCCACCACTCAGCCCCCTGTGGGGGTCGCCGGGTGGTGGTTATCTAATTCTCAAAAATCCGTTTCTGAGAATCAGATAACCACCACCCAGCCACCCCCACAGGCGACTGAGTGGTGGCTATCCGATTCCGAGAATCGGATAGCCACCACCCAACTGCCCGTGGGGGTAGCCGGGAAGTGGCTATTCGATTTTCGGAATCAAATAGCCACCGCCCGGCCGCTTGTGGGGGCGGTGGCCGATAAAATTGTCTTTTTTAAATAAAAAATAAATTTTGCTTTTTTTTTAAATACAATAAACATATTTAACAAAATTTATTTTTTATTTAAAAAATAATTTTATCAGCCACCGCCCCCACGAGCGGTCGGGCAGTGGCTATTTGATTCCGAGAATCGAATAGCCACTTCCAGGCTACCCCCACGGGCAGTTGGGCGGTGGCTATTTGATTCTCGGAATCAGATAGCCAACCACCCGTCTCGAAATCAGATAGCCACCACTCAGCCGCTTATGGGGGTGGCCGGGTGGTGGTTATCTGATTCTCAGAATTGGATAGCCACCGCTCAGCCGCCCACCCACGAGAGGCCGAGTGGTGGCTATTTGATTCCGAGAATCGAATAGCCACTTCCTAGCCACCCCCATGGGTGGTTGGGCGGTGGCTATCCGATTCTCGGAATCAGATATCCACCACTCAGCACTTGTGGGGGTGGCTAGGTGGTGGTTACCGGATTCTCAGAATCGGATACCCACTGCTCGGCCGTCCATGGGGGCGGTTGAGCGGTCGCTATCCGATTCTGAGAATCAAATATCCACCTCAAGGATGGTCAGGGGGTGGTTATCCGATTCCGAGAATCGGATAGCCACCGCCTGACCGCCGGTGGGGGTGGTTATCTGATTCTCGGAATCGAATAACCATCGCCCAACCGCCTATGGGAGTGGCTATCCGATTCTCAGAATCGAATAGCCATCGCCCGGATGTCCGTGGGGGTGGCTATCCAATTCTCGGAATCGAATAGCCATTGCTCGGTTACCCATGGGGGTGGCTATCCAATTCTCGGAATCGGATAGCCACCGCCCAGCCACCTGTGGGGGTGGCCAGGCGATGGCTATCTGATTCTCAGAATCAGATGGCCACCGCTCGGCCACCCGTGGGGGTGGTTGGGCAGTGGCAATCAGATAGCCACCCCCATGGGTAGTCGGGCGATGGTTATCGGATTCTGAGAATCGAATAGCCACTGCCTGATTGTCCATGGTGGTGGCTATCCGATTGATTCCAATCGGATAGCCACCCCCACGGGTAGTCGGGCGATGGTTATCAGATTCCGAAAATCGGATAGCCACCGCCTAACCGCCCATGGTGGTGGCTATCCGATTCTTGGAATCGGATAGCCACCGCTCGACCGCCCATGGGTGCGTGGCCCTGGGTGGCAGAGCTGCGTGCAGATATATTTTTTAAAGTTTTAAATGTTTTTTATTTTTTAAAAATTGAAAATATATGTTTTTTTTTTAATTTTTAAATGGTTATATATATATATATATATATATATATATATATATATATTAAATTTTAATTGTTTTTTTTTTTTTTTTTTAATTTGAGTATATTTTGGTTTTTTAGGTTTTCTTTTTAATGTTTTTAATTTTGATTTTAATAGTTTTTTAGATTTTTATTGGCTTTTTTTCCCTTTTTTAAATCTAGTTTGTTTTTTATTTTTTATTTTTGTAGTTTTTTGTTAATGCTTTTTAAAAATTTTCTATTTTTAGTTACTTAATTTTATAGTTTTTTATTTATTTTTATTTTTTTTGCCAACTTTTTTTATGATTTACACACACACAGATCTCTCTCTCTCTCTCTCTCTCTCTCTCTATATATATATATATATATTATGTTTTTTTTGTTTTTTTTTTTTAATATATTTTTATATTTGTTTTTTTTATATATAAAATTTAACATAAAAAATTTAAAGTGTCAAAATTTGTTAAATTTAGAAAATAATTATTTACATTTCATACATTATAAAATTTAAAGTCAAAAAATAGGTCTTTTAAAAAAATGATCTAATGTAGAATCACCACTTTTTTAAATCAGCATGCATATTACTAACATTCTAAAACGTAATGTACATAAAAAAATTTAAAGTGCCAAAAACTATGCTCTAAAAAAATATGTGTGTTCTGCATCCCCCCTTTTCAAAATCGAGTCACTTTTTTGCTATCTCTACGAAACGGGTAACAGTATCAGTTCTCGTTTCAAAGTTTACATTGTTATCACAAGAAGAAGAAATAAGGATGAAAATCGAGGCTACCTGGATTAAAGTTGGAGACAAAAGCATGAGATCCTTCCATTTGCAATTCAACAAAAAAAAGATATATAATTCTATTCAGAAAATTAAGAATGCTTTAGGGAATATATACAGTACCCTAGACGACATAGAGAAGGTGACAGTTACACATTTTAAAGGGAAATTTACAAAACAGTTACCTTCGTTTATGTCTCAAATGGAATATATCACATTGTTCCCATAATGTTTTCTGAGGAGGATAATGCAACAATGGGTCTTCCGATTTCACTCATAGAGTTTGCTGAGGTATTAAAGGAATGCGCCAAAGAGAAGACTCTAAGGTCGGACGGGTGGGGGGTAGAATTATTTCTACATTTCAAAGAGCTGATGATTCCAAATTTATTGGCGATTGCATAAGAATCTATGATACAAGGGTATATTTTGGGTGCCATTAATGCCACTTTCATTGCGTTGATCCCAAAGAAGGAGAGGCTTGAGTTGTTTGTGGACTATAGGTCAATTTCCCTTTGAAATTTAGTCTATAAGATGATATCAAAGTTGATTGCCTACAGGATAAAACCAGAATTGTCTAAGAACATTATAGAGGAATAATTTTGGTTTTTAGAAGGAAGACAGATTCAAGATGCTATTGGGATTGCCCAAGAAATGATACATTCCATAAAAACAAGGAAACATAAAGCATGCCTCCTTAAGGTTGACCTCATCAAGGCGTATGATTGTATTGACTAAGAGTTTCTCAAGTTGGTATTGATTAAAATTGGTATGTCCATTTGAAATATTGATTGGATAATGGGGTTTGTTAAAACTACAAACTTCACGGTCATTATTAATGATTTTCCTACTCATTTCTTTTAGGCGAATAGAGGTCTACGACAGGGATGTGCCCTTTCCTTGCTCCTCTTTTTTCTTGTTATTGATTATCTAAGGATAAAAATGAGGGAATCCCGATAAAATGGACAAATCACTGATTTGAGGATCTCCAGAGAACATCATATTACACACTTAATGTTTGTAAATGACCTTCTTTTTTGGGGTCAATCCTCTACTAGGGAATGGGGTATTATACATAGAATCATAAAATCATTTGCTCTAGCCTTCAAATTATGTATGAACGAAGGGAAATCTATGTTATTCGATGTGGAAGGAGAGCAAGAAAGGACTAAGGAGAATTTGGTATCGTTTGGTGTTGAATATACGGTCCTTGATGATGGGTTTTCATATCTTGGTTTCAACTTGAAACCTACAAGATACAGTAATATGGATTGTGATTGGTTGATCAACAGATTCTAGAAGAAACTATCGAGTTGGAAACACAAATGGTTAATGATGGGAGGAAGAATTGTCATGTTGAAATGAGTACTACAAAACTTGTCTATATAATGGATGCATTCGTTCTTGTTGCCTAGGGAAATCATTCATATGATTGATGAAATCATGGGCTGTTTCTTGTGGGTAGGGACACAACAAAAAAGAAAAATACATTTTCTTTGTTGGACAAATGTTGTTTGGCTTGTTGAAGAAGGTGGATGGGGGATAATAGGCACCTCAACATTTAATAAGGCATTGATCATAAAAAACATGTGGATAGCTGTTTCAGGAAATAGTCTTTGGGCTCTCATCATCAAAGATAAATACATGTATGGACAAGATTTTTCCACATGGATAGGCAATGGGGCAAGGAAAAAATTATGTGTATCATTCATATGGAGGAGTATGATGCATAACTTGCAATGGATGTCGATATTCATCCAATGGAATGCACAAGATGGATCAAGGATCAAAATAGGTCTAGATGTTATTATAGGTATGATAGGCAATCATGCCCTATAGAAGCAGCTTCTCAATCTTATACGACAAATATATCACCTAGGCGGACAAAGCATTGATCAACAACATTGGAACAGGGCTTCAGATCTCAGGTTGACATAGAAATATGCAGTGGAATGGGAGAAATATATATCTCAACTTCGAAATGCTAGAATTAATTTAGAGGAGATGGGAGAATAGGATCAAATGAAATGGGGAGGCAGTGTTTAGAAGAGCCTTCCGAGGGTAAAAGAAAATTATCATGCCTAGAGTCGAGAAAAAAATCAATAGTCATGAATGGTCTCAAACTATATGGAAAGGGAATATCCCTTAAAAAATTAAAAGTTTGTGTTGGCTTGTATGTGAATGATAGAATTTTGATGTGCAATAATTTACAAAAACGAGGTTTCAATGGGTCAAGCATGTTTCAGATGTGTATGAGGGGCCCTGAATATACTGAACACTTACTTCTTACCATATTCATGTGAAGGCAGTATGGGAAGGTATCATGGGGCTACTGAAACTCAAACGGGTGGGGATTCACACTACTCTGATTTCTTATATACAAGCATGGAACAAAAATAGCAAAAGTTTCAATAGCAAAGTAGAAATGCCCAGTACCTTCCCTAATTCATCCTGTGGACTATTTGGCGAAGTAGAAACACCCATATCTTTGATCAGAACCCAGTGAAGGTTCAGGAAAACATAATCATGACTATCAGATTCTACAATGAAATGGGATCAACTACGAATATAAAAAGACTCTGGACCTATAAATATATATACCTATGGCATTCATATCCAGTCAGATTCTTCGATGGAGTGAGTAAAAGGAGACAATGTGGATGTGGGTCAATGATTGTCAAGGAACTAGGTAGATTCTACCATTTTTGGTGGGAGGAATGACATGGGTCAAACAATTAGGCATAGATCTTAACATTGTGGGGTGTCTTAATTGCGACAAAGTGGCTCAGAATAGAAAACATAAAGATATTCGGAGATCTGAAAAGTATCATTGACTGGGTGAAAGACTACACAAACTTCTGTCCTCCGATATTAAACAATTGGATGAAGAGACCCAGAAGGTTGGTAAGCACCTTTCAGAGCATACAATTCCAACATATCTATCAAGAACAAAAGTGGTTGGCGGATCTATTATGCAAGCGAGGGATAGCAAAGGATTCAAGTAAGTTCCTTTTCAACGAATTTGAATAGGGAATGATGGTTAATGATGGTAGCATTAACTATTCGTAGAAGACTATCCAAAGACCAAGAAGAAGGAGTCTGAATATTTAGACAGATCTATATGTAAGGGGTTTTTTTGTTGTATGATGAGCTAAAAAAGAACAATTAGATGTGACAACTTATGAATAGTTGTAAAAAGTTATAAATAAAAGTAAAAAAGTCCTGGATTATCATAGAAAGAAATGAATATTTACAAACAGAACTGAAAAATATAGAATATGTATTATCTCTTTTTTTAATGAAAAGATGAAGTTTTTTTTTTTTTTTTCCCGAAAAAAATAATATAAAAAAAGCCAAAAAAAGCCAACTATGAAGTTGGGTGGAACATACTAGTTGGCCAGCAGTACTCAATAACATCAAATTAGGAGGAAACGAAAAAAACACATATCTTTTCAGATTAATAAAAAGCGTTGAAAGTGGGAAGTTGGAGGCATACTGGTCAACCAGCACTACTCAATGAAAACAAATCAAAAGGAAAAGGAAAGTCATTTCTTAGAAGTAAAATCAAAAGAAAAGAATCACGCCAAAATGGACTCATATTTCCCAGGAAATAGAAGAAACGCGTGACATGGGGCCGTGTTGGGTAGCAATGTGTTTTGTGTAATGCATATGAGAATCAGAGATAAGCAACTGCAAAAATTCCCATACCTTCACAGGTCTTCCGCAATTCCAATATTTGAAGGTGGCATTTCTACTAATGGTGAAACGTTAACCTTGCTCACATGCGAGAATAGTTCGAGTCAATTTCACTTCCTAATGGCAATAATAAAAGCATCCGTGAGCTTCACCATCAGCCTCATATATTTATACCGATTGAATCCGACCAGCTTATTTTTTAAAATGGCAGGATTTGTCAGGGAAGCTGTAATGCAATCAATCCGATAACTTGTTGCAGGTGTCAGGTTTTTTCTCGTCTCCGTTAGGTAAAGCTTTTGGGCACTTCAATTTACTGTGGTTCCTTTTCCGATTAATTTTGCAGTGGCGTTATTGGATTTAGATCGCATACTGTTGACCATTAATGAATGGTCATGTCGATTCATTAATGTTTCCTGAATGTGCGGAAGCATTGTTGACGGGAAGGAGGTAGCGCTGAATGTGCGGAAGGGGGTGGGCCCTGAATTTGTGGAAGTATTGTTGTGGGGAAATGCATGAGTGTGAAGGCAGAAGCTATTTGTACTTATAGAAAAAAATCAAAAATTAATTTACACCATCGCATTTATGAATAGTAGAACAATTTAAATAGTTACCATTTGTCAAAGTAATCCAACTTACATCACTCTAAAGTAGTTTCGTCTTGGAAGAAAGAAGAAGAAGAAAGAAATTATTTTAATGTCTATGAGGTTAAAGATAGCTTATGAGATGAATTACTTCTTCATCTGCTTGATGTATTCAGCCCTTTTTCTATGAAGCTTCAAAATAAATGCTCACAACTTCTCGATAAACCCCTCGCTAAATAGATTATCCCAAGAACTAGTTGCCAGCATATCTGCATAACTTTCCATGTTGTCTTTGAAGACCTCACATTTTAAAATGAAATGTTTTTCTGTTTCCACTTTTCTAGAAGAACAAAAAATGCATACTCTTTCCTCCCACACTTCTTTTGGCCTTTTCTATTTCCTTGTTTCACAACGGAGTTGATGAGAATTAGTCTTAACTGAGCAATAAGAATTTTGTCTCTCCAAGAGATATTGGCCTCTATGTATGCTTTTGGTTGATGACTATGAGTGGGATTAAACACTTCAATATAGTACTTTTTCTTTCTTCCTGGCTCTTTATCCCAAGTACGTTTGTGGAACTTTTCCATAACAAAAGCTTTTATCTCTTTGTTGTTTATGGGACACACGTTTAAACAAATACTCCATTTACTAAACCATTTGTTATTTTGCTGCATCCAAGGTTTTTTTCTCTTGCACAATCAGTGATTAATAACAACCTTAGGCCATCTACCTCTTCCATTTGCTCAATTTTTTTTAAATGCCTTATGACTCGCACCATAGCAATTGCTTCAATAGGAGCAGTCTCTGTTTCACTTAACAAAATAGCATAAGGAACTGCACTTTTAATGTTGATTTTGTTTGTAATCAAACACTTCTGAATTTTCTCAATCTGTCTCCATTGCATGTCGGATGTACTGCTGGCCCATAGTTCACAACCATAGAGAATCACTGGAATCAATAAAAGTCCAAAAAGAGTTTGAGTGGTTTTCCAATCCCATAACTTTGTCTCTCTACACCTATTTTGAAAAGCATAAAATGTTGTCCAACCCCCTAAAGTTCTTTTCTTTTTACAACCATTCCAGCTTAGATTTTTTTTGAAGTTAATTCCAACGTATTAGTAATCCGCAAAAATGTTGTCTTCAAAGAAGAACTTATGTTGGTTATGATTTCTTTTCTTAGAGAAAACCACTACTTTCGTTTTGCTCATATTGACTTGCATCCCCACACTTCTACAAAAATGCTCAAGGGATAGTAAGTGCTCTTGCAAACCAAGAGTCGATTTAGCAATTAGAATAAGCATAAAATGTTGTACAACCCCCCAAAGTTCTTTTCTTTCTACAACCATTCCAGTATAGATTTTTGTTGAAGTCAATTCCGAGATATTTGTAATCTGTGACTTCTTCCAGAATGTTGCCTTCAAAGTAGAACTTATGTTGGTTATGTTTTCTTTTCTTAAAGAAAACCACTACTTTTGTTTTGCTGATATTGACTTGCATCCCCACGCTTCTACAAAAATGCTCAAGGGATAGTAAGTGCTCTTGCAAACCAAGAGCCGATTTAGCAATTAGAATATTGGTTTCTATGTTGATGCTCACCCTCAAATCAAGGATTAAAACTTTCGTCAAATACAAAACCTTCCCCAAGCTGGAGGGCTTAAATCACCAGAAAAGCTAGCATTTATGCTGGGAACAAACCCAAAAAATATCAAATTACTTTCGACAAAATCTAATAGCGCTTCTAATTACTAACAATGCGAGTTGTCTTTAGTGTGTTTTTTTGGAAGCTTTTCCGGTATAATTTCTTTAAAATCTGGTAGGAATTTATTGAAATCACATGTTTTATGGGTAACCCTTGCACAATCCAAGTGCCTAAGAGGTTTTCCAGGACGTTGAATCCATATACAAAGTAAAAAAACCAGTTTAGATAACACAAATCAAGATTTTACCTAATTTCCCCACTGGATTTCGGCACCAGAAAGTCCAAAAAGTCGCACTAAAGACAACTCCCTAACAATGTGAAGCTTTCATTAAAGTAATAGCATTTCGATAATATTGACTAATAGCATTTATAAAATTAAAGATGTTAACAATGAGAGCAGTATTATTGTGTGGAGTAAGTATGCGTAAAGATGAAAATACAAATAAAAGGCAAAGTTCACTTAATTAGCTCTACACTTCATTGTAACTATTAGTCTTGTTAATTATATTTTCAGTGTTTATTTTGAAAGAGAGTTTTTTATAATTATAATTTAATTATTAGGTTCATGGTAGGGATTCAACCACTACAAAATATTGATAGTAATTGTCACAAATAAAAAATTGAGATTTATCTCAAAATAATTAGTTTTTTTTTGTTTTTTTAATTATATTAATTATTTTAAAAAATTGTCATATTGGTTTTTGGGCATATGGAATTAGTAGGTCATGATATTGGCCTTGACACCTATATATTCAACTCATATATGAATTATTTCTATAATTAATAATAATTATAATAATAAAAATAATAATTTAAAATAAAATTATAAATTTTTTAATTGTTATGATTATTTTAAATCTTGCCAATATAAGATGTATCATGACATAAATGTTTTGATATTTATATGCATTTACTAGTCATTTAATTTATATAATTTTTCTAGTAATAAATTTTAATGGAAAAAAATGAAAGAACAAAACATAAAATGTATTTAATTAAAATGATAAACATTTTTAATTTTAAAATAATTGTTTCATATTCAACATTTAATTATTAATATGTGAATGAATATGATTTAGCATCACAAAATGTATTTAATTACAACCAACTCTCGATCTACCAAGTGGGATCAAATATCTTTTCACTTTAAAATAGCTTTGCATCTCAAAAAAATTGATCCCTCCGGCGTTAAGATGGATATAGGCTTGTCTAATTATAATTTATAATTAATTATAAATATAAATATAAATATAATTAATAATTTCATGTTTTCTATTTTATTTTATTTGTATCAAGTCAAAATGTTAAAGATTACAACATCTCTATCATATTAGAATCAAGTGTTTACATAGGAGTTAACTTTACTTAAGAACCTCAAATATAAAGAAAAAAATTAATTTTTAATAAAAAGTTAATTTAGTGAGGGGAAATCTTGGATAAAATATAATATTATAATATTATATGTTACCCAATATTTATTACCACCCAGCACAATAAAAAGTGGCTTAGTGGTGGGGGAATACTAATTAAAATGTAATTCTATTACATTTTGCCTAATATTTCACGCCACACATCAGCGTACATATTACATTTTACTCAATATCCCCCTCTCATCCCTAATTTTATAGTTGAGTTTGTTTACTTTTAAACTTCAAATACAAAGAAAAAGTATAATAAGAAGTGGATCTATTGAGGGGAAATATTAGGTAAAAGGCAATGTTATAGTATTATATTTTACCCAATATAACTTAGTAAAAAGTGGATGGAAGTAGGCAAAAATATTAGATAAAATGTAATAAGTAAATTTTTCCTAATATTTCTCCACCTCTGATCATATCCACACAAACACATCCATAAAAAAAAATTACCTTTACACACTACATGGATTCAACGTCATCATTTTGTATAGCTAATTATGTATCTAAATATAACATCAAACTAAGATGAATCTAGGCTAATTATATCCCTCATACTAAAAAGTTTTTATTAATTTTTAATTCCAATAACTTTATCTCGCTATATAAATGTAAAATAAAGGTAAAAGTTGAAGTATTTTGTTTATGGCCTACATTGATTTTTAAAGTAACGTTTTTTTTTTTTTTTTAAGTAACCTTACTAACAACATCTCTCGCATATACATATATTAGTCGACACACATTATATTTTTTAATTTTTTTAATGTAACATTACGTGACAACATCTCCCTCGTGGACTAGGTTTTAGTGTGCCTCTAGGTGCAAAGATAAGAATCCCCTATTTTGAATGGACATTTAATGATTAATAAGTTTTAACATTTACATAATATTACTCTTCATCTTCCCAAATATGAAACCTTAATCTTAAATTTTTCTTTCCCATTTTAATTTGATTTAAAAAATAAATAAATAGAATTAACCATGTTTAAATGATCATAAACCAATTTGATGAAATAAATGAATAAACAAACTCCGCTTCAATTTCCATCCCTCTTTCATTAACTGTCTTAAACAGAACTAACAAAATCTCTACTCCCTCAATTTCCTTTGGGGTTCTTAAATGACAATGTTAGGCCTTAGAGTTGGTAATGTCTTTAACAGAGGCACACACCATGGGAGACATCCCCATTACACCATTTGTGACAAAGATATTGAAAAGAATGTGATGAAAGAGGATTTTGGGCGAGAGTGCGCCAACATGGGTTTCATAAAAATGAAGTTCAAGTTTCTTTGCATATGGGCTTGCTGGCACGAGTTCCATGAGGGTGTGGCATGATTGAGACATGTGACCCAAAGATGATTTGACCTAAGTTTCATTTAACTGAGTGCACATGTCGGCCCAAGGTATCATGGATCCAAGTAGCAAGCCAATGGATATGGTGATATAGCGGTGGGTAAGTGAGGAAGGGATGGGCAAAACAATGAAAGGTAGGCTCGACTCAAAGTTACATTATGTGAGAAATGATATGAACCCAACCAAAATGGTAGGGTCATAATGGGGATTTGTACCACAAGTATAGTCCCATATAACTAAAAGGAAGTGCACAAAGGATAGAAAAAAACACGACGATGAAGAAGGAACAACAATGAATTTGCACAAAGAAAATATCTCAGGTCATATGAAAAAATATGAGTGGGTGTGAAGGTCGTAGGGTGAAAAAGATGAGTCAAGGATGAGCTAAGGAGAAAGAACCAAGGTGAGGAGCTTGGGTGAGTCTACAGGTGGGTAGTCAATCCAAGCGAGTCTGCGAGGGAAACAAAAGGGAGCTGGGGTCAGCTGGGACAACCCGTTGGGTCAAACAATATGGTTGGCACACATTTTCTAGCAAGTAAAGTATCTATGGCTTGTTTTTATAACTCAAGGATGGGCCATTGTCTCAGACCCTCTATGTAAAGAAGTTTTACATTGTCTAATAAAGGTAGATGCTTGAATGGTTTTTTCATGTAAACTAGGCATGTATATTGGTATTGTTGATGTCATGATATCTTTACATATATTTTTGTGAATGATTGATGAATGGAATTTAACTAAAGTAGAGTGACAATAATAATTATGTGTACTATATTGAAGGGTTATGATATTCCACTAAGTAACCAATAATATAGAGACTATATAAGTAAGCTTATTGTGAGGCGTAGTTCCAATGGAGTAACATTATACTACACTACGAAGTTGTGAAACACATTGGTGCCACATGCTCGAGGGGTCATGGTGTGCCCATCAAAGTGACTTGTAACCATGTGGAACCCCTAGGGTTGTGATACCTACTATCAAAGTTGGTACCCACACCACATATAGGTGGAAGTTGAAGAAGCGACAACAATATAGTTCTTCACGACATAAAGGTGGAATATAAGAGCTACCACACACAAGGAACAGATCGTGAAGTTCTTCACCACACAAAGGTGGTATTTAAAGAAGCACAACTAAAGGTCCCTGCAAGGATATAAATAGGTGTGAAAGAGGTTTAAAATGAAATCAAAGAAGAAGTTGGACCTAGAAGAGTTTGCAAGGATAGTTTGCTTTATGTCTTGCAAGTTATTGGGAAGGGGCTTCTGTAATCGTTTTCCAAGAAGAAGAAAAGGGTTTTTCGGATATTGGTTCTTAGTACAGGCTATAGTGGGGGGTAAATTGAAGTGGGCCTTATCAAGGTCACATCCAAATTCTAAAGGAAACATGTTACTAAGTCTCACCTAATGAATAAAGATGATGTGGAATTGATAGACATAGTCCAAGATGTTGAAAGGAGATTGGAAAGGATGATAGATGCTATGGAAGCCCATGCAAAGGAATTTTATGAGGTCCAAGGAGAGATCTAGGAGATTAAGGGAGCCATTGAGGTAGGCTCCTATTCCATTAATTTTGCATTAAGATAGGCCTAGGATCACGAAAATCAGAGGAAAGACTTGGAGGATCAAGTGAGGTCACTTGTGGCACTCACAAAATCTTGAGTTGACACTATAGCAATATTGAAGCAAGTCATAGGACATATTTTTACTAACTCATCTATGAGAGTGAAGCTGAAAGAACTATATGTGTAGGATGGGACTAGAAGTGCTAAAGCACATGGGAATTTTTGTTGGGATGTGGAGCAAATGTTGGAATAAATGAAAGGGTGTTCCAAAGAGATGAAGATCAATGCACTGTCCATGTATCTCATAGGAACATTGAATATTTGGTGGAGGACCCAAGTTGAAGACTTAGCAGCCAGTGACATCACGAATAAGATTTGACTCGGTCAGAGTTGAAGTAGCTTTGTATGCATAGTTTGAACTAGACAATCAAGAGTGGATGACAAGGATCATCTAAAGGAGTTGAAGCATATTGGGAAGATTCAAACCTACATCAAGGAAATCTCAAGTCTTATGTTGGAAATCATAGAAATGCATGATAAAGGAAAGATGTATAATTTTATCATCAATCTCTAAACATGGGCAAATAAGGAAGTCATGAAACAAGGTGTCTAGACTCTTGCAAAATCCATCACCACAACCTAAAAGATCCTACACAACTAGATAGATAGAAAGGAAAAAGAGGAAGCACAGAGTGATAAAAGGAAAAAGAGAAGGGGAAGACTTCCAAAGTAGGAAAAGAAACAAGTGTAGCCAAAGAGAAGAGGCCCATATCATGTTACATTTGTTGAGAAGATCACTTGGCAATGAATTTCCCTATTAAGTATAAGGTGGATGCTTTAGATTAGTAAGATGTAGAAAAAGTGGGAATGGTGTAGGTAGTGGGGACCTAATAAGATCATAGACGAGAACCTGGTGCAACAGTGAATATGGCCACAATCTTCGAAGATGATAGCATTTTTGTGGAGCTACATCTGGAGGTATGAGAAGAAGTGAGGTAGAGATTTTTCTCTCACATAATGCAGATATTATGACTACTCTAATAGATAGGATATAAAATTTAAAGAGGAGAATGAGTAATTTAGAGTAGAAATGGGTAACTATGATGGCATAAGTGGTTTATAGGTGTGACCAAGGAAGTGTTCCTGAAATTTTGAGGACAAGGAGAGAGCCATTACATCGACATCGATCCCATGAGGATGACCACAAGACTCTAAGCTAGAGAGACTTCTTGAGGAGGCAGAGGGTAGGATTAGGTCATATCCACTTTTTTTGGCCTATATGATGAGGAAGTATGGAGGGAACCTTCTAGGCGAGCATATGAGGGATACAGGCGGGGTTCACAATGATCACCACTCCTCTTCATCACATTGAGCCATTAGTAGATGGCTTGTTGTTGCAATTAGATGGAAAGTCAAGATCATGGGGGTGCCTAGAGTGGTATCTCTACAACAAGGAGATTAATGACCTTGGATGATCTGAGGTCAAGGATATTTCACTGCAAGGCATGAGTTATTATGGAGCTTGGTGTGGTGATTAGATTAGCTACCTAATTAGCCTAGCAATGTGAGGGGATCCAACACATGGTGATATGCAGAGGTGATTTCTACATATGTAAATAGAGAACATCTAGAGAAGTTATACATCATGATGTTGATATCTAGTGAGAGATGATCGTAGGGTTGTGGTTGGATTGTTTTTGGGATGGAAATAATTTTGAGTGGGGGAGGATGTTATGTACTATAGTTGGGTGTTCTTTTAACTAAGGTGTGCGCCATGGGTGACATCCTCATCGCACCATTTACAACGAAGATATCGAAAAGAATGTGATGAAATAAAAGGTTGGGTGAGAGAGCGTCAACAAGGGTGTAATAAAACCAAAGTAGGGGCTTCTTCATGTAAGGGCTTGGTGGCATAGCACCATGAGAGTACAACTCAACTGACACATGGGATCCTAAGGTGAGTCAACCCAAGTATCATTTAACTGATCATGCATGTTGACCCGAGGTGTCATGGGTGCAAGTGGCAAGAGAGCAGGTATGGTGGCTGAGTAGTGGAAAAGTGAGGAAGGGACGAGTCAGACAATGGAAGGTCATCTTAACCCAAAGTTACATTAGGTAAGTGATGATCCAACCCCAACAAAAATAGTAGGGTCATAAAAGGGAGTCACACCACAAGTTGAGTCCCATGTAATAAAGGGAATCACATGAAGGAGAGAACACAACATGATGACAAGGAAACAACAATAACGAACTCACACAAAGAAAAGAACTAGTTGATATGATGAAGCATAAGGATCAAGTGAGAAGGTCATGGGGTTAAGAAGACGAGTCAAGGATGAGTCGAGGGGTAGGAACCGAGGGCAAGGAGGTTGGGTGAATCCGCAGATGGGAAAATGAATCGAGCGGGTATGCAGGGGAACCAGAAGGAAGTCAAGGTCAAGTGGGATGACTTGTCGGGTCAAACAGGTTGGTTAGCACAGGTTTTCTAGAAAGTAATTTATTTATGTGGCTTGTTGTTGTAGCTCAACGCTGAGCCATTTATGCAAAGTTTTACATTATTTAATAAAAGCATAAGGCCAAAGGGTCATTTCATATAAACTATGCATTTGTAATGGTATGATATCTTTACATATATTTCTCATGAATGATTGATGAATGGAATTTAACTGAAATAGAGTGCCAAAAGGAATTGGTTGCACTATATTGAAGGGTTGTGATATTTCGTTAAGTAACTGATAACATAAACACTATATACATAAGCTTATTGTGAGGCGTAGTCTAGATAGAATAACATTGTACTATTCTAGGAACTTGTGAAACACATCAGTGCCACATGCTCGAGGGGTCACGATGTACCCATCAAAATGCCTTATAACTGTGCAGAGCCCCTAAAGTTGTGACAGACAAGCTCGTGTTTCATGTATCGGATTTTGAATATGTGAAACACTAAAACTATGCAACTCCACACTGCGCACGGATCTGATAATTAATAAAATAATCTAGCAATAATAAAGTATAAGTAATTATGCTACAACAAAAAGGAAAAGTAACATAAAATTGTGGTAAAATGATAATATGAAAATGAAATAATTATAAATAATATTGTAGTTCCAAAGTAGTTTTGAAGTGCTGAGATAATTTTTTTTTGTAAATCAGCAACTTATATTAGAATCAGAATACATATTTTACAAAAGGTCTGCTCAAGCAGACTGCCATCCTACTAAGCAAGCACCTTGTCATGATCAAAAAGAGCATCCACAAGACCCCGGGGCACACCACGCAGGGCGGCAGAGAAAGTTGGGGGTTGACAAAAACAGCAGTAACCAAACAACGATTCACATAGAGCCGAGGACATCCATAGTTGAGCCCAGAGCAAAATTTGACACAACAAAGAAAAAACCAAGGTTGACAGACACATAAACTGACCCATCCCTCAGGAATTCAGCAAGATCAGACAGCAGAGACTCATTACATTTCAAGAACAATATAATTCTTGGAGGTATCCGGACCAGTCGACGCCTTAGCTTTGCCCGCCTGAGATGGCGCTGGAAGTGTACTCTGATTATCGCCTGTGTGCCCCTCCATCTTTTCCCCAGCATTCCTGGCATCTTGACTTATAGTATGACGCAAGAGACTGATCAGGACTGAGAGTTTCTTTGAAATACTGTCAAATTGTTGCTCCAGTCCGCTGATCTTGAACTCCAGACTCTCCAGAATCGCCATATGCTCCTCTGACGTGACTGCAATTGCCTGTTGAGCTTGACGAACTTGGTTGGTATAGTCCCCCTGCATACTAATGGCCTTAGCCAACATTGTTTTCATCCTCCACATCTCTGCTTGCGTACGCACATACTGAGTTGCACGCGTTGTTACTGTACCAGGGTCCTGAACCCAATCCATTTCCTTCTCCAACTCCTGTGCTTCCAAATTTTCCTCCTCCTCAGTAACAATGGCCTCCAGCTCCTCAATTCTTCGTTTTTCTTTTTGCGAGGTTCGAGTTTCATAGGCTTCCCGAGCTCGTTTCAGATCTCGGTTGGCCGATGCATTTCGGCTCCCCTCACCCGCCATTATCTTAACCACACACGACTGACAGCTCAGCGTTCTAAGGATTAGGGAAAATATTTTCAGCCTACAACTCGAAGAAACAGTGGCTTTGCCGTTGCCAGGGGCTGAGAATAAATAGATGAGATTGGGAGAATTGCTGGGTACATTCCAACCTATCCCCTGTTGCCCACAGGTCTTATCATAATTATTCTTGCTTGGTGGTTTATATTTTCGGTAATGACCCGATTTCCTGCTCTTATGGTCACCTCTCTTGCCTTCCTTCGAAGCATGCCAAGTGTCCCATCTTCTATATGGGCGTCGACGGTGCTCATTGTTTTTGATCATATATCTGATGGGAATGACTCCCTCCTGCTCGAGCATTGAATGCTCCTGTTCTGCCTGTCCTTCGCTCTTTTGCCAACCTTTAATTCTTCCCTCAGTACGCATTATCCTCATCATTTCGTTAAGCCTGCATAGATCGCCGACTCTTCGTCCTTACCTTTCATTCACCAAATCCTGCCTCGAGAGCAGGGTACACTTATTTCTTAATTCCGGGCAGATGACGTCCTGCCAACAGCTGTCCAATATGCTAGTGGGGTTCTCTATACCATAATTCGCCAGATGGTCCGCAGCTGCATTGGCTTTACGACGAACAGCCTGAAAGATTAAACCTTTCAGCCACCCCAAATGCTCAGCTATACTTTCTGTTACTTTAGCCAGTCGCCAGTGTTGTGTAACCTTGCTAGCTTTAGCTCCCGCATACATCCTTCTGGCTGCTGTTATTGCGAGCTGGGAATCCCCCTCAACTACTGTTGTGCCTGCCTGTAAATTTCTAAGAATTCTGAGACCCTGTTCCATTGCTGCGAACTCCATCTCATTGTTCGTTCCTTCCCCTAAGGCTCTGTTGTAGATGTGCTGAATTTCTCCTTCGCTATTCCTTATAATGCCACCGATGCCAGCCATTCCTGGATTACCTCTCGATGCACCATCGAAATTTAGCTTGAGGAAGCCTAAAGGTGGTCGTTTCCAGATGCTTAATGTGGTTCTTATCTCCTATTGGCGATTCACTATAGCCACGCAAGTTCCATTATCCAGGTCAAAGGCTTTCAAAATTTGTAAGTCCCGATTTGAAGCTTTACTATCTTGATCTGCTTTGCTTTTGACAAGAACCAGTTGTCTTATATTTTGTATGATAATTTCTATTGAGTGATTTATATCCCTGGTTTTGTTTAAGAATACTCTCCTATTCCGTTCTTTCCAGATTGTCCATGTAATAAACCCTGGGATTATTTTCCAAATGATGTTGACCCTTTGATTACTGGAGAAATTGCCTCGCCAATTCTCAATGGTCTCTTGGATGGAATCTCTGGTTCTGTCCATTTGCTGCAATATATTTTCCGCCCAATTACACATTAGGTTTTGTCGATTCGCATGTGTTGAAGAGATGGTTCATAGTTTCTTCTTCATTGTTGCACATGGGACACCTAGAAGGGCCACAAAACCTTTTCTTGCGGAGATTCTTCCAAGTTAGGGTTTTCCTGTGCATTAGGAGCCAGAGGAAGATTTTAATTTCTGGCCAGAAATGAGAATCCCAGACCTTGCTGCTCCATTGTACCTGTTCAATTTGCTCTGAATTTTTGATACAATTTCTGGCTTCTTTGAGCGTGAAATTGCCCCCTCCTTGCTTTCCCCATCTTAGTTGGTCATTTTCATCCGCCTTCCTAATTCTTCTTTTGTTTAATAGAGTTTGCAGGTCCCTAACGTCGTTGTTTTCTTCAGTTATGTTCTCTGTTTCATTGATTGCCCAATTTCTCCATTCCAGGTCCCTGTTATTAGGAGTCCAATAGTGATTTACCATTGTTCTCCCAAGCCCTTGATAATTTCTTTGCAGATCTGCGAACTCTGGCCTCTCTAACTTAGGGAGTTGTTGCCAGGCATCCTCCCAGAAAAGGGCCGTTTTCCCATTGCGAATTTCCCAAAAGCTATTCTCCTGTATAATTCCTCGATTTCTCCTTGCTAGGTTCCAGATTGGTGAACCCTCTGGATTCTCTTGCATTCTGATCAAGTTCTGAGTGCTGTGCATTGGAGCGTATTTCTCCTTCCAATGTCTAGCCCAAGGAAGATTGGGTTCCTTCAGCCATTTCCACCAAAGCTTGGCCCCACAGGCCCTATTGATGGTGAAGGGGTCTAGCAGGTTTAACCCTCCCAAATGTTTGGGTTTGCACAATTTATTCCATGCGACTAGTGCCCACTTTTTCTTCTCTGCATTTCCTGTCCATGAAGTGCTGAGATAATTTTAATATTATTTAATATTTAATTTTTATAAATGTATTCTAATTTAACAATATTATTTTCATTTTAAATTTTTGTTATAAATATAATTTTAATATATTAATATTATTTAAATGTTAACAATTTTATAATATTATTGAAATATTAACAACTTTACAATAATACATTATATATTATTAATTATAAACATAACTATGGAAATAACTATACATTATGTATAAACATTTAAGACATTTATCAACATATAGATATTAGTACACATTTATATAATATTAATCAACATTAATATAATCATTAAAATTAATAACTTTATATAATAAATTTAATACTTAATATTAATTAATATTTAAGTTTTTCCAATATTTAGTTTTAATATAATCTTTATAACTATATTATAATGTTAATAATAACTTTGTATTTGTATTATAACTTAATATTACATATAGCTTTATATAATTTTAAATTTGATATTTTAATATTATTTAAACTTTAATAATTTTATAAGCTTATTTAAACCTTAATAACTTTACATTAATACATTTCCCCAAGTTGGCTATCAGAGGAGGAAGGTTTCGGCGATGATTCTTCATATAATAATTTTGCCACAACTGTAACTCATGGAATAGGGACACATGGAATGATTTAACTCCATGCATGTTAAGAGGTTGCAAGGAGCTAGTAAGGCTAGTTATATCATTCATTCTTTATTTACCATGACAATCCATCTTGTACTAGAATATTATTCCTTCTAGAGTGGGTGTCATTCAACATTAAGGATGGAGATTTTAAGACACTCGTGACATAGAGTGCAGATTTGGAGACACTCGTGACATAGAGTGCACAAGGACTCAACAATCAATGTCCACCTCCTCCTAAGGAGATTATTCTAGGTGAGTTTCCCTCTATTGCTTTGGATTTTTTATTACTTCCATCTCTCTCTTTATAATTCTAGGAGGCTCTTTCATCTTTTATTCATCCCATTACCTCTATATTTTCTTATAATATTCCCCATGATCCTCTTTGTCATTCTCCTTTCACCTATCTTACTGTACTTCGAATTCTAACTCTTAATCTCCCATTACTTTACCTTCTCATCATTCCCATCATTTAGCTTGTTTACTTTGTAGTGTTTGCTCCTTTTCTCTTTGATATCTAGTACCTCCACCCCTCTTCCCTCCTTTTCCCTAGTCTCTTCCATGCCTTAGCATGATCCTTCACAATTTGGTCAAGTTAAGAATACAAGGGGGAAGCCACCTCACACACAAGTTCATATCAACTTGGAGGCTTTAACAAGTTGTTATTGCGCCAAGAGGCACTCTACAACCAAGTATAGGGGAGATGTGTAGGCATTAGGCGTAATGTAGGAAAGATAGTATGTCAACATTTTTTAAATGCCAACTCAATATGTTGAATTTATATTTAGTTACATGTTATTTCTATCCATTTTTATGTAAAGACTTGCTTAAATTATCGTGGGAAGTAATTGATGGTAAGTCTGCTATTTACGTGAATATGAACTATTTTCAAGGATTTTATTTTTGAATTAAAAATTCACTACACAAATATCTAATTAGTATGCATGAATATTGGAACCATGTCAATAAATTATGGCATAAAATATGTGATGAAATTATCCACATGGCATTATATTATGCAAAGGCTACAATAATACCTTTTCAAATGTTTGAAAAATATTTTTTTAAATAAATTGAAAAATAAATATTTAATTTTCAAAGTTAAACATTAAAAGTTGCATTGGTCAATGTTAAACTAATAATGGTCAATGGGAAAATCTATTGCTAGAGTCCTCCCTTCGCAGAGACTAATAATGATTTTGTAACCATATTTAGAGTTACTTAATAAGCACATAGAAACATAATACTTATAATATAGCAAGATTCTTATTAACCATGGATATTCACCCCCTGTTTACCATGTATATTATTAACTTGAAAATAGGCTTTGTTACAATACCATGGCTTATCAATACAACATGCCCAAAAACCATAACTCATTTTACAATCAAAATATTTTATTTAAATAAAAAAATAAAAAAAAAGTGTTATACTTTTGAGATATATATAAACCCTCTACCCTCACTATTACTAAAAATATTCCACAGATGTTCCATATAGATTAAATCAGGGTTTCAATAAAATGAAAAATGAGAATATTTTTATATAGAAAGATGTGAAATTTTCATAATACCAGCTTAGATCCATTTTAACTCTGGATCTACCAAGCACAGAGAGGGATCAAATCTTTTTTTCCCTTTAAAAGAGGTTTTCACCTCAAGAGATTTGATTCCTCTTGGTGCTTGGTTGATCCAGAGTTAAGATGGATCTAGGCTGGTTGGTAGAAAACTACTTGGCATACTAGGAAGAAATGGACTTTGTAGAAAAAGAGGCTTGAGTTGAACATAAAATTATTTCATATGTAAAACTAGAGGAGATCATCAAGAAGTGGATTCTTGATATAGGAAACACTTGTTCTAGACAAACGTAACGCATGAAAACTATGAACTTGTTGATCCAAGAATGGTCAAAAATTCAAAGTATTCATATTCAAGTGAAATTTATACCAGTGCATAGAGCTCAGCGAACTGAATCCAAGGAAACTTGAATGGGAAAAAATAGAGCTTGTATGAGAATGATATCAAAATTTGAAGATTATATGGAGGATGAAAAAATGTTAGCAAGGTTGTCATGTGGTAGCACCATGAAATGCCACGTGGCACTATAATACGTTGATTTAGAAATTCTGTAACATGATGTAGCATGTTTGGATGGTAACACATGGAAAGAGCCAGACATGGAAATACAAGCTAATGTGGCCCAACAAGATCCTTACATGTGGTGATTGTACTTATAGTTGTCCTCTCACATGGGAAAACTGGAGCGTGCCATGTGGAATTGATGGTTGATTAGGAAAACAAGTGGTCCAATGGTGGTGATTGTACTTATAGTTGTCCTCTCACATGGGAAAACCAGAGCATGACATGTGGAATTGATGGTTGATTGGGAAAACAAGTGGTCCAATGGTGGTGTTCCACATGGACCAATCACCTGGTGCCACATGGCACCATTGGAAAGTCAAAGTGGGTGTCCCCGTGGAAGGTTTGAAAAAAATTACAACAAACAAACATTTGCTGGAGCCATGGAATTCGATCCCACAACCTTGCGAGTAATAGTTCAACGTTTTGGCCAAAAGAACATGGGATTTAGACATTGAATGGGAGTGGATTGATTATTATTTACATTTTTTTAAATGTCGAAACCCAAAAAGGGTTTGCAGGTCCGCGGGTTTGACCTCGAGACCTGCCATGTGTAATGTACACCTGACACATCATATATCATGATGCCATAGGTTTAACCACCAAGATGATGAGGTCACATGTGATTGGAGCCCAACAAGAAGATACAACAGTCATTATACCACTTCACACATAATGGGACCGTTGTTTTGTGGTTATAACAATATTCAAACAAACATTATTACATATGGTTTAACGAATTACCACCCACCAACTCAACCCCGGGTCGGGAAGACTCCTCGTTTCCACATTTTAAAATATTTACCATTACACTAGGTCTTGGAGATATGTAATTTTTATAAACATTGTTTGTGTTATTTCCATTTGAAAGGCATGTAACGAGAGAACTTGATAAACTCTGGTGGCCATTTGAAGGAGTTCCACTTTACCCTTTTCAGTGTAGTTTTTTGTAGTGGATCGTAGAGGATGAGAAAAGTATATTAGATCCAAGTAGAGGCTATTTTTATTTAATTTTGATATACTTTTGAATACTTTGAGAGCTAATATAAAAGGCCTCTCCACTGAATAAAAAGGGGCTTAGGGACATAGTCCATCAAGGATGAAACAATGTTATCAATTGGTTGTCGTGCTTCTTTCCTTCTCTTCTTGATTTCTCTTTTTTTTAGCTCCATTCAAGTGTTTTAAATATTATTTAAAAGTAATTTCTCATATTTTAAATTTATTTAAAATAATTATACACACTCAAACATATTTTAAAACCAAAGTCACTTTAAATGTTTCTGGATCAAGTGGTATCAAAGCAAGTTGACAATATGGTTTTTGAGTGTGCATGATCACTAGGAAAAAGATCAAGTGAGGTGAAAGAGTGCTTGTGGAAGGAAATCCAAAAATTGGATTGAGAAGGAAAGCAGCTCATAGTGAAGAGATGAATTCAATAGGAGAGCATCCTTTCGGGTTTGAAGCAACTTTCTTGGATGCCTTCATGACAATGAAGGTAATTTTCTAGGAGATGTATCAATAATTTAAGAAGCTGGAAAAAACTGACAAAGCCAAATATGAGACAGAAGGAACATCAAATTCAACGAATAATGAGGAATTTGGCGATGAGCCAAAGGGTACTCCTCTTCTCCTCTACATGAAACTTATATTGCAAAACCTTTACTAAAGGTGGACACGAAGTTTAATATTCTTATGTACAATGAAGAGATCAATGCAGAACAAATTAAAATTTGGGTCCAACAAATGGAATTTTACAAAGTTTGCAATAACACCCAAGTTCATGGATGAAGTTACATTTGATGTGGTACTACTAGATATCTATAAAATTGTGTTAGAGACCTTTTTTATACGATCACAAATAACAAAATAAAATGTGATATTTTTAAGAAAGGAATTGAATATGTTGTGCATTCTCATCTAATAAAGGAAGATAGATCTTTCGTAACAATGGAACAATTGAAAAGGGAAGCTTATGCAAGAAAAATTTCAATGCTTATGTCTATATGATTTAAAGAATCTAAGCATAAAATGGAAGTAGTCAAGTTGAATAGTAATCATAAAGATATACTTAAAGTATCACAAAATGTACAACATGAAGCGTTGTTGCATGAAGTGTTTTTTCTTTTTCTAGTTATGAAGGACATGAATGGTACATTATCGTTAACATCGATATGTTCAGTTATGTTATTCAATATTTTATTATCCAGTAGTGTATGGTTGGTAGTAGTAATAGTGAATGTGGATGTGAATGAAAGTTTGATCAATGTACTTAATAATTTTTATTCAATGTTGATTGTTGTTGTGATGAGTCAAATGTATAGATTACAAGAAAGATGGGTCAATGATACAAAAGAAGTGGAGAAGCCTCACCTTCACTTAAAATCCATGTAAAATCAGGCTTTCGGAGATCCAAAATATCTCAGTGGGGAGGAATGATATAGGAGGATCCAAGAATGGCCAAAAATTCGAAGCATTCAGATTCAAGTGAAAGTTAGGCAATTGTGTAGAGCTCAGCAAACTGAATCCAACACAACTTGAACGGGAAAAAACAAAGTTCGTATGAGAAAGATATCACAATCTAAAGATTGCATGGAACAGGAAAAAATGTTAGAAGGGCTTTCATGTGGGCCTATAGGACACTAACTTGGCAAGTCAGTATGGTGACACACGGAAAGATCCATACATTGACATGATAATACAAGTTGACAGTGTGGCCCAACAAGATATTGACACATGGCAGTCATACTTACTGCTAGCATTTGATGTGGGAAAAACAGAGCACGACACATGGCATTGATGGATGACTAGGCAAAAAAGTGGTCCAATGGTGGCGTGGAATGTGGACCAATCACATAGTGCCACATGACATTTCCATAAAGTCAAAATGGGCACCACGATGGAAGGTTTGAACAATAATATAAAAAACTGACATTTAGAGGAGCCATGGGATTCGACCCTGCACCTGGCAGGTAATAGTTCTACATTTTGGTCAATAGATAATGGGTTGTAATGTTGAATGGTGGTGGATTAGTTATTATTTAAAGTTTTTAAAACATTGGAACTTGGAAAGGGTCGGTAGGCCTGTGGGTTTGACTCTAGGACCTGCCATGCATAATGTATACCTACCACATCATATGTCATGATGGCATGGATTCATCCTCCAAGATGATAGGTTAATGTGATTGGACCCTGATAGAAGATTACAATAATCATGTCACCACTTCACAAATAATGGGACCATCATTTTCCGTTTATAGAAAATTATGTTCGATGATATGTAATTTGACCACCAAAAACAATATTCAAACAAACATTGTTACATATGGTTGAATAGATGGAAGCTTGTTGAATCGTCCCTGGGTCAGGTGGACTCCCTATTTCCATATTTAAAATATTTACCATTATGCCAATTTTTTCATATATGGAACTCTGGTAAACACGGTTTATGTTATTTCTAGTTGAAGGCTTGTAACTAGTGAACGTGAGCCTAAAATTTCGTGGCCATTTGGAGGAGTTATAAATTAGGGGAATTTTTAGGTCTAAAATGGGCCTCCTATAAAATAATATTAGATTACATCATCAAATTTTAGACAAAAAAAAAAAAAAAAACTATTTTTTCAACTTATCTCCTAAGGGTTTACTCAAGTTTCGAGCGAAAACACTCTTGGATAAAAATATTGATTCATCGTCCAAGGAGTACCCATGTTGCATACTTTCGATGGACCCTACTACACGAAAAATGAGAAATACATGAAAAACGTGATTGTAATCATGTTTTTTCATGTATTTCTCATTTTTCATGTAGCAGGGTCCATTGAAAGTATGCAACATGGGTACTCTTTGGATGAGGAATTAAATTTTGCATCCAATGAGTTCTCCCGCTCGAAATTTGAGTAAAACCTTAGGGAGATAAGTTGAAAATACGAGTTGAAAAAGTAGTTTTATTATTTTAATATTTTTATTTTTTTATTTTTTTATTTTTTTACTCCAAAAATGGTCAATCATCCCCCATGGTTGACATCATCATATTGAATCGTATTGGTTCTTATAAAGTTTATTTTGGTTGTACATTTTTCTTAGGAGACCCATTTTAGAACTCAAAATTCCCCTAATGCTTAGCCTTTTTCAATGCAGTTTTTTGCTATAGATGGTACAGGCCAAGCAGAGCCTATTGGAGCCTAAAATTTGCTCTTTTAGTGTTATTTTGATGTACTTTTGAATACTTTGAGAGATAATATAAAATGCCTCCCCACTGAAGAAAAAGGGGTCGAGAGATATAGTCCATTAGGGACAAACTATGTCATCAATTAGTTATTGTGCTTCTTTTGTTCTCTTCTCAATTTCTCCTTTTTGTCAAGCTTCATTCAAGTCCTTTAAAGCTTTCTTAAAACTAAATACTCATATTTTAAAACTAGTTAAAAATAATCATATAAACTTGAACATATTTTAAACCAAAGTCACTTTAAAAGTTTTTGAATCACTTGTAGTTGCAGATAAAGACTATAATGAGTAAAGTTATGTTTGACAAAAACGGAGCCTACGAGAAAAAAAAATCTATGCATAGATTCCTTGCAAGAAAATGTCAACAAATTGTGCAACAAAGTTTCATTGCTAGCCAAGAAATTGGCCAATTTGGATTTCCACAGTAGTGAGGAAGATAAATAGGTTCTAGCACCTACCCAAGTGGACTCTCCTAATGGTTAATTATGGTATTTGCTATAATATTTTAAATCCTAGAGTGTTAGTAGGAAAGATAGACATGTTGTTAGCCATTATTATGTTTTTTTTTTTTCTAGATTTCGAGATAGATGAAGACTTAGCTATCTAGACAAGTGCTTTAAAGCATTTGGTATAATCTATATTACTTCTTACTTGTTTTTATATTGTTGATATGTTTCTTCTCCAGTGGCACACCAATATATATATATATATATATATATATATATATATATATATATATATATATATATATATATATATATATATCTATATATATATATATATATATATACCTAATTTACAAAGAAAAAAACTTTAGTACATTAATATATGAGCCCTGGTATTGCACCAAGAATGTTGCAACTCTCTAGGGATTCTCAACTAAAATTATCAACCCATGGTTTGTACAAACTTAGAGGAGACAATACTTTATGCATAATAGGTTAAGTTCTACTCATGCCACCCTCAGTCACAAAATCATATCAAGGTGTTCAGAGACCACTCCTCCAACTAACTATAGTGAAAACATCTCATGAAAGCATAAATAAACATGATTCTAACTACAAAAGTGAAAATTCCATTCATTTAAATGTAAATTATAATTGACATTGCATGAAAGGAAAAGGGTAGTCTATTTTCAAAAGTAAATCATGCTAATCTATTGGCACATTTAATCAGATCAATAATCTATTTGTATGCATCATTTATCTACTCACACTTGCTTGAAAATAAGGAATCCAATTTTTAACATGCCTATGAATAAAAATACTAATTCTAACTCTGTTTTTCTATCTGATGGTTGCAGTGAGGAAAGGAGGAGGTTGGAGTGGTATTAAATTCTTCCTTAATCATAAAACCATAAGTTGGGGGTCATTACTCAGCTTAAACATGCTAGGATCAATGTAGGGAGCAAAACTGGTTGAAGAAAACACTGCTACAGGAGGTGCTACAAGAGGGCATGTATTGCTGCCCGAGGCCCTGTTTTTCTACAGGATGGGGTCCGAGAGCATTTTAAGGATGGGAGTAGTGTTATAGAGGTGGAGAAAGGTGGATTAAGTAGAAGGTGATGAATGAAGGGTGTGGGGTCCCCTTAGCCAAGCCTAGTACCCCTCGTAGGTCTATCTTGCACCAAAGTTGATGCCCATGGTGTGCTTCATTTGCCTTAACAGAGTGAATTTAGAGACAGAATTTGGAAGCAAGGTGAGGTACCTAAGAGGAAGATGAAAAGGTCCCAGTGGATGTGGAAAGGTGTGCCCACTCATACAAATCAAAGCAGCCCATGCAACTATCCATATACATGCATCAACTGGCCAATAATTTTGTGAGACAATTATCATGGAAAAGATGAGTTGAATTTGATTAAGATCTATTCTGTCCCACAACGATACTCTAATCACTCATGTTAATGAAACTAACTCCTAAATTATAGAGAATAACAAGGAAAACTAATATTTATCCTTTTTCAAGAAATCATAAGCAAATATTTTTGAGTTGTTATTATAGATCTTTCCAATCACTCTTCCCACAAGAGAGGTGATAGGCAAGCCTACAATTACAAGTTTTTATGATATAATATCTACTGAAACAAGAGAAGGATTGCAATGCTTTGAAACAAGAAAAATAAGTAAATACAAGAGAGGGACTAAAGCCTCTAGGTTGGGCCCAAACCCAATGGTTTCAGCCCTCCAAAACTAACTCAGATGTAGATCAATGGTAAACTTCTCATTAATAGAAAATAATAGTCTCATACATCATATGAAAGTTAAGAATAAAAATGTCAAGCACTAGGCTCTCAGTAGCTACTCCTAGTTGCAACAAAAATTTGAATCCTAATGAGCCTTTCAGCTGGTTTACTTATACAAAAATGATTGAGGGGAAAATTCCTTGAAAGGAGGAATGCTCCCCTCCAAAATCTCGATATTTGTGGATTTGGTTCCCTTTGTCCTTGTCATGCATTTGGAGTTCCTCAGTTGCTAGTGAATTCGAGCTATTGGAGAGGATTTTGTCATCTCAAGATGATTTAGGGAGTTAATGAGGTGGTAAATCTCCATATATTCTCTTTAGATGTCTCCATCAAGCCCCTGCATGGTAAATATCTCAAATGCTTATTTGACATGCATATTAATCACATTAGGCCATACAATATGACAAACATGGTAGCACAATGAACTCCAAAAGAAATCTATTGATGGGACCCATCATCACCCCCTGTTGAAGGTGTTGGTCACCCTCTGAGCAACTCATTCACTAATATGAAGCTCATTCATGGCCCTCGTGGCCTCTCTGACATCCCAAGGTACTTCAAATGGTATGCCTTCCTGTGGATAGAAACCTGTGTTTGCCTCTATGTTTGTCCATTATTTTTGTTACTTTGCTTGGTTTCTTCCTTCTTGTAGGCCCAACAATAAGGGAGGATTGAGTTTGAGCCATATCTAGTTTATCTTTAGCCTTTGTATAATCTGTTTGTATAGTGGTGTTTTATCCAAGGCCTTCCTTAGTCTTTCTAGGGATTGATATTCTCTTATTTTTAAACTATGAGGCAAGGCTTGCCATCTTCTTTGGCAAGCCTACAAACTTTATTTTCCCACCACCCTAAAAGTGTCCTCAAAATGTAGGATGGATTTCTATTGGGTTGTTACATACCTAGGTGCTAATTCAGGATCAGAGGAGATGATATTATGATTGCTAATGACAACCTTAGGGCTCACTAATTTTTCTATGATATATAAGGGCTCCTTTTCTTCTTTTGTCATCACCCTTTTCACTTCTTCAACTCTTGTATCCTCATGTGTCAACCAAGATGCTAATGCCATGTGTTTCATGTCTCCCAATCTTTTTGTGAAACTCAATAAATTGCTTGTAGTCTTGGAAAGGTAAAGACCCATATTGTGCCAATGTCTTTATCTAGAATTGCAACCACTTCTCCTTAAGGAAAATAACATAGGATTTGGATGGCTTCGTGCATTGTATGGCTTCCATAGATAAAGTTTCCATATAATAATTTGTGTTTCCTTTTCTTGCAACTGTTCTTTTAGCCTTTTGTTCTATTCCTGTAGTTGCTCTCTCATGGTTGACTCCCTTAGTTTAAGGTCACTTAATTCCTTTCCCATTTCATTGATTTTCTCATCCATGAGGCCCACGTCTTCTAAACTTTTAGACTTTGCAATTTGGATCCATATATGTGTTTTGCCTCTTTCCTTCTCTAACTCAAAGAAGAGTGGGATGGCGAATTTCTCAGGTATAGTCCTACCTCCCTCAACAAATTTTTTGTAGGATTCTAAGTTGGGTTGTGGATAAATCTCTTGAAGCTCTTTGAGGCCTTTTCCTTATTATTTTAAGGTGGCTACTCCTTCGTGTAGCACCTCCTGCTGCTTATGTAGCATCCCACGCTTCTCTTGTAGCAACCCTTGTTTCTCCTGTAGTTGCTTTGTTTCCTCCTATAGATATTATTTATCTCCTTGTAACATGGAAATTTTTGTCTTGAGTCTATTAAATGTGACTAACCTAGTGTTGGGCCTTCCCATAGGTATCAAAAGTTTCTTGGTTTTGGCCTTAGGAGAGTTAACCTCCTCAATTTTTACGTCAATAGGTCCCACTTCATCCTTCTTGCTTGTTGACTCCTCTATGGTGATAGGGACCTTTGTAGGAGGCTAAGGCTTTCCTTTCCTTATCCTAGTGCTCTTCCTTGTTTTGAAGTACAAAGGGCCTTGCCTTGGCTACCTTCTTTTGGGCTTGACAGGTGTGCCCAATGTGGCCAATGTTGCAGCCACTTCTTGCTCAGTGTTCCCTGTAGAAAGACTTTTTTGATGTCCTTTTTTTCTGTTTATTAAGGCTTTGAGGTCTCCTCAGGGTTCTCTTTTTCTGCTACTTGTTTCACTCCTTATTCTTCCTTAATTTTTACTTCTTCTTCCTCTGTTTTTGTTGCCTCTTTTTCCTCTGTATTTCCTCCCCTACCTCCAATGCTAGAGGCTAGCGTTTCTTCATGTGTGATGGCTTAGGTTCCAATAAAAATTTCCCTATCCATGTCTGCAAAATTAGTCCATAGCACCGGGTTCCTTAGGTGACTAAGAGCATCCATAACAATAAGTTTAATGAGGCCATGGTGGGAAATGTGTTGGTGTTTCCCTTCCCTCACTTTTTGGCTCATTTCATTAATAGATTGCATGAGGAAATGAGGAACACTGAGCCTGTGTGTGATAGGTAATTTTTCTTTGAATCTTGTCTCATGGAGAAACTTAAAATGGTAGGCATATGCAATGCTCAACCTCCCCTCACATGTGATGAGCCCCAAAAATGGATAATTATATGGGCTCATTCAACCTCCTAATTCGACTTAATCCACCATTCTCATTAGTTTATTGCATGTTTTTTATTATATTTATGCTAATAGAGTGAATTGGGTTAGTCATTATGCCAACAAGTCTAATGGGTGCTTTGTGCAGTCTTTTGGTCAATTTTGAGACAAAATCAAAGGTTTTAATGAGCACTTGACAGCCAAATTGGTGGAAGAACAAGGGAGAGGATTTGTAGGAAGGTGTCCCCTTCATTTATGGGCCCTTACCATGAATTCTCCACCATCAGCTCGGAGTTCAAGGGCCACCACATCAATTATCACAAGGGCAACCGAGCAAGGGCTAGTAAAGATGTTGTTAACTACAAGTTTTGGCAGTCGAGTTCCTAAAGCTTAGGAGGACTTTTGGGGTCCTCAATTTGTATAAATAAGAAGGCTTAGGGCCTCATTTCAGTTAGTCACTTTGTAGGAAGAAGTTAGCTAGTTTGTAGTTCGATTTTAGTCATTTTTTAGGTAGTAGGTTAGCTCTGCATTTCAGCACATTTTCAAGCTTTTCCTTGTGGACAGTTTTTGGAATGTAACTATTATTTTGATCAATAAAGATGAATCCAGCTCTAATCTCTCTTAGGAGGCTGTAGCTATTGGGGTTGGGCCCAACCCAAGTGCCCAGTACCTCCTTTGTTTACTTTCATGTGTCTTTGCTGCATTCTTAGAATAAAATCTGTTATTTAGATTAAAATATTGCTTTGTTACTTAGGTCGTTTTTTATGATTAAAATAGCTTTTCATGTTCAGATTGATTTGATAGGTTAATAAAAGAGAAGATCTTCAGAAAAAGGCTATCAAGCACCTCTGATCTCACCTCCCCTTCAGTGGGACCATGAGCTGAGACCAAGGTGACCTTGCTGCCACCAAAAACACTGTCTTTATTTCATCATGCAATTATTAGTGTTAGATTCTCATTGGTAGAAGTTGATACCAGTTGTGGTTACATGCTCAGGTTCATGATTGCTTAGTTTGCATAGCTATTTCACATGATCTCATTGCAATTAAACTTCTGTTCATTTTCTTTGCTATTATTTAGATCAGATTAGGTTAAAGTAGCTAGGTCCTTGATTTTTCGAGTCTTTGTTTGTTCAGTTTGAGAAATAACTTGCAGAGCACCTGTATTACCTCTCTATCTACCTTTCCTCCATCAGATAATCTGCTCCAACCCTTAATCCATGATTCCTACCCTTCATTTGCCATACTTTTCCCACATTGCCCTAATTTCTACATTCTTGTGCATCATCGCTTCCTCTGTCCTCAAACAAATCCAATCGCTCCTTAGCCCCATTCACTAGGTCCTAGACCCCTTAACATCATTCTCCAACCTCCATTTCCACTTTGTCACCATCTTTCCTCCATCAACCCTCCAAAATCCTTGTTTCGTAACATCTTGTAGAAAATTACAGAACATCCTGTAGAACCCCTGCAGACTTCCTGTAGAAGCTCACGAAAGCGGTTTCTTGAGATCCGATCACTATGAAACTCTCTGGAAGGGTGCTAGGGACCCCTTAGGCCCTCTTCTAACCTTCCCGACCTCTTGCAACCATTTCCTTTCGCCAATCCACCTCTGCACAGTAAAAAACAGTTAAAGCACATGCACAATAATTCTGCCAGTTTACTCAAAAATACAAAAAGATGTTTCTTTTCAAATTTCACTTCAGAAATAGCTTATTCACATGCATTTTACCTTTCTAAGAGTCAATGGCATTCCTTTCTGTATCTTTCATCATTTTTCTTGCACCAGTAGGGTTAGTAGGTAAAACTAGGGTTTGCTAGGGTTTGCATTTCCTTTCTGCTTTCAGTTTCTTTCTGCAAGTAGATTAGCCTCCTTTGAGTTAGATTTCATCCATAAGTTAATTCTTCTAAGAGCTCATAGAAGTTGGCTTAAGCTCCTAGCGGACTTGTGCCAACTGATCAAGTGACAATCGCGGGAAGAGCTAGTACTTGTGCATACAGCACCGTCACTTCCAAGTTTGTTACGAACTACCGGGTTGATAAAATTAAAGAAGGGAGTTCCAGGAGTTGCAGCATCATTGCTGCAATAGTGGGGCCCACCATCTTTTTGGCGTCGTTGCCGGGGAAGCGTCAAAGTATTGGTGATTGCTGGTTTTCTTCTATTTTCTACTACAACCTTCTGCTAAGTAGTTTATTTAAGCAAGCGTAGAGTAGATTGTTTCATTTCCATTCCGCAATTTCATTTTCGCAAAAGTAGATTAGCATTTCCTGATTTCATAGATTAGCATTTCAATTCCGCAATTTCATTTCTGCAAGCGTAGATTAGCATTTCAATTCCGCAATTTTAATTCTGCAAGCATAGATTAGCCTTTCAATTCTGCAAGCATAGATTAGCATTTCAATTCAACAATTTCAATTCTGCAAGCGTAGCTTAGCATCTCATTCCTGCAATTTCATTTCTGCGAAATAGATTAGTCCTTTCCTGCTTTCATTTCAATTCCGCATTTTCATTTCAACAAGACAGTTAGTTGCAGTTCAATCTATTTTAGTTTTGTAGGTACAAGCAGAAAAAAGCAAAAATCAACCAAAAAGATTTCCTTTCATGCCTTGTAGGAGTAGAGATAATTCAGAAAAATGATTGCACAACACCCCCACTGCTTCACACAGCCAACCTTCTCTCTTCTTCGATGGCTGTGATTAAAGAACCCTTAGGTGGACCGCAAGACATATTTGAAGAACTTCAAGGGAAGAAGAAGAATAAAGCATTCCTCTGGAGCAAATGGCTACAAGCAGAAATGTTGGGAGTAGTACCTTATCCAAAAATGAATTTGCAAATCAGATGGAAGATTTCAAGAGTGATATGAGGCAGTTTCTTGCCATGCAACTGGATACCTTGCGGATATAAAGGAAGCAAGAGGAAGCCAAGAGGGCTTTGGCCATCTCTTGTCCCAGGTGCATTAGAAAGCATCCTAGGAACGAATGTCCATTGCACTCCATAGAAGTGTGTTTTGTCTGTGAAAAAGACCATCCTACAGATCACTGCCCTTCCTTACCCAGAATCAAAGCTGCATATCAGAGGGCAAAAGGAGCCACTGAACCACTCTATTATTTGAACCAAAGGAGGCCACATGGACCCATACCTTACCAGCATGGGATGCAATGGACATCCCAGACCTGTTACGACCCCTATCCAGCCACTTCCATGCCTTTTTTGGGTCCCCCTGCTCATCCTTCCTGGTCCACACCCCCTCCTTGGTCGGATCCATATCCATATTATGCCCAACCAGCTGCTCATTCATTTCACTCTTATGCTTAGCCACAGCCTCAGTGGAATGCACCTCATCAAGGGTGGAGGCCCCAGTACAACCCTCCTCCACCAAGGCAGCCCCAAATGCATGCCCAACCACAACCCCATCCACATCCATCTCAAATATACACCCCCACTCAACTACCCATACCACCATTTCCAAACCTTCCCATTGGAGTAGCTCAACCCAATTGCAAAGCAGAGGCACAACATGTCCAAATGACTCCTCTTAAGCTCAATGATATTCACCATAGCTCAGGAAGAGCATTGAAAAAAAGAGATTATATTGAAAGCATTGAAGGACCACATCCAACAAAAGAAGATTCAAAGGAGGAGATCAAAGAACCATGGGCTGCACTTGATGAAGAGAAGACATCAAAATTAGAGATCGAGAGAGTTCCCTCATGGTTACCATCAAATCCTCCATGTATTCAAGAGAAAACTCAACAAAAAGAGAAAGATGTGAAGGTCATGATAGAAGAAGATATGGAGAATGATCCAGATTAGCAAAAGGACCAAGGATATCAGAGCTATATTGAGATATGGTTTTAGACGGTCACTAAGTTGCAGCAGTACTCTCTTCCTCAGCTATGTTTGATCCCTTCAAAGTCAAATCATTTGGTCTCTGAAATCCGGATAGTTGTCAAAGCATGCATTTCAAGCCTCCACATCATTTTGTCTCTAATCTCGATGTGCACATGGCTCCATTGGAAGTATTCTTATACTTGAGAATGATTTTGTTTTTCAAGTAGGGTAGGGTAGAAAAAAGAAAAAGAAAAAAAGAAGAAAAATGAAAAATGAAAATAAGAGAAAAAAATAAAAATCTAAGGTGAAAACCTCCTTAGAGGCGCCTCAGTTTGGCTCATTGATTGAAAACCTCCATGAGGCGGTCAATGGGTTGGAAAAAAAGAGAAAAGAAAAAAAATAAGATCCCTGGGTGAAAACCTCCCTTGGAGGTGCCCAGGGCAGGCAATTAGGGTGAAAACCTCCATGAGGCGCCCTAGTTGTTTTCAAAAAAAAAAAAAAAGAGAAAAAGGAAGAAGAAAAAGTAAACCTAATTTCCATTGAATAATTGCAGGTTGCAGCAAGGACATTGCAGGTTAGGAGGATCGCTTAAAACAAAGACAGAGGAAGTTCTGTGTCTTCTACAGGAAGTTCTGTGTCTTCTACAGGAAGCCTACAAACAAGCCAAAATTGATCTCCGAAGAGGACCAGAAGGCTAGGAATATGTCCATGAGGCCTGCAAGCATCCATGTTTCCATCCCTCACCCTTCTCCATCATTTTTTCCATCTCATTGTGCTTCTTTCCTAAAAACTGCGTGTTCTACAGGAAGTTCCTGTAGAAATTACAGGATTTCTACAGGAAGCTAGAAATGGATTTCAAAAAGGTAGTTTGGCGAACATGATAGCTTCCTCAAGGGTTCATAAGTCCTCCTACAATCTTCAAACTCCTCCTCCATCATTTCCATGCCTGCATCACAGCCCAAGCTCATTTTTTCTTACCATGCAAAAAACTGCAGAATGCTTGGAAGCAAAAATACATAGTGCTGAAATTTGTTTTTTCCCTAACTTGAAAACCATGCATCCATTTGCAAAACTGTTACATGTGGAGTTGTATAGGGATGATGGCAACATGCCCGAGCGATTTCAGCCAATACCGATGCATGGTTTCCAAGAAATCAACCTCCATCACCTTCAGCCATTTTTGAATTTTCTCCATATCCGTGCATCCGTTTCAAAACTTGTTTCATGGGGAGATACATATGGGTGATAGTAATCTACCCAAGAAGTTTTAGCCGATTCTGATGCCCGGTTTCTGAGAAATTGACCTTTGTAATCTTCAACCATTTTCAGTTTTTCTCGAAATATGTGCATCCATTGATTGCAATTTTGCTATGGGAGGTGCATAATGATGATAGGAACATGCTCAGAAAGTTTCAAATCGATCCGGTCTATCGTTCAGGAGCAAAGGAGAAAATAAGTCGTTGCCTTGTAACATCAACAGCTTGAGGGTACAAGTCTGAACGTGGAAACAAATTCCTGCAGCTTAGATCCGGCCAGAGGACACCTGCACAAGGAAACCAGCCATGAATTAGCAACCAAGCCATCATGCAACCACAGAAACAAATGCATGCAACAAATGAAAGGCCACAACACCTCACAGCAACCACGTTTGACTTCCAGGTACGTGACTAAACTCGTTCCTCTGATTGCATGAATGTAATTTGAAAACTACGTGAACAATGAGATGGTTGTGGTTAAAAAAATTAGTGGCTAGCCAACTGGCCACCCTCATCCAGTTCAACAGTGCTCGGTGGGTGAATACGACACGTGTGCTCAGCCATCTCAGGAGGAAATCTGGAAACAGGTAGTGGTGACTGTTTAAACTTCAATGTAATTGATGGAAGTGATCACAGGTAGAAAACATGAAGTTTTGGGACAACATTGCCGTCTGCATGGAGCCAACGCACATTTTGCCACCTCATCCCCTCACCACGAATCACACCGCAATTAAAAAAATGCTCGGCTGAAACCACCTGCTGTTCATTTGCACTTGCAACTGAAGTATGCATCCTCTGCTTCCACAAAATGATTAACTAGTCGTCCTCCACCGGTTTTTCTACCTGTCTTCGAGATTCTGTTGCGTATCGGGCTCGCTCAGAGGCGCAGTAGCATTCTACAGGAACCAGGGGGGTCTTCTACAGGAAGTACGGCACAACTTTCCAGAGCAGGGAAGCCTGGACTTTTCCACGTTGAATTTGGAGCTTGAAAAGAGGTAGGCTCAAGAAACTGCTCTACATATGATATATTTATATAAGGTGGAGGATTAAAAACATAATATTGGGTTGAAAGAAAGGAAAGTGAAGCTTAAAAGGCTGCTTGTGTTTTTTTCCTTCTTTGGGTTATACACAATCTCTCCGTTTTCCTACTCTGCATCCAAAATATTCCTTTTTATTTTCTCACGTTCTTTTGAAAAAGGATGCAACCATAGAAGCCAACCTATGAGAAACCAAATTTTCAGGACTGTCCACTCTCTGAAGCAAAACCTTGTGTTACAAATATTCTCTGTTCTGTCAAAGGTATTGATTTTTCTCAAAAATCGAGAAGCAAATTCAAGTTGGAAATAGTTCGAAGAAAAATATGGCAAATTGATGTTGTGAAAAAGAAGAACATGAGAAATTCCTGACTCCAGAAAGACAAACCTCACAATTTCTCTATTTCCGGTTTTGAAATTTTGTTTCCTCCCTCCTCACCTGAACATTTCCAACAGTCACCACACATCATGATAGGGAGATTTTTAGAAATATGGCAGGGGAAGATGAGGAGGAAATAGAAAAAGAGGAAAAGACCAAAATGGAGAAAGAAGAACTTGAAACAAAGGAGGAAATCAAAACAGAAGATGAGAAGGAAGATCCAGAACAGAAAAGAAAAAGACTAAAGCAGAGAAGGAAAAAACTAAACAAGATGAGAAGAAAGCCAAAACAGAGCATGAGGAAGCAAGCTAATAGAGGCAGAGAAGACAAAAGAAGAGGAAAAAAGGAGGAAGAGACACACCATGAGATATCAGTGACAATAGACTGAAACAGTTGGAACAGTTTCTACAGGAAGCATGAAAACAATTTCTACAGGAAGCATGAAAACAGTCGACACAGGACTTTCTACAGGAAGCATGGAAACAGAGCAGCAAAAGGAGAAATCACCTGATATTTTGGCCAGGGAGGCAGCAGCTGTGCTGGCTGCCTTAAGCACATCTCCAAAGCAAAAAGGGAAGCGAAAAAGGGAGCCTTCCATGTATTTTAAGGCAAGAAGGAGCATGCGGATAAAAACTGGCAGACCCCAACCACAGTCAAAAGAGCCAATTACGATTGTGGACACCCCAGCTAAACAAAAGGAAAGGTCTCCTTCAAAGGCATCCATCACCTATGAATGGGGAAGCCCGAAAACGTCCACCTGGAGAGAAAGGATTAAAATGTTGGACACAAAGACCTCTCTACAGGATGCTGAGACTGTTCTATAGGAAACGCTGGCTAAGCTAAGAGAGACCGAGAAATTGGAGGAAAAGGCGGCCAAACAATCACAGGAAGAAGGAAAGACAAGGAAACATCTGATGAATAGAAAAGAGAGGACAAGCTGCAGGCTAAGGTTGAGGCGCTAACAAAACTGCTACAAGAAAAGGAGCATAGGCAGTGGGAAGAAGTAGAGAGAAAAGCATGGTTTCATGACCGAGAAGAGGACATCACTTCAAAAGCTTGGCATGACATGGAGGCCACCAGGGCCATCAAAGATGAAGAGATAGATTAGTTGCTCAGAGGATGAGCAACACTTTCAGTAGGGGGGTGATGATGAGCCCCAAAAATGGATAATTATATGGGCTCATTCAGCCTTCTAATTCAACTTAATCCACCATTCTCATTATTTTATTACATGTTTTTTATTATATTTATGCTAATAGAGTGAATTGGGTTAGTCATTATGCCAACAAGTCTAATGGGTGCTTTGTGCAGTCTTTTGGTCAATTTTGAGACAAAATTAAAGGTTTTAATGAGCACTTGGCAGCCAAATTCATGTAAGAACAAGGGAGAAGATTTGTAGGAAGGTGTCCCCTTCATTTATGGGCCCTTACCTCGAATTCTCCACCATTAGCTCGGATTTCAAGGGCCACCACATCAATTATCACAAGGGCAGTCGAGCAAGGGCTAGTAAAGTTGTTGTTAACTACAAGTTTTGGCAGCCGAGTTCCTAAAGTTTAGGAGGACTGTTAGAGTCCTCAATTTGTATAAATAAGAAGGCTTAGGGTCTGATTTCAGTTAGTCACTTTGTAGGCAGAAGTTAGCTAGTTTGTAGTTCGATTTTAGTCATTTTTTAGGTAGTAGGTTAGCTCTGCATTTCAGCACATTTTCAAGCTTTTCCTTGTGGATAGTTTTTGGAATGTAACTATTCTTTTGATCAATAAAGATGAATCCAGCTTTTCACCAGCTCTAATCTCTCTTAGGAGGCTGTAGCTCTTGGGGTTGGGCCCAACCCAAGTGCCCAGTACCTCCTTTGTTTACTTTCATGTGTCTTTGCTGCATTCTTAGAATAAAATCTGTTATTTAGATTAAAATATTGCTTTGTTACTTAGGTCGTTTTTTATGATTAAAATAGATTTTCATGTTCAGATTGATTTGATAGGTTAATAACAGAGAAGATCTTCAGAAAAAGGCTATCAAGCACCTCTGATCTCACCTCTCCCTCAGTGGGACCATGAGCTGGGACCAAGGTGACCTTGCTGCCACCAAAAACACTGTCTTTGCTTCATCATGCAATTATTAGTGTTAGATTCTCATTGGTAGAAGTTGATACCAGTTGTGGTTACATGCTCAGGTTCATGATTGCTTAGTTTGCATAGCTATTTCACATGATCTCATTGCAATTAAACTTCTGTTCATTTTCTTTGCTATTATTTAGATCAGATTAGGTTAAAGTAGCTAGGTCCTTGATTTTCCAAGTCTTTGTTTGTTCAATTTGAGAAATAACTTGCAGAGCACCTGTATTACCTCTCTATCTACCTTTCCTCCATCATATAATTTGCTCCAACCCTTAATACATGATTCCTACCCTTCATTTTCCATACTTTTCCCACCTTGCCCTAATTTCTACATTCTTTTGCATCATCGCTTCCTCCATCCTCGAACAAATAAAATCGCTCCTTAGCCCCATTCACCAGGTCCTAGACCCCTTAACATCATTATCCAACCTCCATTTCCACTTTCCCACCATTTTTCCTCCATCAACCCTCCAAAATCCTCGTTTCGGAACATCCCGTAGAAAATTACAGAACATCCCATAGAACCCCTACAGACTTCCTGTAGAAGCTCATGAAAGTGGTTTCTTGAGATACGATCACTGTGAAACTCTCTGGAAGGGTGCTAGGGACCCCTTAGGCCCTCTTCTAACCTTTCTGACCTCCTGCAACCATTTCCTTTCGCCAATCCACCTCTGCACAGTCAAAAACAGTTAAAGCACATGCACAATAATTCTGCCAATTTACTCAAAAATACAAAAAGATGTTTCTTTTCAAATTTCACTTCAGAAATAACTTATTCAAATGCATTTTACCTTTCTAAGAGTCAATGGCTTTCCTTTCTATAGCTTTCATCATTTTTCTTGCACCAGTAGGGTTAGTCGGTAAAACTAGGGTTTGCTAGGGTTTGCATTTCCTTTCTGCTTTCAGTTTCTTTCTGCAAGTAGATTAGCCTCCTTTGAGTTAGCTTTCATCCATCAGTTAAAAAGCTTCTTCTAATATCTCATAGAAGTTGGCTTAAGCTCCTAGCAGACTTGTGCCAGCTGATCAAGTGACAGCCGCGGTAAGAGCTAGTACTTGTGCATACAACGTCGTCGCTTCCAAGTTTGTTACGAGCTACCAGGTTGATAAAATTAAAGAAGGGAGTTCCAGGAGTTGCAGCATTATTGCTTCAATACTGGGGCCCACCAACATGATATGTATTTAAGAATGTGATAGGCCACTTCATCCTAGAGGTAAGTCAGGCTCTCCCTTCTCACTCCATTCTTATCTTCTACAGAATTTTCTTTCAGAATGAAGAAATTATTCCTGGTTGTGATACTCACTGCTTTATCCTCCTTGCTCCATCGAATTTGTAAGGGTAAGGTAGTCACTCTACTTATGAGATAAAAATTTAGAGAGATGGAAAGGCCTTTAACAACATTAGTGGCACTATATTCTCCTTGAGGATTTAGTGCCATGGAAAATTCCTAGGTTGTATTATCATCATACCCCTTCATTTGTTCAAAGAATCCCATCCATTGATGCCTTAAAAAAATATTTACCACTGGTGGATTTTGATGAATTCTCTGTGTGTCTATGGGCTCTATTCTATTAAACCCTCCCCCCATTTCTCCTTATGCTCCTTCTTGAGGATATTTAGTTGTATTTCAAATTTTGGCCTTAGAGCAGTCTCGGTTGTAGTGTCAAAATTTTGCTTTTTATCAGAGGGGAAGAAGGATGACAATAATTTTTTTAACAAACCAAACTTTTCTTTGACAAATTCCAGAGGGAACTATTGCCTAATTCTTTACTACGGGAACATAATTCAAGCATAATTTTCCATGCAGAGGTATGGAAATTAGAGAGGGAGAGAGGCACTTACTCCTTTCAAGATAACTTTGTCATGTACATGAGGGTTGAAGGAAAATTCAGGTAATTTTGGCCCTATTTCTCCCTTCAATTCTCTCTTGTAGCTTATTTTCAGGCCTCCTATATAAGTGAAAATCCTCCTGTAGTAGTTCAAAGCCTTCTTTATTTCCTCCTGTAGCTCTTCCTGTAGCACCTACAAACACTGCTCGAAGGAGCTCGATGCAACCCTAGGCAGTCTCTGATAACACTAGCTCATCCTTCTCTAACTGTCTTCTTGAAATGAGTGATTATATAAATGGTTTAAGCCTTGTAGCTAATATTCCTTTTGTGGTAAAGGCTCGAAGTGCTTTGATGACATGGCTCTTGCATGAACTTCCCTTTTTTAACTGTTGTCCCAACTCCTTGCAATCATCACCCCGCTCCTCGTGATCATCACCTCGCTCCTCATAATCACCACCTCACTTGAGTTGACTTTACCACGTGCTTGTGTGACTGAAATGAGCTTTAGTTTACTAATTGAAGGTGGCCAAGTTTACTGGAAACCTCTAACCCATAAAAAAATCCTTTCTTGACCATTACACATGTTATCATCATATGCATAGGAAAGAGGGGAGGGTTTTCATACTTGAGCCTACCTGTGATGCCAAATTGTTGGAGAAGCTTGCATGCTAGAGCTAGACTAATAATATGGTGATGTTGAAGGTGTTGATGTCCTTTTCTTTCTTCTACCCAGGTTCTCATAGCTTAATGATTCCTTGACTGATAAAATTGTTGAGTGTGGAGGTTTCTTCCAAGTATCCAATTGTTTGATTCCTAAGGAGGGTGTGCCTCTTCTCCACTTCAAAAATGGCTTCATGATGCTCAAGGTGGCTGGACCTTCTTCTCTATGCGTGGCAAAAAAAATGATGATTAGTTATGTTATGACTATACAACCTGCTACAAGAGGAGTCTCTTCCCTGTAGTAGTCACTTAATCCCCCTTTGGAGACCTCATATTGCATGTAATATTGAGGGAAAGTCATGAAAGGTATGAGGATAATATTAAGATCATGAGGAAGTGGTGTAGGTGGTGGAAAAATTAAAAGTAGATCTTTTATGTGTTTTTTATATGCATGGCAGAGTGGAAGTTGAAACTGACTTTTGGCTAGATGGAGTGGATGGGTGATGAAATTGATGTTGGTGGACCTCTCTCAACACTTCTTGAAGAAGACATGACCTATTGGCCTTTTTATCCAATCATATCTTCCTCCTGTAGCATTCCAGGCTCCTCTTGTAACATTACAAGCTCCTCCTGTAGCATTACAAGCTTCTCTTGCAGCATTAGAGTGAGGAGGAAAATTTTGATTCTATTGTTGGCTAGATGATGGAGAGAGGTAGGGAGGTGAGTGAAGGGGGTGAAAATTCAATGGGTGGCTGGAAAAATGGAGGAATGCACTTGTAGAATATGTCTTGTAGTCATGGTTTTGTTGACTATCTAGAGTCCTGCAAAAGAGAGATGTTAGCACAAGTAGTGTAAGAACTCCTTCCTTGTGTTTTTCTTTTCTCTCCCTTTTTTTTATAGACATGCAGTCCTCCTCTACAGAGGTTTTCAACATGCATGCTTGGCCTAGGCACCTCAGAGGAGGTTTTTACTTGGGGATATTTTCATCTTTTATTTTCTTTTTCATTTTTCCTTTGTTTTTCTCCAGGGCTACCTCAGAGAGGTTTTCAACCCCGGAGTTGGCCTCAGATGCCTCATGGAGGTTTTCATATAGTCCCTCTTTTTTTTTTTTTTTTCTTTCTTATAAGTTGTTTGGATTGAGGGTTGTGAGCCTCCCAATCACACTCAATTCTCTATTGATTGAACTAAAAAATTCTTCCTTAGACTAAGGTCTTTTATAAAACTTTAACATATAACCATTGACAAGTAAGGGCATCCCTTCCTCATCAATTTTTTTGATCTGGGCAGACCCATTCTCATGACATTTCTATACTATATAGGATCCCAAACATCTTATCATTAGCTTTCCCTTGAAATCCTTAAACCTAAAATCATACAGCAGGGCCCAATCTCCTTCTTGAAAATTATTCTCTTTGATGGGTTTTCCATGCCAAATCTTCCTTTGTAGCTAGATTACCTTAGTGTGCAAGAGAGCTTGCATCCTAAATTCATCTAGACCATTGAGTTGGAGCAGCCTCTCCTATTGTGCTATAGTGATATCCAATTCTAACTAGGATATCATCCTTAAGGTTTTATATTCAAATTCAATAGACATCTGGGCCTTCTTCCCATAGACTATGTCAAATGGGGTAAATCCAATGGTGGTCTTCCAAGTGGTGTTGTAGGCCCAAGTGGCTTCCACAATTTTGTCTACCCAATCCTTTCTGTTTCTGGTAACAACCTTGGTAAGAATGTTTTCCAATGCTCTATTTGTGACTTCTACCTTCCCATTTTCTTGAGGGTGATAGGAAGTGGATGTTTGGTACCTAATTTGGTGTTTCTTCAGGAGATATTAAATTAGATTTGATGTAAATTGTGCTCCTTGATCACTTACTAACTCCCTTGGAAAACCAAACTTGTAGAAGATGTTCTCCCTCATAAATTAAACCACCTTTTTCTCCGTTTCTGCCTTATTTCCTTTTTCCATCCCATTTAGTCAAGTAATCAGTGCACACAATGATATATCGCTTTTGTCCTGATGGGGGATCAATAGGTCTAATGAAATCCATGCCCCACTTCTCAAATGGCTCTAAAGTTACTTGAGGTTGTAAGGGCATTTCATCCTTGGGTGTGGGTTTACCCATCCTTTGGCATTGATCACACCTGGTGGTGTACCTTCTTGTTGTAGGTTTTAACCCTATACAGAAATTACCTACAAAAAAATTCTTAAAAATAGAAAATATACAATGGCGAGAGCATAAAACATAAAATAGATATACATAGAGATTTTCCCCTGGATCCCAAAACTAGGACTACCAGATTGATTTTTCATTATATTCCTTTCAATGTTACAATACATATATATACATGTCGAAGCATCCATAAACCCCAATCCATTAACCCTAGATTAGAACATAACCATAGTTCCCTTGAACGGATGTACAAAATACCATGGGTAGAAAACCATCATGCCCAAAACCATGTGTGAAATCCATGCACAAAACCATAGGTAGGTCTTCCCACCTAATATAGGGTCAAAATTTTTTTTCTCAAGGCATTACCCCGAGCCCTATGCAAGGGGGCTACTGGACCCCCTCTAACCCATCGACTTCATGCATGGGGATATTCGTGGAAAGAATATACACCCAACGCTTCCATCCTAATGTAAAGTGGGCCAATAATAACCTCATTGTAGAACTTTGAAGGTTGTCCTCTTAGCATCAAAGTGGCCACCACAGGGTCCATCATTCCATGCTGAGAGGATGTCAAATACCTCCTCTTCCCTCACACATCTCCTCCAGATATGATATGGTCCTAATCAGAAAATATTCCCCCATTCCAAGTGAATGGGGCACTTTTCTTGATAATCTTGCTCTTCTCCTTGGGGGATAGATTAGGAGGGACCCTACTAGCAACCAAGTAGTTGGATATATTAGCAAACCAAGGAGAAAGCACTAAGATGGAGAAGAAATTTTCATTTGGAAGTTGATCATCCACCATTTCTTCCTTTCCTAAAGGCAGGGTTAGACTTGATAAGAAATCTGCAACCACATTCTCTTTCCCTATTTTATCAATAATAATCAAATCAAATTGTTGTAACAATAACAACCATCTAATTATCCTAGCATTGACATCTGGTTTATTCATTAAGTAATTAATGGTTGCAAAATTAGTGTGGACAAAAGTCAGATAACTAGTGATATAATGCCTAAACTTGTTCAACGAATGTACCACTGCTAAGAGTTCCTTTTTAGTGATAGTATAATTTAACTAAGCTTTGGAAAGGTTTTTACTGATAAAATAGATAGCATAAGGAAATTTGTTTTCCACTTGTCCTAAGGTTTCCCCTACAACGTTGTCTGAGGCATCTATGTGTATATGGAAAGGTAATGCCCAGTTGGGAGCCCTAAGGATGGGTGCAGTGGTCAACTTTTCTTGCAGTACTTGGAAGGCTTATTGACAATTATTTGTCCAAAAATATATATATATATATTTAGCCAATAATCCAAACAAGAGAAGCCAGATTACTAAAGTATTTGATAAACCTTCTATAATACCCAAATAATCCAAGGAAACTCCTGACATCTCTTTTTTTTAGGGATAGGGACTTGTGAGCCCTGGTATTGCACCAAGAGTGTTGCAACTTCCAAGGGCTTCTCAACTTAAAATAATCAACCTGGGGTTCATATAAACTTAGAGGTAACAGTGAAGTATGGAGAGTAGGTTAGGCTCTACTCATTCCACTCTCAGTCATAACATTAGATCAAGGTGTTCAGAGACAATTCCTCCAACTTAACTATAGTAAAAAATCCTGATGGAACTGATTTTAACTATGAAAGTGAAAATGCCATTCATTCAACTTGTACATGCTAATTAACATTACATGAGAGGGAACAGGATAATTTACTTGCTGAAGTGAGGCAACTCTATTTTTAAAATTTCATCAAATCAATAACCTACTTGCATTTATCATTGATCTACTTTACATTTGCTTGAACATAAGAAATCTAACTTGTAACATGCATGTGCATAAAAACATTAATTCTACTATTTTTTGCAGTGATAAAAATAGGAGGTTGGAGTGGTGTAAGAGCTTCTCTTAACCATCAAATCACAAGTTGGGGGTCATTTTTTATCTTAACCAAGCTAAGGTTGAATTGTGGAGAAAAAAAAGTGGAGGAAAATGGTACTATAGGCCTGCTACAGGTGCTACTACAGAAGACCCTGTATTTCTACAGGAGGCCTTGTATTACTACAAGAGGGGCTTTGAGAGTTTTTTGAGGGTGTAGATGGTGTTTTGAGGGTAGGATAATATGGATTAAGGTATGAGGGAGTGAATGAACGTTAGGCAAGCCTCCTAGCCAAGCCCAAGACCTCTAGGAGGTTTGTCTTGTACCAAGGTGGATGCCCACAGTGTCCTTAATTACCTAAACAAAATGATTGTGGAAACAAAGTTTAAGAGTAGTTTTAAGGGTAAAGGGAGGAGATAGAGAGGTCCAAGCGGAGATTAAAATATGTGCCCACTCTTGTAGATCAATCGCAACCCTGCAACTAGCCAAATGCATGCATCAAATGATCAATAACACAGTGACATAAAATGCCATGGAAAACATGAGTTGAAGTTGATTAACATCTATTCTATTTCACAACACTATTTTGATCACTAAAATAACTCCTAAGTTTCAGAAAGGAATCATGCAAAAGGATAATTAACGTCTATCTATTTCCAAGAAATCATAATTGTAAATCCTTCCAATCACTCCAACAAGAGAGGTGATAGGGAATCCCACAATCACAGTTTTTTATAGCTTAAAATGTACTACAACAAAAGAAAGACATGAAATGCTTGGAAACAAGAACAAGACATAAATAGAGAAGAGGGAATAGAACCTCTGGGTTGGGCCCAAACCCAAGGGTTTTATCCCTCTAGGACTAGCTCAGATGCAACTCAATAAAATACTTCTCATTAGCAGAAAATAATAGTCTCACACATCACATGAGAGTTAACAATAACAAGGTCAATATTTGGGCTTAATAGCTACTATTAGATGAATAAAAAAATTGAATCCTAATCAGCCTTTCAAATGGTTTATTTAAAAAAGAAGGTAGTTGATGGAAGCTACCTTGAAAATAAGAGTGGTTCCCTCCAATAGCTCGAAAATTGTGGATATGGTCCTCCTTGAGCTTCACTTGCACTTGGAGTTACTCGGTTGTCAGTGAATTCGAGCTTGTGAGTGAGGATTTGGTGATCTCAAGCTGAGTTAGAGAGTTAAGGAGGTGGACAAGCCTCCTAGATTGTCTCCTAGTTGTCTCCATGAAGCCCCTGCATAGTAAATGCCTAAAAATTGCTTCATTTTCCAACAATTTAATCACATTAGGCCACATACTATTAAAAACACCTTTTACTCTTCTTGATAAGCATATTATGACTAAAAATGCAAATTAATGTGAGAAAAGGACAATTCTAAGGGTTGGAGGATAGCATAGTGAACCTCAAAATATAACTATTAATGGGACCCATCAGGGACTCCTTTAATGATGGAAATTTTGTTTGGGTCAACCTATATCCATTCCTTGGATATAGAATGGCCAGGTATAGTCCCTACATTCATCAAGAATTCACATTTATTAGGAATCAATGAAAGATTCATTTAAATGCATTTCTTTAAGACTTTGCACAAATTATAAAGAGCTTCCTAGAAGTCACATCCATAAGGAGTGAAATCATCCATGTATATATCAACAGAGTCATGAAAAAGTTTAGCAAAGATACTTAGAACTGCCATCTGGAAAGTAGCAGGCGCATTGAACAGACTAAATGGAAGGACTCTATAGGAAAAGGTACCCCAAGTACATGTAAATGTGGTATTATATTGGTCTTCAGAGCTGATCTGGATTTGGTTGTATCCACTAAATCCATCTAGGAAGGAGAAGAATTTCTTCCATGCAAGACCATATAGGAATTAGGCAATGAAGGGGAAAGGAAAATGGTCCTTCTTTGTAGCCTTGATAAGTTATCAACAATCAACACAGATCCTCCACTTCCCATTTTTCTTAGGGACTAAAAAAAGAGGTGGCACCAACTCTTCTTCCTCTTGCTTTCTTTGATTTGCATGGTATCCATCTGCAATGAAAATGTATGTAGCATTTCACTCTTAAAATATTCCAACGTACTTCCTATCCCATGCTTGATGGTTATTGTGGAGGGAGAGGAACTGACCAAGCTTTGGCTAGACCTATCATTCTTCCTAGCAGCTCTAGAGTGATTCTTGAATACAATTTTGATGTCACCATAAGGCAATTGGTAGATATCTCCTGCAGATAACATGTTGAGGGTTTCCAATACCTCCTCCCTAACCCCTCGGAGAAGAATTAGCTTGAGTGACCCGGGATCAAGGGTATAATTAGTCCTCCTATAATTAAGTTGAAACCTTTCCTCATAGTCCTCTGAATATTCATCAGGTCCAAGGGTCATCCTAAATATTTCCTCCTTTGTTTCTTTGGATCTACATTATTCCCATTATTTTTCATTGATGGATTTTTTCATTTAGGCTTAGGTATGTTGCCTCCAGGTAGACTCATAAACCAGCGCAAGGCTGCATCTTTGAGGGTAGAAGGAAATAACTTCAACTGTTGCTCATCAAAGACATAGCCATAGGTCCTACAAAAAAACAAAACTCAAACATGAAGGTGTCAATATCCTTAGAGGTTAGGCCATGGAAATGTGGAAGGGCAGCAGGGATTATATTTTTCCTCTCCATTGGTTTCTCTGATAGGGAAAATCTCATTATTCTGATTTCCAGCCATAGTTTGGGTAGGTGAGATAGGTTCTTCTTCTCCTATAGGTTCTTCAAAAAAATTAGGTCGCTCTCCTAAAGGGTTTTCTACTTCCACTATAGTCAAAGAGGGAAATTCACAGTCACTGAAGAAGAATGAAGGTTGACTGTTTGAGGATGTGGGGGGTTTTGGAAATAATTTCCCTTGGTTATCCCTACTCCTACGAGGCATGAAAGAAAAAGTTTTTTTTTTTTTAAATTTTCACTTTTTTTTTAAAGCAATAAACTGATGCAAATCATTAAAAAAAAAGACAATCAATTCTTAAGTAGAAACAACGCCTACTTATACACCTCCTCGATAATGTCGCCAAAAATTGATGAGCCCCGGTATTGCACTAAGAATGTTGCAACTCCCAAGGGCTTATCAACTCAAATTATCAATCGGGGGTTCATACAAACTTAGAGGTGACAGTGCTATATACACAGTAGGTTAAGTTCTACTTATGCCACCCTCACTAGTGAAATCAGATCAAGGTGTTCAGAGACAACTCCTCCAACTAACTATAATGAAAAATTCTCATGAAAGAATAAATGAACATGATTCTAACTAAAAAAGTGAAAATTCCATTCATTTAAATGTAAATGTTAATTGACATTGCATGAAAGGAACAAGATAGTCTATTTTCAAAAGTAAATAATGCTACTTCACTGGAACATTTAGTCAGATCAATAACCTATTTGCATTCATCATTTATCTACTCACACTTTCTTGAAAATAAGGAATCCAATTTTTAACATGCCTATGAATACAAATACTAATTCTAACTCTGTTTGGGTATCTGATGGTTGCAATGATGAAAGGAGGAGGTTGGATTGGTCTTAGATTCCTCCTTAATCATCAAATCAGAATTTGAGAGCCATTATTCAACTCAACCATGATAGGACCAATGTAGGGAGCAAAACTGGTTGAAGAAAACATTGTTATAGGGTTGCTACAGAAGGGGGTTCGAGAGAATTTTAAGGATGGAAGTGGTGTCTTATAGGTGGAGAAAGGAGGATGAATGTAGAAAGTGATGAATGAAGGGCGTCGGAGCCCCTTATCCAATCCTTGTAATCCTCAGAATTTTATCTTGAACCAAAGTTGATGCCCACGGTGTCCTTCATTTTCCTTAACAGAGTGAATTCAAAGAAATAATTTGGAAGCAAGGTGAGCTACCTAAGATGAACATAGAAAGGTCCAGGTGGATGTGGAAAGGTGTGCCCACCTCTGCATATCAACACAGTCCCTGCAATTGGCCATATACATGCATCAACTGACCAATAATGCAGTGAGGCAAATTATCATGGAAAAGATGAGTTGAATTTGATTAATATATATTCTATCCCACAATGCTACTCTAATCACTCAAGCTAATGAAACTAACTCCTAAATTGTAGAGAATATGAAGGAAAACTAACATATCCATTTCCAAGAAATTGTAAACAAATATTTTTGAGTAGTTACTGTAGATCTTTCCAATCACTCTTCCAACAAGAGAGGTGATAGGCAAGCATGAAATTACAAGTTTTTATGATATAATATCTAATGAAATGAGAGAAGGATTGAAATTCTTTGAAATAAGAACAAGAAGGAAATATAAGAGAGGTACTAAAGACTCTCGGTTGGGCCCAAACCCAAGGTTTCAACCCTCCAAAACTAACTCAGATGTAAACCAATGGTAAACTTCTCATTAACAGAAACTAATAGTCTCATGCATCATATGAAAATTAAGAATAACAATGTCAATCACTAGGCTCTGAGTAGGTTCTCCTAGCTGCAACAAAAAATTGAATCCTAATGAGCCTTTCAACTTGTTTACTTATACAAAAATGATTGACGGGTAGCTTCCTTGAAAGGAGGAATGTTCCCCTCCAAAATCTCGAGATTTGTGGATCTGGTTCCCTTTGTCCTTGTCATGCACTTGAAGTTCCTTGGCTGCTAGTGATTTGGAGCTATTGGAGAGAATTCTATGATCTCAAGCCAAGTTAGGGAGTTAATGAGGTGGGAAATCTCCCCATATTCTCTCTAGGTGTCTCCATCAAGCCCCTGCATGGTAAATATCTCCAAAAATTCTTCTTTGACTTGCATATTAGTCACATTAGGCCATACAAAATGACAAACAACTTTTAGTATTCCACTAAGCATATTATCGCTAAAAATATGAATTAATGTGAGAAAAGGAGAGTTTTAAGGGCTAGAGGATAACACAATGAACTCCAAAAGATACCTATTGATAGGACCCATCGAATGTGATGAACAACAAACAACATTGCAATTGGAAAAAAAATAGGATGGTGCATTGTCAATATGGGTAACCATAGTCAACATGGACATATTATTCAACCATAATCAACGTGTCCATCATAGTCATTCATAGTCACCCTTGGAATCATGGTCAACCATAGTTGATCATAATCAAGGGAAAATTTTATGGATGGAAATTTGTCTTAAAGTTTAGAAACCTTTAGGGAGCTTACTAATCCCTAGTATGCAAACTATAAAATGTTTGGTGATAATTTTGTAAAATTATTCAAATTTCTAATTATTTTATATGGGCTTTATAAAATTTTGGTTATTTAAGGTGCAATATTTTTTTCCTATAAAATTTGGGTAAAACATTTTTAGAAAAAATAGAAAATGGAGAATCCTTTTTCTAGAAAAAGAATGGAAAATTAACCCATATGTCAAATTAGCCCCTAAAATTTTCCCTAACCGCAATGATTTATAGGTAAATGTTGACAAACAAAATCAACATCACAATTTAACCAAAAAACTTGACATCACAATATGATGAACAATAGAAGATTTCACATTGAAACCATCATAATGTGACAAATACAAGTAATGCCACAATGTGGCAAACATCAAATGACATTGCAATTGCAAAAAAAAATGGTGAAAATTTGATGAATAACAAACAAAGACGCATAGTGATGAAACAAGAAACAAGATTGCAATGTGAGAAACAATAGTCATTAATACAAAAATTGGCGTCGTATTGTGACAAACAAAATTGTTATCGCAATGCGACGAAGAAAAAATGATGTCACATTGTGATGTAACAATATGATGGCCAACAAACAACATCACAATGTAACAAACTAGAAACGATGTTACAATGTGATGAATAATAAACAACATTTCTATTGAACAAAAAAATGATGTCGCATGGCCAACATGGGCACATAATAAACCATAGTCAATTATAGTCAACAAGGATGCCATGGTAAACCATAGTCACCATGGGCATCATGATCAACCATGGTCAACTACAATAATTTATAGGTAAATGATGACAAACAAAATTGATGCTATAGTTTGACAAATAAAATCAATGTCACCATGTAATGAACAACAACCAATGTCGCATTGCAATATTACAATGTGACGAACAACAAATGATGTCACAACGTCACAAATATCAAATGCCATTATAGTTGGATCAGTAAAAGATGTCACAATGTGACAAAAATTAAATAATGTCACAATGTGATGAGAAATAAACAACATCATAATGTGATGAACAATAAACAATATCACAATTTGAGGACATCGAAATGTGACGAAAAAAATGATGTCACAAAATGATGATCAACAAACAACACTGCATTATGATGGATAACAAACAACGTTTCAATATGACAAACAATGAACATCGTCGCAATGTGATGAACAAAAAACAACATTGCAATGTGGCAAATAATAAACAACATCTTAATGTGACAATAACAAACCTCATCATTATTAATTGGACAAAAAAATATTGTCACATTATGACAAATAAAACCATTGTGCACCATGGTCAACCATATTAAACTAAGTCAACCATAACCAACGTTTTGTTGACCATGCTCAATTATGGTCATCCACGGTAGAAAATAGCCAGCCATGGCCAACAAAGGTCAAGATGGTCAACCATAGTTAAATCATATTCAACAATCATCTACATGGTCAACACGGTTAACAATGGTCAACCATGGTTAGCATGTTTAAGATGGCCTACCATGGTCAACATGAATCATCTTCAGCCATGGTCGACCATGATCATTTATAGGTAAATTTTGATAACCCTAGTCTACTATGGTCACCCATAGTCAAGCATATGTTAACCATAGTAAAGCACGATGGGTTGATCAACATGATCAAGATGGCCTATCATTTTCAACATGGGAATCATGTTCAACCATGGTCACCCACAATGATTTATATGTAAATGCTAATAGTTTTAGTCTAGTATGGTCACCCATAGTCAGGCATATGTTAACCATAACCAAGCACAATTGAAGAAGCTAAACCATGGACAAACATGGTCAAGCTAATCAACCATGGTCACCAAGTTAAACGATGGTCAACATTATTCAAACAAGTTCAACTATCGTCAACCGTGTCCATCCATGGTCAACAATATTCAACCATACTCAACCATGTACAACATGGCAAACAATGTTCAACCATGGTCAACATTGTCAAACTGTAGACAACCATGGTCAACATGGACTTCCATGGTCACATATGGTCAACCAAGGTCAAACATGGTCTAACCAAAGTCAACCATGGCTAGTCCCACTCAACCATTCCCAATCATAGTCAACCATAGTTAAACAATTACAGGCATGGTCAATCATAACTTGACCATAGTTAACCATAGTCAAATATAGTCAAACAAACTCGACCAAGATTAAACATACTCAAGCAAACTCAATCATAATTAGCTAGTTAAACCTTAATCCAAAAAACTAATAGACATCTAACCTTTTAATAATAATGCCCTGATGGGCATATAAAAAGTTGTTGGTAATATTTAATTTAATACAAAGGAGGATAATATAGAAGCAACGAACATAATCTAGCCAAGAAACAAACAATAAATTATGATACATCACCTGAAATATGAATAGGTGTCGAAGACGATGACTTATTCGATTTCCAGTTCTTACATGTCTAATGTTGTTAATACCGTCATCTATAGAAACTCCACCCAACCCCATATTTTTTTTCTCTTTGCTCTACAACAACATGTGCACCTTTTACTCTCGACAACAATATATACTAGCATAACCGCATTAATAAATTTCGTTTATATACATCGATGGGCATATATCAATCACATGCACAACCACATTAGAAAATTTGGTTGAAATATGCTAATAGGCGTTATGGTATGGATTTAATATTATAATTAATATTGATATTAATAAATATATAATAATAATAACATTATAAAAATAAATATTATATTATAAAATATTATTAATATTATTATATTATAATATTATTAAAATATTAAATATTATATATCTGTGTGTTTGTGTGTGTGTGTGGCAGGACTACATCTTCAACATGTCCAAATATCACCCCGATCAGGGCAAGGAATTGAACCGGTGACTTCACGTTAAGGAGTACATTAACAAAGCACCCAATTACCGTCTATCCAGACCCCGTGGACATATTATATTAAAATATTATTAATATTACTATATTATAGTTATTAATGTGGTTGTGCTAGTTATGATAATAATTTGAAAAGTTCTAATAATAATTTTTAACAATAATTTTTATATTATAATAATATGATAATTTTATTGATATTATCAATAATATGATACAACAAACCTAATTCATTTATATTAAAAACCCTTGCAATTAATATTATAAACCTAATGGATTAATAAACCCTATGGATTATCAATATTTTAAACCTAAGGGATTAATAAACCCAAGGGACTAACATTATAAGCCCTTGCGATTAATATTATAAACCCAAGGGATTAATAAACCCAATGGATCAATATTACAAACTCAGGGGATTAATAAACTGAAGGAATTATTAATATTATAAACCCAAGCAATTAATATTATAAACCTCAAGGATTAAAAACACAAGGAAATATAAAACCCAAGGAATTAATATTATAAACCTTATGGATTAAAAACCCAAGGGATTAATACTATAAACCCTATGGATTATAAACCCAGGGTATTAATATTATAAACCCAAGAGTTTAATATTATAAACCAAAGGGATCAATATTATAAACCCAATGGATTAAAAATTGAAGGGGTTAATATTTTAAACCCAAGGGATTAATAAATCCAAGGTATTAATATTATAAACCCAAGGGATTAATATCATAAACCCTAGGTATTAAATTCTCAAGGATTTAATATTATAAACCCAAAGGATTAACCCACCTAAGGGATTAATATTATAAACCTAAGGGATTAATGAACCCAACAAATTATTAATATTATAAACCCAAGGGATTAATAAACCCAATAGATTAGCCCACGGGGCTTTGGATTGACGGTGAATGGGTGTACTGTTAGGGCACTCCTTGCGATAGGTCACCAGTTCAAATCCCCCGTGGGTGCCTAGGTAGTATTATATTAAAAAAAAAAACAAAAAAAAAACCCAACATATTAATATTGTAAATCTGAGCGATTAATAAACCTAAAGGATTAATATTATAAACCCTAGGGAATAAAAACCCAAGGGATTGATATTATAAACCTAAGGGATTATTAAACCCTAGGGATTATAAACCCAAGGGATTAATATTATAAACCCAGGGGATTAATATTATTAACTCAAGGGATTAATAAACCCAAAAAATTATTAACATTATAAACCCAAGGAATTAATAAATCAAAGAGGCTAATAATATAAAACTAATAGATTAATAAACCTAAGGGATCAATATTATAAACACTAGGGATTAAAAACTAAAGGGATATTAAAAACACAAGGGGTTAATATTAGAAACAAATGGACAATTGGAAGAGTCTGCTAAATCAAAATTTACTAATATTATTAATAAACCCAAGGGATTAATAAACCATAGATATTAAAAACCTAAGAGATTAATATTAGAAACCCAAGGCATAAGTAAACCCAAGGGATTAATATTATAAACCATATGGATTTAAAACTAAAGGGATTAATGTTACACAAGTCGGCATGTGATCTGCAATTTCATTGGGATATGGCATTCTGAAAGGGATTTGGTGAAATGGATACAAAAAAAAGGGCAACCGAAAGGACACATAGATCTGAAGTTGGGGGCTCAAGGGTTCTTTACAGTGATCTTCACTAGTCTAGAAGACAAGAAACAGATATTTAAGAATGACCCATATTTCTACTACAATGCCAGACTCTTCATGCAACACTGGGAGGAATGTTATAACCCAGATCAAGAGAAACTGATGGTTGCCCCAATCTGGGTCAGATTGTTTGGACTCCTGGTATATTTTTAGGATCCATAGATACTGGAAGGTATAGGAAATTTTATCGGGAGCTTTGTGAAAGTAGTGGATTCAACCAGGAGAGGAAGGCACACCTCCTATGCATGAATATGTGTATACATGAACATAACGGAACCCATGTCAGAGTTCATATAGGTAGAGTATCAAGATGAGGTATGGTAGTAGACGTTGCATTAGGAACACATTCTCTTTCGATGTAGATGGTGTCATGACTATGGGCACCTGTACAAGGCATGCCCTATAAATCAAAGTGAGGCAGAAAACTCGCCATGAGAGAAATATAATGGGAAAGGGAAGGAGGACAACAATGGATTCCAAGAGCTCCAAAAGAAGAAATGAACAACAAAAACCCCAGTAACCATGATGCAGTAGCAACCAAAGAAAGGATCGAATCAAAGCAACCACTTCGAAGTCTTGACAAAGGAGGAGGAGGAGAGTATTAATGAATATAGGGGGCCAATTGTTGGTATCCTAAATTTCCCTATTTTTTACCCCATTTCCATCAATATCAACCTCTGTTTTACCTTAATATAAGACCCTTCTTTCCTGCACTAGTACAAGATGGTTACCCTTTTCTTGCACATGCTCATAGTTTATATTAAGATTTGTTACAACACTTTATTAATCTTTTTATATAGATTTCGCGTTATTTACATATTTCTTGCAACTCATATTGATTTCCTAGAAGTAATCATGGAACGTAGTGTTAATAATGTATGAGTTGACTAGTGCAGGAAGATTCTTGCACCACCACTGTCCGAGATTTCCGAGAGCTATCTTCCACGAGGACGGATCTCGATCTTCGACTCCGAGTCTAACTGCTGATGAACTGAAGTAGGTGGTGCACATCCAGGGATTTTTCTCCAAAGATAGATTACAGCCCAGCGAAGCTCATGTGTGTTATAACCATTGGCCAAGTTTGTAATTCGGTTTTCTAAGTCTGTTCGGCTGAGAGGCCTGAACAAGAATTATCTGTAATTAGTGTAAACGGCCTAGAGCCGAAGGATATATATGATGTAGATCATAGATAGGAAGCTAGCGAACCATCGATTATTATTTTGGTTTATGTAATCTAGTTATCACCTCGCTCTAGGGCTGGACTACTCTGTAATGTAATTTTCCGAATCAAGTAAATACAAGAGAATCACTATGGTTTGCACACGTAGTGTTTAATTTTGTCTTTGATGTATTATTTGAAGTGTTGATCGCTTTCGTTCCTTAGAAGGGGAATGAACTGGTTAGCCAGGGCCCGGCCAACCCAACTTGTTGAGCCCTCTCGCTTTTGTTATTTGGAAAGACGGTGTGGTTATTTCTTTACAACTGTGTGATGTAATAGTTTAATCAATAATCTTTAAGTTCTAGATTAAATTATCTTCCGTAGCCTATGTGTGGAACGGATCTGTGGTTTGCAGAGTAGTTGCGTTTACTTTTGTTTATAAGATATCTTTCACGCATTTACTTTACTCCTGTTTTCTGTCTTAATTCATTTTCGAAGCAGATCATGCAACGAACTCTTTCCTGCACCAGTGCATGTTGTTGCTTGCATCTTGGCGTAGTCATTCGCTGCAGCAAACAGTGAATCACTTACCTGCATCTTATTTCCCATTATTTCGCAAGTGAATGGATCGATTAATCAAGTAACTGTTTTTGGTATTAAAAGTTCATCTCTAAAAGATCTGGAAGAAGTTATATTAAACTGCCATATTATACTTGCAAAGAATGTCATTATTGTGGGTGAAGTACCAAAACTGGTTGACATGTGCAAAGTACTTAGGCTATTTATTGATTCTTTTGTAAGTGTTTTTATCTCATGAAGTTTATTTCCCTTACGAAGTTTAATGAGTTGAAGCATTTTCTTTTTCGCAACTAGTTTACTTCAAAATTTCATTTACAGTTGTAATTCCTTTTCAGCACGTCTTTCAGCTTTTGAAAGTAATTTGGAAACTAAGTAAAGGGCACTCTGCTTCGGTGCAAGAGAAATTCTCTTGACACAAGAATAGAGCGCTCCAAGCCCTGAGGCTTAGAACACCTTCACTCAGACATAAGTCTTCAGTAAGGAAGATTGAATATACTCTTACACAGAAATACTGTACCTGCACTAGTGCAAGCAAATTGCAACTGTGCAAGGATAGGTTGTTTGTGTGGGAGAAAGATCAGAAGGAAGGCGGAATTCTGCAAGGGCCCACTTGTTAGACTACTTACCCCCATCTGAAGATGAACATAGCATTTCATTCCAGCATTTAAGATTGTTTCTGTTGTGCATAATTTCTTTACTTGATTTACTTGCAAATTGTCTTTTACATTCCAGCACTAGAGTTGCCTTGGTGTTAATTTCCTTTCCAATTGTTTTCTACATGATTCTGCAAAGCATTTCCTTTAAGAAGTAGGATTAGAAATAAGAAAAGTTCATACCATTTCTAGCATTGCCCGTGCTTCATCTCTAAGTTTATGAAACCCTCGAGTTAACAATTAAGTGTTGAGGAGTTTACTCAAGCATAATTCCTGCACCCAACATTTTGGCGCCGTTGCCAGGGAGGTCATTTGAATTGGTAAGAATTTTCCATTCTTTTGCAATAGGGGTAAGTCTACTATTATTTTTTCCCACAGTGTGCTTCTATTGTTTGAAGGAGTTTATAGGTGCCGATTTATTTCTAAAACTTTTAGTTTTTATTTTGAATTTTGTTTGTCATTTTTCCTGAAATGAATGCCTAAAAGAGGTAGGGGTCCAAAGCCCACTAGGGACAAAATAAACACTGACAAATCTGAAACCAAAACTCATATTGGGCCTTCTTTTGCAGGTAGAAAGTCCAAACAAACTTAGACTCATTACGCAGGAATAGTCCACCTAGGCTCTGGTAGCAGTGGTTCAAGTGTGACACAACCCATAAAGGGGAAGAAGGGGACTGTTGGAATCCATATTCAGCCTTATCATCCTTTTAGGAGTAGTTCATGTGCAAGAACAACAATGGCAAATATGGAAGACCATGCAGAAGGAAGTGGTGAAAATTAGGTAAATGAGGAACAATCTACTTTAAGATTCCCTTTTGTGAATCCTAATATACAAGCACAAATGAAAAATATTTCACCATCAGTGCTTCCTCATTTCTATGGTAAGGTACATGAAGATCCAAACTCTTTCTTATTTGAGTTTGATAATTTGTGTAGAAGTTATGATTACTTATCTGAGCCCAAAAGTTAAAGTTGTTTCCTGCGACTCTCAAGGACGCAGCACTCCGCTGGTTAATGGGACTAGGGGGAAACACTATAAATTCTTGGGAGCAAATGAAGAAAGTGCTTTTATCAAAATATCAAGAATATTGTAAAACTAGAGATATCCAAGATGAAATCTTTACTATTGTGCAAAATGATGATGAAATGCTAGAGGACTATTTGGAGAGATTCATGTACATCCTCCAAAGGTCAAAGCACAAATTTGATCTAAGTACTATTAGAACCTTGTTCTTACGTGGGCTTACTGATGATTCTAGGAATAATCTAAATCTGTTAGGACAAGGGGATATTGCTCAAAAACCTTTTGATCAGATCTGTGACTTGTGCAGGAAATTCTCGAGGAACCAATATAGATCCGGTAAAGGAATTCGGAATAAAAATAGGAAAACCAAATCTACTGATGCTATGATTATTGGATTAGAAAACAAAATGGACAATATGAAAATTGAAATAATGAATATTGTTAGTAAACAAATAGACTCTTTGAAGTTTCAGCAAAAACTTGTAGAAGAGCAAGAAACATTGTCTATTTTCTATTCAAGATGTAGAAGAAAGCATCCTCTAAGAGAATGTCCTCTAGATATTAAAGAAACTAATAAATGTGAAATTTGTGCAGATAACCATGCTACAGAAAAATGTCCCTCCCTACCTGGGCTGAAAGTTGTATTTGAAGGGGGACAACCTGAAGTTGAATCATTACATGCAATGGGAGCATGAAGAAATTGGCCTCAGGTAAGTGCAGGTATGGTTCCTAAACCTCCACCACATTTTTTGGCTATAATGCACACTCATATTCCTATCCTAACACTGGTCACTCTCAGCATTGGCAACATGGGAATCAATATCAATATGGACAACCCTCCCAATCTTGGGAACAAGGATGGAGAGGTCCAAACCATTCACATCATTCACATAATTCCTATCATGCACCGACGCAATCATATCCTCCTACATATGCACCTTACCCAATGCCCCAACCATCATTACCTCAATTGAGTCAACCTATGCCACCATTACCTTTACCTCCACCGTTTCAACCTTCACAGCTGCCTACTCAACCTTTACCCAACCCCAATAATAAAGTGGTACAAATGATCCATTATATGACCCCGCTTTCTTCATCCAAATTTCAGACCATGCCAATTGGATTCAATGATCTTCAATTAAGATCAGGGAAAGTAGTAACCTCAGAAAACCAAAAACAGCCCATGGTGATTATCGATGAGAAAGGAGAGGAGGAAACTCCTGACCATTCTGGGAAATATGACACCATTCAACCTATCCCTGTACATTTTGAGCCCTCGTCATCTTCCTCCAACCGACCTCCCTATCCAAAGAGGTTAGTTGTGGAGAAGAAAGGCCCCATTCCTGAGTCTAGCCTGGCTTCTGAGCTTAGGAACCTTTTCATAAAGGTACCCTTGCTCCAAGCTATTAAAGAGATCCCCATATGTACAAAAATCATTAGGGAACTTTGCCTCAAGAAGCCAGGAAGGAGAAGATTGGAACCCCAAACCATTCAATTTGTTGGTAGAGCAGCAGAGTTGATGACGGGATGTATGAACATGGAAAAATATACCGACCCCAGAAACCCTGTTGTCTATGTTCAGATAGGTGATGTCCTTGTCTCCAATGTACTTATATACCTAGGGGTAGCCATTAATGTTATGATCAAGCAAACCATGGATCAACTTGGATTGGTCCATATTCGTCCTACTCCCACTGTGCTTGAACTGGCAGATAGATCTAAAATCAAGCCAGGAGGAGTATTGGATGATGTGGTCGTTTCATTATATTATTGGGAATGTCTTGTAGATTTCATTGTGCTTCAGCCAAAGAATCCTGTGGGAGGGCATCCCTTGATCTTGGGACGACCATGGCTTGCTACGGCTGATGCTTATATTGGTTGTCGTTATGGTGATATGTATATTTCCCATTGAGGTTCTAGAAAGAAAGTCACCTTATATCCACCTGCTAGATCTATTCAAGAGCTCCAAGATACTTTATGGTTAGACTACAGTAGTGATGAGGAGACCCAGTCTGTTTCCTTGATACATCAGAACGTTGAGTCCTCACAGGAGGGTGAGATTGAAGACTTCCTAAACAATCTAGAGACCATGCCTAATTTTGAGTCATTGGGTCAGATTTTTAGTCTAGATTTTCCAGAAGGATATGACTCTCTACCTCCATCATCACCATCTCTAGTGACACCTTTGTGTACTCTTGATCCTGACACTACTCCTGTTGAGATTAGTCCAAGTAAATCCTTGTATATCAGTTCAGATTTGGACCCTTCTCAACAAAAGCATCTTGTGAATTTGTTGCGAAACCATCTTGATCCCTTTGCATGGGGTTATGAAGATATGAAAGGCATCCCTCCTGAAATTTGTACACACCATATCTATATTCAGGATGGAGTCTGACCTGTCCGACAACCCCAAAGGCGAATGAACCTAGCTCTAAGAGATGTTGTAAAGGAAGAACTGCAAAAACTCTTAGATGTTGATTTTCTTTATCCCATTTCTGATAGTCAGTGGGTCTCTCCATTAGTGTTAGTCCATAAGAAATATGGGAGATGGTGCATTTGCATTGATTACAGAGAATTAAATAAAGCCACTCTCAAATATTGCTTCCCCCTTTCTTTCATCGATCAGGTACTCGATACCCTTGCTGGTAAGAAGTACTTTTACTTTCTACCCCGGCTACCTTTAAAAGGGCAGTCTTGGATAGTTTTGCTAACCTTGAATGCGTAGAAATCTATATGGATGATTTCTATGTGTTTGGTGATTCATTTCAGGAAGCCCTCAAGAATCTAGAAAAAGTGCTTCTTCACTGCCAAGAAGCTCATCTCACCTTGAGTGACAAGAAATGCAGATTAATGTACAAGGCGGGAGTAGTTCTTAGCCATCTTATTTTCGACAAAGGTATCTAGGTTGACCCTACAAAGATAGAAGTCATTTCGAGGCTTCCTATACCCAAAACTCAAAGGGAAGTTAGAGGTTTTCTAGGACATGTGGGCTACTATAGGAGATTCATTGAGAATTTCTCAAGGATAGCTACCCCCCTTTTCTGACTTTTGGCTAAAGATAGTGAGTTTTCTTGGTCTACAACTTGCCAACAGTCCTTTGAGACATTGAAGGAAAAATTAGTTCAGGCACCAGTTTTGAGACGACCAAAATGGTCCCAGCCATTCCATATTTCCTCTGATGCCTCAGATACTACTATTGGCGCAGCTTTAGGATGGGAAGAAGACAAATAATCTTATGCTATTTATTTCATTAGTAAAAACTTGTCACTTGCTGAACTCAATTATACTGTTACTAAGAAATATTTTTTAGCTGTAATTTTTTATATTAATAAATTCAAACATTATATTACAGGATATGAGGTTTTTGTACATACTGATCATTCCGCTATAAGATATTTGATGAATAAACCATTAACTAGCAGTAGGGTAACTATGTGGTTGCAATTATTACATGAATTTGATATTACTATTGTTGATAGACCAGGGAAATCGAATGTAGTAGCAAATTATCTTTCAATATTAAATAATCCTGGTGATGCAATTCATGTTAATGATGATTTTCCTGATGAACATATTTTTGTGATGTCAAAAAAATCTCCATCATTTGCTGACGTAGCTAACTATTTAGTCACTAGAAAATTACCACCTCACTTATCCGCTCGTGAAAAGTGGAATATCATTCACAAAATTGTTGCATATTCTTGGATCCAAGGAGACCTCTTTTACACTGGAGCAGATCTCATTATCTGTAGATGTGTAAGAGAGGAAGAGGTGTTTGATATCTTAAAATCTACCCACAATGAACCATGTGGAGCTCACTTTGCCGATAAGCGAACTGCATACAAGTGTTACAAGTTGGCTATTTTTGGCCTTCCTTGTTCAAGGATGCCAAACAATATGTCAACCGGGGTGATAACTGTAAGTGAATTGGCCAGCCTAACCAAACCAATGAGATGCCTTTATGTCCTCAAGTTATGATTGAGCCTTTTGAAAAATGGGCTATTGATTTCGTAGGACCAATAAATTCCTCATCATCAAATAAAAAGCATATCTTGGTTTGTACAGATTTTGTTACAAAATGGGTAGAAGCTAAAGCTGTTTCTTTTGCTACTGAAAGAGTTGTTGTTGATTTTCTTTTTACTGAAACCTTTACTAGATTTTGTGTACCTAGAGAAATTGTTTCTGATAATGGATCGCAGTTTATTTCTAATCTGGTACAGGGTGTAATAGAGCAGTACAAAATCCAGCACAGGAAATCCAAATCATATCACCCGCAAGCAAATGGCCAGGTAGAATCCATAAATAAGGTGATTGAGTCTATCCTCACAAAGACAGTAAATATGAACAGAAATTATTGCACTAAAAAATCACCAGAAGCATTGTGGGCCTATTGGACCACTTGGAGAAACAGCACGAGACACACACCATATGAGCTGGTGTATGGGAAACAAGTCCTCTTGTCGATATAATTCCAAATCAAGACTTTCAGGACTGCAGTCCAATTGGGGCTAGATCTCTCTGAGGCACAGCAACAACGCCTTCTACAATTAAATGAGTTAGATGAAATCCGAAGGGATGTTGTTCAGCAGAATATCTTGGTTCAACAACAGCGCAAGAAGTGGCATGACAAGTCTATTCATAAAAATAAATTCCAACCAGGTGATTGGGTGCTCCTTTACGATTCAAGATTCAAACATTTTAAAGGAAAATTCCATACACGCTGGATGGGACCCTATGAGATGGTCAAATTGTTCGAAAATGGAGCAGTAGAAATCAAAACTATTGAGGGACGGAATTATGTGCTCCTGGTAAACGGGCATATGTTGAAGGTATATTTTCAACCCCTTACTAAAGTAGATTTTATGTAGCAAGTCCAACAACCATTTGAAAAAGGAGTTGGTAGGTGATAACACCGACCTGTTGAAGAATTGATTCCTTCTTATCCTTAAAAAAAAAAAAAAAATCTTGTAATTGTGAAAATCAGTTAACTGACATAATTGCAGAAGGATCAACCTGAAAACCAGCATGCTAGCAGGAAGATCAAAATTTTCATAAAAAGGGAATGTTACTTGATTTTTAGATATGTTGGCTGCCACCAAGAAGAAGCAGGTTCACGAAACCAAGCACTTACCCAAGTTTGGGGTAACTAGCATGGACATTTTTATCCAATTAAACTCTTACTTCCCGCTACAGTTATTTTTCCTGCACTAGTGCAGATAGATTTCAAGGTAAAAATCTTCTTCTATTTCCCATTTCGAAATTTCCCACTAGTCCTTTTCTAAATTCCCTAATGAATTACCTTCCTCCTTCTTCGAAGAAACTACCCTTGCCTGATTCATAAAATTCCTATTTTCCCTTGAATTTTTTCCCACATCTCTTTTCGTTTATCCCCCCTTGGTGATATTGTTTTGAAATCCCTGCTGTATTATTCCTTCCCATTCTGAATTTTTTTTTTACCCCTTTCCCACTTCTTTATTCCCTCATAATTTGATTGCAGAATTTGATGCAGTCATTCAGAAGGCATGTGGAGAAGCACCAAAGGATGGAGAATAAAATTTTCTTGTATAATGAGGCAAATGTTTTAAAGTCCAGCTACAAAAGTATGTCCTATCAAAATTTCTATTTGGTAAAAATCTCAGGTGCAAGCACAACGTTGTGCAAGCACAGTAGTGCAAGCAAGTCTGGTTCAGAAATACAATTGACTATGGAAGCAATTTACACAGTCCTGAAATGGTTTATCAAAGATTTATGGGCCTGTATTTTTTGTACATGTGTTGATATGATAATTCATTCCATGTTTTAATTGATGCTTTGTTTCATTAATTACTAATCTAGGGACAAATCTTTAAAGTGCAATATGTGTAAGGTTGTGTTACAGAGCATTTTGTCACTGTCCCTATACTCCCCGTTCCTTGATCCTGGAGGACCTCTATAGTGAACCCCGCATGCTTTGCCTTCATGGAGAAACTCCCATTATGTCCCACTTCATGAGCAAATCATTTCCCTTTTGAACCATTTCCCATGAAACTTCTTTTTTGCCCAATTTACAAGACCGGTGCTAATGACCTTTTTCTCCCCCACGCCAATGTGTATAGATTAGCACTATTCCCACGTCGATTGGTGCGACTAAGCCATGTTCCAGTTGCATCAGTCCTGTTATGGAATTTTTTTTAAATTAGAGCCGAAGCTTACATCTCTAGAAGCTCTGTAACGGAAGTTTGGTAAATGGTTTGGCCGGATGGGGTCGAGGATGACAGTTTGGGCTCCTTTCCCCTATAATGATGGAACTACCTCAAGGGATAATTCCTTTTCCCATGAGAAGATGATCCATCTCCCATCCATCTTTCCTATATAAACCTCCTTTCTTCCCAAGCACAAACTAGTGTGAAAGTTAGAGTTAGAGTTTTGGCTGAGTGTGAATATACTATTTTAGACAAGCAAGCTATTACTAATTGTAGCCTTCTAGTTGTGTGAGGAAGAAGTGTGTTTGGTTTGGAGTGAAGCCTAAAGGGAAGATTCTTTAAACTATTATTGTTTGAATCCATCATGAAGTGCTAGTAGAAGTGTGTGGGAACCTGGTCTTGTCAGAGGAAGACTGCGATGTCAAGACAAATGGTTGTAATCTCTCTTTGATATTAATATATGCAACTATCAGTTGATTTCCTACATGTTTTGTAATATTACATATTCGTGTATTAATGCTTCTTGACTTATTAAGTAGGTCGAATAGCAATTTGTTTATTATTATGTTTGTGTGCTGCTGTTGTTTACTTGTTTCAAGAGGTTGAAGAAGGAAGCGAGAGATTGTTGGAGCGAGCAAGTGAGGACATCATCAAACAGGATAAGCGACCAAGAGGTAGGCCCTCTTGATTAGTTCTAACCTAAGGAAATCTTCCATAGAATGTATCTGTTGTGGCTAGACCCATTATCAGGCTAGAGGAATTCGTTCGTGTCCGCACTTATAATTTTACTTCACCACAAATTGGCGACTCCACTGGGGAGATCCCATCCTTTTGTTTGTTTTGGATTTCATGATTTCATGAGAACTTTGCTAGTTTCGCGTTTTCCCTTTTGTTTTGTTGCTTTTCTCTTGCTTACTGGCCTAAGTCTAAAATCCATAGTAGTAGATCTGGTCCCTGTTTTGAATTTTCTTTTATTTTTCCTTAGTTCCCTCGGATAGTTCATTTAATCGGTTGGCAATCGCGCCAATCAGCGTGAATTGCAGAGGAACAGTCGCACCGACCCGCTTCTAGCGTGTGTTGTCAGTTAGGAAGTCATGTCGATCCCTGTAAGTGAAGATTAGGGCTAGACCCCAATCTTGGCCAGTGTGTTTTGCTCTTGTGTTTTTGACCCTGTGAGCCTTTTGATTGTTTTCTCCCTGATTAGAAAGCTACTTTTCGTTTGGTTTTTGCTTGCTTGTAGGCTTTTCATCTTGCTATTTGATTGATCAAGCCATTGAGTGGCCAATGACACTAGGACATCTAGTTAGTCGTCCATTCAGCAGCTTGTGGACTCATCAAGTCCGGTTCTGGGTGTGTTTGCTCCTTTCATTTGTTTTTGGTCCCTCTTACAACTTTGACCTCTTTTTGCACAAGTTTGAAAAAGTTTTGTTTACTAGCTTGTACGTCTTTTTCCAGCATAGATTACACTATCATTCTTGTACTTGGTAAAGTCATTGTTTCATTGATTTGAATGAACTTATCTTGTCTTGTTTGCATTTGCTTGAAGAGCTCATAGTCTCGAAATTTTTTTTTCATTGAAAGATTGTATGTGAAAAGTTTGTTTTGTTGTTTCATGAGAAAATATGAAATTCTAGCTTGTTGCATCATCATGATTCACATTTCTTAAAAACTAGAATTGCATCAACATTTGAAAAGGAAGAGAAATTTTTTCACTTCAAAAGGACTGGTAGATAAGTGCTTGTTAGGAAATTAGAAATTGGAATGCGTTTTGCATTAGTTTATTTTTCAAAAAAGTGAAGTAGTGAAAGATCATTTCGTTTTTAGTTGCTTGATTGTTTTCATTTGATTGAGTAGTTTCTACCCTCTCTAGTGTAGGCATTTCATCAAATTGAAAGGGTCTTGTCCCATTTAGTTGCATTTTAGGTTTTTCGAGTAGCATCACTAAGACTTGAAAACTGAAACTTAACTCAAGATCAACTCTAAAATGAATTCAATTAACCTAAGGCGCATTTGACATTAACGATCACATCTAGAAGGTCTAGGCTAGAGACATGTTCCAGCGTCTGTAAACCTAGCAGTTGTCGTTAGCTTCGGCATTAGACAGTGCTAGCATGGATTTGTGCTCCCCGTACCATCGTGTATATAACGGGAGACCCCACTAGGCTGCAATCCTTTTATCCTTAGGAAACTGAGTTAGCCGCCTTGCGAACGTGATACACCGAACACAACATTCTCAGAGATTCCCTGCTCGTACTTCTTGGTTCACCAGGAGGTATTTTGTAGTTCACGGTTGCCAGGTAATCCTGTTTACCTAGATCATCCAGAGTAGTCGTTTGATCTTTTTGACTCATTAAACTTAAAATATCATCCAAGCACTTGTCCTTTCGAGCTCATTTCCAATCGAAATCAATAAAGTCATCTTTGTTTCTTTCTCAACTCTTAAAAAGAACATTAGTCATTTATGCGTCTTAAATAATTGATTACCCACGATCCAAAACATCCTGTTAGATTTTTTACCAAATCGTGAGTTCCCTTAAAAGGACATTTTAAAGCCTTGAAGTTATTTGTTCTGTCAACTAAGACAAGGTCATCGTGGCTAAACCATCTGGTTCACCCATTTCATCTTCCTCTCCTCCGTTTGAAATAATGTCTGAGGAGCCACTTCCTAAGTTATCAGAGCCATTTTAGGAACAAAATGTTGAACTCGTGATTGTTTTGAGTGTTCAACCATTATCATCTCATCCTCTGCCTACTTTCGATTCAGGGTCATTTGTTGATCTTGACCCGGAATCTTCGAATAATCTCGTTCGAACTCCAGAGAACTCGCCGACCACTCACGGTCAACTTGGACTGGTTATCTATCCTCTGAACCCTCTGTTTGATGCTATTGAGATATCACCATAGCACTGTTACAGTCCGTACAATCAACCGAGTGTTCCTTTGGAACCATCCCCCAGTGCACGTTCATTTGTTCGTCGTCATTTGTTTTCAGATATGGAACCCAAAGGTGATGCTCCAGTCACCTCTCCCAATGAGTCTGAAGTCTCAACTCCACACAATTTTGAGAGGGAAGAATTGCAGTTGCAGTTCCCTCCCGAGGGTTTCCCTTGTTCAGAAGGTATTCCCGCCAGCTTGCCACCCGGCTATGTGTCTTTGGTACACTTAGTTTTGGGCACACCTAGTGCCTCATCACTCTACCATAATTTTGTTTTGGTTTCAAGTGTTAGGCCTACGTCAGGTCCGTTCGTCATGAACACGACTTCCCAACCAGTTGTTACTTCAGTCCCTATGCAACCCACCATCCCGAACACTGTTGTATCATTGATCCCAGTTACGTGTTAGCCTCAACTAGTGGTTTCAAAGATTGTCTATGCAAGTTCTTTTGTCCCGTTAGTCAGTGGTCAGATTGTGCCACCGCCTGGGGGGGGAAACCTAAATGTCTCTATGGTCTCAGGTGCCACTAATGTGAGTGGCTCACAAGCTCACATGCTTGGTATAAACCAACCCTCTTCTGCTATTATTTACAACCCTACTGACCCTACTAGATCAAACAATGTCCAGTACCAATAGGTTCAGAATCTTGGTGGTCCATCTAGATCGAGCAATGTTCAGTGTCAGCAGCCCTATGGGGCTCAATCCAATACCAAAATCTTTACGTTCCATATGGTTCTCAAGGTTTGGTTAATCAACTTTACACCCTCCAATCTGGGCAGTACATCCAGCCTGGCTACGGCCAGATTCAGTTCGGTAATTTCTCAGTCACTATTCAAATACCCTTACAACAACAAGGACAACTTTTTCAACAACCAGGGCAGCCTTTGTTACCGCAAGGGTAACCTTTGTTGCAGCAAGGTTTTTCCATGCAATAGCAAGGGTAGATTATCCCACAGCAAGATCACTTGCAACAACCGCAAGGTTAGTACTTTCAACAGTTGCAGCAGGCCGCGCAGCAGCAGATGCAATATGCTCCGCATACCTCTCAACCCATACCCTCGCAGGGCCAACCTCTGCAATCCCAGGGTCAAATTTTGCAACTGCAAGGTCAGCAAAACCAACCTGGGTAGCAGCAACCCTTGTATACCTATCAACAATGGCAACGCTTGCAGGGACAAGTTCAAGGTCAAGTCCTGCAATAGCAGGTGCAGAATCCTCTTGTCCAGGGCCAACAAGTTCAGAATCTTGCCGGCCAAGGGCACCAGGTACAAAATCCCTGCAACCAAGGGTAGCGAGCGTATCAACCTTATGCCCAAGGACTGCAGGTCCAAAACCCTCTTGTTTAGGGACAGCAGGCCCAACAACCCTATGTTCCAGGACAACAAGTGATCCAGGTGGCTCCAGAGACACACAGGACAAAGAGGGCTTATGAACGCTTGAAAATCAAAGTGCTCAAAATAATTTCGACCTAGGACCAGAGTGTAGATATCGTTGTCTCGATCATGGAGGTGTGAACGGTTCGTCAATCCGAGCTCGTATGAGGGAGAACGATCCAATCAAAGTTTTGGTCAAAGTTGGGTTGTGGGCCAGGATTAAGTGTCCTACAATTTGACCGACCCTGAGGCATGAAATCTAGCTCCCGAAATCAGTTGAAATTGTGGCCTCGTTAATTTGCCCAATATCCCTTATGTTCTAAAGATTTGAAAATCTACCTTTTTATTAAATAAAAATTGATAAAAAATATGTATTGGTGGCAGGCCACCACCCCGCCACCCACAAAACCCACATTACTATTAAAAAAAAAAATCAATTTTTTGGGTTGATGGGCCATCACCCCCGCCGGCCCTCCCGCACCCCTCAATGCACATAACAAAAAATATATTAAATATGGGGCAGGCGACCATGACCCCACCGCCCCTGGAACTACCCAAACTAATACACATAAATGTGGGGGGCGCGGGTTGTCAACCCACCGCCCCTCCACCTCACCTAACAAACAACGACACTGGCGGAAGATGGGGGCGCGGGCCACCAAAAAAGTGGACCCGCCGCCCAACCTTAAAACTAATGCATGTTAATTCGGGAGGGGCGGGATTTGATCCCCCGACCCCTCCTCAACGAATTTCTAAAGTTGCCAATATGCCAAAACCAATTTCTTGTTTAATCCGCCCTCCAAAATTTAAAAGAACCCAATTTTTTCAGTGCTCAAGGGCAGATGGAGGAACTAGGAGTGATCTAGGTAGATATTGGTGGCCACCCGCCAAGTCCACTTGGGCCCCCACCATGGTTACTTTCAGCTTTTCAGTTTCCTTAATTGTAGCACAATTTACTATTTTTAGCAGTTTTTCGGGTCCTGAACTTTTGGAGACGTTTTGAGGCCCTAAACGACGCTTTTTGGAAAATCTGGGGGTAACAGGGGTCCACGGACTAATGTTGCCCTTCCCAAAGTGGTAGTGCTCAGATAGATCTTTCTAACAAGCTATTGTACGCATCAAATGGAGATCGTATGCCAAAGTTACGATCCAGGGAAATTGATGTACCAATTTACCCAAATACGGCCCACAGTTTGGCGTTTCATCTTCTAGGGTTAGGTTTTGGGATGTTAAGGGTTTTCCATTGTTTCTCAACAATAAATAGGCCTTTGAGCCTCATTGTAACACATTTCAGAGGCATGTAGCCACCACATCTCTTCTCAGAGATAAGCTACCATCGCCTTAGCTGTTTATTTCTGTTTTCTGTTGTAAGCATATCTTAGTATTTTACATTAATGAAATGAAGTATTATTTCTGCTGTATCTTTGTGTTTATGGTTATCTTTGTAATTTGTTGTGTTCCTGTTTAAATCTGGATTAGTGGTATCAAAGTGGTCTGCTTTTTCTTTGTTTTTCTTTCCATGTCCCCAACGAGGTCGGGATATAAGGAGTTAGGACTTGAACTGGTCGAACCTTTGCAAGACCAACCTCGCAAAACCCAACAACCTCCCATGGTGGATGAAAAGAAAGATGAGGGGGCAGGAGATCCTATCAAAATATTGCTCGAATAAGCCCTCGAGCGACAAAGGAATGCGATGATGGACAACTTTTCCCAGATCCTTCAGCATCCACCTAGGGGTGACGCATCTGCTTTCCACAACTACTCTGGAAACGCCACACCGTTTAAGGTACAAGTTAATTTTGAAATCCCCATATTCGAGGGTCAGATAGATGCATTGCTGTCGATGAATGGTTAAATCTGCTAGAGGGTTATTTTTCTGTTCATGATTTTTCCAGTCTTTTCGCTCTTCTCAAAGCAACCCCCCACATCAAGGATTGGTGGGAAACCTACTACGAGTAGAAGGATGAAAATACTGGCTCACTGTTTTCAGCAGCACCCACCTGGAATTCATTCCGGGATGCCATTAAGGAGCAGTACTACCCTGTCGGAAGCTATTAGGATCAATACATAAAGTGGACCATGCTGCGGCAAGGAAGGGACCAAGACGTGCCGGAGTTTACCAATATTTTCCATACCCTTCACACAAAGTTGGGTATCAAGGATTTAGAGCAGCATTTGATACTCAAATATCGCGGTTTCTTGCACAAGTACATCCAGGAAGAAATAGAATTCCTGAACATCTCCTCACTTGGCATGGCATACCGATATGCCGTCATGGTCGAGCAAAAGTTTAAATAGAAGAAGCGCAACTTTGGATCTACGAATCCAAAGCAAGGGAAAGGTGCCACCAAACTACAGAACAAAGGACAAAACCAAGGCAGGGTGGCCCAAGACAACCTGCCAAGGCTGCAAGCAAAGAACAATGTCGTGAAGCCGAAAAAGGACACAGGAAAATGGTGTGAGTTCCATATGAGCTCTACTCACAACACAAGCGAGTGTCGGGCCAAGCAGTCACTGGTGGCTGAGCTAAAGGTTTCAGAATCATATGCATGTTCCGACTCTGAGTCAGAACCCGACAAGGGGAATGACAAAGGGAAGCAGATTATTGATGCTGAGCCCAATGCCACCATTGCCACCATGAAGATCCAGAAAGAGTAACCCGAAGATCTAGAGGAGGAGAAGCGTCTCTTCCACTCCCAGATGTGGGTAAAGGGATCCCCGTTGTAGTTCATTGTCAACAATGGGAACCAAAATAACCTCATTTCGGTAGAGGTCATGAAGTGGCTGGGCTTACTGACCACAGCACATCCACAACCATACACCATTGGGTGGCTTCACCAAGGACGGGATCTTCACGTGAGCCAGCAGTGTCACCTTCCATACAACATCAAGCCCTTCACGGATGAGGTATTGTGTGACATTGCTCCCCTTGAAGTTTGTGATGTATTATTAGGCCAACCATACTTGTGGAAGCGACATGCTGTGTATGAATCAAGGCCCCGTGCTGTTATTATTACTTTGGGAAATAAGTTGTACAGGATACCGGAGGTAGCACCGCCTACCGCCATCTCTTTGGTTACTGCAAAACAATGCAGTAAATTCATTTCCAAAACCAGGAAATTTGTTTCCTAATGATACGCCCTCAAGAAAAGAAGAAGACGATGGCCACGACCTCCAAACAGGGCCCCTCCGCACGACAACTCCAGATGGACAAGGTCATGGAGGAGTACAAGGACATCTTCACCTCTCCTGTAGGGGTTCCTCTGCATTGTCAGGTCAAGCACTCCATCGATCTTACCCCAGGTGCGCCACTGCCCAATGGACCAATCTATCGGCACTCCATTCTGGAGAACGATGAAATCAAGAGGCAGATTCAGGAGCTGCTACAGAAAGGTCACATCCATCCAAGTTCATCGCCCTGTGGGAGCCCGATCATGTTGGTACAGAAGAAGGATGGGACTTGGAGACTCTGTATTGACTATCGGGCGCTAAACAAGATCATTGTCCGTAATAGGCACCTGATCCCACGGATTGATGACCTCCTGGACCAACTAAAGGGCGAAAAATATTTCAGCAAGACCGATTTGAAGTCAAGATATCACCAAGTACCAATCGAACCCTCCGATGTGTGGAAGACTACCTTCAAAGCCAAGGAGGGCCTTTTCGAATGGTTGGTCATTCCTTTCGAATTGACGAATGCTCCTGCAATCTTCATGAGGCTAATGGATGACATCTTGCGGCCATTCACCAACTCATTTGTAGTGCTATACTTGGATGACATCCTGATCTTCAGCCAGAGTTGGGAAGAGCACCTCCACCACATCCGACAGGTTCTCCAAACACTGCAGAAACACAAGTTATGTGCCAATTTGGAGAAATGCACTTTTGGCATGACCCAGGTTCAGTATCTGGGATACATTATTAATGAACAGGGGGTGCATGTGGATCCAACCAAGATCCAAGTCATTCGGGATTGGCCCTCTCCAACCACTCTAACGGAGCTCCATAGCTTTCTAGGTCTTGCCAATTTCTACCGCAAGTTCGTGTTGGGATTTTCTCATATTACTTGGCCCTTGAGTCAAGTCACCAAAGGAGTAGCGAAAGAAAAATTCTTTTGGTCTGAATCTCAACAGAAGGCATTCACAGATTTGAAATATCGCCTCTGCTCGGCACCAGTGCTCGCATTGCCAGACTTGCAACAACCATTTGAGGTCGAGACAGATGCCTCTGACTATGTTATTGGGGCAGTCCTTACTCAACACGAGCATCTAGTGGCATATCACAGTGAGACACTTTCAGACACAATCCGTAAGTATCCCACTTATGACAAAGAAATGTATTCCATTGTGCAGGCTTGCTGACAATGGAAACATTACATTTTGGGGAAGGAAACGGTCATCCACACAGACCACCGACCCCTCCAGTTCATACAGACCCAAGGGAAATTGCAAAATGATCACCATCAGAAGTGGTCCACATATCTGCAACAATTACATTTGAATATCAAGTATAAGAAATGCAGTACCAATAATGTTGCAGATTTCCTCAGTCGACCACCAATCATGTCATTAACCACTGTGCTCAACTCTTGTGGGCATGAGACTGCTGATTGGCCACTTCTCTACAAAAGTGACCCAGAATTCGACCACACATACCAAACACTCTTGGAGGGTCGGCATGTTCCAGATTTTCACTTCCAGGATGCCCTGTTATGCCACCTGGGTCACCTTTGTGTTCCTTCAAGCGAGCATGCCAAGATGATTTGGGAAGCACGCTACATTCGAGCTGCTGGGAATTTCAAGGTTGAGAAAACGGTGGCAGTACTGCAGAAGTATTTTCATTAGTCGAATCTTTGACAGGATGTTGGGAAGTACATCAGATCATGCATTGCCTGCGCCATTGCCAAACTGAAAGTCAAGAAGCAAGGCCTCTATACCCTGCTTCCTACCCCTAGTCGACCTTGGGAATCCATCTCCATGGATTACATGTCAGGCCTTCCCTCCACTAAGCATGGAAACGACTATGTTTTTGTGGTCGTCGACAAGTTCTCGAAGATGGCCATTTTGGTGGCCTGCAAGAAGAATATCACGGCAGAAGCCACTGCTAAACTCTTATTTGAACGAGTGTGGGTACACTTTGGGATCCCACAGTCTATCATCTCAGATCAGGACAGCAAGTTCCTCAGTACATTTTGGTCCAGTCTGTGGTCAATGCTGGACACCAAACTCACTAAGTCCATAGCCTTCCATCCTCAAACTGATGGCCAGACAAAGGTTGTCAACAGGATGATTGTACACATTTTGCGCATGTACAACTCAAAGCATCCACGCACATGGGATGAGAGCCTCCCCTATGTTCAGCACAGCTACAACTGAGCTCTCCACAGCTCGACTGGCCACAACCCTTTTCAGGTGGGCTTGGGATTCCAGCCACTATATCCCATTGATGTGGCCATGCCATTTGCAGCTACTCACGGAGGTTCGACTTATGTCCAGCCCGAAACAGATAAGGCAAACAGCTTCATTGAGCACATCCAACATATTCACCAGCAAGTCCATGACATTTTGGAGAAATCAAATGCCAAGTACAAGCAACAACATGATCAACATCGGGTGCCACACAAGTTTCAAGTGGGCGACAAAGTTTGGTTGCATTTACAAAAGGAATGCCTTACTAGAGCCTATCGGAAACTCAGACCACTCTGATATGGTCCTTACACCATTACCAAGGCTGTGGGAGACAATGCATTTGAGCTCAACATTCCCCCATTCCTTGTTCTACACCCAGTGTTCAATGTGGACTACCTTCGGCCATACTTTCCACCATTCCTAAACACATCCGACATTGCAGAACAGCTCACACCCACAGAGTTAAATCCAGATTGCATGGAACAAGATACAATTGATCGGATCATGGACACACAGATCAAGCACACTCGCTATTAGAACATCCAATTGTATCAAGTTGTCAAAGCAAGCCAACTCCTTCACCAAGGCAAGTGGCTCACCAGGGACCAAATTCAACAGAATTTTCCTCATCTCATGGAGGAACTCAACACAATGGGGACCATTAGGAATGATCCAGGTGGATATTGGTGGCCACCTGCCAAGTCCACTTGGACCACGACCATGGTTTCTTTTAGCTTTTCAGTTTCCTTAATTGTAGCGCAATTTACTATTTTTAGTAGTTTTTCGGGTCCTGAACTTCCGGAGCCGTTTTGAGGCCCTAAACGACATGTTTTTTGTGGTAGTGCTCAGATAGATATTTATAACGAGTTATTGTACACGTCAAACGAAAATCGTATGCCAAAGTTACGACCCTGGGAAATTGATGTACCAATTTACCCAAACGGGGCCCACAGTTTGGCATTTCATCTTCTAGGGTTAGGTTTTGGGATGTTAAGGGTTTTCCATTATTTCTAAACAATAAATAGGCCTTCGAGCCTCATTGTAACACAGTTCAAAGGCATGTAGCCACCACATCTCTTCTCAGAGATAAGCTACCATCACCCTAGCTGTTTATTTCCATTTTCTGTTGTAAGCATATCTCAGTATTTTACATTAACGAAATGAAGTATTATTTCCGTTGTATCTTTGTGTTTATGGCTATCTCTGTAATTTTTTGTGTTCGTATTTAAATCTAGATCAAGGAGTGGGCACAGATTTAGAGACAGAGGAGGTAGAATCTTGGCACACAGTTCGAGGCAGCGTTTTGCAGGAGGGGTGAAATTTCACTTTGTTAGATTTTGACAAATTTTATATGGTTTCAGCACTTCTCGACGCCACGAACGCAATGTATCCATGTATCCATCAGAGTTCTGCATTTTTCAGCCATTTTCAGTATGAGGGTGGAACCATGACAACTGCAAGGGAGCAGAACCATGATCCATGAAATTTTCCCAAGGAGGTAATTTTTCTCCATGTCGGAATATAGTCAAGTTTACCGTTGTTTTTCATGGTTTTCCGTAGGGATCACAATGGCGAAGTCAGATTCGCCCTTTGAGTTGCAGATTTCCAGTCCACCCATGGAGCGAAATATTTGAGGAATCTAGGTGGAATCTAAAAGATTCCTTGAGCCCTAGATTCTCAATTTCTCAGAATTCAAAAATTGGACAGTCAATTTTGCACTATTCGATGCCACAAATCTGATGGTGCATTCAGATTTCCCATTTTCTCATTTCATTTTCCAGCCACTTTTCTAAGTGGAGTGTAGGTGTCAACATTCGTGTGCGAGCAAGCATTTCCATGCAATTGATGTCGTGATATTCATGACATAAACAACTTCAGTAGTTTGACATCCGCTTCTTTAGATGGCCCTGATTGTGAGGTATATGCAGTTTGTTCATGTACTTCTTTTTCTATGCATTTTGCTGCATAGATCCCTGTTTGGTGTTTGATGTGGGATCTTGTTTATTACTTGCTTTTCATGATTCCTGCTTGATGTGACATGGAATCGTTTATGTGATGTACTTGTTGTCATGATTTTTCATGTTATGTTTTTATATCCCTTTGTTGTACGTTGATGGGATACTAATGTTGTCATCATTTATGTTTGCATTGAGATCCCTTTTATGCCATGTTGGCGGGATTCTCATCATGCATGAGTTTGTGTCATACTGATAGGAGTCTTTTGACTGAGAGTTCCTGTAGTGGAACATCTCTTAGAGCCACTCCTGCATGAGGGAATTTTTCCTTGAATGATAACGACATCACCCCTATGTACATCATCACTATTGACAACACTTAATGCAGCGACCTACACCATCTTGACACTGGGGCCCAGAGACGTAACCCCTCTTGGATGAACTCCGTTATCAACGGCTTATGTTTTCATGTGTTGATGATTGTCATGTTCCTCTTCTTTACAGCATGCACATGTATTCACTTATGTTCTTTTAAAAAAAATGTAATTTAACACATCACGAAAATAAAAGGTCTTGGAAGGGTCCTTTGTCACACCCGGACTCAGATCAACAGGTCCCATACCCATATGTCCAAGGTCAACAGCCTTAGCATCCTTTTATCCCATACATTACCTATCAACAATCTATGCATGGACAATTTCAAGGTATTCAAGGTATGAATCCTCCCTTTGGTCAAGGTAATCCGCAATGGGGGCAGCCTCAGATGCCATATGGCCAAAATCCCCCATTGTGCAGTCAAAATCCTTACCAGCAGGGATGGGCTCCTCCTTATGGACCCGCCTATCAACCTCCCATGCCTTTTAACACTCAATTACTTTTCTTTGCTACACTTGAGTTACTGGATGTATCGGGGCTTATGAATGATCTGATTCTTCATTTGCCGTATTGGCCTCCGGTGTCGTCCAAGATACCAAGTGATTGCCCAAAGTTCGATGGAAGAGCTAAATAAGATCCTCAGGCCCATGTGATGACATATCACCTCTGGTGCTCGTCGAACTCATATGTGGACGATTCCATTCGTCTTCATCTTTTCCAACGAACCCTCATGGGTGTAGTAGCAAAATGGTACATTAAGCTACCTCGAAGTACTTGTCATGACTTCAATTCGTTAGACATGGCCTTTCTCATGCATTTTCAGCTGACGGTTTGTTATGAAATGGGCACTTATCTGCTCACATCGCTTAAGAAAGACACTGCGATGCATTTCTCTGATCATATCCATGAATGGAGATGTAGACGTTGACTGATCAATTTCAAAATGGTTGATCAATTGCTCACCGAATGATTTACCAAATCGTTCATAGCCCCAATTGCTCACGATATAGCCATGGGTGGATGCGTCACTGAAGAGAAAGCCATCACTTGTGCCCAATACTTGGACCTGGTCTACTCTCAGTCTGGCACCTTATATGAATTATTACCTAATGCTCTGTGGCCATCATTCAATCCCGTGACATCGAAGTCACTCATTGTTCCTCCCATTGATGGAGTTATTGGTTCAGTATCCCAGGCCCCTACCAAAACTTCTTCCAAACAGAAGTTGGTCTCGAATACTGCTCCCAACAGTTCATCTCAAAACCCTCCAGGCCCTGGTAAAACCTCAGAGGTCCATGTTGTCCAGTCTACCACAACGGACAAATCCTCAAAAGGAAAAAAGAAAGGCAAAGGCAAAGCTAAAGCTGATGCCCCGAAACAAGGTCCTCCAAAATCATCTGCTGGCGAATCCTCGCAATGAAAACCCAAGTATCCCTGTCTCATTTGTGAGGAGGATCACTATACTAAGGATTGTCCACGATGATCCGAAGTTAGTCATTTGCTCAAAGGGACCCCTGTTGTCCTTAAAGAGCCTTTTCCATCTCAGCAGACTCAGATGGTAGACCAACCCTAATCCGCTTCCTCTGGATCTCAAGTGTTCATGATGAGCACACCCATTAATGTGGCTACCCGATCGAAGGATTATCAAACTCCATCTCCCACAACAGGGAAACAAAAAGAAGCTCCACCTTCTTCTTCTACCCTGAGTTCTAACCCTCTGCAAATCGAGTGCCCTAACCCTGATTCCACTACACGGCCACCCTCTCGAGGTGTGCTATGGAAATCCTCGTATAATCCCAATGCCTGAGCCACTCAGCATTACAATATTGTTGAATATTTGGCTCAGGCGCCATCAACTATGTCGGCTCTCGAGGTACTCCAAAGCTTCCCATCGCAGTGGAAATCTTTAATGTCAGCTATCGGGGCATCGATCCCACCGATTCTAATTTGATCTATTTCAATCTAGAGAACCATGTTCCAAGACTCCCTCATCAGATTGTCTTTCTTATTCAGGTAATCATTAATGAAAAGACCATCCACCGCACTATCATCAATGAAGGTGCTTCTACCTGCATCATGTCAACTGCGTGTTGGAAGGCTATGTTAGAAAATTATATATTATGGAGCAATGGAACACATAAAATACTACAAAAATATAAACATAGAAAACACATAAAACAAGAGAGACACAGATATATGTGGTTCACCCAGTTTGGGCTACGTCCACCTTGAACAGCGAGTCCTTCCTTTCTATTATCCAGCAAAATGAAGAGACACAACCTACAACAAATCCGCTGTAATATCCTCTGTTTTCTCTCACAGTCTCACCTCTCTGTTTCTCGCTCACAGAATACACATCGATTTCACAGCCTCAAATACAATGCCCTCATACAAAGAGAGGGGTTACCTTCTAGGGAAAAAAACCCTAAACTAAACATAAGTTCTACCATCAGATCATCCATCTAATGAACGGCCCATATTGACTATAAATTACTATACTTTTACAAGGAAATTTTACATTTATTCTGGCCCCCGGACCCCCCAGCCGGGGGGGATCGGCCCCCCCGGACCCCCGCGGGGGGGACAAATCCCCCCCGCACCCCCTGCGTGGAGGGGTGTACAAACTTCCTGGGGTATACATCCAGCTGAAACAAAGACCTCTGAACAATCATGCTCCACACACAACAATCTCCCACTTGGAGAATGATTGTAGCAATTCCACCGCTGCTTCATTTGCTGGACAATGACTCCTCTTTGGACTTGGCTGTTTCTCATCTTCATCGTCATCCTTGAAGACCAATTGAAACTGAGCATGTTCTCAGTTTCTCCCTGGTTACAACTTTTGTTAGCATGTTTGCAAGATTCTGGCTAGTGTGTATCTTTTCCAGCTTCAACTCTCCATCTTCCAACACTGATCGTATGAAATGGTACTTGAGTTGTATGTGTTTAGTCCTGGAATGAAATGCTGAGTTCTTTGTAAGATGAATGGCACTTTGGCTATCACTGTATAACGTGCCCATATCATGCTCCTTACCCAATTCACCCATAAACCTCTGTAACCAAATCATCTCTTTACTAGCCTCTGTAGCATCAACATACTCTGCTTCTGTTGTTGAAAGTGCAACAACACTTTGGATTTTTGAAACCCAACTGACAGCTGTTCCACCAAAAGTAAATACATATCCTGTAGTGCTTCTCTTGTTATCTCTGTCACCTGCCATATCTGCATCAAAATATCCCTGTAGAGAAATGTTTGAACCACCAAAGCATAATGCTTGATTTGTGGTACCTTTCAAATATCTGAGAATCCATTTCACTGCCATCCAATGTTCCTTTCCTGGATTGTTCATGTACCTGCTTACAAATCCCACTGCATGTGCAATATCAGGCCTTGTGCAGACCATTGCATACATTAAGCTTCCAACTGCTGATGCATATGGAACTTTAGACATATAATCCATGTCTTCTTGGGTCTTTGGGCACATTTCCTTACTAAGTTTGAAATGGCTAGCAAAAGGTGTACTAACTGGTTTTGCATTATGCATATTAAATCTTTTCAACACCTTTTGTATGTACTCATTCTGAGACAATGTTAATTTGCGATTTTTCCTGTCTCTAGTGATTCTCAGACCAAGGATTTGTTTTGCAGCTCCCAAATCCTTTATTGCAAATGAATTTTCCAATTTTCTTTTGAACACATTTATTTCCTGCATGTTAGACCCTGCAACAAGCATGTCATCTACATACAATAACAATATAATATAGCTTCCATCATTTTGCTTTTTCAAATAAACACAATGATCAGAGAGACATCTAGTATAACCTTGTTCATGTTGGAAATAATACTGAGAGGGGGGGGGGTGAATCAGTATTATCAAATCAATAAAACTTTTTCATTTCCATACTTAGATAAATATACGCTACTTCAGTTAATGGAACCCGCATGTATATGCAACTGTGTCTAATGCAACTAGCGTATATCCAGAATACTTATGATTCAGTTAATCCATTAAATGTTGATCTTTAGTTAGTGCATCAGAACTTCATTAACCATATGAATAGTAAGCAGGTGCAGTAAAACAGAACAGATCATCACACACAAGAAGCACACATGAACACCACGATATAAGGTGGAAACCCAATGTGGGTGAAAACCACCTGCTGCAAGTCGTCTCTATCTTCCTTTAATAAGAAACTTCATTTTACAATCTTTTGTACTGGTGCAGTCTTATACCAGTACGCAGGCTACAACCTGCAGAGGGCTACAACCCTCTCTCATTTTCAGACTCTCCTAGATGGGAGCTACAACCCCCTTAGCTCTTGTACTAGCTGATCCATTTACTAGTACGTAGGTGCCTGCCTACTGAATGCTCCAATCTTCACTTGTTCTCTAGCTGCTAGTAGAAGGGAGCTGCCACCCCCTTTACTCTTGTACTAGCAGATGTACTAGTACGTAGGTGCCAGCCTACAATCTCCTTTCACCCTCCAGGGACCACATTTCATACATTTTCAGACTGGATACTACTGAAGCACAACACTATAATCTGAAGGCCACGTTTCATCAAATTTTCATACTGGACCCATAAATATCATTGAAGCACAAAACAATCAATACTAGCATCATCAATTTCTGAATCACTGAAACCCTGTCAACAACACAGTCACCAGAGCACAGAGTATAACACTGAACTCTGCAACAATATTCAGAACCGACTGTATTATCAAAATCATGCATCAGAGTGCATACGCTACTTGGAAGTGCTGAACCAGCGTGTATATGCAACTTCACCAAGGTGAACCAGCGTATATGTCATCAATTGCTTACTTATAACTTGATGCACTTCCTGTCTTCAGACATATCCAGATTATTACATATACAAGGATAATATGTGTGTTAGCACCCAGATCTAGTCCATCAGATCACATAAATATGAGTCATTATGATCCTGATCCAATATTAGTTCTCATCCATCACAATCAACCAAACAGGATATGTAGAATACTGACACGTTTAAACTATCATCAGAACTCATCAACAACCAGAACCACCTATAACTTCAAACATCATAGCTCAAATTGTATACGCTACTACAATGAACCAAACCCGCCTACATACACGCTTACACCAAAGCCAACCCGCATACATATCTATAAATATTCAATCATGACTTGCAGCGATTTCAAACTTAAGTTATACCCAGTTCAAATCATTACATGCGTCAGTATACAGATCTAGAATAAACATAATCAACCATATAGAGATAGTTCATTTCAAACCATTTGATCCTGATCTATCCTTAGATCTTGTTCTTCATCAACTGGTGAGATCCATCCTTAGCTCAGATCATGCAATGCATCATAAACCCATAACCTGCATACTGGATCTCATCCTTCATCAGATATTCAAGACTTTTTCGATACCCTTGCCTAATGATCTTTTTCTCCTTTTATAGTCTTAGGCCTTGCTCAATACTATGGTCCAAAACCATAACAGACCAATACCATGGACCCAATACTTGGGATTAACACATCTGACGAGATACTATGGTCCAAAACCATAGGTTCAAATACCAAGGACTAACTACCATGGACCAAAAGTAAGTTCTCCAACATATACGCGCTTTTCCTTGCATGAAAGTGCATGTATACGCATACGCGCCTTTGCAACGTCTAACCCGCGTGTATACGCGGCTCGGTCACAATGAACCTGCGTATATATATTTTCTCTTCATTCTTGTAGTCTGATCATCAAATCCTTGCTGCTGACCTGCTACACTATGATCTGTCATCTGTGTGATTTTCCATCAAGGACAACACTTGTCTCATAATGCCAACAATCTCCCCCTTTGGACTTGATGGCAACAACACCAAATCACTCTCCCCCTTTGACATCAAGGGCAAAGGGCGAACCAAGATATTCTATTTCCTAGATAAACATTCCGTTGTCCATACTCCCCCTGAGTACCTGCTGAACTTTCTGAATGAGCTCCCCCTTTGTATATGCCAAGGTGTAGTAGCATGTTGAAAGCTCTGCTCTTGCTGAATTGTGTTGTTCATGCTCCCCCTGTCTGTAAGCAAGGTCTACAAAAAGGTGTTCTACAAGAACATGACTCTATACATCACAAGTGACCTTCCTAGCACCGAAGACTCATACATACATCCATCTCCCAACCAAGTGGGGATATACCAGAAAATGACAACCAAGTACATTACATCATTCATCCCAGTCATTGTGGGGAAACCAACATAGGCCGTTACATGACCTTAATATGACTGAAATATTTCATCATCCTTCTTATGCATAAAGGAGTTACAAATTACATCATGTGTCCAAAGAGATTTCATCAAATGACTACAAAAGATAGAGACACACTATTACATCATGAGCCTTTGCATGAGACCAAACATCTAGATAAGACCATGATAGTCACAATGTATGATTTGCTCCATAAGCATCTGTCAACAACATCTAGACCAACAATCATGTTCTCCCTCTGTACCTGTTCCATCTGTGCCAGATGGTTTCTGTCAGGCCCATATCGGACTCTTCTCATTCTGAGTTTGGCCCACTGATTTCCATCAAATTAACATATACGCGACTGTATCCACAGAAATAGGCGTATATACGCAGATACTCCTTATGAAACTAGCGTACAACCATTTCCAAATCAGCAACCTGTAAATGTCCTATGACAAGGTATGTTTGTATATAGATATCAACTCATCATCATAAAATCATTCACATTATATCATATGTGTAAAACACCATAGCCATCTTATCAACAAGATCATCCATGTATCATCACTTGGGAATATCTGCATCAATCAACATATGCAAGTATCAACCTATCAACATATAGGTAAGAACTCATCATCATCATGTCTCCAACAATGCAATTTTGAGTAATCATTCATGTATCCAGCACTATGTATCTTGAGCTCAAGATCTTTTGTCAAGGCTTCTTTATATCATCAACTTCAACAATCCTCACATGAGCACCAAGAACTTTAGGAATGATCTTTATTCATATGACGATAGCAGCATATGAGTGACTCATCATCAAGTAATGAAGTTGTGTATTCAAGCTTTGTACTTCTCCTTATCCTTATGAAGATCACCATGTAAGCATCATATATGCACCATCTAAGAATCAATCCACAAATATGATCTGAACATCAACTATGTAACCCCAAGAATCATATGAGATTTTATCATGGACAACTCATAACCACATCATAGCAAGATATATCATTTAGCCATATAAGCATCATCACCAAGGACTATTAACCATAATGCCAACAATGCATTATTAAAGACATATGCTCCCCCTCAACCTGTGCCATCTGTTTACTGTTAGATCTGATCATGCATAAATCAACAATAAGCATCAAGACATTTCCACACATCCTCAGCAGACTGTAACTATTAACCAATAGAGCAAATAATGGATTGAATCATATTAGGCCCTTTTTCTGAGCCTGTCCCCACTTCTTTTCCTCAGACTGACATATACGCGATTGTGCAGTGTCTAACTCACGTATATACGCGACTTCCCTTTATGAAACTTGTGTATGAGATTTAGGACACTGAAGTTTTACACTTTCAGCTCCCCCTGAGTCTGTTATGTCTGTGTTGTGCTGTGTCTGAGTATATTGTGCTGTGCCACATCTTTCTGACTGTACTTCCTTCTTCTTCCATATCTTCAAGTGTGATGATGTTTTCTCCTTTTGGTATGGTCCCTGTACTTTGTTCCTGCATTCCTTTGCTCTATGTCCAAGCTTGTTACATGCATAGCATCTTACATGTTTCATATTCCTTCTGTAGCAATCAACAGCTTTGTGACCAAACATATTGCAAGAAAAACAATATCCCTGAAAGTACCTGGAATGTGATGATCTTGAACCATTCTTCTTCTACATCTAGCTGCAACATGTCCAAGATTATGACATACATAACATTCAACATTATGCATTGGAGGAGTAAAAGATTTCCTTTGAAGAATTTCTTTCCTTGGCTGTTGATGGGGTTTTCTTCTCATCTCTTCATTGTGCATTTCAGATTTCTCATTAGAGTTTCTTGCCTCTCCTTGTGAGCTAGATTCACTTTCAGTGGATTCATAAAAACCAAGACTAGTTTTGATAGCAGGAGACCTTTGACTACTAAGAATATCATCCAAGATCTTAGTACTATCTTGAAATCGTAAGAGCTTATCCTTTTCTTCTATTTTATCATTTAGAATGTTTACCTCAACCTGAAGATGCTCTTCCTTTTCACGATAGTGCTTCTTCAAGTCTTCTTCATTTTTCCTTCCTTCTTCCAACTGATGCCTTATTTCAAGAACTTCGTTTTCTTGTTTTTCAAGAGCTTGGAGTAGATCTTTATTCTGCTTCTTTGATTCTTCAAGATCTTCCCTTAGCGAGCGGATCGTAGCTTCAAGTCTTTCATAATAACTGGATCTATCTCTGAGTTTCTTGATGATTGTGCTCCTTTCATTGACTTCATTTCTTAATGATGTCACTTCATCCTGCAACTTTTGACATTGATCTTCCTTATTCTTGAATAACTTCCTTACCTTGTTTCCTTCCTCTAGTTGAGCTTTTAGTTTGGTAGCTTCTTCTTTGAAAGCACATTCCTTTGTGTTCAATAGATCTTGTTGGTCTCTAATTTTGTCTGTAAGCCTTTTAAATTTTGCCTCTATTTGATATCTTTCTTGCTCACCCATAAGTGAAAATTCAGTTGTTTCACTATCACATTCATCATCTTTAAGAGGATAAATAGATGTATCACCAGAGGATAACAAATTCATACCTGATAGATCTTGTTCATCTTCATTCTGAAGTGATTCTGAATCTGATGTGCTCCTTCCACATATTCCCCAATCAATACACCCACTGTCATAGATCTTCTGAGATGTCTTCTTCTTATTAGGTGCTTTTTTCTTAAGCTTCTTTCCCATAGTTCCATGAATCTCCTTCAAGCGATCAAGCTTCTACCAAAGGACCTGCTCTGATTCCAATTGTTGGAAGTAATACTGAGAGGGGGGGGGGGTGAATCAGTATTATCAAATCAATAAAAAAATTTCATTTCCATACTTAGATAAATATACGCTACTTCAGTTAATGGAACCCGCGTGTATACGCAATTGTGTCTAATGAAACTAGCGTATATCCAGAATACTTATGATTCAGTTAATCCATTAAATGTTGATCTTTAGTTAGTGCATCAGAACTTCATTAACCATATGAACAGTAAGCAGGTGCAGTAAAACAGAACAGATCATCACACACAAGAAGCACACATGAACACCATGATATAAGGTGGAAACCCAATGTGGGTGAAAACCACTTGCTGCAAGTCATCTCTATCTTCCTTTAATAAGACACTTCATTTTACAATCTTTTGTACTGGTGCAGTCTTATACCAGTACGCAGGCTACAACCTGCAGAGGGCTACAACCCTCTCTCGTTTTCAGACTCTCCTGGATGGGAGCTACAACCCCCTTAGCTCTTGTACTAGCTGATCCATTTACTAGTACGTAGGTGCCTGCCTACTGAATGCTCCAATCTTCACTTGTTCTCTAGCTGCTAGTAGAAGGGAGCTGCCACCCCCTTTGCTCTTGTACTAGCAGATGTACTAGTACGTAGGCGCCGGCCTACAATCTCCTTTCACCCTCCAGGGACCACATTTCATACATTTTCAGACTGGATACGCTTGAAGCACAACACTATAATCTTAAGGCCACGTTTCATCAAATTTTCATACTGGACCCATAAATATCATTGAAGCACAAAACAATCAATACTAGCATCATCAATTTCTGAATCACTGAAACACTGAAACCCTATCAACAACACAGTCACCAGAACACAGAGCAAAACATTGAACTCTGCAACAATATTCAGAACCAACTGTATTATCAAAATCATGCATCAGAGTGCATACGCTACTTGGAAGTGCTGAACCAGCATGTATACGCAACTTCACCAAGGTGAACCAGCGTATATGTCATCAATTGCTTACTTATAACTTGATGCACTTCCTGTCTTCAGACATATCCAGATTATTACATATACAAGGATAATATGTGTGTTAGCACCCAGATCTAGTCCATCAGATCACATAAATATGAGTCATTATGATCCTGATCCAATATTAGTTCTCATCCATCACAATCAACCAAACAGGATATGTAGAATACTGACACCTTTAAACTGTCATCAGAACTCATCAACAACCAAAACCACCTGTAACTTCAAACATCATAGCTCAAATTGTATATGCTACTACAATGAACCAAACCCACATACATACGCGCTTACACCAAAGCCAACCCGCGTACATATCTATAAATATTCAATCATGACTTGCAGCAATTTCAAACTTAAGTTATACCCAGTTCAGATCATTACATGCGTCAGTATACAGATCTAGAATAAACATAATCAACCATATAGAGATAGTTCATTTCAAACCATTTGATCCCGATCTATCCCTAGATCTTGTTCTCCATCAACTGGTGAGATCCCTCCTTAGCTCAGATCATGCAATGCATCATAAACCCATAACATGCATACTGGATCTCATCCTTCATCAGATATTCAAGTCTTTTTCGATACCCTTGCCTAATTATCTTCTTCTCCTTTTATAGTCTTAGGCCTTGCTCAATACTATGGTCCAAAACCATAACAGACCAATACCATGGACCCAATACTTGGGATCAACACATCTGACGAGATACTATGGTCCAAAACCATAGGTTCAAATACCAAGGACTAACTACCATGGACCAAAAGTAAGTTCTCCAACATATATGCACTTTTCCTTGCATGAAAGTGCGTGTATACGCATACGCGCCTTTGCAACGTCTAACCCGCGTGTATACGTGGCTTGGTCACGATGAACCTGCGTATATATATTTTTCTCTTCATTCTTGTAGTCTAATCATCAAATCCTTGTTGTTGACCTACTGCACTATGATCTGTCATCTGTGTGATTTGCCATCAAGGACAACACTTGTCTCATAATGCCAACAGTTCAGACATAAACTTGTCAAATTTTAGATACCACTGCCTTGGAGCCTATTTTAAGCCATACAAGCTCTTCTTCAACCTACACACTAGTTTCTCCTTCCCTTTCACCTCATATCCTTGTGGCTGCTGCATATATATCTCTTCCTCCAAATCCCCATGGAGAAAGGATGTCTTTACATCTAACTGCTCAAGATGCAAATCTTCAGCTGCTACTAGACTTAAAATAGTTCTGATTGAAGTCATTTTAAAACAGGAGAAAATATTTCATCAAAATCAATACCTTTCTTCTGTGCAAACCCCTTTACCACAAGTCTAGCTTTGTACCTCTATTTTCCTCCATCTTCTTCCTTCAGCCTATAAACCCGTTTATTCTGCAATGCTGTTTTACTTGCAGGCAACCTGACTAAGTCCCAAGTCTGGTTATGCATTAAGGAGTCCATCTCTTCTTCCATGGCTACCTCCCACTTCTTCCTGCTTTCAACCTACATTGCTTCTTCATAACATTCGGGTTCACCAGAATTAGTCAACAATAAATAATATAATGAGGGAGATTATCGTTCAGGGGTCTACTTCTCCTGGTAGATCTTCTAACACCACTTTCAGGTGTTTGGGTTGCCTGTTGCTGTTGTGGTGGTTGTTGATTATTATTATTTTCAGGCACCTTTACTTTTTCAGTGATTTCGTCAAGAACTGCATATTCCTTGTTTTCTTTTTCTTGCTTCTTTTCCTGAAACTGATTCTTATACAACACCTTTTCATTGAATATTACATCTCTGCTCCTAATGATTTTGTGATTTTCATAATCATATAAGCGATAACCAAAATCATTAACACCATATCCAATAAAGGTACATTTCTTTTACGTTGCCTCAAGCTTTGTTCTATTTTCTTTATCAATATGGACAAAGGCCTCACAACCAAAAGGCTTTAAAAAGGAGTAGTTTACCTTTTTACCTGTCCATGCTTCCTCTGGAACACCACCATCCAAGGAACTTGAAGGCCCTCTGTTTATTAGATAAATAGCAGTATCTACAGCATCTGCCCAAAACTGTAAAGGCAATCCTGCATGCAATCTCATGCACCTTGCACGCTCCATGATTGTTCTGTTCATCCTTTCTGACACACCATTTTATTGTGGTGTTCTTGGAACTGTCTTCTCTCTGTGAATTCCATGTTCTGAATAGTACCTATCAAACTCTTTGTTGTAATATTCACCTCCATTGTCTGATCTAAGACACTTCAATTTCTTTCCTGTCTCAATCTCAACCAAAGCTTTCCATTTCTTGAAAGTATCAAATACATTAGATTTATTCTTAATACAATAAATCCAAGTTTTTCTAGTTGCATCATCAATAAAAGTAACATAATAATGAGAGCCACTAAGAGATGATACCTCAGCAGGTTCCCATACATCTGTATGCACAAGCTCTAATCTTTCGCTCTTCTTTTCTTTCCCAACTCTGAGAAATCTGACTCTCTTCTGTTCTCCATAAATGCAATTCTCACAGAAGTCCAAATCAACATTCTTCAAACCCGGCAACAAATTCCTTGAGTGAAGAATCTTCATTCCCTTTTCACTCATGTGTCAGAGCCTATGATTCCATAATGCTGCATCTACTCCTTTGGAAGTTAAAGCATTAACAGAGTTAGAAATACCATTGCATAAATACAATGTACCAACCTTTTCGCCTTTTGCTATTACCAGGGCTCCTTTGGTGACCTTCCAAGCTTTATCTGTGAAAGTTGTCACACAACCTTCACTGCCTAACTGCCCTGTTGAAATCAGATTTTTCTTTAGATCTGGAACATGCCTTACCTCCTTTAGTAGCCATTGGTTTCCATTCTGATATTTTACAAGAACCTTACCCATTCCAACAATTTTACAGGGTTTGTCATCACCCAAACAAACTTGTCCAAAATCTCCTTGAACATAGTCATGAAATTATTTCTTATCAGGTGTGGCATGGAATGAGGCCCCTGAATCTACCACCCACGAATCAATAATATTTTCGAAAGAAAGAATCAAAGCATCTTGTAACACCTCACCTGTCACATTTGCTTCATGATTGTTTTCTTGCTGTGAATCTCCTTCTTTTCCCTTCCGAGATCTACAGTCTTTCTTTAGGTGTCCTTTCTTTCCACATTTCCAGCACACTATCCTCAATCTGGACTTGGATCTACCTTTCCTTGATTTACTGCGATATCCTGAGCTCCTTCCTCTTTCCATTTTTCTTGCCCTAGACTCTGCACTCAAAGCATTTCCCAATGTCTCACCGAAGCTTTTCCGTCGCATTTCCTCGCTAAGGATAGCACCGAAAACATCATCAAACTTTAAAGTACTAGATCCAAACACAGAGTTACTAATGGCCATTACTAAACCATTCCAACTTTCTGGCAATGAGCACAAGAATAACAAAGCTCTAACTTCATCATCAAAGTTTACCCCTATAGAACATAAGTGACTTGTAATAGTATTAAAATCATTTAAATGATCTGCAATAGATCCACCTTCCGACATCTTCATATTAAATAACTGTTTCATAAGAAATACCTTGTTTGAGGTCGAGGGTTTTTCATATAGTTTCTCCAACGTCTTAATCAAACCCTCTGTCATTGTTTCCTTCGAAATGTTGAAGGCGACCAACGCTGCAAGGCACAACCGTATTGTTCTGAGTTCCTTTCTATCAAGAAGGTTCCATTCTTCATCTTTCATACCCGTCGACATCTTTGCTTTTCCACTCAATGGTAGGTACAGATCTTTCTGATACAGATAATCTTCCATCTGCATCTTCCATAGCGAAAGGTTTTGGCCGTTATTTCTTGACCCTAAACTTACCATCTTCCGCCATTGCTCCCACTCGAACGAGGAACCCTTCTTTCCTGCGAGTTTATCAGCCAAATAGACCTTCGGCTCTGATACCAGTTGTTAGAAAATTATATATTACGGAGCAATCGAACACATAAAATACTGCAGAAATATAAACATAGAAAACACATAAAACAAGAGAGACATAGATATACGTGGTTCACCCAGTTTGTGCTACGTCCACCCCAAACAGCCAATCCTTCCTTTCTATTATCCAGCAAAATGAAGAGACACAAACTACAGCAAATCCGCTGTAATATCCTCTGTTTTCTCTCACAGTCTCACCTCTCTGTTTCTCGCTCACAGAATACACATCGAATTCACAGCCTCAAATACAATGCCCTCATACAAAGATAGGGGTTGCCTTCTAGGGCAAAAAACCCTGAACTAAACATAAGTTCTACCGTCAGATCATCCGTCTAATGAACGGCCCAGATTGACTAGAAATTACTATACTTTTACAAGGCAATTTTACATTTATTTTTGGCTTTGGGGGACTGTTGGTCCCCGGACCCCCCAGCCAGGGGGGATCAGCCCCCCGGACCCCCGCGGGGGGGATAAGTCCCGCCCGCACCCCCCTGCGTGGAGGGGTGTACAAACTTCTTGGGGTATACATTCGGCTGAAACAAAGACCTCTGAACAATCATGCTCCACACACAACAGGCTATTGGTTCCCCTGCACTGAACCAGTCTCCAAACACATTGGAAGCTTTCGATGGGCATGATTCGCTACCCTTCAGTGTCTTACCCAACCTTGCCATCACCCTGGAAGGCAAGACAGTGCAAGTCGAGGTAGATATTGTTGATGCCAATCTCAATTATAATATTCTACACAGCCGAAGTTGGACTCATGCCACGCATGTCGTGGCCTCCTCTTTGTTTCATGTGATCCGTTTTCCCCATCAAGGGAGGATTTTCATTGTTGATCATCTATCTTTCTTTGCCTCTTCCTCGTCTAATGGCAACGTTCCGTATGTCAAGCACTCCGGTGCTCCCTTTGAGAGTGTGGGGGTAGGTCTCTTCAAAGATTCTTCCTTAACGGGAATTTTTCCACTCCCACCTTCTCATGTTGCCTCCGTCAACATGATCTCGGTCAGATCTAATCCCTGGGTCATACCTACACCAGATTTGGTTGATGCTTGGGGCAACATCATGCTGCTTAGTCCCGCTGAAGTCAATTATGTGGAAATTGTTTCGGCTGCGAACTCTGCATCCTTTGATTCTCATATGTCGAAGACCTCTCTCGATATGTACTCTCAATCCCCCCCCCGACTTGGCATTTTGGAATCATCTAATCCCTTAGTCGAGACATTCCTCGCTGATGAAGGTATCATGGAAATCATGTCTCTCCAAGAACCACCATGGATCGATACTCATCATTACTCCTCGTTCTTGCCTTGCCCGGCGGTCATGTCTACCATTTTTTAAGAGTCCTCTTCTCCATTGCCTATTGACATGTTAGTTTACCCTGACATGATCAAGATCTTTCAACTAAGGGCACCTTTATCCCTTCATGGATTTAGGATTTTTCACCCTCCCCGAGTTTTCATCGATTTCCCATTATTGCAATGGGGTTTCCATCCAACTTGTAACCCTCCCTCACCTAAAGGGCATGGGGCAAAAACCTTATATGAGTTCTACTCCATCATTTGGCCAAGTCGACGCTTACTCATCATGGCAATGGTAAAACTCTGGTGTTTATTTGCGTTGCTTGATTACCCAAGTCCCAACATGGACTCCCACCTCAAAAAGTACTATGCTTAGGTCATCTTGCATGGTTACTTATGTACATTAGTGTGTGATTCATTTCTGTATAGCATGGTTTTGTGTGATAAGTTTTCAAACAGCCCTCCTGTTTACTATGATTTTCTTGCTTTGCAGATGTCTACGTCTCCTCATGTTGGTTTCGCCAATGGTGCTTGCCGTAGTACCCAGAACCCTACTGGTGAGTTGATTGACCTTCAAGGTATCTTCCTAGGTTGTACAACGAACAACATTGCTGAGTATAGTGCGGTCATCGAACTGTTATCAGAAGCCATCACTTTTGGTATCAGAGAATTGGTTGTCAACCTAGATTCACAACTTGTCGTCCTTCAACTCAACGGGAAATATTCTGTCAGGAACCCTCAAATTTTACGAATGTATCTTCGTATCCATCTGTTGGAAAGACATTTTGATTATATTACATATCATCATATTCCTAGATGCATGAATACATTAACAGATGCATTAGCTAATTACGTGTTGGATAGACATTTGCGAAATATGTAAAAGATAAGACAAAATATTTGTACCATAATAAACAAGAAAATACAACATGTGTGTGTGTGTGTGTGAGAGAGAATGTTTGATACATAAAAACCCCAAAAAATAATATGTATGTCCATAATAAATCGGCGGCTCGCAGGCCTCAAACGTCTGTGGCACGCAGGCCTAAAAAAATATGTACTTACTGAGCCTAGGAACTACTCAACATGGTGGTCATGATAGCACGAGATAGCTCATACGACACAACTCAGCAATTGGTGGATACGATCTGAGACTCCCACTGTGTGCCTCTGGTATCGTCGAGGCATGTTTCCTATCCGAGAATACTCCGAGATACCATGAGTCAACCCCTCGAGGTTCCTCACAATCTCCTCCTCGTTATCGCTCCCTTCCTGATAATGGGTGACAACGTCAATAGGACGGGGGTAGCACCTAGCTATCAGGGACATCCCGGCTGGCCAATTTGGTCGGACATCTGCATACACAAGTGAAATGTTATAAGCATGAATATACCAAAAAAAAATTTAAAAACATCAAAAAAAAAAAAAATTGATTTGGTTTTTACCTTCATCATCAAAGTCCTCCCCATCTAGCAAGGGCATATCCGGGTCTCCACGGAAATTAGTGTCGTTGTACGGCCAGTCCTCCACAACGATTTTCTGTCGTCGTAGCCATGAAAAGAATGTTGGTTGGTAGGACATCTGATGACCCCCAGGGATCCTGGGCATCAAACAACTCTAGTGAGCCATTCGCAGATCACGTGGTGCAGGAGGATCAACCTCAGTAAATTGATAATGGAACAATGGCACTCGTTCCAGGAAAAAGGTCACAAGTACTGATCCAAAGCCAAATTTCTTTAGATTTCCCGCCTTGGCCTTAGACAACTAGTGCTTGGTGTTCATCTTCATGGCCTCTACCTAGTTGAAGATCGTAGGAGCTGTGCAGTCAATAGCATAAAGGAACTTCGACTAGTTAGTCTCATCTTCCGCGTGGGATCCCACCACTCTATTGATGGTCAAAAAAAGCACCCTCAGTGTCGAATCCCACATACTGGAAATCTCGATCTTCCCACTTTTGGATTTCAGGGCCTTAGGACAATACTCAGTAAGCAGGGAAGATATGCTTGCCCCGACTGGACGTGACCCATACAAGTTCAGTGACTCACCTCTGCGAGATAGCCTAGTGATGAAGTAGATGTCTGAAGTTGTCAACTCCAAATCCTAGTCCCCAATGACAAAAATCTCATTATTGATGTCCGAAAGGCTTATCAAGTATTGAAGCAATTCGGGTTGGGCCCGCATCCCTAGCATAAAGAAAAATTTGAGTAGCCCGCAAGCCCTCAAAGCCTCCAAGAAATTTGGATCATTCAATGCCTGGGTGTCCACATCTTCGTGTTCTCTTTCCTTCCAATCCACCATTTTCGACAATTTCTCTCCTACAAAATCCATTTATTTCATTTAGTGATCAATTTTCGCACATAAAATCCAAATTTCAATGGTCATTTCTAGAGGAAAATTGATTTTTCCCCCTTCATGGCGCAGGTGCGCCTATTTTAGAAACAGTCGCACTGGTCGACACGGATGGTTATGCAAATAACCCTCGGCTGGCATGATCCTGTGCCTAGAAATCGCGTCGGCCAAGGGCGAATTTTTTTCTCAAAAACCTTCCTAAAAATCCAAAAAAATGGCTAAAAACAAAAATGAATAGCATGAAAATGGAGCTTAGGGCTTCGGCTGTTACCTAGAATTGAAAGCTCGTCGATTGACCTTCCGGATCTCCTGCAATCTACTCCAGAAAAACTAGGGCAAAAGTGGGTAAAAAGTCTTCACTGCAAAGGTAAAATAGTAAATGGTAAAAATATATTTACTTTTCCCCTTTTTATTCATTTTTTCATGAAAATATCAGGTTTTGTAAATATTTTTGACCTATTTTGCCTCAAGGACTCGATAATACGCTTTGCCTTACTTGTGCAGCAACAGGTGATGGATGTTCGATGATGACGATGAGTCATATTTCAGCTCTTTTCTCGACTCATTAAACTCATATGAAAATATCGCGAATTATTTTTCCCTCTTTGACTCGTTAAAGAGAATAAAAATGGGGGGTTTAGCTCTTTTCCGACCCTTTAAAAATGAAAAGATGGCCGAGCCCTTGTTGTTTCGAACTCGTTAACGGATGCGAAACATCGTGCGCCTAGTATAAGTTTACCCCTTTTCGGGCTAGGAGGCACTATTTACGAAAAATGTACTCCTTGACTGAAATGGTCAAGCGGTTCTCTCAAGTATTGTTTTCTACCTTTTTGGGCTCGAGAGACACAAATGTATGAAAAGGGACCATGTGGAGTTTTCTTTTATGTGTCTTTTTCAAACTCTCTAAACATGAAAAAGATACTGAGTTACACCTTTGTTGGACTCGTTAAACTATTAAACGACATCGGATTCGTCACCATGACGAACACGAGCTTCTCCTTCCTAGGGCTCGTTAAACTTACTAGGTCGAATTCATCCAAAGGATGAACTTACAGTGCAAGCATATGCTATCCCCTTCAAGCTTGCGATTAAAAAATAATTGGGGTACTCGCCAGAAATGGTGGGGAAAAATTTGGAAATATATCGAGTTGTGTCGACAGCTTACTCTTGAACATGACACTCTTTGCTTCGTGTCAAGTGGGATATCCTCCTTGGTATCATTGACCATCCCGGGTTTGGGCCATTCATTTTTTCCTTCCATTTGATCTTTGCCATGTCATCCTAACCACTGATCCTATCGATCCAAAAGCTACAAAAATTCCAGTTGTGTCACCGATATGTTCAAGAGTTGTCCTTCTAGAGTTACACTTACCTCTATTTCTCTGTATCATTTGAAATCATTTTGCATCCTCTGGTCTCGCGTCGATGATGTGGGATTCATTATGGCCCTCCTTCGACATGGTCGCTTTCCGTCGACTTCAACTCATTATCCAGGAAGTTTACCAAGAGACTCCCTTCCAATACCTTAGAGCTTGCATGCCCTAATGGCAAGTTATTCGCACTCGATGATAAGTTCACATCATTGGCTTTCGATCGAGTGATTTCACGAGTGTTCTACTTCAGTTCTTGTATTCACATTCCGTGAATTGTGCTAATAGTACCTTGAGGGCCATTGCCATTATTGGTGGTTTCTCTCGCACTTGTTAATTGTTTACATCATGGACTAGTAATCAAGCGACTTTCTAGCATGCTCGATGTCAACACATCTATTTGCATGTTATAATATGTACTTTGATCGGTTCGTGTTGGAGCACAAGACCCTAGACTTAGATTACAAAAAGTCTAGGTTGCAAAGTGGTGTGACATGGTTATGATGATATGCATGTCTCTTTTAGATGGTTGGTTGCGACCAGACCATGAGTTATCATATGTGATCCTTCTCATTATTAGATGGTTGCGACCATACCTTGGTTACATTATGATCCTCTTTGACAGATGGTTGCGCCCATGTCTGGATCCATTTACATGATCATTCTCTGGATGGCTACGTTTATGCCACGATTCATGTATCATTTGATAGAGATCTCAGTTTATGTATATGTATCTGTACTTTCTTGTAGGTTTTCTAACGGCAGACTGGTTCCCCACACTGATTTATAAAGCATTTCATCCCTCACTCCGGCTTAGCCTTCACGCTTTAGGGGGCATCTGCTACACAGCATTTTGTCATTGTCACTGTACTCCCTATTCCTTGATCCTAGAGGACCTCTACAATGAACCCCGCATGCTTTGCCTTCATGGAGAAACTCCCATTATGTCTCTCTTCATGAGCAGATCATTTCCCTTTTGCACCATTTCCCCTGAAACTTCTGTTTTGCCCAATTTACAAGACCAATGCTAATGACCTTTGTCTCCCCCACACCGATGTGCAGAGATTAGCACTATTCCCCACGTCAATCGGTGCGACTGAGCTGTGTTCTATTCGCGCCAGTCCTATTATGGAATTTTTTTTAAATTAGAGCCGAAGCATACATCTCTAGAAGCTCTGTAATGAAAGTCTGGTAAATGGTTTGGTCGGATGGGGTCGAGGATGATAGTTTGGGCTCCTTTCCCCTATAATGATGGAACTACCTCAAGGGATAAGTCCTTCTCCCATGAGAAGAGGATCCATCTCCCATCCATCTTTCCTATATAAACCTCCCTTCTTCCCAAGCACAAACTAGTGTGAAAGTCAGAATTAGAGTTTTGGCTGAGTGTGAATATACTATTTTAGACAAGCAAGCTATTACTAATTGTAGTCATCTAGTTGTGTGAGGGAGAAGTGTGTTTGGTTTGGAGTGAAGCCTAAAGGGAATAGTCTTTAAACTATTGTTGTTTGAATCCATCATGAAGTGCTAGCAGAATTGTGTGGGAACCTGGTCTTGTAAGAGGAAGATTGCGACGTTGAGACGAATGGTTGTAATCTCTCTTTGATATTAATATATGCAACTACCGATTGATTTCCTACATGTTTTGTAATATTACATATTCGTGTCTTAATGCTTCTTGACTTATTAAGTAGGTTGAATTGCAATTTGTCTATTATTATGTTTGTGTGTTGTTGTTGTTTACTTGTTTTAGGAGCTTGAAGAAGGAAGCGAGAGATTGCTGGAGTGAGAAAGCGAGGACATCATCAAACAGTATAAGAGACCAAGAGGTAGGCCCTCTTGATTGGCTCTAACCTAAGGAAATCTTCCATAGAATGTATCTATTGTGGCTAGACCCATTGTTGGGTTGTGTTATATTCTTTCCATGACTAGCCCACATAGTTAACTAGGAGTTAGAGGGGGGGAGGTCACAGGGGGTTTGAGGTGTACCCGTAACCCCACTTTATGGGTTTCAGGGCAGAGCCCCGGAAAATTTTGGTTTTGGACCCTATGTTAGGTTGGGCGGACCCACCTATGGTTTTGTGCATGATTTTCGCACATGTTTTTTGGACATAATGGTTTTCGGTCCATGGTTTTGGACGTGATGGTTTTCGGTCCATGGTATTGGATGCTTCGGCATGTATAAATATCTATTGTAACATTGAAAGGAACATAATGAAAAATCAAGCTGGTAGTACCGATTTTGGGATCCAGGGGAAAATCTTTGTGTATATGTGTTTTATGTGTTATGCTCTCGCATTGTTTATTTTTTGTGTCTTAGAATTCGTATGTAGGTAATTTCTGTACGGGGTTAAAACCTACATTTGGTATCAAAGCAGATTTGGCTTCAAGGGGATGCCTTTGTCGCAGAGGGGTTTTGCTCGGGCCTGTGGTAGACCCTGTATAGTGGGAGATCTGCGAGATCGATTCTGGTGGTGAAAGAAGATGGCGAGCAGTGGAAAGATAGAGATCGAGAAATTTAATGGTCAAAGTTTTGAGTTGTGGAAACTCAAGATGGAGGATCTGTTGGTGGAAAAAGATCAGTGGATCGCAGTAGATCCAGGTACTAAACCAATGGGAGTGTCCGATGAAGAATGGAAGAAGTTGGATCGGAAGGCAAAGAGCACAATACAATTGTGTGTCTCAGATTTAATATTGCTGAATGTATCAGGGTAAGCTACGGTGAAGACTTTGTGGGACAAGTTAGGGACTTTATACCAATCTAAGTCTCTGGTGAATAAACTGTTCCTGTGGAAAAAGCTGTATAACCTGAGGATGAAAGATGGAGACTCAGTGATAGAGCATCTGAACGCATTTAATACTGTGGTAAGTCAGTTAGCATCTATTGATATTAAAATTTTAGATGAAGATAAGTGCATCAGTTTGTTGTCTTCTCTACCAGATTCATGGGATAGTCTATTTATTGCAATAGGTAGCAATGCAATTGCCTTGCAGTTTGATGAAATAGTCTCAGCCTTGCTAACGGAGGAGATGAGACGGAAAAATATGGAGAGCCAGAATGGTGATGCCTTGTTTGTACGAGGACGATCCCAGAACAGAAACAAAAATAAGTCATCGAATGGGAGATTTAAATTTAGAGGGAGATCTAAATCTCCAGGAAAACCTGTAAAGGTGGTGTGCTGGAAATGCGGAAAGGAAGGCCACTTTAAAAGGGACTGTAAATCTAAAGCTCTTGACAAAGGAAAGGGATCTGATGAGGCTCCTTCTACAGAGGCGAAAACAACCTCAGATGAAGGTGGGGATGTGTACTTGGCTTCTTCAAGTACACATGTAGATCATGAGGCATGGTTGATTGACTCAGGTGCATCCTTTCACTTCACTCCCCATAGAGAGTGGTTCTGCGAGTATGAGAAATATGATGGTGGTGATGTCTTCTTTGGGGATGACAGGAAGGCTAGAATCATTGGTCACGGAAAAGTAAAGTTGAAGTTGCAAGGTGGAAGGGTTAGAACACTTCCAAGTGTTCTACATATTCTTGCATTAGCCAGAAATTTGATTTCTGTAAGCAAGTTGGATGATGCAGGTGTAAAAACAATGTTCGAGAAGGATACCTACAAGATTGTTCGGGGAGCACTGGTATTGATGCGGGGAGTTCGGATTGGAACTCTGTACACGCTTCAAGGTAGCACTGTTGTTGATGGGTGCAACAATTCCGTGGTTCCTGAAAGTGGAGCAGAAAATCTAGTGGTCTCTGGAGAAAAGACCATGCTGTGGCATCAATGGCTTGGACATATTGGAGAGAAGGACCTTTGAATACTTCATGGTAAAGGTATGAGTAACAGCTCTCTGGATTTTGATTTCTGTGAAAATTGTGTATATGGGAAGCAGAATCGGGTGAGTTCCCCCCCTGATGGTAAGAGGGTGAAACATATATTAGAGCTTGTGCACAGTGATGTGTTTGGACCTGTGAAGGTTCCATCACTGGGTAAGTCTATGTACTATGTATCATTTATAGATGACTTCTCAAGGAATACATGGATATATTTCCTTAAGAAGAAATCTGAAGTCTTTGACAGGTTTAAAGAATTTAAGGCTCTAGTGGAAAACCAGATAGAGAAGAAGATAAAGGTGATGAGGACAGATAATGGTGGAGAGTTTTGCAGCAAGGAATTTGAAGAATTCTGTAAGAAGTTTGGTATAGCACGGAAGAAGACTACTCCATATACACCTTAGCAAAATGGAGTTGCAGAAAGAATGAACAAGACGTTGATGGAAAGGGCAAGAAGCATGCTCAGTGGTGCCGAGTTAGGGCAGGAATTCTGGGCAGAGGTGGTGGATACTGCATATTACCTAGTCAACAGGTCACCTTCATCAGCGTTGGAGGATAAGACTCCACAAGAGGTATGGACTGGTAAGAAACGCTCTCTTTCACATCTAAGGGTATTTGGATGTGATGCATATGTACATGTTCCAAAGGATAAACGAACCAAGTTGGATAGTAAATCTGAAAAGTGCATTTTTATTGGGTATAAGGATGGTTTAAAGGGTTATAAGCTTTAGAACCCAGTAACAAGGAAGGTTGTGTATAGCCAAGATGTGGTGTTCAGAGAGGTGAAAGATATTATTAAACATGAAGTCCAACCAAAGGAACTTGAGAAGATAGAGTTTGAGCTAAAGGAGGAAGAATCAGACTCTACAACAGAGGAGGCATCAGAAGATGAAGAGCCACAAATTCCGGCTGTGAGAAGATCAGTTCAAGAAAGAAGGCAGCCAGAAAGGTATAGTCCATCTGCTTTCTATTCAAATTTTGCTTTGTCTATTACTGATGATGATCCCAGAATTGTGAAGGAAGCAGTGGATTCAGAGGATGGAAAACTCTAGAAAGAGGCCATGGTTGATGAAATGGCATCTTTGCACAAAAAAGAGGCTTGGGATCTGGTGGAGTTGTCGGCTAGAAGGAAACCCATTGGTAGCAAATGGGTATTCAAAAAGAAGACAAATGTAGAAGGAAAAGTGGAGAAATACAAAGCTCGATTGGTAGCAAAAGGTTATTCCCAGGTGTCGGGAATTGATTTTGGTGTATTTTTTCTCCTGTTGCCAAGGTAACTTCTATTAGATTACTTTTATCTGTTGCTATTGCTTTTGATTTTGAGGTAGAACAGATGGATTTGAAGACAACATTTCTTCACAGGGATCTGGAAGAGGAGATCTACATGAAGCAACCTGAAGGCTTTGCGGTGAAGGGTAAGAAACAACTGGTATGTAAGTTAAAGAAGTATTTGTATGGGTTAAAACAGTCACCAAGGATGTGGTATCAGAAATTTGATACATTTATATGAGGACTTGGCTTCACTAGAAGCAAAGCAGATCACTGTGTGTATTTTAAATTAATTGGTGACCGTGTTATTTATCTGGTCTTGTATGTGGATGATATGTTGTTGGTTGGTAATGACAAAGAAGTTATCTAAGATTTGAAGACCCAATTGTCCTCCAAATTCGACATGAAAGATCTTGGTGCTGCAAACTATATTTTGGGCATGGAAATTAAAAGAGATCGGGTAAAGAGGAAGCTCTGGTTAAACCAGAGAAATTATTTCGAGACAATATTGCAGAGGTTTAATCTGCAGGATAGTAAACCGGTGAAGGTTCCTATTCCTATAGGTGTGAGGTTATCTGCTGAACAGTGTCCCAAGACACAAGAAGAGGAAGAGGACATGTCTCGTGTTCCATATGCAAGTGTAGTCAGTAGCTTGATGTATGCAATGGTCTGTACTAGACCAGACATTGCACATGCAGTGGGAGTATTGAGTAGGTTTATGTCAAAACCAAGGAAGGAGCACTGACAGCAGTGAAGCGGGTTTTCAAGTATTTGTGTGGCACTAGTGATTATGGTTTGTGCTACCAAAGAAGACCAGGATTAGACAGAGTGTTGGATATTCATGGCTTTGTTGATGCAGACTGGGCTGGAGATCTAGATCAGAGAAGATCTACAAGTGGGTATGTGTTTAACCTATTTGGAGGTGCAGTCAGTTGGATGAGTAAGAAACAATCTATAGTGGCACTATCAACTACAGAGGGAGAATACATGGCAGCCACTCATGCAAGCAAGGAAGTAGTTTAGTTGCAGAGATTGTGTTCAAGTATGGGGTTAGTACAGGAAGCTATAAGGATAGACTGTGACAGCCAAAGTGTAATTTTCGTGGCAAAGAACCCTGCATATCATTCAAAGACAAAGCACATTGATGTTCAGTATCACTTTGTGAGGGATATGATAGAAGACAAAAAGGTGTTACTGGTAAAGGTGGACACTTTAAAGAATACTGCAAATGCATTGACAAAATCTGTGAGCTCTGAGAAGTTCTCTTGGTGTAGAGAAACAATGGGCGTTGCAGGGCTGGATAAATGACTAAGCTCTCTTGTGCCCCCCCATGGAAAGAAAACAACAAGTGGGAGAATTTTGGGTTGTGTTATATTCTTTCCACGACTAGCCCACGTAGTTAACCAAGGGTTAGAGGGGGGGAGGTCATAGAGGGTTTGAGGTCTACCCGTAACCCCACTTTATGGGGTCCGGGGCAACGCCCCGGAAAATTTTGGTTTTGGACCCTATGTTAGGTTGGGCAGACCCACCTATGGTTTTGTGCATGATTTTCGCACATGTTTTTTGGACGCGATGGTTTTCGGTCCATGGTTTTGGATGCGATGGTTTTCGGTCCATGGTATTGGATGCTTTAGCATGTATAAATATGTATTGTAACATTGAAAGGAACATAATGAAAAATCAAGCTGGTAGTCTCGGTTTTGGGATCTAGGGGAAAATCTTTGTATATATGTGTTTTATGTGTTATGCTCTCGCATTGTTTATTTTCTATGTTTTAGAATTCGTATGCAGGTAATTTCTGTACGGGGTTAAAACCTACACCCATTATCGGGCTAGAGGAATTCATTCGTGTCCGCACTTATAATTTTACTTCACCACTGGCTAAAATCTAATTTTTCTTAATAAATGTTGAAAATAATTTTTATTGAATTATGATGCTAACTGCGGAAGGGTGCTCCATCTGATAACCTGCTCCCACCCTCATTGCAATCATTCCGCACTACCCAACCATCATTAACGTACCTATGATCCGATCAATCTAGCCGTTGCATCACCACCGCCTATACCGCCACTACATCCAATCATCACGATTCACCTATAATGAACTGACAGGAATCTACACCCGAAGTGGAAGGGACTATTCCATCATAGTTAGGTAAGCAGGTCTACAAAGATAGAAGGCGAGGAACCTCCGGCATAGAATTCTCAGTGAATGTTGGAGTTACCCTGAAATTCTTTTGAGGGTGTGATCAATGAAGTGGAAGAGGTTCGAAATGGCATCCATGAGGAGTGAACCACTGTCGCTACAGGAGATTGAACAAACCGCCGAATACAAAAACAATCTTGCACTTTTACAAGAATCTGGGTTCCTGCCATTTCTCCAAAAAAATTATGGATTCGACATGGGCATAGTGCTAGAGTTTGCAAGAATGTTCAAGGAAGGCCGAGTTAGGGTCGGGTCCTTAAAATTTAAAATCACTGAAGAGTTCATTTCGCAAGCCACAGGCCTGCCACTTATAGGTGAGCGTTGGTTTAAGAAAGAGCGGTTGACAAAGAAGCGTTGGCAATGGTTCATGGTTGATAAGAAGATTGAGGTCGATTGGAAAAAGGGACTGCCACAGACCGCCATGGTAGGGAATGGCGAGATTTATTGTTTGTATTACAGAAGTTTGTCACAGGCAAAGGACGCTATACCTTGGCATTTGTATACCACCTTTGATTGCTGTCACATTTCGAGGTGGGGAAACTGATTAATTTCCCTCACTTCTTGCTCAGGAGCCTCAAAAAGATGGCAAAAAATGTGCAGAGCGAAAGTGCAAGCCAAGTTGCAACCAAACTCTGCCATCATGGACTCATTACGATGCTGGTCAAGAAGAAGTTAGAGAAAAATGGAATAGCATGGGAGGTATTTCTGAAATAATTCCAAGCAAGGGGTTCAGAAGAACCTGCTAGCACAAGTGCAAGTAAAAAGAGAAAGGCAGAGACATTGTCTCCTGCCAAGCGGTGAAGTAAAGGCTCACCAGTGCAAGCAGAGAAGAGGGTCATTGAAAACACTCCACCTACAACAAAGAAAAGGAAAATTAGGACCTCGACGAGGAGGAAAGTTGTCAGCCAAGGGACAAACCAGTTGGGTTCTCCAATTGTAATCGATGACTCGCCCCAAGTCTCCCCCATAGTTCATAATCTCTCGGTGCTCAAAGATGCAGTGGCACACACTGTGGAGGATGAGGAGAATGCAGAAGATGACGTGTTGTTGTTAACGTTCTTCAGCAAGCTAAGGAGTAGGTAAAAAATGTCGACACCAAACACTGTCGAAGTCTAAGCAAAGGAGGATGAAGAGGAACAACATGAAGAGCCTATTGACAATTTTAGTGAACCGGATGTGGAGACCCTTAATGATTTCGAGGACCAGGGCATTGAAAACCCTGCTGTTTTTGAAGGCCAAGCCATTGAAGACCCTGTGGGTTGTGAAGATCAGGGTATTGAAGACCCTATGATTTCTAAAGATCAAGGCATTGAAGACCCTGTGGTGTTCGAAGGACAGGGTACTGAAGTCGCTGTGGTGGTAGAAGAATGGCAAATCGAAACCCCTACTTATTTGGAAGGACAAGGTGTGGAATTCCCTAAGAAACTAGTAGAGAAAGTTGTTAAGAGCCCAGAGGAATTAGGTGCACAGGGTACTAAAACCCCTGGCACAGAGATTGGTAAGGGTATCCAAACCCTCAGTGACAGTAAAACCTCAAGCATAGAAACCCTCGGCGATGTCTTAAGGCAGACTTTTTACAGTCTTGACATTGATGTTGAGTCCATGGTAGAAAAGGAGTTCACACCCGAAGATCTTAGTACAGCACCATCCACTCCCTTAATAGCAGAATAGTGGACATGAAGCAACAAGTCCATGACCTAGAATTTTTAAACTAGGTCATGAAAGAGCAGAGTTGGCAGAAACAGAGTGAGGTGGAATTACTGGTAGAAGTAAAAAAGCAAAAGCAGCAGGTAAAGGTGTGGAAATACTAGGCTTCCAGATGCTATAGATGCCTGAAGAAGGTAACTAAGCAGCTGCGAAAAGCCCGAGACAAGAAGCCAAAGATAGTAAAGACAGGAATAAACATTGAAGTGCAGAACTGAGGAGTGGCCACTCATTTTTTTGAAGGTTTTTTGTAGAGGTAAAACGTTGTGTGAGGACACACAACAACTTAGGGATGGGAGGATGTTGGTATCCTAAATTGCCCTATTTTTTACCCCATTTCCATCAATATCAACCTCTGTTTTACCTTAATATAAGACCCTTCTTTCCTGCACTAGTACAAGATGGTTACCCTTTTCCTGCACATGCTCATAGTTTATATTAAGATTTGTTACAGCACTTTATTAATCTTTTTATATAGATTTCGTGTTATTTACATATTTCTTGCAACTCATATTGATTTCCTAGAAGTAATCATGGAATGTAGTGTTAATAATGTATGAGTTGACCAGTGTAGGAAGATTCCTACACCGCCATTGTTTGAGATTTCCGAGAGCTATCTTCCACGAGGATGGATCTCAATCTTCGACTCCAAGTTTAACTGTTGATGAACTGAAGCAAGTGGCATGCATCCAAGGATTTTTCTCCAAAGATAGATTACATCCCAGCAAAGCTCGTGTGTGTTATAACGATTGGCCAAGTTTGTAATTCGATTTTCTAAGTCTGTTCAGCCGAGAGGCCTGAACAAGAATTATCTGTAATTAGTGTAAACAACGTAGAGCTGAAGGATATATATGATGTAGATCATAGATAGGAAGCTAGCGAACCATTGGTTATTATTTTGGTTTATGTAATCTGGTTATCGCCTCACTCTGGGGCTGGACTGCTCTATAATGTAATTTGTCGAATCAAGTAAATACAAGAGAATCGCTATGGTTGTCACACACATTGTTTAATTTTGTCTTTGATGTATCATTTGAAGTGTTGATCACTTTTGTTCCTTAGAAGGGGAATGAGCTAGTTGGCCAAGAACTGGCCAACCCATCTCATTGACCCCTCTCGCTTTTGTTATTTGGAAAGACAGTGTGGTTATTTCTTTGCAGCTGTGTGATGTAATAGTTTAATCGCTAATCTTTAAGTTCTGGATTAAATTATCTTTTGTAGCCTATGTGTGGAACAGATCTGTGGTTTGCAGAGTAGTTGTGTTTACTTTTGTTTATAAGATATCTTTCACACATTTACTTTACTCTTGTTTTCTGTCTTAATTCATTTTCGAAGCAGATCGTGCAAGGAACTCTTTCCTGCACCAGTGCATGTTGTTGCTTGCACCTTGGCATAGTCATTCGTTGTAGCAAACAGTGAATCACTTACCTGCATCTTATTTCCCATTATTTCGCAAGTGAATGGATCGATTAATCAAGTAACTGTTTTTGGTATTAAAATTTCATCTCTAAAAGATCTAGAAGTAGTTATATTAAACCACCATATTATACTTGCAAAGAATGTCATTATTGTGGGTGAAGTACCAAAACTGGTTGACACATGCAAAGTACTTAGGCTATTGATTGATTCTTTTGTAAGTGTTTTTATCTCATGAAGTTTATTTCCCTTACGAAGTTTAATGAGTTGAAGCATTTTCTTTTTCGCAGCTAGTTTACTTCAGAATTTCATTTACAGTTGCAATTCCTTTTCAGCACGTCTTTCAGCTTTCGAAAGTAATTCAGAAACTGAGTAAAGGGGACTTTGCTTCGGTGCAAGAGCAAGTCTCTTGACACAGGAACAGAGTGCTCCAAGCCCTAAGGCTTAGAGAACCTTCACTCAGACATAATTCTTTAGTAAGGAAGATTGAATATACTCTTACACAGAAATATTGTACCTGCACTAGTGCAAGCAGATTGCAACCATGCAAGGATAGGTTGTTTGTGTGGGAGAAAGATCAGAAGGAAGGAAGAATTCTGCAAGGGCCCACTTATTAGACTACTTACCATCCATCTGAAGATGAACATAGCATTTCATTCCAGAATTTAATATTGTTTCTATTATGTGGAATTTCTTTACTTGATTTACTTGCAAATTGTCTTTTACATTCCAACACTAGAGTTGCCTTGGTGTTAATTGCCTTTCCAATGGTTTTCTATCTAATTCTGCAAAGCATTTCCTTTAAGAAGTAGGATTATAAATAGGAAAACTTAATCCCATTTCTGGCATTCCCTGTGCTTCGTCTCTAAGTTTATGAAACCCTCGGGTTGACAATTAAGTGTTGAGGAGTTCACTCAAGCACAATTCCTACACCCAACATCGATCCACCCAAATAACTCTCAGAAATAGTCAAAGGGCAGGAAAAAACCTGAAAGAAAAGCGAAAGAGGAACCCCAAGAGAAAGAAACCCCAGCAATGCAAGCGGGGAAAGCGAATATGGAATTAGACAGCTCAAAAGAAGAACTAAGCACAGAAGAACAAGTGATGAGAAGGATATTGAATGAATGGAAGAACCTAGATGGGAGATTCTTTCCTGAAGAGCATAAAAAACTATGTCGTGAAATTGTTCAACGATACAAAGCCAAACAGGGCCCCCCAACACTAGATCCATCGGATCATCTGGGCTCTCAGCCATGACAGGGGATGGAACTAATTACGGTAGGGAAAGGAGGAAAGAAATGAGGTCACAAAAACTTACAAGAATCCATACAGATGGTGGGGGATATGATGGTTAACTCAGAAATGGTGGTACTTCTATCATTGGTTTCCACCACCTTAACAAACCTTCACAATGATCATTACATCTTGGAATTTCCGAGGCCTCGACAGTCAAGGAAAACAAAGGTATTTGAAAGATAGGATCCGCAAATATCATCCAAGTATAATGATTATTCAAGAAACAAAAATATTTGAAAGCAGACTGAAAGAGATTGTAAAAAGTTTGAAACTTCAATATGAAGTGGTGGCTCAGGATTCCAATGGGAGTGCAGGCGGGCTTGCTATCCTATGGAACCCGATGGAGGTGATATTTGATGAATGGGTTAGCCTACCAAGGATTCTATCAGGAAAGTTTTGACACATTGGATCCAGAGATTGGGCTTTGTTGACTGGAGTTTATGGGCCTCACATTCTAGGAGAAAGAGGGGTTTTCCTCCAAAATCTAGGAAAACTAAAAAAAATATATGAGGAGGAATTATGGAATCTGGGAGGGGATTTTTAATGGAAGAAGTGTCCTCAGACACGTAATTTTATTAATCAGGAAAAAACAATTACATATTTGATTTTGCAAGAGTTTACACATGAACAACCAAACACTCTTGCAATGAGCTATTTATAAGCTCAATGTCCTAACTACCTCTAATTATGGATCACTTATTAAATAACAAGTGTCCATTTACAATAAATGCTATTCAAAACAACTAGCTAAACAATCTCCACAAATAGAGCCTAAGATATGACACATTTGGAGAGTCATATCTTGTTACAACAATATACTAATTCTAAATGTCTTCATTAAATAATTAAACATTCTAGAATAATAATTATTAATTTAATATCTTAAATTAATAATTATTTTATTCCAACTTTATGACCTATGATAATATTTTATTTTTGGATCATATAACATTCCCCCCTATGATCCAAAGATACATTACAACAGATACCAAGTTCACCCCTGAACTTAGTAAATTTTATTCTGCGAAGTGGTTTCGTGAAAATGTCGGAGATCTGATCTTCGGAAGGACAATAAACTGGCTTGAGGACATCTTTGGCAATGAGAGATCTGATATGATGATACTTGGTGTCCACATGCTTTGTCTTTGAATGAAAAACTGGGTTCTTGGAAAATTTAATGGTTGATTGGCTGTCAATGAATAATGATGTAGCTTCTGCCTGAGAAATGCCCAAGTCCTGCAAAATTCGGTGCAACCAAACAATTTCACATGCTTCCCATGCTAAAATGTACTTTGCTTCTGTTGAAGAAGTGGCCATTGTAGCTTGTTTCTTACAACTCCAAGATACTACTGTTGACCCCATGTTCATTAAATAACCTGATGTTGATGCTCGATCATCAATACTTCCAGCAAAGTCGGCATCAGAATATCCACCAAGTACAAATTTTTTAGTCTTTGTGTAAAGAAGACCAAAATATTTTGTTCTTTGGATATATTGAGGAACTCTTTTGGCTACATTCCAGTGGTTTTCTTGTGGTTCCTGCATAAAACGTGAAATAATACTTACTGCATAAGATAGATCAAGGTGAGTATTTTTCAAATAAATCAAGCTGCCAATCAACTGTCTGTAAGTCGTACTGTCCACCTTTCCCCCCCTTCAAATTCTGTAAGTTTCAAGTTTTACTCCATGGGGGTAAGAGTGGGCTTGCAATCCTGCATGCCAAATCATTGAACAATCTTTGTTGCATACTTGCTTTGAGAAATGAAAATATGATGTGGACATTGGAAGACTTCAACTCCAAGATAGTAGTGAAGTAATCCCAAATTTGTCATCTTAAAACTTGCATGTAACTCCTTTTTCACTTGTGCAATATGATCATCATGGTTGCCAATAATGATCAAATCATCTACATACATAACAAGAATTACCAGATATTTTCCCTGTTGTCGCACATACAAAGTATCATCAGATTCACTTCGTTAAAAACCAACTTTCTTAAGGTATTCATCCATCTTTGCATACCAAGCTCGGGGAGCTTGTTTTAATCCATCTAAAGCCTTAATCAATTTGCAGACTTTATGTCCTTGCCCTTCAATTTCAAAACCCGGTGGTTGTGTCATATACACTTCTTCCTGTAAATCCCTGTTGAGAAAAGCACTTTTCACATCCGTTTGATGAACTTTCCATCCTTTCTAAGCAGCCAATGCAAGTGTTAATCGGATGGTGCTCCATTTAGCTGTAGGAGCAAACGTTTCCTCATAATCAATGCCTTCCTGCTGCGCAAAACCTTTTGCGACAATTCGTGCTTTATACTTTTCGAGTTCTCCCTTTTGATTATACTTAATTCTGTAAACCCATTTGCATCCTATGGGTTTAACATTTGATGGACAATCAACAAGTTTCCAAGTGTTGTTATCAATTACTGCTTGATATTCTTCAACCATAGCCTGATGCCATTCTTTATGTTTTACTGCTTCTTTGTATGTGGAAGGTTCAGTAAAATCAATTGCTAACAAGGCAAAATTGCCTTCACTTCTATGTTCCCTTCTAGTGCCCGTTTTATTCTGCTCATCAGGCTTTACATCTTTCAAAAGTTGAACTACCCATTTCGGTAGTTGGTGCTCACTTGTTTGTGATTCTGAAAAGTCTCCATCATTGTAAAGAGGATTAATATAAATTGATGTTCTTCTTTCAGGTGAAGAGTCTGCAGAATCACTATCACAAGAATTGTTGCTGCTTGGAGATGCGGATGAACTGCTAGAAGACCCAGATGATGTTGTTGAAGTAGATGGACTGGATGACTCATCTTCAGAGGAATGAAAATCAAGTTCATACCAATTTGGTGAAGTTGGTTGACTTTTCATTTTTCCTTTTCTTTTATTTCCCTTAGTTTCTAACTTGTGAAGAAGATTTTTGATTTCTTCAGCACTCTTACTCTCTGTTTCATCAAAAATGACATCCTTGCTCATAATGAATTTTCCAGTGGTCAAAAGACGATATCATTTCTTCTCATCAGAATAGCCAATCATTGTGCATTTCAAACTTCTTGAGTCAATCTTAGTTCGTTTTTCTTTCGGAACTAAGGCATAACATACTGATCCAAAAACTCTAAGATATTTAACTCGAGGTTTGAAACCAAACCAAGCTTCATAAGGTGTGATTCCATCTAAAGAAGCAGTTGGAGATCTGTTTCTTAAGTAGACAGTTGTATGTGTTGCTTCTGCCCAATATGTTGGACTTAACCTCTTGAAAGTTAACATGGATCTTGCAATTCCTAACAAGGTGCAATTCATTCTTTCTATTACTCTATTTTGCTGTGGAGTGTAAAAATTAGTAAGATTTCGTCTTATGCCATTTTCACTGCAATAAGTTTTGAATTCATTTGAAGTGAATTCTCCCCCATTATCTATCTTGAGAGTACCTATCTTTTCTTTGACTTCATTTTCAACAAGCTGGCGAAAAATTTTAAACTTCTCAAATGCTTCTGACTTGTTCTTCAAGAAGTAAACCCAATTCATTCTGTTGAAATCATCAATGAATAGTAAGAAGTATTTGCAACCACCAAAGTAAGTTTTTAGTGTTCCACAAACATCACTGTGAACTTGTTGTAGCCGCCTGTTTGCATGCCATGAACTTGTTGGAAAACTTTCTGGAATTTGTTTGCCATAAATGTAAGCTTCACATTTTGCATTTTCCTTTTTGAAAGTTGGCAATCCCTTAACCATCCCTTGTTTCTACAATTGAGAAAGAATCTCAAAATTTAAATGTCCATATCTTACATGTCATAGTCTTACAGGTGAAATACCTGTAGTCACTGCCCCTGCAAAATCAGAATGCCTTGGAATAACTATCCCTTTCATCCGTAACAGTTTTCCATCTTCATAACCTATCATGATATTTTTCAAGCTCTGTTTGATTGAATTAATCCTTACTAAACCATCTTCCATAAGCACCTATGTCCTGCTTGTCGAATCGTGACTAAAGAGAGCAATTTTTTCTTAAAAGTTGGTACATACCATACATTGGAAATATTTTTTTCTCCAATGCCAGGGAGAAAAACTTTAACTGCTCCTTTTCCATAAGGAGTATGTTTTGTATCATCAACAAGAAAAATGGAATTAAGTTGGAAATCTTGAAAATTCCAAAAAAAATTACGTCGACAAGTCATGTGCTGAGTTGCCCCGGAATCCAAGATCCAGGCATCTTCATAATCACTTCTAAGATGGGATGAAAGTTGTGATGATGGTGAGGAAGTAAAAACATATTCTGAGTTATCATCATCTTGATCATTTAAAAATTGTGTTGAATGTTGCTGAAACTTGGGAATTTTATTAAGAGATGTTCAACAATCTTCAGCATAATGGCCAACTTTGTTACATCTGCGACACACAATTTGACTTAAGTCTCTTCCTCTTCCTGAAAATTGTCCTTTGCCTCTGCTTTGACTTCTATTTTGAGATTATCCTCTACCTTGATTATTATTTCCTTGTCCTTGAAAATTGCCTCTTCCTTGGTTGTTTCCTCTACCTTGAAATTTACTCCTTCCTGAACTGTTGCCTCTATTAAAGTTGTTTCTTCTGCTTTGGCTTCGACCTCAACTTTTTACATTATGTGCTGCTTGATTCGGATTGAAATTCCTTCTGCCTCTACCTCGAGAACTATCTGCTGATGATTTACTAGTGCTGGCCTCTATGAAAAAAACATCTTCACCAACTTTCTTCTTCTTCCCAAAGGTTTTATCATGTTGGGTCAACATTTCACAGAGCTCATCAAACTTTAGTTTCTCTAATTTCCCAGTTAATTGTAGAGTCTCTAAAAAAAGCATGTAGGAAGAAGGAAGTCCAGCAATTACAATTGTTACCATAAAACTATCATCTATTGCTGGAAAACCAGCATTAATGATTTCCTGCCTAATATTCTTAAGTCTTGAGATATATTCAAGAACATCAACTCCTGCAGTCAATTTTTGTTGCAACAATCTTAATTGTAGATCAACTTTCTTTGATTTAGGCTAAGTATCAAAGAGGTCTTTAAAAGTTTTCAAAGCAGCCCATGCATCTGTAGCATTTTCTATATGGACATACATTTCATCATTGACAGAAGATTTAATAAGAGCTAAGGCTTTGGCATTCTTAACTTCCCATTTTACTAGTGCAGCTGCATCTGTGGGTTTATTTGGCTTAATATCACCATCACATATACCCTGCCATAATTCATTGTAAATGAGAGTGCTTTCGATGAGGCGGTGCCATGTTTTATAGGATTTTGTACCTTCAAGTTTGTCGAAATCAGAGAACAAAATAATTAACTTGGACATTGTAGTGTTGAAGCTTCGCACCAAGAATCAGAACAAAAATGTCAACATGCAACACACCACACAAAAAACACGATCTATCGAGACTTCGCCTTAACCCTCGTATAGTCATTGAAACAAGAGAAAAATGACTGAGCTTTGCACTTGGCTCTAGTCAATTTCTCAAAAATTACAAGGTAACTTTCAAAATTTGATTTTTACAACTATGCTCTTGCAGAACTTGGTAAAAAAAAGTTACCCCCCCCAAAGTAAAATTACTTTGAGTTACACTTATCCCTTCAAAAAATTACAATTGAAATCCCCTTATTACTCCAAAAATTTACAAATCACCTTATTACTCCACAAACAATAAATTCCCAAAATTAAAAAATCACCAGATCTCTCCAAAATACAATATTCCTTATTTCTCCATTACAAAAAAACTTTATGATCCTCCTTATTTCTCCATTACAAAAAAACTTTATTATCCACCTTATTTCTCCATTACAAAAAAACTTTATTATCCACCTTATCCCTCCATTAACATTACTCTCTTTTCTTTTAAAACTCCCATTAAAAAAGGTGAATTTTACGTGAACTTTAAAAATGTGAATAAATCTACTTTTAAAGCATACATCATGCTTTAAAAAAAAAAACACATCCTTTGACCATTTAAACTAACTCACGGTGCATGCTTTTAGCAATCCACGCTAGTTTGCTCACACTGGCTCTTTGCAGTAAATTATGAATGCTCACGTTTTTGTCAAAAATCCTTGGGACGCTTGGGGTTTCGAAAGGCCTTAAAGTTGTTGTTATTGCTAAGGGAAATTGAAGGGTCACTCCTCAAATTCAACCAATGAATTGGACTTTCTATAGGCTTCCCAAAGGTGAGAAGAAGCCCGCTGAGAAGAAGCTGGTTGCAGAGAAATATTTTGCGGCTGAGAAGAAACCTATGCCAAAGGCTGAGAAGAAGCTCCCGAAGGAAAGTTTGAAGGCAACGGAATTATGTTGAGCAGTTGGCTATGGCTATTCCGTTTTTCTCTTGCAGCAGCAACGCGGAGAACTCGGTGATGCCAACACATTGATTTGAGGTGAAAACGGCTCGCTTGACTCCTATGCATGAATCTGAGTCGCAAACAGTAAAGAAACAACCCAACGATGAAATACCAATGGCTCACCTCACAGATCTGATATCAACACATCCCCATAGCGACAAGCCAACAGCAGAATGGCCAGTTTTCTCTGTTTTTCAATTTTTCCAGCCTGATATTTTAGCGGTGATGGTGAAATGTGGTTGTGGCTAGTAGTAGTGGGCGCGGATATTCATTTGCAGGTGAGACTCAACATCGAATCCCACTGAAAAGTAGAGTCTCCTATTCACCGCTTGTATTCACAGAAATTGCAATCATTTGATGATCAATTCAATGGAGTTTTCCAAAAACTTGTAGAGCTGGATTCTCCTCCTCACATCCACTGCAGCATTATTGGAGCTCTGATACCACAATAATGGCAGAAGTGTCCTCAGAAACGTAATTTTATTAATCAGAAAAAAAACAATTACATATTTGATTCTGCAAGAGTTTACACCCGAACAACCAAATGTTGTAAATAATACTGAGAGGGGGGTGAATTAGTATTATCAAGTCAAATATTCCTTTTTCAAAATCAAATGATATACGCTACTTCAGTTAATTAAATCCGCGTATATACGCAACTTTGCAGAAGGAAACCAGCATATACAAGGCAAACTTTTAATTTACTTTATCTTTCTGATGTTGATTGTTAATCTGTGCTTTCAAAATCAAATAACCAGTAACCAGAAACAGTAAAATAGAGCAGAAAGACAATCGCACACAAGAACACAAGATATAAGGTGGAAACCCAATGTGGGTGAAAACCACCTGCTGCAATTCGTCTCTATCTTCCTTTAAATTACAAACTTCTTTTACAATGTACTGGCACAATCCTTTACCAGTACGCAGGCTGCAACCTGCAGAGAGCTACAACCCTCTCTCGTTCTCCAGCTTCTCCTAGAAGGGAGCTACAACCCCCTTAGCTCTTGCACTAGCCAAGATACTAGTACGTAGGTGCTGGCCTACAGAAGGCTACAACCTTCTCTTTCTTTCAGGGACCACGTTTCATAATTTTTCAGACTGGATCCACAAATAACATCAATCAAACATCAAGAATTTCTGCATCAACCAATCACCTTTTCACCAATCAAAACTGAATCAAAATAAACACTCCTCTGACGACTGTACCCAAATCACAGTAACAGTAACCACACACCAAATCTGAACCCAGAACACTGCAGCAATAAACAGTAGCAGTTAGATCACAACTCAAAAGATATACGCTACTTCAATAACCTGAAACCTGCGTGCATACGCTTCTGCGTATGGAACAACCTACGTATACGCAGTATTCATTCACTGAACAAGCGTGTATATGTGCCTTCACTTCACTGATCCTGCGTACAGATCTATAAAGGATAATTCGCTCTTTCAAATATTCAAACACTAATTAACCCAGATTATCAGATCTATAGATCAAGCAAGCGCCACATATAACAGATCAAAATCATACAAAGATACTATCATTCAAGCTTAAAGATTATGATCCATCAATAGAACTTATCCTTCTCTTTTGTGCTCAGGTTCCTCCTTCATTCAGATCTAGATCTGCACCATAACCCAATTACCAATATTCCAAATATAGCACTTTATCAGATATTCAATAATAATTCAGATGATCTTTTGCCACATGATCTCCTTCCTCTTTTATAGTTTTAGGCCTTCCATAATACCACGGTCCAAAACCATAATAAACCAATACCACAGACCCAATACTTGGGATCAACACTTCTAACGAGGTACCATGGTCCAAAACCATAGGTTCAAATACCAAGGACTAACTACCATGGACCAAAGGTAAGTTCTCCAACATATACGCTCTTTTCCTTGCATGAAAGTGCGTGTATACACATACGTGCCTTTGAAACGTCTAACCCACGTGTATACACATCTTCGTCTAGATGAACCTATGTATATGTCTTTTCCTTCATTCTGAAGGCCTGAACTGTGATCTGTTACCAAATAGAGTTGCCATCAAGGACAACACCTGTGCCATAGCTCCAAACCTGTGCCATAATGCCAAAAATCTCCCCCTTTGGACTTGATGGCAACCCAAATTCCTCAAAGTCATTCTCCCCCTTTGTCATCAAGGGCAAAGGGTTGTGCTCCCCCTGGGTACATGCTGAAAATTCTGCCCTGCTGTGCTGACCATGCTCCCCCTGACTATAGGCAAGATCTGTAAAAGATGTTCTTCAAGAACCATGACTTATACATCATAAAAGACCTTCCTATCACCAAAAGACTCAATACATACATCCATCACCCAACCAAGTGAGGATCATCCACCCAACCAAGTGGGGATACATAAAAAATTTACATATGACAACCAAGTTCATTACATGTTCATCCCAGGCATAGTGGGGAAACCAAAATAGGCCGTTACATGACCTTGACACCATAAAAGAGATACATGACATAGAGACGAAATATCTAGAACAAGACTTATGAAAGTCACCAATAACTGATAGCAGCAGCATCTGTCAATCACCATTCAGATCAGCAACCAAGATTTCCTTCTGTTCTCCCTCTGCCTCTGTTCCACCTAAAACCAACAACAGCTGTGAACTAGAACCAAAAGCTTCTAAGATAATGCCAACAATGCATTATTAGAAGATTATCTGCTCCCCCTGAACCTGTGCCGGATGGTCTCTGTCAGACCCATATCAGAATATCTTCAACCAGAGCTTGTCCCTACTGATATCCATCAAACCTCCATATACGCGACTGTCCCTGCACAAACCGGCGTATGTACGCGGATCCTCCTCATGCAACTCGCGTACACCCATTTTTCTCTGAAACAGACAAGATTTAACAGCAAGATGATGCATCAACTACTCCCAGCTTCTATCTGAGGTATTCAAAAGTTTCCCTGGGCAGTGGTTTAGTGAGAATATCAGCAACTTGTTCCTTAGAAGGAACATACTCCAATTTGACCTTTTGTTCCAACACTTGTTCTCGGACAAAGTGATACTTGATCAGTATGTGCTTGGTCTTTGAATGCATGACAGGGTTCTTTGAAATGCTGATTTCACTTGTGTTATCACATAAGATGGAGATAGGTGGTGTACAAGTGATTTGAAAATCTTGCAAGGTCTGCATCATCCAAAGGAGTTGAGTGCAGCAAGATGCAGCAGCCACATATTCCGCTTCAGCTATAGATAAAGCAATCGAACTCTGTTTCTTTCTGAACCAACATACTAATCTGGAACCCATAAAGAATGCACCACCACTTGTGCTCTTCCTGTCATCCACGCTTCCGGACCAATCTGCATCTGTATAAGCATGAAGTGTGAGATCTGTATCTCTAGGATACCATAAGCCATATTTTTGAGTTCCTTGAAGGTACTTTAAGATTCTCTTAACTGCCTGAAGATGAGCTTCCTTAGGATTTGCTTGAAATCTTCCAACTAGTCCCACTGCATGCATGATGTCTAGTCAGGTACCTGTCAAATAAAGTAGACTTCCAATCATAGATCTATAGGTTGGTTGATGCACTGCTGCTAATTCATCATTTGCACTGAGGCTGCATCCTATAACCATGGGGGTACATACTAGTTTTGCATCTTCCATGCCATATTTCTTCAAGATCTGCTTGAGATACTTGGTTTGAGACAAAAAGATACCGCCTTCATTTTGTTGGATTTGCAATCCAAGAAAATATGTCAGTTCTCCAAGCAAAGACATTTCGAATTCTTTTTGCATCACCAAGGCAAAGCTTTGACTCAGAGCTTCTTCATTGCTGCCAAAGATAATATCATCTACATACACAACAAGTATTAGCAATTTGTCATTTTCAATTTTTATATAAAGATTGCTATCTGCTGATCCTTTTGAAAAACCTTGTTGATGAAGGTATTTGTCCAAACGATAGTACCAAGCCCTTGGAGCCTGTTTAAGACCATAGAGAGCCTTTTTTAGTCTGCATACAAGATTTGGATCATTCCCAAGAATGAAACCATCTGGTTGCTCAATGTACACTTCTTCTTCTAAGTCTCCATTCAAAAAGGCTGATTTCACGTCCATTTGAAATACTTTGAACTTCTGAAATCTTGAGAGAGAAAGGAACATTCAGATGGCCTCAAGTCTAGCAACGGGAGCAAAAGTTTCTTCAAAGTTTATTCCTTCTTGTTGAGCGTACCCTTTACACACAAGTCTAGCCTTGTTTCTGATTACTTCTCCATTTTCATTCAACTTATTTTTAAAGATCCATTTTGTCCCTATGACATTTTTATCTTTTGGTTTAGGAACCAACTCCCAAGTGTTGTTCTTTTCGATCTGCTCAAGTTCTTCATCCATTGCCTTGACCCAGCATTCATCTTTGCATGCTTCTTTTACATTTTGTGGCTCAGTGGAGGAGAGCAAAGCCAAATAGCTTGAGGCTTCTGCAATTGTTCTTCTTGTTTGTATACCTGCCTCTTTCTGCCCCAAAATTTGAGATTCTGGATGATTCTTCTGAACATACCTGGATGGAGTCTTCTCTTCTATCCTTATCTATTCCTCTAGTGCCTCTTGAGGTTCTTCTTCATCATCAGTCTGATTTGGAGAGTATTCTTCATCCTCTTCGATATTTTCATAATTTACTTGCCTAGGAATGTATCCTTTTTCATCAACCACTACATCAATGCTGTCAACAATTCTTCCAAGTCTTTTATTGTAACACTTATATGATTTGCTATGGGGAGAATAACCAAGAAGAATGCCTTCATCTACTCTAGGTTCAAGTTTGCCAAGCTGTTCATCATTATTCTTAATATAGCATTTGCTTCCAAAAATTTTGAAATGCTTTACCGAAGGAGTCTCGCCATACCAAAGCTCATGAGGAGTTTGAGTGCTGTTCACTCGGACATTTGTTTTGTTGAGAATAACAATTGCAGCAAATGCAACTTCACCCCAGAAGGTTGCGGGAGTTCCAGACTCATCAAGCATAGCACGAGCCATTTTTTGAACCGTTCTGTTCATCCTTTCCACCACTCCATTTTGCTGAGGAGTCCTAGCTGTAGAGAATTCCCTTCTTATTCCATGTTCTTCACAGAAGTAAAAAAATTCATTTGAGGTAAACTCCCCACCTCTGTCAGATCTGGGGCACTTAATTTTTTGATCTGATTCGTTTTCAGCCAAGGCTTTGAAAGATTTGAATTTTTCGAATGCTTCGTCCTTGTGTTTCATAAGTCCTAACCAAACCATCCTAGAGAAGTCGTCAATGAATAATATAGAGTATTCTTCTCCTCGAGGTGACCTTGTCCTAAATGGACCACATACATCTGTATGGACTAGTTCAAGAGGCCTGCTGGCTGATCCTTCCTTCTCAGGGAAGTTGGTTCTGTTTTGCTTACCAAACTGACATGATTTGCATATGGTGTTGTCTGGAATTTTGATATCTGGAAGACCACGAACTGCCTGGTATTTGCATGCTTTCCTTATTTGTGAAAAGCTTAGATGCACCAACCTCCGGTGCCATAACCAGTGTTTATCATCCTTGCTCAAATAGCATTGTTGTTGTCCTTCTTCAAATATGTATAAGTTATTTGGAGTTCTTCTGCCTTTGATCACTGTTTTTCCTGTATCAAGATCACGAACACTACATCCATTTGATCGAAATATTACCTCGGTTCCTTGATCGCACATCTGACTGACACTCAGAAGATTACATTTCAAGCCATCAACATACAAAACATTTCCTGCTTTGACCTTTTCTTTCAACTGGGCAGTGCCTTTTCCTTTTATGACAGCAGGGGTATCATTTCCAAAAGAAACTTTCTTTCCCTTTTCTAAAACACTATATGATTCAAGTTTTTCTTTATCACCTGTCATATGCTTCGAACATCCGCTGTCGATGTACCATTGATTTTCTTGTCCTTCTGCATATAAAGCTATCCCACATCTTTCTCGTTGCGGTTCCTTCATTTTCCATGTTCTGGCACTTGAGGTTTGTTCCTTCTGAGTTGTCTTCCAAAACCTGCTCCTGCATTCAAAATCTTCATGACCGAAGTTATTACAAATAGAACATTCAATTTCATTTTCAAGGGCCGAAAAGTTGTTATAGGTTCTTTTCGTGATTCCAGTCATACTTCTTTGTTTTTGAGCTTCTCTAGTCATGATTGTCTTATAGGCAACACATTGATATGCTTTGTGGCCAAAGTTATGGCAAGAGAAACATTGGCCATTGAAGAAACTCCTCCGATTATCAAATCTACCTGCCAAATGATTGTAGTTTCTATTGTCATCCATTCTTGAGGTAAATTGAGAATATTTTACCCGTGGCTGATTGTAGCTTTTGTTCATCCTTAAGGTGGATTGCCCCTGATTTACCTGGTAGTCTTTGTTTATTCTTGATGTAATTCGTCCCTGATTTACCTGGTGATCTCTATTGGGCTTTTGCTCATTCCTCCTTGCTGCATTGAGATAACTCTTTGAGGTGGATGCTTGAGATGCTTCTCCATTATACCCAGACCAGTCTTGATTAGTGGATAACGTTGTACATTGATAATCTCATCCAGAGTTTCAGATCCTTTAACAAATTTAAGATTAAGAGCCTTTGTTTTCTCAATTTCTTTTCTAAGGCCAACAATTTCACATTCTAACTTCTCAAGAAACTTTTCTTTTTCATCAAGTTGGAATTGCAGAGTATCAATGATCACATTCTTTTCTTCTAAACATGTTTTGAGTATAGAAATCTCTTCATAAAATCCATCCACATCTATAGCATCCATGTAATCATCATCTTCGAAGGCCATTAAAAGTTTATAGTTAATATCTCGTTCATCTTCATCACTATTTGAAAGACCATCACTATCTTCATGAGTGTAGTAACTTTTCTTAATTACATTCTGTTTCTTGTTCCATCTAACAGGTTCCTTCCCTTTGTCAGTTTTATCCTTATGAGGACATTTGGCAGCATAGTGACCGACTCTCCCACAAGCAAATCATTTGAAATGTAACTTAACTCGAAATCGTCCAGCACCCCGTTGAAGATTTCTGACAAAATTTGATTCTTCTTCTTCTTCTGACACGTGTTCTGACTCATAGTACTCTCCTTTGCTTGAAGCCTTCAAGGCAGCTTCTCTCCTGTCTGATGGACCTCCTTTTCTCATTTCATAAGCAGTTAGAATTCCATGCAGCTGTGACATTTTAAGGTTTTGTAGATTCTCTTTTTCTTCTATTGCAGAAACTTTAGATTCAAACCTAGGGGACAAAGATCTTAGAACTTTTTCAACCACAACAACCTCTTTTATTTCTTCACCCAAGTTTTTCATACAATTAACAATCTCATCTACACGAAGAAAATAGTTAGCCACACTTTCATCATTGTACATTTTGAGATTTTCATACTGAATTCTGAGGGTTTGAAGTTTTGCTCGTTTTACCTGATCATCTCCTTCATAGCTCAGTACAATCTTGTCCCATATTTCTTTTGCGGATTTAAACTGCATAACCTTGACAAATTCTGATTGAGAAAGGCATCCTGATAGAGTATTGATCGACTTTGCATTTGTTTCATATTTCTTCTTCTCAGCCGGATCTGTAGGAGTTGCTGATGGAAAAGTATAGCCTGTTTCTATGATATCCTAGACTTCTGTACCAAGAGATTGAAGATAGACAGTAACTCTTACCTTCCAATATATGAAGTTTGTCCCATCAAAAATCGGTGGCCTGATTGATGCTTCCCTCTCGTAGTTGCTCATGATGAAAGATCTTCCTTCAAGCGATCAAGCTTCTTCTGAAGGACCTGCTATGATACCAATTGTTGGAAATAATACTGAGAGGGGGGGTGAATCAGTATTATCAAGTCAAATATTCCTTTTTCAAAATCAAATGATATACACTACTTCAGTTAATTAAATCCGCGTATATACGCAACTTTGCAGAAGGAAACCAGCGTATGCAAGGCAAACTTTTAATTTACTTTATCTTTCTGATGTTGATTGTTAATCTGTGCTTTCAGAATCAAATAACCAAAACCAGAAACAGTAAAACAGAGCAGAAAGACAATCGCACACAAGAACACAAGATATAAGGTGGAAACCCAATGTGGGTGAAAACCACCTGCTGCAATTCATCTCTATCTTCCTTTAAATTAGAAACTTCTTGTACAATGTACTGGCACAGTCCTTTACCAGTACGCAGGCTACAACCTGCAGAGAGCTACAACCCTCTCTCATTCTCCAGCTTCTCCTGGAAGGGAGCTACAAACCCCTTAGCTCTTGCACTAGCCAAGATACTAGTATGTAGGTGCTGGCCTACAGAAGGCTACAACCTTCTCTTTCTTTCAGGGACCACGTTTCATAAATTTTCAGACTGGATCCACAAATAACATCAATCAAACATCAAGAATTTCTGCATCAACCAATCACCTTTTCACCAATCAAAATTGAATCAAAATAAACACTTCTCTGACGATTGTACCCAGATCACAGTAACAGTAACCACACACCAAATCTGAACCCAGAACACTGCAGCAATAAACAGTAGCAGTTAGATCACAACTCAAAAGTTATACGCTACTTCAATAACCTGAAACCTGCGTGCATACGCTTCTGCGTATGGAACAACCTGCGTATACGCAATATTCATTCACTGAACAAGCATGTATACGCGCCTTCGCTTCACTGAACCTGCGTACAGATCTATAAAGGATAATTCGCTCTTTCAGATATTCAAACACTAATTAACCCAGATTATCAGATCTATAGATCAAGCAAGTGCCACATATAACAGATCAAAATCATACAAAGATACTACCATTCAAGCTTAAAGATTATGATCCATCAATAGAACTTATCCTTCTCTTTTGCGCTCAGGTTCCTCCTTCATTCAGATCCATATCTGCACCATAACCCAATTACCAGTATTCCAGATCTAGCACTTTATCAGATATTCAATAATAATTCAGATGATCTTTTGTCACATGATCTCCTTCCTCTTTTATAGTTTTAGGCCTTCCACAATACCACGGTCCAAAACCATAATAAACCAATACCACGGACCCAATACTTGGGATCAACACTTCTGACGAGGTACCATGGTCCAAAACCATAGGTTCAAATACCAAGGACTAACTACCACAGACCAAAGGTAAGTTCTCCAACATATACGCTCTTTTCCTTGCATGAAAGTGCGTGTATACACATACGCGCCTTTGAAACATCTAACCCACGTGTATATGCATCTTCGTCTAGATGAACCTGCGTATATGTCTTTTCCTTCATTCTGAAGGCCTGAACTGAGATCTATTACCAAAGAGAGTTGCCATCAAGGACAACACCTGTGCCATAGCTCCAAACCTGTGCCATAATGCCAACACCAAACACTCTTGCAATGAGCTATTTATAAGCTCAATGACCTAACTACCTCTAATTATGGATCACTTATTAAATAACAAGTGTCCATTTACAATAAATGCTATTCAAAACAACTAGCTAACAAATATCCTAAAATAGAGCCTAAGATACGACACATTTGGAGAGTCATATATTGTTACAACAATATACTAATTCTAAATGTCTCCATTAAATAATTAAACATTCTAGAATAATAATTATTAATTTATTATCTTAAATTAATAATTATTTTATTCCAACTTTATAACCTATGATAATATTTTATTTTTGGATTATCTAACAATTTTAATGTTATTGTGTCGCTCGAGGAAAAGAAGGGAGGGCTTCGAAGGATGGATGTCGATATGGAGGCATTCTGAGACACAATAGAGGGACTGCATCTAGTAGATATCCCTACAATCAATGGAGTTTTCACTTGGAACAACAGAAGGGGGGGCGCTCATCAGGTAGCATCAAGATTGGACAGATTCTTGGTGTCTGAACAGGTCATAAGAAGAGATATCTTTTTAGAAGCCTCTATCCTGCCAGGCATGGGGTCAGATCATTGGCCGATCATGATGGAGCTAGACCTAAAAGTAGGACCAAAAAACCGACCCTTCCACTTTGAAACTTTCTGGCTACGAAATCCTTTATTTATGCAGAAAGTAGAGTGCCGATGGAATGGAAGTACTGTTCAGGGTCAAAATCATACGCATACATTTCAACTCAATATAAAATACCTCAAGCTCCAAATTAAGAAATGGTACCAAGAAGATTTTGGGAACATCCAGAAAGAGTAAAAGAAACTCCAAGATAGCATGTAATAAGTTCAACAAATAATCATTCTAGAAGGAAGATCATAAAGCTTGGTGGAGACTAAAGGTCATCTATTGAATCAGTTAGAAGAAAGAAGGAAACAAGAAGAAATCCTATAGAAATAAAAATCTTGAATCTAATGGCTTCATGAGGGAGAATGAAATACAAGGTTTTCCCATAAGGCAATGATCTAGCATAGACAACATAACCACATCTTCTCCCTTAAGGATGGGGCGGGGAATCGATTGGTTCAGCATGAAGAGATGGAAGATCTGGTGGTCAACCATTTCCAGAACCTTCTCATGGAACTAGAATAGGATAGATCGAATGCCATTGTGCAATTCACATGACACATCCCTCGACTAATCTCCTAGGAACAGAACATGGCCCTGATGCAGGTGGTGACTCTGGAGGAAATAGAGGAGGTTGTTAAAGGAATGGGCAAGAACAAAGCTCCTAGACCAGATGGGTTCATGGCAGAATTTTATCAAGCAGCATGGAAATTTATTAGAAAGGATATTTTTGAAGTGGTGGAGGAATCAAAAGGTATGTCCAAGTCTTAATTCCAATTTTATTACTTTAATCCCTAAAACTGCCAAATTGGAGAACCCCAAGGTTTTAGACCAATTTATTTATGTAATGTTATCTATAAAATTATTTCTACGGTCATTGTAAAATGCCTGAAGCCCCTTATTCTGACCTTTATTTCACCAAAGAAATTGGGTTTTGTGGAAGGCCACCAAATCTTGGATGGCATCATTACCTCTCAAGAAATGGTTCATTCCCTAAAGCAACTCAAATCTCTTGGCATGATGATTAAGCTGGACCTATCCAAAGCCTATGACCGTCTTAGTTGGCCCTACCTGACAAGTGTTTTGAAGTCGTTTGGTTTCGAGAAACGATGGGTAAACTGGGTCTTCTCTCTGGTGTCAACCCCAGTGTGCTCTATCTTGCTCAATGGCTCCCCATCCCAAACCTTTAACCCTACTTGGGGCCTTAGACAAGGGGACCCAATTTCTCCATTCCTCTTTATCTTAGCCGCTGAGGGATTGGGAATATTCTTGAAATTGATGGTTCATTCCTCCCAACTTAAGGGTCTTCGACCTTGGGGCTATGATTTACCCATCACTCATCAAAAATTTGTGGATGACATCATGCTATTCTGCCATGTTTCTTTGAGGGAAGCCCAGAAAATCAAAGAAATTCTTTAGGAGTTTATGATGGCCTCAGGTACTTTGATTAACAATGAGAAATCAAATATCTTCTTTTTTAATACCCCTAGAGCAATCCAATCTTTCCTAGCCCACCTGTTGGGGTTTGGTATAGGGACATTGCCTATGAAGTATCTGGGTATGCCTTTAGCCTATAACTCCTTAAATACCTCTTGCTGGCAAGACCTCCTTGTTAAAATCCAATCAAAACTTGGTGGATAGGCATTCTGAGCTATCAAGAATGGCGGCCCCTAAAACCTCCTATTTAGCCATGGTAGATATTTTTAGGAAATTTTTATGGAAAGGGGCTCATAAAGTAAAGAAATGGGCCCTAGTATCTTGGAACACTCTTACCCTTCCTAAGATGTCTGGAGGATTAAGTCTCAGAGACACTTACACCTTAAACCAAGTTATGGGAGCCAAGTTATGGTGGAGATGGTTAAAGGGTGGACCTGATTTATGGAAGAAAATATGGACCTGAAAATATGGTATGCCAATCCAAACTAAAGATATCCTTAGATATAGGGACCCCCCTCAAGGATCTACAATCTAGAACTTGGCAGCAAAGAACAGGGATCTAATAAATCAACACTTTTTCTGGGAAATCTAAAATGGCCGCACAACTCTATTCTGGCAGGACTCTTGGCAACAAAGAGAAAAATTGTTCAATCGACAAGATCTTGGAGACATTTTCTTGTATACAACTAGTAGGAATTTCTATATGGTGGACCACTTTTGGAAAACCTCTCCTCAAAGCTTAGGATGGTGTAAATGGAAAGAGGTTGGGGACTGGCCAAATCCCCCTCCCTCAGAACAATGGAAAATCATGGATCAGGAGCTCCAATCAAGGAAAATAACTTACCAAGAGGGGGAAGACATCCTACGATGGGGATATTCGACCAAGGGCACATTTAGCATCAAGGAAGCATACAAGCTTAGAGTGGAAGAACCCAAAAAACACCAGTGTCCTTTATGGAAGAAGATCTGGATGAGTAAATTCTACCAAAAAAATGTTCAATTTCTATGGTTATTATGCCATGGGAGAATCCTTACATGGGACCAGCTTTAGAAGAGTGGTATATGGGGCCCTTCCTGTTGCGTTCTATGCAGTCAGCATAATGAACACCTGGAACATTTGTTAAACACTTGTCCTTTTGCAATCCAAAAATGGAACCAACTTGGGAACTTGTTCGGGCACTTGGATAGGGACCCCTAGAGCATCAAAGAAACAATAATCCAATGGCGTAAAGGTATCTTCTCGAGCCCTATTGTAAATCGAGCATGGAATTTAGCTCTAGGGTTCCTAATATGGGCCATATGGAAGGAAAGGAATAGCATAATTTTCAAATATTGACAAAACTCTCAAGAGATAATATGGGCAGGGATTATGCAGAATATATGAGAGACTATTCTCTTAGAAAAATGGCATCTAGATGACTGGAAAGTCGCTATAGCTGAAGCAAGAATTCTGAAGTTGTTGAACTTATCAACAAGTATGATAGCTCCAAGCTCATGGAAATTTTTGACCCCTCCCACATCATCACCTCTGCATTTCATGAGGCCCCCACAAGGTTTTATTAAACTAAGCTTTGATGGGATTGTGAAAGGAAGCCTAGGGAATGTCAAGTATGGCAGTATATTTAGAGATTATAAAATGAAAACTAGACTTATATTCGCTGGAGATTTTGGTTATGCCAGTAACAACGAGGCAGAGTTCATTACAATCAAACAGGATCTACTCATTTCTCAAAGAATAGGGTTTAAAAGGCTAGTGATAGAAGGTGATTAATGGTTGGTGGTGGACATAATCAAGAAGCTAATTCAGGGCTCTCGCTGGGAAAAGTTGAGTCATAGTTGGCACATAGCCCATCTGGTGCAGGAGGTCGAAGAGATCCTTCCCTCGTTCGACTATCTCCTAACCTCACATGTCAGACGTGAAGGAAATAAAGCTGTCGACTTCTTGGAAAATTGGAGTTGTGCTCATCTGAGGAAATATCTAGAAATGGTATGGCCACCAAACCCTCTAGAGGATGATCTGGTTCCCCTCCAAGTTATTCTTGAGAAATATAGAAAAGATAGTCAGCAGCAAGAGGTGAGTAGGAATCACCTTCCCCGATCAAGGTGTGAGCTGAACCCATTGGGCTTGTCCTGGCCCAATGATTAATGTGAATCTATAACATAGCAAATTATCTTAGTATGGAGCAGTACATTCGACCTTTGATCAATGAAATGTATAAGTTTGTGCTTTGGGGTGATGGGAACTGGAAGTGCCAGAGGCATGGCCTCGCTGGATTCCTGGTTTGGTCTAATTCCATTGTCTTGCTCGTCCTGGTGTCTATAGAGTGGCATTTGGTTGTCTCACATGGGTTCTTGCATGACCTGAGTGGTAAAGGGTTTTGGATGTGGAGGTCCCCCATATGCGGGCATGAAAGCGCTAAAAGGGGGTTGAGTCTGTGAAGAGTTTGGTTTGGCTCTAGGGTACTTAGGCTTAGGGAGAGCTTGAAGTCGAGCTGGGGATTTAGGTAACTCCAACTATGTCCTCTAGTGGCAGAGGGGAGAAGGTGGAAGAACCCTGGTGGCCAGTTTCTAGGTCAGTCCGGTCCTATGGAACAAAATCTCTGGGGTTGGGAATTTTTATTTAGATAGAGGTCAATTTTGGTTTCAAAGTTGGTTATGGCTTTCTGTCAATCACCATAAACCAATCTCTGAGCATGGAGGTTTGATTTCTATGGCCCGGGTTTTCTGTATGGAGTTGTGTCAGAAGGAGTTGGTGGGTTGTGGGATTAGTGTAGTTGTTGGCTCGACCTCCTTTTTAATTCCTGGTATAATGTTTGGTTGGTGAAGTTAATAAACTGTGGAAAGTGTCAATATAATGTTGAGGCCTTGAAAATGGTTGGCATGGCTAGTCCATTCAGGCTCTGTAATGGGCATAGGAAGACGAGTGAAAATAGTGGCACCCTTATCCTGTGTTGGCAATCAATTGGTAGAAAAATGTGGCATGGGTTCCTTACTTGGATGGTTTCATTTGAATTTGATTTAATAGGTTTGCAATGTGGGTGCGACCCTTGGCAGCGTTGAGCACCTAAACCGCAATGCTATTCTAGTCAGTAGCTGGAGTTGGGAAAAGAATAGCCTTTGTCAGGTAGCAGAAACAACATGGCCCAGGCAATTGGTACAAAGAAAATGGCCGTGAGCCGAGGCCAGGGAAAACAAAGGAAGGTCACTTCATTGCTAAAAATCCAACCCAACTCTTCTAGTATGGCAGTTGGGGCGGGTCGTCGACACAAGCCAAACTATCGCATAATTCAGGAAGAGACTTAAGCGTACCATGCCAGTAGCTCCAACCCAGTCAAGCAATTTATTGTAGAGTGGGAGGCTGAGATATAACAAACCGAAGAGGATTTCAAATTGGATATGGATGAGTGGAAAGCAGTGATCCAAGACCCAGGCCACACTCGTGGAAGAGTATCCCAATACAATCATACAATCCATTTATTCTAGATGATGAAGAGCATTATGGAAAAAGCTCTAGATCAGTTTCCTCCCGACATGCATGTAGCCCCCCGAGGACATTCGGATTATGCTAAATAATTTCAAAACATTCAGTTTCAATTACAGTAGCAGAGTAGTCGACTGAGCCAAATTGAACAACATATCCCTTACATACCCCACATGGAGTTGTCGAGTTCCACTATGAAGGACCCTGCTCCAATCAATTCAACTGATGATGAATAGCGATAGTGCATCCTTTTTTTTCATTTTTAATTATCCAGACCCAAAGTTTTAGGCTTATTAGCAGTTATTTTTATAGTTATCTAGAAAATAGGAAGTACAAAGACTCTTAGTTTTACATAGCATGGCTAGTTAGACTTATCATTTTTTGTTTATGGATGGAATACTTTGCAGTTAGGTGGCCAATAGATCTGGTTTTCCTCTGGGTAGGTTGAGGCCACCTAACTCTCACACATATCAATGTAACCTGCTTTATTTTTGAAAATTAATGGAAAGGTACCAACAAGCTTACAAAAAAAAAAACTAAAGGGATTAATATTATAAACCCAAGGGATTAATAAACCCAATATTATAAATCCTAATATTAAACCCAATATAATAATCCCTAATATTAAACCTCAATATTTGAAACCCAATACTAAAAGCCCTAATTTTATAATGTTGAGAGGGGACATTGAATAAATTGTAATGTAATGTAACATTGTGGCAACAAGTATCAGATTGATTGTTATCTTGTGACAATGTTTGTCACAATGTGACATTGGATTGATTTTTGTATCATTCAAATGTCACAATATGAAGCCCCATTATAGTGTCGCAATGTGACATTGAAAAAATTGCAATGTAATGTAAAGTAATGTTCCAACAATGATTGTCATATTGCTTGTCACGTTGTGATAATGTTTGTCATAATGTGACATTGGATAAATTTTTACACCATTCAAACATCACAACATTAAACCTTAATGTTATACCAAATATTATAAAACCAATATTATAAATTCTAACATTAAACCCAATATTCTAACCCTAATATTATTCCTAATATTATAAAACCTAATATCAAACCCAACATTATAAACCCTAATTTTGTAATGCAACAATGCAAATTTGAATAAACTACAATGTAGTATAAATCACCAAGTTGTTGATTCAAGTCTTTAATAGTTGTAGGTGCATTTTCATGGATACTCTGTTTCAAAAACAAGGAAGTTGTTCCTTGGCTACGATGATGGAAAATCATATTCAACAACAAATATTGAAACCGAGGATGACATCCAAATCAATGGTCAAAATATTTGAGTAGATGTAAACCATAGTCATGCATTTCAACATTACAAATACATGGATGGAACCAATCAACATTAATATTATAAACCCGAGGAATTAATATTATAAACCCAAGGGATGAATATTAAACCTAAGGGATTATAAACCCAACAGATCAATATATTAAACCCAAGGATTAATATTAAACCCTAGGATTAATATTATAAACCCTAAGATTAATATATCAAACAAAATATTAATATTATAAACCCCAAGATTATAAACCATAATAAATTATTATACATATTAGAGATTAATATTATAAGCCAAAGGGATTATTAATATTTTAAACCCAACGGATTATAAACCCTTGCGGTTAATAAACCAAAGGGATTAATAAATCAAGGGATTATTAATATTATAAACCCAATGGATTAATGTTAAAAACCAAAGGACCTCGATCGGGGTGTGTGTCGGAGGTTGGCAGGGATGACGGATAGTTATGAAGAGTAAAGGTAAGGTACTGTCCAACGCGCCCACACGCTCAAGGCGATGGGTGCGGTGGCCCTTCGCATGAGTACATGCAAGGTTGGTGGGAAACGTGGCAAGCATGATAGGGATGAGGAGGGAGCTGCAGCAGTTAAGGCAAGAGAGATGAGGGGAAAATGTATTATGGTTTGCGGAGGTTGGAGTTGGATCATTAGAGCAAGAAGGAACCAGCATCATAGACAGCACCTGAGGAGCGAGAATGGGTATGTATCCTCGCCCTACACCCCTCTTGCAATGGCGACATGGTTTGTTTTTTGCTAGAGGAATCGGGAGAAACCTGGGAAGGGGAATTGGGAGAAATGCTGAGGAAAGTGTCATAGGCATTGCGTGGCTATTGTTTGGCTCTACGTTTTGGCTATAAGGCATTCGGGCACTGATCTGGCCAGTGGCCGGGAGGTCCCTTCTGAGAGTAGCAGTGAGACCTCGAGCTTTACTTGGGGTGGAATGGGAGAGGTCAGGAAATTGGGATGGGTAGATTACAACCTGATAGTAGAGGCTTAGGATAAACAGTCAAATGTATGGGTTATGGGGAGAAGCAGCGAAGGCAACCCTGGCAAGACTTGGGGATCGGGGAGTAGGAGACATGTGGAGAAACCTATTAGGATCCTAGGGAGGAATAATCGGTACAATAAGAGAAGAGGAGCGGCATAGGATGACTGGGCAGAGGGGGATACTTGCATGGCCGAGGAAGGGGACCACCAACCGGATAGGGTATGAACGACACTGAGAAGGGAGAAGAGTGAAGCCCGATAGGACAAGGACACTGGTATCGTCTTACGACTGGGCTGTCACCCAACCTGCGCCCTACTCTGAGAATCATTGGGTCAGGATAAGGAATAGGGAGAATGTCAGCAATAAGAACCAAAGACAGAGGTTAACACCTCTTTTATGTGAATAGGTTTCGAATAGAGTGGAGATGGCTCGTCTAGAAAGAGGAAGGAGTCGTGGAAGACAAGGGAGGAAGTCTGGAAAGGCCAAAGGTCCAGGCACATTGGAACCACAAAGAAGAAGGAAATTTGTCCAACATATCATTAGTGAAGTCGTCATGGCTTACAAGGAGGGAACGGATGTAGGAATACATAATCTGTTGGAAGAATGAGAGGAAGAAATTAGGAAAAACAGTGGGACAGAGGAGGAGATAGAGAACTGGAGGACATTAGTCCCGGATCCTGGGAACATTAAAGGAAGGATAACCCAATTCAAACAGACCTTATATCTCTATTGGCTTATGAAAAGCCTGTTGGGGAAGGCCATGGAACAAATATTGGTGGGGATGGCTCTGTCCCTCCAAGACATGCCCAACTACAAATAGGATTTGCAGTGAATCCAATTCTATCTCCACAAGCAAGAAATCCGGCTGGATAGAATTCAAAGGCACATCCCATGCATCATTGAACTGACTGAGATGCCTAGGGAAACTATCAAGGATCCAACACCGGTGGAATTGACATCAGAAGAGCAACAAGGATAGTTAGTTAATTTGGTTTCTTTTTGTTTATATGTGGGTAGCATTTACTTTACATTATGCATGCTTATGATAGATAGACATATAGCGTCTTGTCATGAAACTGAGACATACTTAGCTTGGTTAGAAAGACTGAAACTTTACTATTTTTGGATGGCTTATAGCGAGGATAAGTGGCCAACAAAGTTGGTTTCCCAATGGGAAAGTTGAGGCCACCTAGCTTATATATGTGGTGTAAATTTGTCATTTATAAATAGAAAATGAAGGTTCCTACCAAGCTTAACAAAAAAAATATTAAAAACCAAAGGAAATGATATTATAAACCCTTCAAATTAATAAACCCAAGGGATTTATATTGAAAACCATAAGATAAATATGAAACCCCAATATTAATGTCATAAATCATAAGCTTAATATACCTAACCTAAGAATAATATCATAAAATTTAAGATTATAAAGCCTAATATATATAATTATACATATCAGGGAAAAATATTATAAACCCAGGGGATTGATAAATGTAAGGGATTGTTAGTAATGTAGTTGACTATGTTTGATTGTAAACTCTTTAGATTAATATTATAAATTCAAGGGATAAATATTAAAAACCCTTGGGATTAATATTATAAAGCAAAAGGATTAATAAACACAAAGGATTATCAATATTATAAGTCGAACTGGTCAATAAACCTAAGAGATTAATATTATAAACCCAATGAATTAATAAACCCAAGGAATTATTAATATTATAAGACCAACGAATTAATATTATAAACCCTTGGGATTAATATTATAAACCAAAGGGATCAAGAGACCCAAGGGATTCATATTAAAAACCCAAGGAATTAAATTGCATAAATTGCTATCTAATTTAACATACTGACAAACACTGGCATACTGCAACATTGCATAGATTCATATACCATTTCAATGTCACAATATTATTGTTATTATTAATATTCAAGTTTATTAATATTATATTGTTTTTAATAAACATTTTGAAATTGTCATTGTCACCATGTGAAGATCAATTTTTTCTATCAAATGGATATATGTCATTCCTATGATAACTTCAATGTAAAAATATGCAATCATATATTCAATACAATTATTAAATAAAAATAAATGCATTCTCTCTATCTATCAAGACATTCAAATATGGTTTATTTCCATGTTTTCATTCAAAATACAAATATAACATAACCACATATCAAATTAAAACATAAATTTAATGTAATTAAAACATAAGGTTGTAACATGGAAGAATAAATAGAATTCAATTGATAGCATTGGAAGTTAATAAAAACACAACAATAGAAATATCAATATCATTCGTATTTAAATTTTGACATAACCATAGGAAGGGGAACCAATCAATAGTACAAAGGTTAAAAACAAAAGGAGAAGTTTATTTTATAAAATATTTATGTCTTTACATCACAAAATCGAATTTCCAAAATCAAGTTTAAATACTTAATCACAAGATAAATATTAAACAACCTATTCCAAAATGCAACCAGATTGATGACAAAAACAACACCAATTCAATTCTACATTGAAATGATCATGACCCCTCTTCCTTTCTAACCAATCTCCTTAGTTTTCTTATAGCTTCTCTTTGATGCATATGCAATAAATATTTGACATGTGACTTCATTTCAGTTAGAACCCATAGGTGGTCATAAAAAGAATGAGCATGATACCCAAGTTTTCTATCAACCTTATTTTGAATGTATGTAACAAAACTTATAGCTTCAACAATAGAACGAATTGTTGAGACGAAATCCCCAACATCATTATTGCCCCTATTTGTGTGTCATTGAGAAAAAGAAAAAGAAGAAAGAATATATATATATATATATATATATATATATATATATATATATATATATATATATATATATATATATATATATATATATATATATATATATACATATACATATACATATACATATACATATACATATACATATATATATATATACACACACAGAGAGAGAGAGAGAGAGATCTGTATGCATATATGAAATTGAAACAAATAACATATTTCCATTGTAACATAACCATATCAAAGGGATACAATATTTATTTCAAATGTTAGAAGAAAAATGAGAACTTTATATGGGAAAATATTTATTTTTTTACATCATAAAATTTTATTTCGAAAATAAAGATGAAATATATAATCACATCCAAAACATTAAACAAATTATTCGAAAATGCAACCAAATTGATGACAAATCTATTGAAATTATTGAGAAATACAATGAATAACTTATTGAAATCTATAGAAATTATTGGAAGTTATAACAACAAATATTAAAAAGTATTCATATAATTTGAAAACTATGATAAACTACTAAAATCTATTGAACATATATATGTTACAATGATATGGAGTTCAATCATTGCTCCTCTTTCTTCCTAAGTGTAACATATGCATTATTTTTCATTTTTTCATAATATTGAAAAGAGAAAGGTGGCGAAATCCATAAACCATCTATGGATTTCACTCTTGATATAGTTGTAAATGTCAAACCCTACCTCTCTTTATCTCCAATATCTATAGTAGCTCGTTGTAAAGTCATCCCCTGTGATTTGTGTATAGTGAGGGCCCATGCCATTTTCAAAGGTATTTGTTTAATATTTCCTCTAACAATAGGTGTTATAGGCACAATGTTTGGACAACTTCTATCAAATGGAATAATTGCGTACTTTTAAAAAATAATTGTAGTGAATAGTGGAAGTTTAGGGGGCTTTGAACCAGGCATATAGAATATATCTTCAATATATCCAAGTGCACCATTGACCAACCCAACTTCAACCCACAAATTACATGTCAACATGACACATTGTCCACGACATAATAAGACTTCATGTTCCAAGACATCATCATCATTGTCAACTATTTATGTTCTTCTTGTGCATTCTACAACACATTTTGTAATTGGAGAATTCAAAGATTTTAGCATTTACCAGTTGTGTAGACTAACCAAATTATTCGTTACAAACAAGTGAATCATAGAATCAAGTAAACGCTTTTTCGTTGGACGCAAGCGGTTGTCAACACATGAAATAAGAAGATCTTAATCATGTAGAAAAGGTTCTAGATTTCTGATATTAGTTAAAATATTATGAAAAGATGATTATTTCATATCGTCTCCTCGTTGCCTAAAATTTTTATCCAAAGTGACAACATTAATGAAGCTTTGCCACAACACTTTCCCTTCTTCTTTACTTTCATACAAAGGTTTATCCTTGACAGGAGGTATCTTCCCAAGGTCACCCACAAGAATCATTGACCTTTTTTTTCCGAGGAAAAAAGCACAACTTTTTATTAATACTGTAAAAAGTTTTTGTACATATAGTTCAAAAGCCATGAGGAGGCTTAATAAGAACACATTCTTCTCAACCCAAAGGGAGCTATTCTACTGTCATTTGTAAAGCTGTTGGAGTCTCCTCCCAGAGGATGTAAAAAACAGTATAAGAGCATGTACATAAGTAAACCTGGGGTCACCTTCATAGAAGGATAAACAACCCCAGAAAAAACCAAAAACTGTAAATGTCTGTCATCCAAAACTAATATAAACAAAGAGTTTTGTGAATAGTCTGACAAACTACATGCTATAAGCCGGTAACAGAAAGCTGACAAGGAAAACAAATATACAAAGACCAAAACCACTATACAAAAACTGAGAAAAAAGCTGTCAAAAATGAAGATCTATCCTGAGATCAAAGATCCTGTGCATAAGGGGGCTGATCTGTTCTGAAAGACTGCCCCTGTCTGGTCTCTTCTATCACCCAGTTGCCCGGATCCTGTTGTAGACCAGCCTTAGATAGCTGATCTGCCTCCTCGTTCCTGTCCCTGTATATATGGCAAATTGACAACCTGTTAAAAAAAGTCTTCAGATAAGTAATTTCTTCAACAATAGTTTTCAGAATCTGGTTTTGACAATTTGCATTTCCATTGACCCAATTTATGACATTCAAGAATCATTGACCTACCACCAAAAGCAGAAGACTTGTTATCAGGGAAGGGTTCTCGCAAATGAGATTCTATCTGTATGAAAAACCGTGGTCCAATAAAGCTCATTTCATCAATCAATATATATTGAATGTGCCATGCTTCTTCTTGAAAAAATTATAGATCCTATCCATTGAGTGGTTTCATATATTTGATAGGAAGTTTCAAAGTAGTGTATTATTTTTCCATGTATATTAAAAGCAACAATACCAGTTGGAGCGAGCAATAACAATGGACTTATACCATTTGTCGTTGAGAGTGAGAAAAACAATGAATAAGAAAAGACTTATCTGTTCCATATGGTCCTTGAATAATCATTTTCAGAGGATCATGGTTTCCATTATCAAAAGAGTGGTGTAAAATGATAACATAAGCAACTTGTTGTTTCTTTGATAAAGTAGTTGGTGACACAATTGTCTCCCCAATTGAGCTATCATTAATAACACTGGCAGACTAGTCATATTTTATCAAATGGATAGCATGTTCTACAATATCATCTAACACCATTGTTTGCTACTAATTATAATTAATATCAAAGTCCCTTTGACCAAGATTGTTAAGGTCAAAAATGTTAACATTGTAGGAATTATTGGGGATAGAAGTTGCAACTCTTCAAAATCTTGTTCAACACTGTCTTCATGAAATAGGGATTCAATGCATTATTCATTGGTTTCATAAGACAAAGGATCTCAATCAACATCCCATGCATGATATCTTAAATTCCTCAAATTATCAATGATAATTTTACTTGAAATTCTTATATCTGAAGGAATGTCATGAAATGGCTTATACAAAAGAAAATCAATCCAGTAAAATGTCTCAAACTCTTTTAAATTCTCATTGGGAATGCCATAAAACCATGTCCACACTTGAATAATGGCATGCACATCTCAAGGTCTCCATGGTTCTTGCTTACTACTAGAATCAAATTTCCAAGATCTTGTTGTTTCTATCAAACACAAATGTTCCAGAAAATGGAGTTGGGTTTGATAAAACTGAACAAAATTATATTATCAAGAAATTTCAACATAATGCACTAATAGCTTTTGGACTAATTTCTTCCCAAAATTCAATGGAAAAAATTTGCGTCTACATACAATAAGAGGTATCTTTAGTAACATATGGCATGTTTCTTGTGCTCCAAACTCACGATCAACAAACGTTTCTGCAAGGAATATTCTGTATGTAGACAATGCAAGAGATTCACTTCCACTTGCATTTGCGACACTTTTCAACATGTCATGATAACTTTTAGATATGTTTTCTACTTTTGAAGCATATTTTGCAATATATTTCAAAATTTCATGTCAAGAAACAATTGGTTGAGAATCAACATTTTCTCACCACATTGTGAGGAGATCAACATTATGAACATAGAATTGATCATCATTACATGTTGGTTCATATTTGTTTTTCCCTTTTTCATCTATGAACAATATAGACTCATCACGAACCATCCGTGGAGAATTGCAGTGACATGAAAGTATAGACCCCTTTTTTCATAAATTGGTATCAACACTACATTTTATATGTCTCTGCACTCAATTCACTAGATGCTCATAATATTCATGAGGTTTGAAATAAAAAATTTGTAAAGTGTTAAAAAGGAATGGATCATCATTCAAGATTCGAGGAATCATCACGTTTCGACAATGGATGTCACATGGATTCAAAGTTGTCACATATTTGTCAAAGAAACTATTTGTTGCATGATTCAAAAGGTTGGACCAATCCAATGTTTCCATGTTCAGAGCACTTGAAAACCATAGGAAATCATGGATGTGGGAAATTCCTCTATGTTTCCACTCATACCTAATGAAAATGAAGATATAGTCAACATATAAAAATCAATCAAAACAACAAAAACTTGTTCCAAAATCATGAAGAATGGGAGAAATGGTACGAAGATGAACCTATACCAAAATTCTTTAGCTCCAAGATATTTTTGAAGAACCAATTCACGGAATACATTGAATCTTTGGTGCATATACATGGCACCTATATGCAGACAGCGAATCACATTTCCAATTTTTTTGCATGAATATTTCCTCAACCAGAATGCATGTTTGAAGGCATAAGACTATGTAAGTTAGGCCACTTTGTGTCTGTTGCACATAAATAAAAAAATAAAAATAAAAATGGGAAACTAAATTGGGTAATTATATCAGTTAGTTCAATATGACACTTTTTCCAATGTGCCCTTGTTTCCCTAAAAGAGGAACAAAAATGCATTAATTTCACAGGTAACTTATTGGCACGTAAATTGTCGGGTTGTTGTCACAAGTCTTCAATAGTTGTAGGTGCATTTTTAAATATACTCTTTTTCAATTAGAAGGAATTTTTTCCTTGGCTACAATGGCACATAATCATGTCCAACAAGAAATATTGAAACCGAGGATAGCTTCCAAATCTATGGTAAAAATATTTAAGTAGATGTAAACCATATTCATACATTTCAAGATTACAAATATGTGGATGCAACCAATCAACATCACCAGTAGGAAATAGAGTGTGAAATTCCATGACTGATAATTCTTCGGTATTATACTCACTGATGGGAGATGAACCAATTTCTGGCCAATCCAAGGGTCAGAAGATGTAGAATCTTCATTTTCAATAAATCTTCTTTTTTGATCGACCTCCCTTCATTTATTAGGTATGGGAGTAACAAAAGATGAATGATGAGACTACAAACAATTAGGGCCAGAGCTTTGAAATCCTTCATCACTTCTCTCTTTTTCATCAATATCACAATCAACAAATTTTACCTTGCTCAAAACATGTTGGCCTTTCTAGGAGAACATCAATTGATTTCATGTCAATTCCAACATTCCTGTAATATTTATACATATGATTTTTGTAAAGAAATGCATCCATCACTCGTTGTCTTTTCACTTAACATTCACAATATTTGGACTGGATGCCACGTCGTGGAAGCTTATTTGCAATCAAAGAAATATCTTATGGAGATATTATTGTGTCGCCACTATATTTATATTGGCCACCACAAGCATGTGTCACTTACAATATTGGATTAACCCGTGCTATTAGCATGTCTTCAACTTGTGTAAGAACTCTTAGAACATCAAGTTGTTCACCAGGATCCATGTTCTTGAAACAACAAAAATGGTGGGAGCCTTTCTCATGCTTGCATCTTCTACAAATAGGTCCTTCATACCATCTAACAACTTGTATACCCGGATAACATTCATTACATACTTGGAATATTTGGACAATAGACAGGTTATCAATCCTAGACCATAATCCTTTATGAACTTCAATCATCTCTCTACTAAAATGAACAGAAGTACTTTCATTTTCTCTATGAAGGAGGAATTTGGGTTGACCATGATGTGAAGCACCTTGTCCAATGGGATGAGTGCTTTGAACATTTGTTTCCATAAAATCATGGGATTTCATTCTTGTAAGTTGGTTGCATCTGATTATGTTATTCTTAAATGAAAATATAAATTCTAATGTTACAATAACGTGTGCAGAAAATGAGATGTTTAATTGTTCAAACTAATAGTACATTAAAAACATACAACATCTACATTTTCATGCTACTTAGATGGTCCAAGTTCAATTGGAGCAAGGGATGAACGTTGTATTGGATGTGAATTTATTTCTCGAGCAATATTCATTTAAATATTAATTAGGGGAATTTTGAGGTCTAAAATGGGCCTCCTAAGAAAAATGTAAAACAAAAATAAACTTTATAAGAACCAATAGGATTCAAGATGATGATGTCAACCATGGGGGATGATTCACCATTCTTGGAGTAAAAAAATAAAAAGATTAAAAAATAATAAAACAATAAAACTACTTTTTTCAACTTGTATTTTCAGCATATCTCCCTAAGGTTTTACACAAATTTCAAGCGCAAGTACTTGTTGGATGAAAAATTTAATTCCTCGTCCAAGGAGTACCCATGTTGCATACTTTTGATGGACCCCACTACACGAAAAATAAGAAATACATGAAAAAATGTGATTGCAATCACGTTTTTCATGTATTTCGCATTATTTTTGTATAAAGGTCCATCGAAAGTATGCAACATGGGTACTCCTTGGATGAGAAATCAAATTATTCATCCAACGAGTGTTTCCGCTCGAAATTTGAGTAAACCCATAGGGAGATAAGTTGAAAATATGAGCTGAAAAATTAGTTTTTTTTCCCCCTCTAAAATTTGATGACGTAATCTAATCTTATTTTATTATTTCCACTATTATTTTATAATTTCCTTAGGAGGCCCATTTTAGACCTCAAAATTCCCCTAATTATTTTACAAAAAACGAAGAAAATAAAATATCAATGGAACAATAAATACAATACATTTAAATGTATAAAGCTTATCAAAATAAATTTATTAGAAGAACCTATGTTGTTCTAAGAGAGTAATTATTCACAAATTTTGTAGCACCAACCTTATTCTCTATAGAATGTCGTTGAGGAATGGTAGATTCCACATTGGAAACAAAATGTTGTAAATTGTCAATCATTTCGACAAGCATATTACTACCAGCAAAAAAATATGATGTCGGTAATTATTGAATGCCATCATTATGCATGTGCCCCATAGTTTCTTCTCTTCCACAATTTGTAGAATATTGATGGTTCTCGCTTCTATGCAAGGTCTCTTTGTAAACACAATGTTCTCAAACAAGATTGCTTTTAGGAAATTTTGGAATACTAAAAAAATTTGGAGATGCACAATATCAATGGAAACGAACATTCGTAGGAAATGTTTTGCGCATTATATCAGCCAAGATTTGATACTTAAGATTAAAGACTCCATGATTATGAACATATGTTGAACCTCTCCTTCTTCTATGATATGCAATTATTCTTCACTTATTTATTGCTTCTCTATTTTGTTGATACCATTGCCTATGATATTCATTTCTCTCTCTCGTGAAGCAAGAGAACAGGTCCTTTTCCAAAATACAATTTCCTTTTTCTTTATTTGACATATCTACAAAACAATTAAACACTATTAAAACTTTAAATTTTAGTTCTTAAAAAACTTGAATGCTTTATGTAGATCATTAAATTTCACATATATTCCATCTAATTACTTCATTCTATATATATATATATAGATATAGATATAGATATATAAGTGCATCAGTGCTTTTAATTACTTTAGTAATTTACAATGGAATAAAATTTCAATACGTCATAATAGATTATCAAACATGAAGTGCATTATTCTATAGTGAAATAGCAGAAGAATGTAAGAAATTTCAAACAGACATATCACAAATCGATATGAATATATTTTTGAGTGTACATTCCAAATTGGTATAAAAACCATCTTTAGTATATCTATAAAAAGAAGAAGAAAAAAATAACATGTTGGAGAATGCCTAAGAGAAAATGTTTTAAAGCCTTAATGGTTAATGCATAATATCCACATGTAATGGTGGTATGTCATCAATAGGATTTGTATTTGGAACAAGTGTGAAAATATTTACACTTTCAATGAGAGCATTGCAATGTTCAGGCGATGGCACATGGAACCCTAATTTCTCTAAGATCGATATCTTATTAGCAATTGTCGGTGCACAAAATCCAGTCAAAAAATCATGTCTTGAATGGAACTTCCACATAGTTGTGTTAGTGTCGGTATCTTCATCCCTCCGTCAGTGATCAAATTCTCTTGTTGCATTGCATGTTAGGTGTCTCACCCAATCAGCTGCATTCCATTAGGGTCATGGATCATCTGACAGTAGTGGCTTATTATACATTTTCCCTCATGTGTTGGCCCATTTTCATTTATCTAGATCATCCGCAGTCAATTTTTGTCTTTAAACCTGCAAAAGTCATTTTTAGGGTTTTAGGTCTCATTAGGTCTATGGTTTCATTAATAAGGTCTTCAAAATGCTCAATAACAGTCTTTAGGTGCATGAGGAGGTCAAATAAAGTTTCAACAACAATAAGTTCCATAATCACATGCTCAGTGATTGATTTTTCCTCAAAACCCTGTTTTGAGGAAAAACATAGTTTTTTATGTTTTCATGTATAAATTTGATGTAATTTCATTTTTTTCATATGTAATAACCTCAGTGCCAACCCTAGTCACCTTGCCAAGTCTCTGCAACTCCATCACCTGCAAAGCAAACAAAAATTCAAAGCATTCAGTTCATCAAAGGCAAAAATAAAGCAAACTGCCCAAAAACAGAGTTTTAAAAGCAAGTCAAAGGCAAACATTAAAAAGTGGGTTTTTATAAGTGAAAAATTAAAATCCTTTGTATATATACCATTTGTTATGTTTAAAGAGTTCATTTGCATCTAAAGGAGAAAGAGTGAACAAGATAAAGGTTGTGTTGAAGCCAAAGAGCAAAATCACAGCAACTTTGGCAAATTTTAGGGGCGTGGCGCATTGGGTCGTCGATGTGATGCATCCATTTGGCACAACGCATTGGGCTGCACTCTTCAATGTAAAAATTACACAGGCGCGGTGCATTGATGTGGCACGGTGCACTGGGTTTGTGGCATGGCGCACAGGGTTTGGAAGCCGATTTCATTCACAACCACCTCCCAAACTGCCAAATTTGCTCAATCTTCAGTTGTTCAAGTAAGTCAAACATTCCTCCATGATTAGTGAATGAATTTCTCTTGGTGTTTATGGTGATTTAATAAGAAAAACTTGAAACCCTACCTCCTTGCAATTTTTGTCAAAAACAATTGCATAGGGTTTACAACTTGTGTTTTTTGCTGCTAACTCCACAAAATTTCTCACTCCCTCACTCATTCATTCCCTCATTCATTTTCTCCCTCTCATTACATTTTCATCAACCCATTCCCCCAATCCCCATATCCCTAAGTTTACCAATTCTAAAATCCATAATCCCACTATCCCAAACCCTAGTTAAAAATTCCCAAACCCTAAATGCTGCCCAAAGCTTAAATAATGTTCCCTAAACCCTTCTATTCCCCAAAATCCTGTCAACAACATTCCCAAAACCCCTCATACACTTTCCCTCCACAGTCCCTCATACATTCTCATCCTTGACAGCAAAAACATAATGACACCATAAATCTCTTCATACTCATCAAAGAAAACTCAAACACTGGTAAACATGGAGTCAGATCCTTCCTATGATCGAAATGAGGAGACACTCAGTGATTCTTCTAGAGAAATGCATGCACCAAGGAGATCTCACAAGGGTGGTAAACATATATGAGAAGAGCCTACTTCACTTGCCGAGCTGCTGGCCTATCCTCTTGTTGTCACATGCTTTCAACACCAATCTTGTTATCGGTTTTGTGAGATGGCAGAGAGAGTCCAGTACCATCATGAGTTGGCCATATTGTTTGTGCTCCATCTTCATAATGGTCAAGTTACTTTGGCAGGTGTGACATCACCTTGACACCCGAGACTATTTCTCAAGCAACTGGCATTCCAAATGTTGGTGAGTAGTGGAATAAAAGGCAACAAATTGATAGAGAGCATTATGAGCCTTACATCAAGGCTGGTTATCAGAGGCATCTCAGTAGCATTTTTCCCTTCAGATATCTGAAGGACACATATGCTCCCTTGATGAAACTCATAATTAAATATTTCAACTGTGAGGGCCGGTTTTCTCGCCTATATGCCTATCACATCATATTGTTGATGCACTTCACTAGGGTGAGAATGATGAATCTCCCCTATTTTATTTGCTGAAACATTGAGAAGATGACCACCTTAGTGCATAGGAAGCCTCCTCAGCAGCAGTATAACAATATATATCATTTTGCACTAATCAAAATTGTGGTCTTGCATCAGCTTGGTTTACAGAACATCTCATGGGAGGATTTCATTTCACATGAGGTCTTCACAAGTCCTCAAGTACCCCCAGCAGTTTTTCATGAGACAGGAGGACCTTCACATCAGCAAGAGATTCATGAGACACAAACCACTAGTGTGCCAGTGTTTGTCACCTATCAAAAGGGCACTAGAAGGTTGTTTGCAACGGCAAAACGAGTATTATCTCCACCCGGGGTGGAAGGGGTCTCGTTTCCTCCATCAGAAGAGCAGGTACAGGACAAGGGCAAGCGGCCATTACATGATGAGGGGCCTTCAGGAGGGTAGGAGACAGATTTCATTCTTATTTAGGATGATGACACCGATTTGGGCTCACAAAGCTCAAAGCTCAAGGAGATCATTCAGGAGCAACAAGTGGACATTCATGATTTGTCTCTCAACCTAGAAAGAGCCAAGTGGATAATCAAATATCTAGAGAAAAGAAACAAACAGTTAGAGGGTCAGCAAACCATTATGGAGCTACAAAACATACGAGAAAACCGGCAAGCTGCCAAGAGGAAGAAAGTCAAGCTCACACCACTTGAACAAGAAATCAATGTTGATCGTGAACCTTAGCTTGAGAGGAAAAATATCCACTTGGAAAAGATGCTAGAGAAGGCCAATAGAGAGAAAACTATGTTGAGGCACATTGCCCATCATTACTTGGCAAGAAACAAGGTGTGCAAAGCAAGAGTGAGGATTTTGAAGGCCAAGTTGAAGAAGGCATCGAGAAAGCGAAAAGAGCAAGATATACTTTAGATCTTGGCTGAGGCTTCCTTGGCCCAACACGGCACTTGATGAAGGACACTCAGCCCAAATTTCAAGAAATTTGTGACACTTATTGCAATTTTGAAATTTTTGGCCTAAAAAACAGGTTTTTCTGCTTGATGCGCCGCACCACCTGGCACGCGCTTTTTCTAGGGACCTCCTTTTGAGGAAAACTCAGAATTTCTAGATTTTTCATGGAACAATATGAATGCCCACAAATGGACAAGAAATTTTGACAGGTTTTGAGCTTCCAAAAAGGTCATAAACACCTAAAAAATGACCTTTCTGCCCCTTTTTGGACACATAGGAAGCAGTGTTGGGAGAACTCAATTTTGGAGGGGAAAATGGAGGCAAAATTCAGAACTTATACTTGTTCTGGAAAGTAGATAGGCAGACCTTTCCAACAAGCCCACTTGGAGTAAATTTGGACACTGTGAAGGCCTCCAAAATCAGCTGCAAAAAGGCGCTACGCATAGGGAAATCAGCACGGCGCATAGGAGGAAATTTGCTCATTTTGGCCAAAAAACTCTGTTTTTTGCCTAGTTTCTTCACAGTTTGACTTTTCTCTTTCTAATAGTCAAACTCATGATGTAATTTAATGTGACTTGATGGATTTTGATGTAATTATGCTAAATTTTCACTCATAGAGGTAGATTCATCCATCAAAAGGTAGTTTGCAACTGAATGAATCAGTTCTCTAGTTTTTAGAGGCAAGTTGTTCCAATGCCTACTCTTTAGTTCTCAGTTTAGATTTTGTTGGAACGGCTCCTAAACTTATGAGCTAGACCCCTAGAGGCTAGGATGAGTTGTTGGTTGCCTATATCTTGTAATTTTTCAATCATTGGCAAGGGTTGGACTTTTGGGAAAGCTTGGAGCTTCATTGTATACTCATTTCAGCAGTTTGGCAAAGGAATAGACCAGGGTTTGCAGCACTTTATGGGATTCTTGTGGCATCTTTCTTTGGTATTGTGTCTCCTTCTGTAATTGTAAGTTTACATGTGTTTTATGTATGCCATCATCTCTCTTTGCTTCATATTAACTAAATCAAACAAGGATAAAGGTAGGATACATTGATTTGCAGTGGTCTACCTAGGGTTTATTTAGTTATTTATGTTTTCAGCTGTTTGAAGAGGATCCCCAAGACTTTCATGCCCTCTTCAACTCCTCACCAGTCTAAAAGCTCTCCATATCACTCAACTTGAATTACCAAACCATTTGCCTACCTCGCCCCATAGAGATCTCTGCAAAAATGAGCCTCATTCCACGGACCCAAATATGCCTTTCACATTTGAGCCAACAAAACATCATCAAATTCAATCAAAACTCTTCTAAATATATAGCTAGCCTAAAATTAGTATTTACATTAGTCATCTCAAGCCTTCCTTGATAAATTTTCATTGAGATTGACGAGGAGAGAGCCCTCTCCCGACCTGGTAGGGCTAGCTACCAGGTTAAGCGTGGTTTGATGTTACCCTAGATCCTACCTTTCTCAGCCTGAGGTAGATTTAGGCACTAACAAGTTGAACATAAGCACTTTTGTTTGAATTGTATGGAGAGGAAGGTAGCCATGAATTTTTTTTATTAATATATATATAAATATAATCCAATAACCTCCATCTTAAGCCCCAATAATCTTCAAAACACTCTAGGCTACATCCATTGCAAGGTTGACCAATTTGAAAATTGTAAACCTCCTTAATTAACCAAGTAGAGGTAGAACCATTATTTATGACACAAACCAACTAGTTCTTGTATAATTCCAATGACATGCATTGTATGTCAGTGATAGGAACAAATGAAAAACCCCACAGGTTCCTTCTAAGATCCAACCAATAGATAGTGTACCCATATATAGGGTAATCATCATAATCCCGGTCTAAATACAACCAATAAACTTTTCCATTGTAGAAGATTGCCTCCTTAGGGGGTGTTATGCCATCATAAGGAAGTCGTGTCCTCTTCCACACCATATCAATGCTACTACGTACCAAATATATGATTGCATGTTTTTGTGTATCTGCCTTAGCACAACCCAATGATATTTTCCTAAACCAGCCTTTTCCAAAAGAGAAAAGAATCCACACTCTCCAAGATTTTTAAATATCTTTAAATATTTTTAAAACTCTTCAAATATTTTTAAAGATTTGTAAAATGGTTCACTTCAAAATAATTCTTTCCACGGGAAAAGGCTACAAGCACAAAGAACATAATCATTAAGGTAGCATATAACAAAAAAACTTTTTCCTGTGTTAACTTGTAGAGAAATAAATCCAAATTCGCGAACGACACATCGACTGCAAGCAAATAGGAAAACAGGGTTTTGCATTAAAAAACATTCCAATGTTTAAAGGCTATTTGAAATCTTGCCAGCGCTGATAATGGAAGCCAATGAAATATAAACTCAATATTCTCAAATGGTAAAAATTTCCAAATGGCTTGATGCATGAGAAAATGAAGGATTTTCCTAGAACCGAAATAAATATTCTCCATTATATAATGAAAAGAAGTTTTTAAACATTATATATCATATTAAACATACTAATCACCACACTAAACATGGCAAACATGCTCCATAAATATTAATATGTCTGATAAATACTAACATTAAATATATTCAACAAAAATCAAAGTTTCACAAAACCAAAGTCACTTTAAATGTTTCTGGATCACTTGTAGTAGTAGATAAAGACTATAATGGGTAAAGTTCTAGTTGAGATAAATGGATCCCAAGAGAAAAAAATTCTATGCATAGATGCCTTGCAGCAACATGTCAGCAAATTGGACAACAAAGTTTCATTGCTAGCCAAGAAATTGACCAATTTGGATTTACACAATAGTGAGGTAGATGAATAGGTTCTAGCATCTACCCAAGTGGACTCTCCTAATGGTTAATCATGGTATTTTCTATAATAATTGAAATCCTAGGAGTGTTAGTAGGAAAGATAGGCTTGTTGTTAGCTATTATTATGTTTTTTTTCTAGCTTTCTAGTTAAATGTAGGCTTAGTTATCGAGACAAATGCTTTAAGGCATTTGGTATAATCTATATTACTTCTTACTTGTTTTTATATTGTTGATATTTTGCTTCTCCAACGACACACCAATCGATATATATACCTATAATATTTCATTTTTATTAATAATACAAATCTAGCCTAATTTACAAAGAAAAAAACTTTAGTATAGTAATACAATAATCTATGCATTAACACATTAATAACAATACATTAATAAAGTTCTATAAATTTACACATGTAACTATACATAATGATATTAATACGTTGATGTATAGACATTTATTAATTTATATACATTGATATGAAGACATTAATAGACATTAACAGACATTAGTACAATGATCAATAGAAAAATGAGTCATTAATAGACATTAATACATTCATTAATAAATTAAAAATCAATGTTGCAATGTCACAAACAAAATCATGATCGTATTGTGACGAACAAAAAATTATGTCACATTGCGATGTTGCAATAAGATGAATAACAAATGACGTTGTAATGTGACAAACAATAAATGATGTCATAATGTGATGAACAACGAACAACATTGTAATTGGACAAAATAGGATGTTACATTGTCAACATGGGCATCTTGATTAACCATAATCAACATCTGCATCATAGTCATTCATAGTCACGATTGGAATCATGGTCAACCATATTTCACCATAATTAGGGAAAATTTTGTAGATGGAAATTTGTCTTAATGTTTAGAAACCTTGATGAAGCTTACTAATCCCTAATATGAAAACTATCAAATGTTCGGTGATAATTTTGTAAAAATATTCATATTTCTAATTATTTTATATGTTCTCTATAAAATTTTGGTGATTTTTAAGGTAAAATAATTTTATCCTATAAAATTCAGGCAAAATATTTTTAGAAAAGATAGAAAACAGAGAATCCTTTTTCTAGAAAAAGCATGGAAAATTAGCCCATATGTCAAATTGACCCCTAAAATTTCCCCTAACCAAACTTGTTTATAGGTAAATGATGACAAACAAAATCAACATCACAATTTAACAAAAAAAATTGACATCACAATGTGATGAATAATAGAAGATTTCACATCGAAACCATCATAACATGACAAATACAAACAATGTCACAATGTGACGAACATCAAATGACATCGCAATTAGACAAAAAAATGATGTGAAAATGCGATGAATAACAAACAATGTCACATAGTGAGAAAAAAACATCACAATGTGAAAAATAAGTCATGAATACAAAAATTGGCATGGTATTGTGACAAACAAAATTGTTATCGCATTGTGACGAACAATAAATGATGTCACAATGTGATGGCCAACAAACAACATCACAATGTAATAAAGAAAAATTTATGTTACCATGTGACGAATAATAAACAACATTGTCATTGAACAAAAAAATGATGTTGCATGGCCAACATGGGCACATAATCAACCATAGTCAATAATAGTTAACATGGATGCCATGTAAACCATATTCCCCATGTGCATCATGATCAACTGATTCAGATTTATGAAGGAATGAAATGAAATATAGATATAAATAAAACACAGAGATACAGTGAAAACATAACTTCAATTCATTAATAACAAAATCTGAAAATTGTTTATATGCAAAATGGAAATAAACTTGCTTAGGCGATAGTAGCTTATCTCTGAGAAGAGATGTGGCGGCTACATTCCTTTTGAAATATGTTACAATGGGGCTTAGAGACCTATTTATTATTGAGAAATAATTTAAAACCCTAAACATAAAAAAACCTAACCCTAGGAGATGAAGCGCCAAAAGTTTGTGGGCTCCATTGTGGTAAATTAGTACATAAACTTCCCGAGGTTGTATTCGGTGGCATACGATCTTTGTTTGACGCGTACGATACCTTGTTAGAAATATATATCTGAGGACTAAAAATTTTGACTACAAACCCCTACCATAGCTCATTAAGTTCCTTTTTTTCCGAAAAGACATTGTTTAGGGCCTCAAAACGGCTCCAAAGTTTGAGACCCGAAAAACTGCCAAAAATAGTAAATTGTGCTATAATAAATGAAACTGAAAGAAACAATGGTGGGGGTCCAAGTGGAATAGGAAGGTGGTCACCAATATCCACCTATATCAATCCTCCACCCTTAGGAAGCAATGGTCCCCATTGTTTTGAGTGACTCCATGAGATGGGAAAACTTTTGTTGAACTTGGTCCTTGGTGAGCCACTTGCCTTGGTGTAGGAGTTGACCAACTTTGACAAGATGATATAGTTGGATATTATACTAGCGAGTGTTCTTGATCTACATATCCATGATCTGATCAGTTGTGGCTTGTTCCATGCAGTCTGGGTTTATCTCTATTGGTGTTATTTTTTCTGTAATGTCTAATGTGTCCAGCAATGGTGGAAAGTATGGCTGAAGGTGGTCCACATTGAACATTGGGTCTAGGCCAAGGAATGGGGGGGAATGTTGAGCTCAAAAGCATTATCTTCCACAACCGTGGGGATGGTGTAAGGCTTGTATCAGAGTGTTTTGAGCTTTCAATGGGCCCCAGTAAGGTGTTCTTTCTACAAATGCAAAAAAACTTTGTCGCCTACCTAAAACTTGTGTGGCACCCATTGTTGATCATGTCACTGCTTGTACTTGGCATTGGACTTATCCAAGATTTCATACAACTACTAGAAAATGTGTTGGATGCATTAAATAAACCAGGTTTCTTTATCAGCCTCATTCTGTACATGTTCAAATTTTTTCTGTGTAGTCACATGAGGCATGACAACATCAATTGGACACAATGGTTGAAATCCCAAATCCACTTGAAAAGGACTGCGACTAATCAAGCTATGGAGATATTTGTTATAACTATGTTGCACATAATGAAGCCTCTTATCCTAGGTTTGTGGATGCTTCAAGTTGTACATGCATAGTATGTGCATTATCATCCTATTGAAAACCTCTCTCTGGACATCAGTCTGGGGATGGAATGTAGTTGAATTGGTGAGCTTGGTGTCCAATAATGTTCAGAGGCTCGACTAGAATGTGCTCAGGAACCTCCTATCTTGATCTGATATAATGGTCTATGAGATCCCAAAATGTACCCATACTCATTTAAAGAAGAGTTTGGTAGTGTCCTCTGTTGTGATGCTCTTCTTGCAAGTTGTTAATATAGCCAACTTATAAAATTTGTCCATGCCCACAAATACACAGTCATTACCATGCGTGGTATAAGGGAGGCTTGATAGATATTCCATGCAGATGGATTCCCATGGCTGGCTGGGAGTAGGCAGAGGAGTGTACATACATTGCTTCTTGATGGTTGGCTTGCCGATGGCACAGGTAGTATAGGATCTGATATATTTTCCAACGTCCTGCCAGAGTTTTGGCCAATAAAAGTACTTTTGTAGTACAGCCACAGTTTTATCCACACCAAAGTGTCCTACGACCCGACTGTAGTGTGCCTCCATAATCATCTTGGCACGCTCGCTTGAAGGAACACAAAGTTGGCCCAGGTAGCATAATAATGCATCCTAGAGGTGGAAATATGGAACTTGATTTCCATCCACTGGAATTTGGCATGTGGTGGAAAACTTTGGATCATTTTTGTACAGTTTTGGCCATCCAAATGTCTCATGGCCACAAGAGTTGAGAATAGTAGTCAATGTTGTAACTGGGGGCCGCCTGAGACAATCTGCAACATGATTGGTGTTGCCATTTTTGTATTTAATGTTCAAGTGGAGTTGTTGTAGATATATAGACCACTTCTGATGGTGATGTTTCTACAACTTCCCTTGTGTCTAGATAAACTAAAGAGGTCAGTGATCTGTGTGGATGACCATCTACTTCCCCAAAATGTAATGGTTCCATGGTCGTCACATCTACACAATAGAATACATCTCTTTATCATAGGTGGGGTATGTTAGCACTCCGTAATTCCTCCAGGCTGAGGAGAGGAACCCAGAGGTAACCACAAACTACTTTGGTTTGAGAGACAGGTCTTCTCCAACCAGAGGGGGCTCCCTCACTCGAAAAATATAAATTTTAAAGACTTTAAAGCACAAGTTTTGCAAAGACCAAGTCTAAAAAAGGAATTCTAAAGTATTTGGTTGAAGTATGAATGGTCGAAGAGGATAATAGCATGTGATCAATTTAACTTTCTATTCACTTTACTTATGCAAGTAAAATCAACATCCTCCACAAGGGCTTGTCAGGCATAACTTTGGACAAAAGAGATCCATTGTAGTATAGAGGAGAAAACAGAAAACACAATTTCTTTCCTTGCATATAACAATACTACTCATACATAAGAAAGAAACTAAACAGAAGAAATAACATGCATGAGTACAAAATATTTCATTTGCAATTGAAATATGAATACAACTGTTTTAGAGCAGCTTAACTGAATTCCAAACTAGTTGAGATCACTATACCCATAAACAAGAATCTATGGAGAAGAATTAATTGAATAACTGAGAAATAGACAAAGATAACTACAAATTTTCATACCATGAGAATCCTTGCAGAAAATTAATTAATAACCCTCAAGTCATAAGCACTCCATACATGAAATTGATCACAATCACTCTCATGAACTCTAATCACTGATGCAAAAAATGTTGAACCAACAAAAAACTTTTCCATATGTATTCATCATCTTATATAGTCAATATACAAAATATAATAATGTCTAAGTTCAGTGCATCTTCAATCCAATAGAGGATTGATCCCAAATTCAAAAGGAGGAAAACTGTTGTTTTTCAAAGTCATTTTCCTAAAAAACAAAAACATAAAAGTATTTTTTATCTTTAAAAATAAACTTTTACTAAAAAGAAACAATATTATCTTCGAATATGATCAGCCTGAAGTGAAAATAGAAAAAAGAAAAAAGGTTGATTGTTGAGTGTGCAAAAGGCTGTGTAGTAGCTGCGCAACGACTAAAACTTTGTGCTTTTGAAACTGGCACGTGGTGGACTACTAAGGAAGTGATTTTGCTAGCACACATGATCCATGTCATCCCCTTGAGAACCTGGCAGGTGTCTCCCTTCCAACACGTGTACAAGAGTGTGGGTATGGTCTGCGCAGCAGTTGCGCAAAGAGTGTGTAGTGCCTTTACAGTGGACCATATCTCCCAAAACATAATACCTGTGTAAAACCTAAAGGAATTTATTTTAGGGGATATTTTTTGAAGATAAACCTCTCTGAGTTTCTCCAAATTCTTCCCTAGTGTCCCAGAAAATGCTCTACAAAACAATGACTTAAAACAGGGAATTATGCAGCCTGAAAAATAGGCCTTAATTGTGAATTCGAAACTCCTGATATGTTACACTTGTGAAAAAAATGGAAGAGGTTATTGTTATTTTTTATGTCCTTGAGAAAACCCTCTTTCAGTTTCCCAAAATTCTCCTCCATGTGGTCGAAAATTGTTTTTCCAAATGGTGACTAAAACAGAGTGTTTGGTATTTGATGACTCTACAGTGACCCTGCAACCTTATCAACAACCTTCTTAAAAATTATTTTGAATTCCTTCTTGCTCATGTGGCCTTCCTGCCATGTTGGATTCAGTATTTCCTTTGCAAAAATCTACCAGTGTTGTTCTAAAAACTTTCAATGCCTTCATTTCCTTAATATTTTTTTTCTCATTTGCATGTGCCTGATCCACATCAATCTCTCCAGCACCTGCAGTTGCTACTTCCAATGGATGACCATGGCTCCAGCCCTTTGCACCTTCACGATGGGGGTTTTCATTATCAACTGTGCCTACTTCAGCATCTGTAGCTGCTTCAAGTCCATCAGCTTCAAACTTATGATCAGGCTGACGAAGCAAAACAATTTTGATCCTACCACCATCATGTTCAGGGCCAACATTCTGCAATCGAGGATTAGTATCCAATTTTGTCATAGCTCCTGTAACATTACCATGTTCTCCTCCACTAGAGCCAAATAACTTAGATCCAAAAGGAGGCTCAATATTATCATACAAAGGATCATATTGGCTTCCTGGAGTAGAAGAATATGGGAAAATGTAGGATGTGGGTTATAATCTAGGGAAATGATGTGGTATGATGAATGATTTATATATAATGTATATGGGCAGGGAACAATCATCACACACAATGGTGTTTAGGCAAGGGAAAATTTAAGCCTAGGGAATTATACTTAGGATAAAATGGGGGTAGGGGAACTAGGCTTAAAATAAGGAATAGGGATAAAATGGATGTTTAGGAATAGGGGAATTTTAAGATAACAAGGGAATAAGGGGATGGGAAAAAGGGAAAAAGGGGGATGTTTAAAGAGGGAAAATATTGGGATAATGATGACTATACCACTTCGACATCATTCCTTTGATTGTAGACACATGATCAAGTAAACATCCTAACAAAACCTCAATACCCTGACTCAATAGTCGTGATAACAGCTCTCAGTACTTAGACACCCCTTATTCATCATGACTCTCCAAACAGTGACAGGTCATATTTATGACAGTGAAAACATTTATGAATTTTACCCCCTCCAAGATAGAAAAATGATAGCTCAAAGGCCTTCGACTAATAAATTAACCTGTTATAACAAGGTATTTCCAAATTGTATCAGAAAGTGTCTCACTATGATAGGCCAGTGGATTCCCTTGCTAGGTGAGAACTGCACCAATAGCATAAACAAAGGCATATATCTCAATTTTAAATTGTTGTTGCAAGTATGGAAATGTGAGTATAGGTGCAGAGCAGAGGTAGTGCTTTAGCTCAATGAACGCCTTTCGTTGGGACTTGGACTAGAAAAACTTTGTTTTTTCTCCTCCCTTGGTAACCTAAATTAGAGGCCAAGTGATATGAGAGAATCACAACACGATTCTCTGATAAACATTAGCAAGGCCCAAATGATACAAAGCTCTATTAGAGTAGTTGGGGCTGGCCAATCTTGAATTACTTGGATCTTAGCCAGATCCACAGCATGCCTTACTCATCAATGATGAAACCCAGATATTGGACCTGACTCATGCCAAAGGAGCATTTCTCCATGTTGGCACATAGTTTGTGTTGTCTCATGGTTTGAAGGACCTTCCAAATGTGTTTCAGGTTCACTTCTCAACTCTTGCTAAAGATGAGGATGTCATCCATATATACAACCATAAATGAGTTGTTGAAGGACCGCAATTTGTCATCCATTAGCCTCATAAAATTTGCAGGGACATTTGTCAACCCGAAAGGCATGACCAACCACTTGAAAGGCCCTCCTTGGATTTTATGGGGGTTTTCCATACATCCGTGGGTTGTATGAACATCTACTGATAGCAAGACTTCAAATCGATCTTTCTGAAATACTTGGCCCCCTTGAGCTGGTCAAGAAGGTAATTAATTTGTGGGATTGGATACATGTTCCTAACAATATTTTTTTTAATTCCCAATAATCAATGCAGAGCCTCTAGGTTCCATGTTTCTTCTATACAACTACAATTGGGCTACCATAAGGTGAGGAACTTGGATGGATGTTCCCTTTTTGCAGCAACTCCTAGATATACCTCTTGATTTCTTCATTTTCCATAATGGAGCAATGGTATATCAGCCCATTGGGTAGAGTTACTCCAAGAGTTTGATCAATTGAATGCTTGACCTGGTAGTGAAAAGGTACCCTTATGGCTAAGGAGAAGATGTCCCCGTATTCTTCCATGACCTTATCCACCTATTTCTACTACATGGGGGAAACCTTCACGAGGGCCATGGATGTGGCCAATATCTTCCCCTTTCTTTGAGATTGAATCAGAAAGAAAAAAAATGACCTGGTCTGGGAGATGATCTTACTGCATTGATTAGAAGAGATCAAAGAGATGGCAGTAGGCAGGGCTACTTCGATATCCTTTATAAAATATTTCCCAAAGTAATAATAACATTGCAAGGCCTGGACTCATACACAACATGACGCTTCCACAAGTATGGTTGGCCTAATAAGACATCACAAAATTCAAGAGGAGAAACATCACACAGTACCTCATCATTGAAGGGATTGATGTTGTAGGGAAGGCAACATTGTTCGCTGACGTGGAGATATCATCCTTGGTGTAGCCACTTGATGGTGTACGGTTGTGGGTGTGGTGTGGTCGATAGGCCTAGCCACTTCACAACTTCTTCTGAAATGAGGTTATTTTAGCTCTCGTTATTGACAATGAACTACAACAGGGAACCCTTCACCCACATCTATGAGTGGAAGAGACGCTCCCCCTCCTCTTGATCTCCAGGCTTAATATTTTGGACCTTGGTGGTGGAAACAGTGGCGTTGGGTTCTGCATCAATAATATTCTTCCCCTTGCCATTACCCTTGTCAGGTCCTGGCTCAGAATCAAAACATGCATCAAACTTTGAAGCTTTCAGCTTGACCACTAATGACTGCTTGGCACAACAGTAATTTGCATTGTGTGTGGGCCTCTTGTGGAACTCACACCATTTTCCTATGTCCTTCTTCATCTTCGTGGTTCCATTCTTTTCTTGCAGCTTTGATGGGTTGTCATGGGACACTCCACCTTAGATCTATTGTTTTTTCTGCAGTTTGGAGGGACTCTTGCCCTGCATCTGATTCGCAGATCCAAAGTTTTACTTCTTGTGTTTAATTTTTAGTTTTAAATAAGTAGCATATTGGTTTGTTGCACTAAACAAATATATTTATAGGAACTTCATTTATTCTTGAATTTATTTGTGCATATAGTTTCTGTACTTGAGAACCAAATGTTGCTTGGAGTCTTTGATACCAAATTTTGTGTGTAGCGTATGAAAAATACTTTTGAATTCATGCACATCTTGATCCCTTTGTTTTCGTAGTGTGGCCCATTGTATGTACTTGTCCTCATAGCTCCCCATGGGGTGATACTGATCCTTTACAATGTCTCAAAAAGAGTTCCAAGAGGGGGAAACTATAAACAAAGAGGGTTCCTCGACATTTTCTCACAATAAGTTTCCCACCACTCCTTGACATGGAGGGTGGCCATAAGCAGTGCAAAAGTAATATTTTCCCTATTGCAGAAACTATGAACAAAAAAATAACCTTCCAACAGATTCAGTAATTTATCTACAACATCTGCATCCATTTGACCTTTGAATATTGGGATATCGAAGTTTAGGTGTACCTTGAAGGAGGCAGCACCTCCAAAGTGGTTGTTGGATGAAGATGCATCGCTAGTGGGCATCCCCCGAAGGATTTGGGAAAAGTTGTCCATCATCTCATTCCTTTGTCGCTCGAGGGCTTCTTCGATCAACAATTTGATAGGATATATTGATCCCTCATATCTCTCTACTTCCACCATGGGAGGTCATCAATGTCGATGGGGACGGTCTTGCAAAGGCTCAACCAGTTCAAGTCCCAACTCCTTATACCCCAATCTTGTTGGGGACATGCACAAAAATAAAATAGCAGACTAATATGATACCACTGACCCATATTTATGAAGCACAAAATTAAATACATATATAGATAGAACACAGAGATACAATGAAAACATAACTTCAATTCATTAATAATAAATTACTGAAAATTTCTGACATGCAAAATGGAAATAAACTAGCTTAGATGATGGTAGCTTATCTCTAAGAAGAGATGTTGTGGATACATGCCTTATAAATTGTGTTACAATGAGGCTCTAAGGCCTATTTATTATTGAGAAGTAATGGAAAACCATTAACATCCAAAAACCTAACCCTAGGAGATGAAGCGCCAAAAGTCTATGGGCCCCACTGGGGTAAATTGGTACATCAGATTCTTGGGGTTGTAACTTTGGCATACAATCTTTGTGTAGGTTTTAACCCCGTATAGAAATTACCTACATACGAATTCTAAAACACAGAAAATAAACAATGCGAGATCATAACACATAAAACACACATACACAGATATTTTCCCCTGGATCCCAAAACCGGGACTACCAGCTTGATTTTTCATTATGTTCCTTTCAATGTTACAATACATATTTAGACATGCTGAAGCATCCAATACCATGGACTGAAAACCATCGTGTCGAAAAAACATGTGTGAAAATCATGCACAAAACCATAAGTGGGTCCGCCCAACCTAACATAGGGTCCAAAACCAAAATTTTCCGGGGCGCTGTCCCAGACCTCGTAAAGTGGGGTTACGAGGTGCCCTTCAAACCCCCTGTTAACTACATGGAAAGAATATAACACAACCCAACATTCTCCCACTTGTTGCTTTCTTTCCATAGGGGGGCACAAGAGAGCTTAGTCATTTTCCCAGCCCTAAAATGCCCATTGTCTCTCTACGCCAAGAGAACTTCTCAGAGCTCACAGATTTTGTCAATGCATCTACAGTATTCTTCAAAGTGTCCACCTTTACTAGCAACACCTTTTTGTCTTCTATCATATCCCTCACAAAGTGATACTGAACATAAATGTTCTTTGTCTTTGAATGATATGCATGGTTATTTGCCAAGAAAAATGCACTTTGGCTGTCATAGTCTATCCTTATAGCTTCCAGTACTAACCCCATACTTGAACACAATATCTACAAACAAATTGATTCCTTGCTTGCATGAGTGGCTGCCATGTATTCTGCCTCTATAGTTGATAGTGCCACTACAGATTGTTTCTTACTCATCCAACTGACTACACCTCCAAATAGGTTAAACACATACCCACTTGTATATCTTCTCTAATCCAGATCTCCAACCCAGTCTGCATCAACAAAGCCATGAATATCCAACACTTTGTCCAATCCTAGTCTTCCTTAGTAGCACAGACCATAATCACTAGTGTCGCACAAATACCTGAAAACCTGCTTCACTGTTGTCCAATGCTCCTTTCCTAGTTTTGACATAAACCTGCTCAATACTTCAACTGCATGTGCAATGTCTGGTCTAGTACAGACCATTGCATACATCAGGCTACCGACTGCACTTGCATATGGAACACGGGACATGTCCTCTTCCTCTTCTTGTGTCTTGGAACATTGTTCAGCAGATAACCTCACACCTACATGAATAGGAACCTTCACTGGTTTACTATCCTGCATATTAAACCTCTGCAGTATTGTCTCGACATACTTCCTTTGGTTTAACTAGAGCTTCCTCTTTGCCCGATCTCTTTTAATTTCCATGCCAAAAATATAGTTTGCAGCACCAAGATCTTTCATGTTGAATTTGGAGGACAATTGGGTCTTCAAATCCTGGATAATTTCTTTGTCATTTCCAACCAGCGACATATCATCCACATACAAGACCAGATAAATAACATGGTCACCAATTAATTTAAAATACACACATTGATCTGCTTCGCTTCTTATGAAGCCAAGTCCCTGTATAAATGTATCAAATTTCTGATACCACATCCTTGGTGATTGTTTTAACCCATACAAAGACTTCATTAACTTGCATACCAATTCTTTCTTACCCTTCGTAGCAAAGCCTTCAGGTTGCTTCATGTAGATTTCCTCTTCCAGATCCCCATGAAGAAATGCTATCTTCACATCCATCTGTTCTACCTCAAAATCAAAAGCAATAGCAATAGATAAAAGTAATCTAATAGAAGTTACCTTGGCAACAGGAGAAAAATATCACCAAAATCAATTCCCGGCACCTGGGAATAACCTTTTGCTACCAACCAAGCTTTGTATTTCTCCACTTTTCCTTCTGCATTTGTCTTCTTTTTGAACACCCATTTGCTGCCAATGGGTTTCCTTCCAGCTGGCAACTCCACCAAATCCCAAGCCTCATTTTTGTGCAAAGATGCCATTTCATCAACCATGGTCTCTTTCCAGAGTTTTCCATCCTCTGAATCTACTGCTTCCTTCACAGTTCTAGGATCATCGTCAGTAATAGATAAAGCAAAATTTGAACAGAAAGCAGATGGACTATACCTTTCAGGTTTCCTTCTTTCTCAAACTGATCTTCTCACAGTCAAAGTTTGTGTCTCTTCATCTTCTGATTCCTCCTCTGCTATAGAATCTGATTCTTCCTCCTTTAGCTCAAACTCTATCTTCTCAGGTTTCTTTCGTTGGACTCATGTTTAATAACATCTTTCACCTCTCTAAACACCACATCTCAGCTGTACACAACCTTCCGTGTGACTGGGTTCCAAACTTATAACCCTTTAAACCAACCTTATACCCAATAAAGATGCACTTTTTAGATTTACTATCCAACTTGGTTCATTTCTCCTTTAGAACATGTACATATGCATCACATCCAAATACCCTCAGATGTGAAAGAGAGGGTTGCTTACCAGTCCATACCTCTTGTGGAGTCTTATCCTCCAACGCTGATGAAGGTGACCTATTGACCAGGTAACATGCAGTATCCACTGCCTCTGCCCAAAATTCTTGTCCTAACTCGGCACCACTGAGCATGCTTCTTGCCCTTTCCATCAACATCTTATTCATTCTTTCTGCAACTGCATTTTGCTGAGGTGTATATGGAGTAGTCTTCTGCCGTGATATACCACACTTCTTACAGGATTCTTCAAATTCCTTACTGCAAAACTCTCCACCGTTATTTTTCCTCAGCACCTTTATCTTCTTCTCTATGTGATTTTCCACCAGAGCCTTAAATTCTTTAAACCTATCAAAGAATTTAGATTTCTTCTTAAGGAAATATATCCATGTATTCCTTGAGAAGTCATCTATAAATGATACATAGTACACAGACTTACCCAGTGATGGAACCTTCACAAGTCCAAACATATCGCTATGCACAAGTTCTAATATCTATTTCGCGCTTTTACTACCAGAGGGGAAACTCACCCGATTCCGCTTCCCATGTACACAATTTTCACAGAAATCAAAATCTAGAGAGTTATTACTCATACCTTCTACAATACCTTTACCATGAAGTATCCGAAGGCTCTTTTCTCCAATATGTCCAAGCCTTTGATGCCATAGCATGGTCTTCTCTCTAGAGACCACTAGATTTTCTGCTCCACTTTCAGGAACCACAGAACTATTGCACCCATCAATAACAATGTTACCTTGCAGCTTGTACAAAGTTCCAATTCGAACTCCCCGCATCAATAACAGTGCTCCCCGAACCATCTTGCAAGTATCCTTCTCGAACACTGTTTTTACACCTACATCATCCAGCTTGCTAACAGAAATCAGATTTCTAGCTAATGCAGGAATATGTAGAACACCTGGAAGCGTTCTAACCCTTCCACCTTGCAACTTCAACTTTTCTTTTCTGCGACCAACAATTCTAGCCTTCCTGTCATCCCCTAAGAAGACATCACCACCATCATATTTCTCATACTCGCAGAACCACTCCCTATGGGGAGTGAAGTGAAAGGATGCACCTAAGTCAATCAACCATGCCTCATGATCTACATGTGTACTTGAAGAAGCCAAGTACACATCCCCACCTTCATCTGAGGTGGTTTTCACCTCTGTAGAAGGAGCCTCATCAGATCCCTTTCCTTTGTCAGGAACTTTAGATTTATAGTCCCTTTTGTAGTGCCCTTCCTTTCCACATTTCCAGCACACCACCTTTACAGGTTTTCCTGGAGATTTAGATCTCCCTTTAGATTTATATCTCCCACTCGATGACTTATTTTTTTTCGTTCTGGGTCCGTCCTCGTACAGACAAGGCATCACCATTTTGGCTCTCCATATTTTTCTGTCTCATCTCCTCCATCAGCAAGGATAAGACTATTTCATCAAAATGCAAGGCAGTTGCATTGCTACCTATTGCAATAACCAGACTATCCCACAAATCTGGTAGAGAACACAACAAATTGAAGCACTTATCTTCATCTGAAATTTTAATATCAACATATGCTAACTGACTTACCACAGTATTAAATGCATTCAGATGCTTTGTCACTGAGTCTCCATCTTTCATCCTCAGGTTATATAGCTTTTTCCACAAGAACAGTTTATTCACCAGAGACTTAGATTGGTACAAAGTCCTTAACTTGTCCCATAAATCCTTCGTCGTAGCTTCCCCTGATACATTCAGCAATACTGAATCTGAGACACAAAATCGTATTGTGCTCTTTGCCTTCCGATCCAACTTCTTCCATTCTTCATTGGACACTCGCATTGGTTTAGTACCCAGATCTACCATGATCCACTGGTCTTTATCCACCAACAGATCCTCCATCTTGAGTGTCCATAACTCCAAACTATAACCATTAAATTTCTCAATCTCTATTTTTCCACTGCTCGCCATCTTCTTTCACCACCAGAATTGATCTCGTAGATCTCCCACTGAACAGGGTCTACCATAGGCCCGAGAAAAACCCCTCAGCAACAAAGGCATCCCCTTGAAGCCAAAATAGCTCTGATACCAAATGTAGGTTTTAACCTTGTACAAAAATTACCTGCATACGAATTATAAAACATAGAAAATAAACAATGTGAGATCATAACACATAAAACACATATACACAGAGATTTTCCCCTGGATCCCAAAACCGGGACTACTAGCTTGATTTTTCATTATGTTCCTTTCAATGTTACAATACATATTTAGACATGGCGAAGCATCCAATACCATGGACCAAAAACCATCACGTCCAAAAAACATGTGCGAAAATCATGCACAAAACCATAGGTGGGTCCACCCAACCTAACATAGGGTCCAAAACCAAAATTTTCCGGGGTACTACCCCAGACCCCATAAAGTGGGGTTACGGGTGCCCTTCAAACCCCCTATTAACCATGTGGAAAGAATATAACACAACCCAACACTTTTTTTGACATGTACGATACCTCGTTAGAAAGATATATCTGAGGAATACAACCATCACCTACAATCCCCTGCCATGGACTAGTGGTTTGTCCATTTTCCAAAAAAATTATTTAGGGCCTCAAAACGGCTTTGGAAGTTCAGAACCCGAAAAATTGCAAAAAATAGTAAATTGTGCTACAATTAAGGAAACTAAAAGAAAAAATGGTGGGGGTCCAAGTGGAATAGGCAGATGGCCACATCCACCTAGATCATCAACCATGGTCAACTACAATAATTTATAGGTAAATGATGACAAAAAAATTGATGCTATAGTTTGACAAGCAAAATTGATGTCATCATGTAATGAACAAGAACCAATGTTGCATTTCAATTTTGAAATGTGACAAACAACAAATGATGTCACAATGTCAAAAACATAAAATTCCATCACATTTGGATCAATAAAAGATGTCGCAATGTGAAAAAAAGCAAATAATGTCACAATGTGATGAATAATAAACAACATGGTAATGTGATGAAAAGCAAGCAGCATCGCAATGTGAGGACATTGAAATGTGATGAACAATAAATTATGTCACAAAAATATGATCAACAAAGAAAACCACATTATGATGAATAAAAAACAATGTGGCAATGTGGCAAATAATAAACGACATCTTAATGTGACAATAACAAACTCGAAATTATTAATTGGACAAAAAAATATTGTCACAATGTGACAATTAAACTATTTTGGACCATGGTCAACCATGTTTAACTAAGTCAACCATGCCCAACCTTTTTGTTGACCATGGCCTTTTATGATCATCCATGGTAGAAAATAATCAACCATGTCCAACAAAGGTAGGATGGCTAACCATGGTCAACCATAGTCAAATCAAATTCAACAATCCTCTACATGGTCAACATGGTTAACTATGGTCAACATGGTTAACTATGGTCAACCATGGTTAGCATGGTCAAGATGCCCTACCATGGTCAACATGGGAATCATCTCCAGTCATGGTCAACCATGATCATTTATAAGTAAATAGTGACAACCCGAGTCTACCATGGTCACCCATAGTCAAGCATATGTTAACCATAATCAAGCATCGTTGGTTGATCAACATGGTCAAGATAACCTACCATGGTCAACATGGGCATCATCTTCAACCATGGTTTCCCATAATCATTTATATATAAATGCTAATAGCCCTAGTCTACCATGGTCACCCATATTCAAGCATATGCTAACCATTGTTAAGCACAGTTAAACAAGATCAACCATGGGCAAACATGGTCAAGTTAATCAACCATGGTCACCAAGTTAAACCATGGTCAACCTTTTTCAAACAAGTTCAACCATGGTCAACCATGTCCATCCATGGTCAACATGGACTACCATGGTCACATATGGTTAACTAAGGTCACACATGGTTTGACCAAAGTCAACTATGGTTAGACACACTCAAGCCTTCTCAATCATAGTCAACCATAGTTAAACAATTGCAAGCATGGTCAATAATAACTTGACCATCTTTAACCATAGTCAAATATAGTCAAACAAACTCAACCAAGATTGAATATAGTCAAACAAACTCAATCACAATTAGCCAGTTAAACCATTATCCAAAAAACTAATAGACAGCCAACCTTTTAATAATAATGCCCCAATGGGCATTTAAAAAATTGGTAGTAATATTTAATTTACTACAAAGGAGGATAATGTAGCAGCATAGAACATAATCTAGCTAGCAAACAAACAAACAATAATTTATGATACGTCACATGAAATATGAAGAGGCATCCAAGACAGTGACTTATTTGATTTCCAATCCTTACATGTCTAATACTGCTAATTCTATCATCTGTAGAAACTCCACCCAACCCTATATTTCCCTCCCTTCTCTCTATGACAACATGTTCACCATTTTCCCTCGTTAATAGTATATACTAGCACAACCACATTAATAAATATGGTTGATATACATCGATAGGCGTATATCAATCACATGCACTTTGTTAGGATATTCTGACACATAGGAAATAGTTAAGTATAACTTGGTCTAGTGTATAGTTAGGTAAAGTGTGTTTCTTTAGTATGTACTTTTTGTAACTTGCAATCTAACGGTCACGATATGTTCTAGACATGAAGTGATTTGACGGTTCATTATCTCCTCGGTAATACTGACACTTAATCCATGGCTTAACACCCTGTTGTTCCATGATCTCTATTTAAAGAGCATGGAGGGTCATTTGTAAGGTGAGTGTTCATGAGAAAAGCTTATGTAAATTTTCTTTCTTTTACATTAATAAATTGGCTGAAGTGGCCGCATTGGCTCAGGCCGTGGATTGTTTCCCTTTTTGAGGGTTTTAACCATGTCAAGAATACTGGTGTATTGATCTGTGATCTGTTTGTGAGCGGTGTCCTTTGGTGTTCTATCTGAGGAACTTACCCTGTAAATTCCTACATGGTATTAGAACTATTTGAGGGTTGCATCCATTGGTGATCCAAATTTGAAGTCGATACAACTGCATCTGATTATCGTTTCCTAGATCTATCATTTCTGACCGCTTTCGGGTCGACAGGACTACTCTATTGTGTTAGGAGCATCTATTCCAATGAGGAACCCATTTCATTTCAGACGAAAAGGTTTCCGGTAGCCCTAGCTACGTCATTTTTAAGATCTGGAGGTATAAAGTCTTTATTTGCAATTTTAGTTATTTATCTCTTTGTTTATTTCAGTTTATTTATCTCTCTATTTTTATTACCAGATATATACCTTTTATTTATGTATATGCTCTTTGCCCCACGACTCTGTGCGATCTGGGAAAATCAGAAAAAGAAAGGAAGGATTTTCTCATGCATATGCTATTTCCCGCCGCGTCTTAGTGTGATCTTGGAAAATAAAAAATATTAAGGAAAATATTTAGTTTCTGGTGAAATCTAACTCTAAATCGTAAGGGTTGTTTTTTGCATGTTCGTTTTGGGTTGTGTGGTTTTCTTTATTTTGTAGGCAAAAAGTTTTTTTCAAATAAGCACGCATCCCAAAGCTTTAGTGAGTTGAAAAAAAAAACCTTCATCTTTTCCAAAAATTACTAAGCTTTTAAACTAGCTCACTTGGTCCAAAGTTACTTTATGAGAATAGACGTCTTGGGTTCAAGTCATTCTTTTTGTTGAGTTACTTTTTCAAAAAGCGCATGTAACTTATGTTTTAAAGTTACTTTATGTAAAAGTGTTCTCGCCCATTATAAAAAGTGAGTCGCTTATAATTTTGAAGTCACTTTATCTTTTATTTAAGTTACAATTTAGTGGATATCTCATAAAGTACCATTATAAAAGTGACTTTCACTTATTTATAAAAGTGGGTCACATAAAGTAATTTTTTTTTTAAAGTGAGATAATTAGATTAAGTTTGGAAAGGAGGGGTGGGGGTTTTTTTAAATATAACATTATCATTCACTTCTGAACATTCACGTACTTTGTCTTCATCTTCAACAATTTTTCTTCAAAAAGTCATAACTTCTTCATCCGGAAGCCGTTTTTTTAATAGGCCTAATTTTTCAAGATATTTCCAATGGTTGTTCTACATTGTGGATTTACTTAGAAGTAAAGGTCTTTATAGAATAGCCTCAGGCCAAGAATCTAAACCTAAAGATGAAGATAAGGCAGCCAAATGGGAAAATAAGCAAGATCAAGCACGTGGGTTGATAGGAATGTTTATTTCTCTAGACCTTAGATTCCATGTCACAAAACCTAATACCCCTGATGAAGCAATGAAACAGCTCAATAAAGTTTTTGGAATTAAAAGTGAAATTAGAACCCATCAACTCGAAAATGAGTTGCTTACATTGGACCCCAATAATTTTTCTTCCATTGAAGATATTTTGTCCAAGTTCAAGACCCTTAGACTTCTCTTGGAAGGTGTTAAGGTTAAAAAATAAGATGGTAGCCTTATCTATTCCATTCTTACTAAGTTAGGACCAGCCTACTATGTGTTTGTTTCCACCTTCCATTCTACTAGAGAAGCCTTTATTTCTCAAGGACAAGCCTACAAACCCCCCTCTTTTGATGCCTTTTGTGATTCTTTAATAAGAGAACAAGAAAAACTCTTACATCTTGGTCTTCTTAATACTGAAACTCTTCTAAGAAAGCCTTAGCAGCTAGCAACAACCAAATTCAAAGAATCCTAAGAAGCAGTATCCTAAAAAGAATGGTCATAAACCAAACAAGGGTCCTAAGAAATTTCAGTCTCAAAATGAAAAATCAATTCAACAAAATGATAAGGCAAATAAAAAAAAAGGGAAGAAGATTGATAGACATTGCAACTTTTGTAATCGAGATGGCCACTTAGAATCCAAATGCTTTAAGAAGATGGAAGACTTGGAAGCAGCAATGAAGAAGCATAACATCCATTTGGAGCACTCTTCAACTTCAACTTCATCTTCAGGAACAACACTTTCTTCATGTGGTTGTCAAGCATCTCAGTCTGGTTATGCACTAAATGTATCTTCTTCTTCTCATTCTCATGAGTGGCTCATTGATTCTGGAGCTTCTTATCACATGGCCAAAAACAAAGCCATGTTTTCTTCTTTAAATGATTGTAACACCAAAAAAAAATATGTTGGTGATGATAGATCTCTTAGTATTGTAGGGACTAGAACTATTCATCTAGGAAATGGTCAATTTAATGATGTATTATGTGTTCCTTCCTTATCCTGCAACCTTCTATCTGTATATTAGATAACTCATTCAGGTGAAGGTAAAATCGTTGAATTTTCACCTCATGATATTGTAATTAAGCACCTAAGAGATCCTAGACAAATTTTAGCTACTGGCATTGCTGATGATTCTACAAGGTTGTATAATTTTAACAACTTTGGTTCATTAACACTTCCCTCGGTATTTGTTGCTCATAATGATGAAGTGAGTAAACTTTGGCATGAGCAATTTGGTCACTTAAAGTATCGCTCCCTTCAAAATCTATGTAAAGAAAATATGGTGACAGGTCTTCCTATGGTATCTTGCAAAGATGGTGTTTGTTTCGGATGTGTACTCGGAAAACATCATCGGGATAGTTTTGAAAAACATGTCTCTTGGCATGCCTCAACCCCTTTACAGCTTGTGCATAGTGATTTATGTGGTCCATTTCCAGTTGTTTCATTCTCTAGCTACAAGTATTTCTTAACTTCCATTGATGATTTCTCTAGACGCACTTAGGTATACTTCTTAAAACTCAAGAGTGAAGTCTTTAACATGTTCTTGGACTTTAAGGCCTTCGTTGATAAACAATTTGGACATCAAATTCTTAAGCTAAGATCTAATAATGGCGGAGAATATGTTAACAACAAATTCATCAACTTTTGCACTGAGAATGGAATCCAATTGCAACATATTGTTCCATATACTCCACAGCAAAATGGTGTAGCTGAAAGGAAGAATCGCATCTTAAAGGAAATGGCTAATTGTATGCTTCAATCAAAAGGACTTAGTCTTAATTTTTGGGCAGAAGCAATTAACTGTGCAAATTACATAGTAAATCGCACTCCTACTAAGGTTTTAAATAATATCACTCCAGAAGAAGCATGAAGCTCAATTAAACCAGATGTAAGTCACTTTTGTGTTTTTGGAAGTGAAGCATGGGCCCATATTCCAAATTAGAAACATAAAGCCTTAGAACCTAAGAGTGAAAAATGTATTTTTGTTGGATATTCTGAAGATGTCAAAGGATATAGACTTCTTCCACCTAAATCCAAAAATGTTATCATTAGAAGAGATGTAAAGTTTGCTGAAAATATATCAGCTTACGAGCCTAGTTCGGCAAATGTGCCACCTCTCTCTATCCCTTCTACTTCTGAAAATATTTCTTCTTCAGATGATGACAGTGAGGATGACAATCCTCCCCCACCTTCTCGGGATCCTCCTTCAGCTCCTTATCTTCCGAAATGGGTCTGCGCTACTCAGGATGCAACAAGTGCTCTTGCAGGTGATCCTACAGATCAGCCTCATACATGTTCTCAGTTTGATAGAGCTTCTTCTTTACTGGCTCAAGCTTCAGCGAATTATGATCCTGACACCTTTGCAGAAGCTTCAGGCCATCCAAATTAGGACGCAGCTATGGATGAAGAATATCGTTCACTATTGGCAAATGATACGTGGGACCTTGTTCCTCTTTCAAAGGGACAAAAATTTGTTAGATGCAAATGGGTTTACAGAACCAAGTTTAGACCAAATGGAAAAATTGATAAACATAAAGCTCGTCTTGTTGCTAAGGGTTTTTCACAAATTGAAGGCATTGATTATACTGAAATATTCTCCCCTGTTGCAAAAATGAACTCTATCTGCCTTGTTCTTCCCTTGCTGCCTCTTTCAAATGGGAATTTCGTCAAATGGATGTTAAATTGCCTTCTTGAGTGGGGACTTGCATGAAGAAATCTATATGGAACAACATCCTGCCTTTATACAAATAGAATCCATCCTTGTATGTTGGCTTAAGAAATCCCTTTATGGTCTCAAGCAAGCCCCTTGAGCTTGGTATGCCAAAATGGATAGCTTTCTTTTAGATACTTGCTTTTCTAGGTGTCATTCTGACAATACTATCTACACTAAGAAAGTGGGTAAGTCTCTTATCATTCTTGTTCTTTATGTTGATGATTTTATCCTTACTGGTAGTGATCCCAACCTTATAAACCATGTGAAGTCTAGCCTTAAAAAGCAATTTGAAATGAGATACTTAGGACATTTGCATTATTTTCTTGGTCTTCAAGTTTTGCAATCCAAAGAAGGTATTTCCCTTTCCCAGTCCAAGTATGCCTATGATCTTTTATGCCACTTTCACATGGAAGACATTAAGCCAAGCCCTTCTCCCTTTCAGTCTGGAGCCAAAATTTTAGTCACTTGTACTTCCCCTGAAGTTGATGCTACCTTATATCATCATCTTGTTGGAAAACTTTTGTATCTGACCCATACTCATCCTGAACTTTCCTTTGGTGTTGGCCTTATTACTCATTTTATGAAAAACCTGCATGAAAGTCATTAGAAAACAACTAAAAGAATACTTCGTTATGTTCGAGGTACAGTTTAGTTTTGGATTCATTACAGTGCATAAGAATCTCCTCTATTGGTTGGTTTCACTAATTCTGATTGGGTTAGTGACCCTGATGATCGGAAGTCTACTGTAGGTTATGTCTTCACTCTTAGTTCTAGACCTATTACATGGGCTTGCAAGAAACAAAGTGTCATTTCTCTTTCTTTAGCAGAAGAAGATTATCGTGGCGTCGTAGAAGCTAGTAAGGAATCCCTGTGGCTTTGTCAGATCCTGTCAAAGTTTGGTTTTCATCACCAGCATCCGACTACACTTTGGTGTGATAATCAAAGTGTCATTCAACTATGCACAGATCCAGTCCAACATCAGTGTAGCAAACACATTGAACTACACATGCACTTCATCAGAAAGTTCATTCATGACCATGTTCTTGAAGTGCAATATTATTCAACCAATGATCAAGTTGCAAACATATTTACAAAGGCTCTCACAGAGGCGAAGTTTACTAAACTTCGATTTATGGTTGGAGTTCAAGAAGTTGTCACTAAGGGGGGATAGGCTCTAATGCCTCCTTCCTTCTCCTATTGTTTCATCTTTGTACATCCTTCAATCCTATCCCAAGTTGTTCTTAAGGGAGGATGTTAGGATATTCCGACACATAGGAAATAGTTAAGTATAACTTGGTCTAGTGTATAGTTAGGTAAAGTGTGTTTCTTTACTATGTATTTTTTGTAACTTACAATCTGACAGTCACAATATGTTATAGACATGGAGTGATCTGACAGTTCATTCTCTCCTCGGTATTACTGACACTTGATCCGTTGTTTAACACCCGATTGGTCCATGATCTCTATTTAAAGAGCATGGAGGGTCATTTGTAAGGTGAATGTTCATGAGAGAAGATTATGTAAATTTTATTTCTTTTACATTAATAAATTTCCTGAAGTGGTCGCATTGGCTCAGGTCGTGGATTGTTTCCCTCTTTGAGGGTTCTAACCACATCAAGAATATTGGTGTATTGATCTGTGATCTCTTTGTGAGCGGTGTCCTTTGGTGTTCTATCTGAGGAACTTACCCTGTAAATTCCTACAACAACCACATTAGTAAATGTGGTTGAAATACATAGATAGGCATTAACGGTATGGATTTAATTTTAAAATTAATATCGATGTTAATAATAATAATAATAATATTATTATTATTATTATATTATAATAATATAATAAAATAATAATATTACAATATTATTATTATAATATTTTAATATTATATTAATTATATTAAAATATTATTAATATTATTATATTACATTTATTAATGTGGTTGTGTTAGTTATGATAATAATTTTTAACAATGATTATTATATTATAATAATATGATAATTTTCTTGATATTATCAATAATATGATATAATAAACCCAAGGGATTCATATTTAAAACCCTTGTGATTAATATTATAAATCTCAGGGATTAAAAATACAACAGTTAATAAACCCAAGGGTATAATGTTATAAATCCTAGGGATTGATTTTATAAACCCAAGGGATTAATCAACCCAATGAAATATTAATATTATAAACCCAGGGGATTAATATTATAAACCCCAGTGATCCTAACAAATAAATTTTATAAACCCAAGGGATTAATATTAAAAATCCAAGGGATTATTAAACCCAATGGTTTAATATTATAAACCCTAGGAGCTTGATCAACATGTCATGCACAATATCTTAAATTCCTCCAATTCTCAATGATAGTTTCACTTGAAAGTCTTATAACTAAAGAAATGTCACATAATGGCTTGTACAAAAGAAACTTATTCCAACAAAATGTCTCAAACTCTTTTGAATCTTCATTGGGAATAGCATAAAACCATGGCCACACTCAAATAATGGCATGCACATCTCAAGGTATCTGTAGCTTTTTCTTACGACTAACATCAAATGTTCAAGATCTTGTTGTTTCTATCAAACACAAATGTTCTAAAAAATGGGGCCAGGTTTGATAAATCTGAATAAAACTATTTTTGCATGAAATTTAATCAGAACGCACTAATAGTTTTTGGAATACTTTCTTCCCAACATTCAGTGGAATAAATTTGCTACTACAAACAACAAGAAGTAGCTTTAGTGACATATGGTAGCCTTCTTGTGCTCCATTGTCATGATCAACAAGCATTTCTGCAAGGAACCTTATGTATGCAGACAATGCAGGAGTTTCATGTCCAGTTGCATTTGCAACTCTTTTCAACATGTCATGATAAATTTCAAATATTTTTCGTACTTTTGAAACATATTTTGTAATATATTTCAAAACTGCATGTCGAGAAACAATTGGTTGACAATCAACATTTGCTCGCCACACTGTGAGGAGATCAACATTGTGAACATGCAATCAATCATAATTATGTGTTGGTTCATATTTGTTTTTCCCTTTGTCATCTTTGAAAAATATAGACTCATCATGAACCTGCCATGGAGCATTGTAGCGACATGAAAGGATAGAACCCTTTTTTCGTAAACAAGAATCAACACTACATTTTGTATGTCTTTGCACTTGATTCACGAGATGCTCATAATCTTCATGACGATTACAAGAAAAAATATGTGAAGAATTCAAAAGGAATGGATAATCATTCAAGATTCGAGGAATCATCACTTTTTGACGATGGATGTCATGTGGATTCTAGGTTATCACATATTTGTCAAAGAAATCTTTATTGCAGGACATTCGAAGGGTTGGGCCAGTCCAATGTTTCCATGTTTGGAGCACCTGGAAACCATAGGAAACCATGGATGTGGTAAGAACCTCTATGTTTCCACTCATACCTAACAAAAGTGAAGGTATAGTCAACATATAGAAAGCAATCAAAACAACAAAAACTTGTTCCAAAATCATGAAAGGATGGGAGAAAAGGAACGAAAATGAACCTATACCAAATGTCTATAGCTCCAAGATATTTTTGAAGAACTAATTCATGGAATACATTGAATCTTTGGTGCATATACATGGAAACCATATGCAGATACTGAATAAAATTTTCAATTTTGTTTGCATGAATATTTCCTTGACCAAAATGCGTGTTTGAAGGCATAAGACTATGTAAGTCATACCACTTTGTGTATTCTACACTTAAAGTAAAAAACAACGTTGGGAAACCTAATTTGGTAATCATATCAGTGATTTGAGTATGACACTTTGTCCAATGGGCCCTTGTACCCCTAAGAGAAGGACCAAAAGGCATCAATTTCTCATCTAACTTATTGTCATGTAAATTGTCAAGTTGTTGATGCAATTCTTCAATAGTTGTTGGTGCATTTTCCTGGATACTATTTTTCAAAAATAAGAAATTGGTTCCTTAGCTATGATGACACATAATCATGTTCAGTAAGAAATGTTGAAACCAAGGATGGATTTCAAATCTATGGTCAAAAAAATTGAGTAGATGTAAACCATATTCATGCATTTCAGCATTACCAATACATGGATGCAACCAATCAGCATCACCAGTGGGAAATAGAGTGGGAAATTCCATGTCTAATAACCCTTTAGTACTATACTCATTTATGGGAGATGAACCAATTTGTGGCCAATCCAATGGGTCTGAAGATGTAGAATCTACATTTTCAATAAAGCTTCTTATTTGATCGACTTCCCTCCATTCATTGGGTAGGCGAGTAACAAAAGATGAAGGATGAGAGTACAAACAATTAGGGATGAAGCTTTGAACTCCTTCATCACTTCTCTTTGTTTCATCGATATCACAATAAAAAAAATTAGCTTGTCTATCACATCAGTTTGTCTTTCTAAAAGAACAACAATTGATTGCATGTTAATTTCAACATCCCTATAATATTTATCCATATGAATTTTGTAAAGCAATGCATACATCACCCGTTGTATTTTCACATAACATTCATAATATTTGGACTGGGCACCACATCTCCTCACAATTAGGAAGTCAAGTTGGTCAACACATCATGGAAGCTTCTTTGCAATCAAAGAAATATCTTTTGGAAAACTTATTATTTGGCCACATTATTTATATTTTCCGCCACATGCATGTGCCACTTGTAATATTGAAATAATTCATGTTAGTGGGTAAGAAATTTAGAACATCAAGTTATTCACCAGAATCCATTTTGTTGAAACGAGAGAAATGGTGGGAGCCTTTTTCACACTTGCATCTATTAAAAATAGGTCCTTCATGCCATCTAACAACTTGTATACTAGGATAACATTCATTACATACTTGGCACATTTAGACAATAGATAGGTTATCAATCTTGGACCAAAATTCTTTATGAACTTCAATCACCTCTTTACTAAAATGAACAAAGGTACTTCCATTTTTTCTATGAAGGAGGACTTTGGGTTGACCATGATGTGAAGCACCTTGTCCAATGGGACGAGTACTTTGAACATTTGTTTCCATAAAATCGTGGGATTTCATTCTTGTAAATCGGTTGCATTTGATTCTTTTTTTCTCAAAGGAAAATATAAATTCTAATGTTACAATGACATGTGCAGAAAATGCCAAGTTTAATTGTTCAAATGAATAGTACAATAAAAACATACAACATTTACATTTTCTTGCCAGTTAGATTGTCCAGGTTCAACTAGAGGAAGGGATGAACATTCTATTAGCTGTGAATTTATTTCTCGAGCAATATTCATTTGAATATTATTTTGCAAAAAAGGAGAAAATAAAAGATCAATGGAACAATAAATAAAATACACCAAAATGTAGAAAGCTTATGAAAATAAATTTATTAGAAGAACATGTGTTGTTCCAAGAGAGTAAGTATGCACATATTTTGTAGCACCAACAATATTCTCTACAGAGTGTCGTTGATGAATGGTAGATTCCACATTAGCAACAGAATGTTGTAAATTGTCAACCATTTTGGCATGCATGTTACTATTAGGAAAAAGTATGATGTTGGTAATTGTTGAATGCCATCATTATGCATGACTCCCATAGTTGCTTCTCTTCCATTATTTGTAGAATATTGATGGTTCTCGCTTCTATGCAGGTTCTCTTTGTAAACACAATGTTCCCAAACAAGATTGTTGTTAGGAAATTTTGGCATACTAAAAAAATTGGAGATGCACAATATCAATGGAAAGGGACATTCATGGGAAATTTTCTTCGCATTATATCATCTAAGATTCCATACTTACGATTAACAACTTCATGACTATGAACATCTATTGAACCTCTCCTTCTTCTATGATATGCAAATATTCTTCACTTATTTATTGCTTCTCTATTTTTTTGATACCATTGCTTATGATATTCATTTGATGTAGGAGAACGAGTCATTTTCAAACTATGGTTTCTTGTTTCTTCAATTGACATATCTACAAATACTTTAAACACTATTATGAATTTAAATTTTAATTCTTACAAAAATTGAATGCTTTATGTAGATCATTAAGTTTCACATATATTGCAAATCATTACCTCATTATATATATATATATATATATATATATCTAAGTGCATCAGTCAATTTAATTACTTTAGTAGTTTACAATGGAATAAAATGTCTATACATGATAATAGATAATCAAACATGAAGTGCGTTATTCTATTGAAAAATAGCAGAAGAATGCAAAAAATGTCCAACAAACATATCACAAATTGATATGAGTATCTTTTTGGGTGTAGATTCGAAATTGGTGTAACAACTATCTTTAGTATATCTACAAAAAGATGAAAAATAAAATAACATGTTTGAGAATGCCTAAGAGAAAATGTTTTAAAACCTTAAAGGTTAAGGCAGAGTATCCACAAGCAGTGGTGGTATGTCAGCAACAAAATTTGTATTTGGAATAAGTGTGAAAAGAATCCCACTTTCAATAAGAGCATTGCAATGTTCAAGCGATGGCACGCGTAACGCTGATTTTTTTAATATGTGTATGTTATCAGCAACTTCTAATGCACAAACTCCAATAGAAAAATCATATATCTTGAATGGCACTTCCACATAGTTGAACATAAGCATTTTTCCTTGAATTGTATGAAGAGGAAGGTAGCTAGGGCATTTATTATTAAAATCTATAAAAATATAATCCAATAACCCGCATCTAAAGCCTTGATCATCTTCAAATCACTCCAAGATACATTCATTGTTGATCCAAATTTAAAGAGGAACACAACAAATTACATATATAACCATAAATACAAAGATGCAATAGAAATAACACTTCCTTTGATTAATATCAAATAATGAAATATTCTTACAAACAGTATGGAAACGAGACTAGCTTGGCAATGGTAGCAAATCTCTGAGAAGAGATGTGGTGGCTACATGCCTTTGAACTGCGTTACAGTGAGGCTCAAGGGCCTTTTTATAACAATAAGAGAAAACCCTAAACAACCAAAACCCTAACCCGAGGAGATGTAACACCAAGCGTTTATGGGCCCCGTTAGGGTTAGTTGGGCAGCCAACTTCCCAAGGTCGTGACGAGGTCATATTATCTCTGTTTGACATGCATGATACCCTATTTGAAAGATCTCTACGAGGACTACAACGGAAAAAACAACTTGCCAACAATCATTGGCGGTAGATTGCAAAAAAATGTTGTTTAGGCCTCAAAACGGATCCTGGAGTTTAGGACCCAAAAAACTGCTAAAAATAGTAAACTTTGCTGCAATTAAGGAAACTGGAAAACTGAAAGAAACAATAGTGGTGGTCCAAGTGGAATTGGCAGGTGGCACCAATATCCATCTGGATCAATTGCAAGGTTGACCAAATTGAAAATCGTCAACCTTCTCCATTAACCAAACATAGGTAGAACCATTATTGATGACGTGAACCAGTTGGTTCTTACATAATGTCAATGACATGCATCGTATCTCAGTGATAGGAAAAAATGAAAAACACCACAGATTCCTTATAAGATCAAACTAATAGATAGTGTACCCATATGTATGGTAATCATCATAATCATGGTCTCAATACAACCAATAAATTTTTCCATTGGAGAAGATTGCCTCCTTAGGGGGTGTTATTCCAACATAAGGAAGTTGTGTCCTCTTCCACACCATATCAATGCTACTACATATCAAAAAATATGATTGCACGTTTTTCGTATATTTGCCTTAGAACAAACCAATCATATTTTTGTGAACCAATCTTTTCCAAGAGAGAAAACAATTTGCACTCTCCAAGATAAAGAGATCTAAGATTTTTAAAGGTCTTTGTAAAAGGCTTCACTACAAAATAATTCTTTGGATTAGAAATGTTGCAAGTGCAAAGAACACAATCATTAATCCATTTATACATTAAATTGTGTATCCATAATGAATAAAAGGAAAAAGAAATGAGCATATGATCCCTTTGTCATTAAGGTAGGATCTAACAATAGAACTTTGGCCAGTGTGAACTTGTAGAGAAATAAATCCAAATTCGTCAACGACACATCGATTGCAAGAAGATAAAAAAAAACAGGGTTTTGCAAAATAACATCCTAATGTTCATAGACTATTCAAAATCTTGTCAACACCAATAATGGAATCCAATGAAATATCAGCTCAATAATCTCAAATGGAAATAATTTCCCAATGGCTTGACCCATGAGAAAATGAAGCGTTTTCTTGGAACCAAAATAAATGTTCTCCATTACATAATGAAAAAAAAGGTTGTGAATATTATCTATCATATTAAACATGATAATATACATAATAAGCATGTTAAACATCCTCCAAAAATATTAATATGTTTGATAAATACTAACATTAAATATATTCAATAAAAATCAAAGTTGCACAGAACCAAAGTCACTTTAAATGTTTCTAGATCACTTGTAGTAGCAGATAAATACTATAATGAGTAAAGTTCTGGTTGAGAGAAATGGAACCCAAGAGAAAAAAAGTATATGCATAGTTTCCTTGCAACAACATGTCAACAAATTGGATAACAAATTTTCATTACTAGCCAAGAAATTGGCCAATTTGGATTTCCACAATAGTGAGGAAGATGAATAGGTTCTAGCACCTACCCAAGTGGACTCTCCTAATGGTTAATCGTGGTCTTTTTATAATATTTTAAATCCTAGTATTGTTAATAGGAAAGATACCCTTTATTTTTTCTAGCTTTCTAGATAAATGAAGACATAGCTATCTAGACAAGTGATTTAAGGTATTTGGTATAATCTATATTAATTCTTACTTGTTTTTATATTGTTGATCTTTTGCTTCTCCAGTGGAACCCAATTAGATATATATACCTATAATATTTCATTTTGATCAATAATACAAAACTAGCCTAATTTACAAAGAAAAACACTTGAGTACATTAATACATTAATCTATGCATTAACACATTAATAACAATACATTAATAAAGTTCTATAACTTTACACTTATGACTGATAATAATACGTTGACGTATAGATATTTATTAATTTATAGACATTTGTAGACATTTATATGAAGATATTAATAGACATTAACAAATATTAATAGACATTAGTACAACGATTAATATAAAAATTAGTCATTAATAAATGAAAATTTTATGCTACAATGTGACAAACGAAATCATGATCATATTGTGATGAACAAAAAATTATGTCACAATGCAATGTTGCAATAAGATGAATAACAAATGAAGTTGTAATGTGACAAACAATAAATTATGTCACAATGTGATGAACAACAAACAACATTGAAATTGGACAAAAATATGATGTTGCATTCTTATTGTTGAAAATAGCAACAAGAAATGCTAAAAATAGCATTGTTATAAATAGCATTTCAGGATATATTCCAATTTTAATTTGTCCTTGAATTAAAATTCGAATTTAGTCTCACCAACCATTTGAAAAATAATTAATTAATTCATCTTGAGTTAATTAGTTGGTGAAAATCAAACATGAAGTCTTTGTGAAGACATGCAACAGTTATCCCTTTGATTGAGGAAGTTATCCCTTAATTAAGGAGATAAGGATTAGTTGTATTTGAGTTGTAATTAGTTAGCTCAGTTAACTGAGTTAAGTCCAGTTAAAGTAGTTCAAAATGGTTTGTGGAACTAATTGTGAGTTCAGTCAATTAATGCATGCATGCATGCAACTAGTGTTCTCCAGATAACTAAATATTTTCTCATAAATAACTCATGCATGTCAGTTCAGACAATGACCTAGTTGAGATTAAAGGCAGGGACAGTGTACTATCGGTTGCTAGAATATTCCCATGTGAATATCTCTTGTATGCAGAAGGAATTCATTCCTTGAGGATTGCACAGTTACTACAGAGGTCAGAGCAGTGTGTGAGGTGAGATCACACAGGTGGCAGCTAGAGGACCCAAGAGAAACTGCGCAAGGAAATAGGAGGCTCGTAGGACTGAAGGAAGGCATATGTGTTGTTTATTCTGTCTATGAGCAGCAGTGAGGGATTGTACTGAGAGCTGGATAGCTTGTGAGCTAAACCTTTGTGTAATCCTGATATATTTCCACTTGTATGATAATACAAATAGTGGGGTTTTTAGCTGAGGATTTCCCTAGAGTATTCTTCTTTGTTTCATGTGTGATTGAATCTTCTTCTCTGTTATATGTGTTCTTTTGATCTTGCTAAAAAAATTGATTAAGCTTCCGCAAGTTTGATAGTAGAAGTAGATCAAGTATTTTGCTTTAGTTACATTGCATTATCGGGCGATCTACAGTGAAAATTTATACATGGTATCAGAGCAAAGGTGATCAAAGTGTGAAAAGGGCGACATGATCTCTATATATCTGAACAAGCTCACCACCTACAGAGATAAGCTTGGAAGTGTAGGAATCACGACAACCGATGATGACATGGTAAGTCTTGCTCTCCTCGGTCTTCCTAAGAGCAGGCATAGCTACCACGAATCAGTGAATGGAAGAGAGAAACTACCAGATTGGCAATGACTATGGTTGGATCTGATGCAGGAGGAGATCAGGAGAAGCACCAGAGATGGTTCTTCATCTAAGTATGATGATGAAGAAAATATAGCCTTAGAAAGTAAGGCACGGAAAGGGAAATGGAAGGCTTCCCATTCCAAATCGAGTTCTTCCCATGGTGGGAAGAATATTGACAAATCTAAAGTGAGATGCTTTAATTGTCATGAGGTGGGCCATTATGCAACTAATTGTCCATTGAAGAAATCCAAGAAGGGATCCTTGAAAGGATCAGATGGTGAGGCACTAGCCTCATAGTTCGAATTGGATTTTACCCTCATCACATGCATGGTTTCATCGATGGTGGGTTTTGTTTGGTACCTAGACAGTGGAGCCTCATTCCACATGACTGGCAATAAGATTTTATTCAATACATTGGAGGAGAAGGACCTCCAGATGTGCATAGAGATGGGCGATGATGGAAAGTACCATGTTTTAGGTGAAGGTACGGGGTGTGTTTCAGAGAGAGCATGGAGCTCCTCTCACCCTGACTGATGTAAAGTATGTGCCTGGACTGAAGAAAAACTTGGTATCGGTCGCAATGTTGGAAGACAAAGGTTATGATGTAGTCTTCAGTAAAGGAAAGGCGTTCCTGAGACACATAGCCATGGGTCAGACCAAGAGGATTAGGATTCGAGTGAAGAATCTCTACAAGTTGGAGGTAGATGACTGTGTTGCATTAAGTTCCAAAGCAGAATTGGTGCAAAGCCAAGATATTGGCGAGTTATGGCATAGAAGGTTGGGCCACTTGCATCATGGGGCCTTGAAGATAATGCAGCAGATTTCTACCGGACTTCCCAAAGGTAAACTTGAGCAAGTGGACACATGCAAAGGTTGTACCTTGGGTAAGTATGCAAAATCTTCCTTTCAGGATCGAGACAGTCGAGCTGAAGCAATCTTGGAGCGAGTTCATACAGATGTGTGTGGACCATTCTCGACAGCCTCCACCGCTAAACAAATGTACTATGTTATTTTCATTGATGATTTTTCTCATATATGTTGGATCTATTTCATGCAGAAGAAGGATCAAACCTTCTCAAGGTTTTGTGAGTTCAAAGCCTTGGTTGAGAAAGAATCAAGAAAGAAGATCAGGGCCTTGTGAAATGACAATGGTGGAGAGTATGTCTCTCAAGAGTTTAAGGACTTCTGTGCAGTAGAAGGAATTAAATGGGAGTTGACAGCACCTCATAACCCACAGCAGAATGGGGTGGCCAAGAGGAAGAACAGAACGATTGTGGGAACAGTTCCGGCGATGCTGCATGACCAAGCCTACCACTTCATTTGTGGGCTGAGGCATGCAACACAGTGGTTTACTTGCAAAATAGAAGCCCTCATCACATACTTGGGATGAAGACACCAGAGGAAGCTTTCTCCAGGAAGAGACCAGATGTGGGTCACTTCAGGATCTTTGGCTCATCAATTTATTTCCATGTGACCAAAGATGCCCAGAAGAAGCTAGAGCCGACAGCAGAGTTAGGGATACTTGTGGGGTACACTGATACTCCCCACAACTATTGTGTGTATTTTCCTACCAATCAGAGGACAGTGGTTTGCAGAGATCTTAAGTTCGATGAGCAGAAGGCCATGCGAGTTTCCCTTGAGAGGGAGATCAAGATGCAGGCAGAGGAGGAGCTTTTGGTTCCTAAGAAGGAGGAGCCTCAAACTGATGCGAAGCAGCCGCATGCAGAGGTTCCAGGAGTGGAGACATCCACTCATGCAGAGACTTCCAGAGAGGGGTGGAAACGTACAAGGGAGGCTAACAGATTGTTCATGGATGTGAGAGAGAATGTGGGAGAGCCATCTTCTCAGTGCAGACAGAGGAGGTCACCTGAGCGGTACACTGATTACATGGCCCTTGTTGGGGAATGTGTAGAGACTAAACCATCTTCCTTTGAGGAAGCAGTGCAGCAGCCAGTTTGGGTTGATGCTGTGGTGGAGGAGTATGACTCCATAGTTCAGAACAGTGTTTGGGATGTTGTTCCAAGATCGAAGAACAAGTCAGTTGTGAGTTCCCATTGGCTTTACAAGGTAAAGTATGCCACTGATGGTAGTGTGGAGGAACATTAGGCAAGGTTTGTGTTGAAAATAGCAACAAGAAATGCTAAAAATAGAAATGTTATAAATAGCATTGCTATAGATAGCATTTTAGGTACCGGTGTTGAAAATAGCAACAAGGAATGCAAAAAAGAAAAATGCTAAAAATAGCATTGTTATAGATAGCATTTCAGGATATATTCCAATTTTAATTTGTCCTTGAATTAAAATTGAGAATTAAAATTCGAATTTAGTCTCACTAGCTATTTAAAAAATAATTAATTAATTCATCTTGAGTTAATTAGTTGGAGAAAATCAAACATGAAGTGTTTGTGAAGACATGCAACAATTATCCCTTTGATTGAGGAAGTTATCCCTTAATTAAGGAGATAAGGATGAGTTGTATTTGAGTTGTAATTAGTTAGCTTAGTTAACTGAGTCAAGTCCAATTAGATTAGTTCCAAACAGTTTGTGGAACTAATTGTGAGTTCAGTAAGTTAATGCATGCAACTAGTGTTCTCCAAATAACTGAATATTCACTCATAAATAACTCATGCATGTCAGTTCAGGCAAAGACCGAGTTGAGATTAAAGGAAGGAACAGTGTACTATCAGTTGGAGGAATTTTCCTATAAAGGAAACTCATCCATGCAAAAGGAATTAACTCCTTCAGGATTGCACAGTTATTTTAGAGGTCAGTGTTGTGTGTGAGGTGAGAATCACACAGGTTGCAGCTGGAGGACCCAGGAGAAACTGCACAAGGAAATAAGAGGCTTGGAGGACTGAAGGAAGGCATATGTGTTGTCTATTCTATTTATGAGCAGCAATGGGGGATTGTACTAAGAGATGGATATCTTGAGAGCTAAAGCTTTATGTAATCCTGAGATATTTCCACTTATATGATAATACAGATAGCAGGGTTTTTAGCTGAGGCTTTCCCCAGAGTATTCTTCTGTGTTTCATGTGTGATTAAATCTTCTTCTCTATTATATGTGTTCTGTTTGATCTTGCCCAAAATCGATTAAGCTTCTACAAGTTTGATTGTAGAAGTAGATTAAGTATTTTGCTTTAGTACATTGCATAATCAGTTTAATCTACAATGATAATTTCTACATGGTATCAGAGCTAGCTAATCTATAAAGAAATTTCTACATGGTATCAGAGCTAGCTGATCTATAGAGAAATTTCTACATGGTATTAGAGAAAAGGCGATCAAAGCGGAGAACAATATACAAAGAAGGGAGAAGTTTGAAGTTTTGAAGTTCTTGATTGTGGGTACATAATCGATTTCTTATCACATCTCAAAGTTCACCAATGGCATTCAATGGCTTGAGACTTGAGTATGCCCTGGATCGCAGCTTGAATTACATATCTTGGAAGGATCGTATGGAAGCGGTATTAGAGGATAATGGTTTGAAGGACTTCATTGATCAAGAAGTCCCCAAGCCAGTAGCAACTAATGCCCAAGAATTGGCGGAATGGAAGAAATGTGTGGCGAGAGCAAGGAGGATTCTTCTGGAGGGAGTTCAAGACCATATTGTCTCGAGTCTCCATGGGAAGGAGACTCCATTTTCAATGTGGAAGACATTGAAGGATCTATATCAAAATAGTATCGACCAGAGGAAGCTGGCGCTGAAGGACAAGCTTCGAAAAATCAAGTGTGAAAAGGGCGACACGATCTCTACATATCTGAACAAGCTCACCACCTGCAGAGATGAGTTTGGAAGTGTAGGAATCACGACAGTCGATGATGACATGGTGAGTCTTGCTCTCCTCGGTCTTCTTAAGAGCTGGCATAGCTACCAGGACTCAGTGAATGGAAGAGAGAAACTGCTAGATTGGGAACGACTGTGGTCAGATCTGATGCAGGAGGAGATCAGGAGGAGCACCAGAGATGGTTCTTCATCCAAGGAGGATGAAGAAAATCTAGCCTTAGCCAGTAAGGCAAGGAAAGGGAAGGAGAAGGATTCTCATTCCAAATCGAGTTCTTCCCATGGTGGGAAGAATATTGACAAATCTAAAGTGAGATGCTTTAATTGTCATGAGGTGGGCCATTATGCAACTAATTATCCATTGAAGAAATCCAAGAAGCGATCCTTGGAAGGATCTAAAGGTGAGGCCCTAGCCTCACAGTTCAAATTGGATTTTACCCTCATCGCATGCATGGTTTCATCAATGATGGGTTGTGGTTGGTTTCTTGACAATGGAGCTTCATTCCATATGACTGAAAATAAGAGTTTGTTCAGTACTTAGAGGAGAAATACCTCTAGATGCGCATAGAGATGGGTAATGATGAAAAATATAGTGTTTCAGGAGTGGGCACAGTTGCTCTTCAGAGGGAGCATGGAGCTCTCGTTACCTTGACAGATGTAAAGTATGTGCCTGAACTGAAGAAGAACTTGGTATCGATTGCGATGGTGGAGGACAAAGGCTATGATGTTGTCTTCAGTAAGGGAAATGTTTTCCTTAGACACATCACCACGGGTCAAGTGAAACAGATCGATTCACAGTACAGAACCTGTATGCTCTTGAGGTTCAAGATGCATGCAAGGCCTTGAGGAGCAAGGAAAATGTTAGAGACTTGGTGGTTGAGAGGGAGAGTACATTACCTCTCAACATGCAGTGCCAGAAGAAGTCTTAGACAATTTTGGAGGAGCCACAATTGGTGAAGCAGCATCAGGAGGTTGTGGAGCAGCCACAACTGGAGAAGTTGAGAGGAGACAAAGTGGGGGCATCCATTCATGCAGAGACCTCTAGTGGGGGGGAATTTTGAGCCAAGTGGGCAGAGGTATCACATGCATCCATACCTCCAGGTGTGAGGTGGGGCAATGTGAAGAGATAGTTCAAAATAGGGGCAGGATCCTTGAGGTACCCAACCTCTTTGATTATACCTTGCTACGGGAGCCCCGACAAGGAGCAGCAGGACTGGCTGAGTGGGTAGAGACAGATGCGGATGGAGTGGCAGAGGGAGCTTCAGCATCAGAGGGTTTTTCTAGCCCAACAGGGAGGTCAGTTGGGAGATCAGTTACTTACTTCTCAGTAACTGAGTTGCAGTGCAGCAGTGGGAAGCATGATGCAACATGATGAGAGGAAGTGCAGTGTGGATGCATGCTGGGAGATAGGACTAGAAACAACACGGATACAATAGTAGGAATTAGTGTGATTGATGCAGTCAGAGATCAAAGTGATAGAGGCTAGAGCAGACAGATATTGAAGAGCACAGAGGTGCAAAGTTTTCAGTCGACAGAGACAATAGCAGTCAGAGACTTTGATGACAGAGGCATCATTCTGATTCAGGTTGGATATATATATATATATATATATATATATATATATATATATATATATATATATAGATATAGATATATATATATATATATATATATATATATATTGTTTCTGAGTTGCTTGAGCAACAACACTTGAGAGAAGTGTTGCATGTAGAACATTCCAAAGGTTCAGGATCGGGTTCAAGTTGAATGCCTTTCTTGTTGAGAGGGAGTGTTGAAAATAGCAACAAGAAATGCTAAAAATAGAAATGTTATAAATAGCATTGCTATAGATAGCATTTCAGGTACCAGTGTTGAAAATAGCAACAAGGAATGCAAAAAATAAAAATACTAAAAATAACATTGTTATAGATAGCATTTCAGGATATATTCCAATTTTAATTTGTCCTTGAATTAAAATTCAAATTTAGTCTCACTATTTGTTTGAAAAATAATTAATTAATTCATCTTGGGTTAATTATTTGGAAAAAATCAAACATGAAGTCTTTGTGAAGACATGCAACAGTTATCCCTTTGATTGAGGAATTTATCCCTTAATTAAGGAGATAAGGATGAGTTGTATTTGAGTTGTAATTAGTTAGCTCAGTTAACTGAGTTAAGTACAGTTAGATTAGTTCCAAACAGTTTGTGGAATTAATTGTGAGTTCAGTCAGTTAATGCATGCATGCATGCAACTAGTGTTCTCTAGATAACTAAATATTCTCTCATAAATAACTCATGCATGTCAATTTAGACAGAGACCCAGTTGAGATTAAAGGAAGGGATAGTGTACTATCAGTTGGAGGAATTTTCCTATAAAGGAAACTCATCCATGCAGAAGGAATTAACTCCTTCAGGATTGTGCAGTTATTTCAGAGATAGTGTTGTGTGTGAGGTGAGAATCACACAGGTTGCAGCTGGAGAACCCAAGAGAAATTGCGCAAGGAAATAGGAGGCTTGGAGGACTGAATGAAGGCATATGTGTTGTCTATTCTGTCTATGAGCAGCAGTGATGGATTGTACTGAGAGCAGGATAGCTTGAGAGCTAAAGCTTTGTGTAATCCTGAGATATTTCCACTTGTATGATAATACAGATAGTGGGGTTTTTAGCTGAGGCTTTCCCCATAGTATTCTTCTGTGTTTCATGTGTGATTGAATCTTCTTCTCTGTTATATGTGTTCTATTTGATCTTTCTTAAGATCAATTAAGCTTCCACAAGTTTGATTGTAGAAGTAGATTAAGTATTTTGCTTTAGTACATTGCATAATTAGTTTAATCTACAGTGAGAATTTCTACATGGTATCAGAGCTAGCTGATCTATAAAGAATTTCTATAGTTTGTTGCCCGTGGTTTCTCACAAGTTGAGGGGATCAACTATGATGAGACTTTTTCTCCTGTAGCTAGGTACTCATCTATCAGATCAATGTTGGCACTATCAGCACAGATGGGTTGGAAGATCCATCAGATGGATGTGAAGATTGCATTGCTCAATGGAAATATTGAGGAAGAGGTGTACATAGAGCAGTCGGAAGGATTTGAGACCTTCGATCGTGAGTCGCATGTATGTCGACTCAAGAGAGATTTGTACGGGCTGAAGCAAGCACCTCATGCTCGGTACACCAGGATCGACAACTACTTCACCGGGTTTGGCTTCACAAAGAGTGAAGTGGATGCGAACTTCAACCACATCATGGTGGAAGGTAAGCAGTTGATCATTGTTCTTTATGTTGATGATCTGATATTGACAAGTGATGATCATTTGATCATGTCTTGCAAGGAGGACCTTGCAAGAGAGTTCGAGATGAAAGACATGGGTCTCATGCACTACTTTCTAGGCATTAAAGTGTGGCAGAAGGATGGGGTGTAGAATTTTTGAATAATATGACACATATTCACAGAGATTATCCTGATCATACAATTATAAGCGGAACATGTATAATACATAATCTCCTCTATGTTGATCATCAATTTACAGAAGCAGAAACATTCACAGGCGCACATAGAAGCATCAATCAAACTCATTAACACAGTATGTATCCCAGGGAAAGCATCTCGCTAAAAACCCCAACTATCTGTATATTATATTGATTGAATCATGTAACATTACAAAGTACAATGCTTATCACAAGCAATCCAGTACCAACTCCACCTGTTACACACAATACAACTCATATTTGATCTCCAAATCTATTCCACTGCTTGCCTGCCTCCACAGCTCAATACCTTGTAGAAATTTTGAATAATATGACACATATTCACAGAGATTATCCTGATTATACACTTATAAGCGGAACATGCATAATACATAACCTCCTCTACGTTGATCATCAATTTACAGAAGCAGAAACATTCACAGGCGCAGATAGAAGCATCAATCAAACTCATTAACACAATATGTATCCCGGGGAAAGCATCTCGCTAAAAACCCCAACTATCTGTATATTATATTGATTGAATCATGTAACATTACAAAGTACAATGCTTATCACAAGCAATCCAGTACCAGCTCCACCTGTTACACACAATACAGCTCAGATCTGATCTCCAAATCTCCCCTGCTGCTTGCCTGCCTCCACAGCTCAATACCTGCTCAAGAATTGATGAGAATGGTTTACCAAACTCGTATTTCACTTGCAAAGAATCACTCACACTGTGTTGGACGTGAGCACAGGCTACAATTCTTGGTATTGGCCAATTCACATACTCAATCCCTCTGATTGTGCAAATCATCATGCACAGCTATAGTCACAACTGATAGCAATCTGATCCTCTAACACCTGTCCCTGCTAAACTGAACATGCACTAACATGCAACTGAGTTAACTGATGTATTCTATAGTTTCATTATGAGTTAATAACTTGTGAATTAATTAATAACTAATTCACCCAACTCATCTCTAGTCTATTGATCAGTTAGACTAAATACAACTAGTTTAACAAAGTTAAACTGAACACAACTCCATCAACTGCACCTCCAGTCCACTAAACTCAACTCACTTGAGTTCTAACTAAAGTCCTGCATGAAAATATTAGTCATCCCATAGGTAACCACGTATTTCCTTCTAGTATCTGCATGTACCACATCCGTAGCTCATCCTAAAGTGCTCCAAGAGAATAAGATCAAGTTTATAGTCTAAATATTATTATGAGACAATAATATTTGACTTTTCTATTTTTGACAGCCAGTCTAAAAATATACTTTGATCACTCATACTGTGATCACTCATACTGTGGTCACCCATACTGTGATCATCCCTGCTGGGATCAAAAATAGAACTTGCGCCATAATTTGCCTGCGAGCCCACTTAGTGAAGGTGACTCTTTTCACTAAGCTCCATCATCTTGTTTCATTCTCAACAAGCATTTCTTGTTGCACACTTTTCAACATGGGGAAGTGTTTGTGTCTCAAGGCAAGTATGCCAATGAGATACTCAGGAGATTCCACATGGAGAAGTGCAAGCCCATGCAGACTCCTCTAGCAGGTAACTGGAGGAATGAGGATGCTACTTCAGGTGAGGTAGTAGAGGCTACTGTATATCGGCAGCTTGTGGGTTCATTAATGTATTAAGTGAACACACGACCAGATTTGTGCTTTGCACTGAACCAGATGAGTCAAGCTATGGTTCAGTCTACCAAGTTGTTTTGGAAGGCAGCGAAGCATGTTTTGAGATACCTCAGAGGCACATCTCAGTTTGGATTATGGTACAGACGATCAGAGGGAGTGAAGCTACATGGCTTCACAGATGGCAGGGAGTCCATCATATCGGAAGAGCACATCATGAGTAATTTTCAACCTTGGTTCAGCTGTAGTTTCTTGGTACAACAGGAAACAGAGGTCAGTTGCACTTAGCTCAGTAGAGGCTGAATACATGGCTGCAAGTTAGGCAGCATGTGAAGCCATTTGGATGTGGAAAATTCTAGTTGGTTTGTTAAATCAGAGGATGGATCCAACCGTTATCTACTATGATAATCAAAGTTGTATCAAACTCTCTGAGAATCCAGTATTTCATGATAGGTCCAAGCATATCGACATTCAGTATCATCATCTCAGAGACTGTGTGGCGAGGAGGATCATGTTGTTGCAGTATATTTCGACCGAGGAGCAAGATGCTAACATTTTAACTAAGGCATTGTCAAAGTGTAAATTTGAGTTCCACATAGATAGGATCGAGTTGACAGATAATCCCTTTCTTGTTGAGAGGGAGTGTTGAAAATAGCAACAAGAAATGCTAAAAATAGCATTGCTATAGATAGCATTTCAGGATATATTCCAATTTTAATTTGTCCTTGAATTAAAATTGAGAATTAAAATTTGAATTTAGTCTCACCAGCTGTTTGAAAAATAATTAATTAATTCATCTTGAGTTAATTAGTTGGAGAAAATCAAACATGAAGTCTTTGTGAAGACATGCAACAGTTATCCCTTTGATTGAGGAAGTTATCCCTTAATTAAGGAGATAAGGATGATTTGTATTTGAGTTGTAATTAGTTAGCTCAATTAATTGAGTTAAGTCCAGTTAAATTAGTTCCAAACAATTTGTGGAGCTAATTGTGAGTTCAGTCAGTTAATGCATGCATGCATGCAACTAGTGTTCTCCAAATAACTGAATATTCTCTCATAAATAACTCATGCATGTCAGTTCAGACAAAGACCCAGTTGAGATTAAAGGCAAGGATAGTGTATTATCAATTGCTAGAATATTCCCATGTGAATATCTCTTGCATGGAGAAGGAATTCATTCCTTGAGGATTGCACAGTTACTACAGAGGTCAGAGCAGTGTGTGAGGTGAGATCACACAGGTGGCAGCTGGAGGACCCAAGAGAAACTGCGCAAGGAAATAAGAGGCTTGGAGGACTGAAGGAAGGCATATGTGTTGTCTATTCGGTCTATGAGCAGTAGTGAGGGATTGTACTGAGAGCTGGATAGCTTGTGAGCCAAAGCTTTGTGTAATCCTGATATATTTCCACTTGTATGATAATACAGATAGCGAGGTTTTTAGCTGAGGCTTTCCCCAGAGTATTCTTCCATGTTTCATGTGTGATTGAATCTTCTTCTCTATTATATGTGTTCTGTTTGATCTTGCTCAAAATATCGATTAAGCTTCCACAAGTTTGATAGTAGAAGTAGATCAAGTATTTTGCTTTAGTTACATTGCATTATCAGGTGATCTACAGTGAGAATTTATACACTTATAATGGGCAACTATAGTCAACATGGGCATCTTGTTCAACGATAATCAACATGTGCATCATAGTCATTCATAGTTACTAATGAAATCATGGTCAACCAGAGCTGACCATAATCAGGGAAAATTTTATGGATGGAAATTTGTCTTAAAGTTTAGAAACCTTGACGGAGCCTACTAATCCCTAATATGCAAACTATAAAATATTTGGCAATAATTTTTTAAAAATATTCGGCAATAATTTTTTTTAAATATTCAAATTTCTAATTATGTTATATGGTCTCTATGAAATTTTGGTGATTTTTAAGGTAACGTAATTTTATCCTATAAAATTAGGGCAAAACATTTTTATAAAAAATAGAGAATGAAGAATCCTTTTCTAGAAAAAACGTGGAAAATTAGCCCATATTTCAAATTATCCACTAAAATTTTCCCTAACCACAATCATTTATTGGTAAATGCAGACAAATAAAATCAACAGCACAATTTAACAAAAAAACTTGACATCACAATGTGATGAACAATAGAAGATTTCACATTGAAACCATCATAATGTGACAAATACAAGCGTTGTCATAATGTGGCGAACATCAGATAACATCACAATTGGACAAAAAAATGATGTGAAAATGTGATGAATAACAAACAATGCCACATAGTGATGAAACAACAAATAAAATCGCAATGTGAAAAATAATAATCATTAATATAGAAATTGGCGTTGTATTCTGACAAACAAAAATATTATTGCATTTTTACGAACAACAAATGATGTCACAATGTGATGGTCAATAAACAACATCACAATGTAGCAAACCATAAAAGATGTTACAATGAGACGAACAATAAATAACATTGCCACTGAACAAAAAATTAATGTCGCATATCCAACATGGGCACATAATCAACCATAGTCAACAATAGTCAACATGGATTCGTGATCAACCATGGTCAGCAACAATAATTTATAGGTAAATGATAACAAACAAAATCGATGCTACAATGTGATAAATAAAATTGATGTCACCCTGTAATGAATAACAACCAATGTCTAATTGCAATGTTGCAATAACTAATGTCACTTTGCAATGTTGCAATGTGATGAACAGCAAATGATGTCTAAATGTCACAAACATCAAATGCCATAGCAGTTGGATAAATAAAATATGTCGTAATGTGACAAAAAGCAAATAATGTCACAATGTGATGAATAATAAACAACATTGTAATGTGATGAAAAACAAACAACATCACAATGTGAGGACGTCAAAGTGTGACAAACAATAAATGATGTCACAAAATGATGATAAAAAATAACATCGCATTATGATGAACCACAAACAATGTCGCAATGTGACAAGCAATGAACATCATTGCAATGTGATGAACAAAACACAACATTTCAATGTGGAAAATAATAAGCAACATCTTAATGTGACAATAACAAAGCTCGTCATTATTAATTGGACAAAAAAATATGTCACAATGTGACAAATAAAACCATTTTGCACCATGGTCAACCATGTTTAACTAAGTCAACCATGACCAACCTTTTGTTGACCATGGTCAATTATGGTCATCCATAGTAGAAAATAGTCATCCATGGCCAACAAAGGTCAATATGGTTGACCATGGTCAACCATAGTAAAGTCATATTAAACAATTATCTACATGGTCAATGTCGCTAACTATGGTCAACCATGGTCAAGATGGCCTACCATGGTCAACATGGGAATGATCTTCAGCCATGGTTGACCATGATGATTTATAGGTAAATGTTGACAACCCTAGTCTACCATGGTCACCAATAATCAAGCATATGTTAACCATAATCAAGCACGATTGATTGATCAACAAGGTCAAGATGGTCTACCATGGTCAAGATGGGCATCATAATCAACCATGGTCGCCCACAATCATTTATATGTAAATTCTAATAACCCTATTCTACCATGGTTACCCATAGTCAAGCATATGTTAACCATAATCAGGCAAAATTAAAGAAGCTCAACCATGGAAAACCATGGTCAATCTAATCAACCATGGTCAACTTTATTCAAACAATTTCAACCATGGTCAACCATGTCCATCCATGATCAACAATATTCAATCATAGCCAACCATGTACAACATGGTCAACAGTGTTCAACCATGGCCAACATTGTCAAACTATAGATAACCATGGTCAATTTGGACTACCATGGTCAGATATTGTCAACTAAGGTTAAATATGGTCTGAAAAAAGTCAACCATGGTCAATCACACTCAAACATTCTCAAACATAGTCAACCATAGTTAAACAGTGATAAGCATGGTCAACCATAACTTGACCATATTTAACCATAGTCAAACATAGGTGAACAAACTCAACCAAGATTAAACATAGTCAAACAAACTCAATCATAATTAGCCAGTTAAACCATAATTCAAAAAAACTAATAAACATCCAACCTTTTAACAATAATGCCCCAATGGGCATATAAAAAGTTGCTAGTAATATTTAATTAACTACAAAGGAGGATAATGTAGCAGCGGTGAACATAATCCAGCCAGCAAACAAACAATAAATTATGATACATCACATGAAATATGAAGAGGCATCCAAGACGGTGACTTATTTGATTTCTAGTTCTTACATGTTTAATACTGCTAATTCCATCATCTGTAGCAACTTCAGCTAACCCCATATTTCCTCTCTTCGCTCTACAACGGCAAGTGCACCTTTTACTCTCGACAACGGTATATACTTGCACAAGCACATTAATAAATATGGTTGATAAATGTTGATAGGCGAATATCAATCACATGCACAACCACATTAGTAAATGTGTTTGAAATACACCAATAAGCATTAATAGTATGGTTTTAATATTAAAATTAATATTGATATTAATAAATATATAATAATAATAACATAAAAAATATATTATTAATATTATTAAAATATTAGTATATAATAATAATATTAGAATATTATTATAATAATATTCTAATATTATTATTATATACTAATATTTTAATAATATTAATAATATATTTTTTATGTTATTATTATTATATATTTATTAATATCAATATTAATTTTAATATTAAAACCATACTATTAATGCTTATTGGTGTATTTCAAACACATTTACTAATGTGGTTGTGCATGTGATTGATATTCGCCTATCAACATTTATCAACCATATTTATTAATGTGCTTGTGCAAGTATATACCGTACTATAATGATGTGTTATTATAGTTTAATAAAAATAATACAATATTATTATTATTATATTATAGTATTATATTAAAATATTATTAATATTAAGGTGAATGCATGAAGATGGTTTACACTTTTGGGCAAAATGTGGTGATGAAATTTCAAAATTTTACTCTTTTATCGAATTGAAGCCCTCAAAATTCATATACGAATTGTGAATTTTGATTTGAAGTGAAAAGACAATTTCTAGAGAATTATGTTTTTGTCCTAATGATATTTTTTGCAAAAAAAATTAGTGTTGTATAATATGTCAATTTTCCATTAAACGAAATGCTTGTTCTTGCAATTTTTCACACATCCTAAAAGGTATATGTGTGTTCACATAGCATAACTTAGTCTAAAATGTGTAATTTTTAAAAACATATATATATGATCTACACAAAAAGAACAAAGTTTTTCGTACTAATTTATTATTTTGAAAATTTATATTTTTTATTATTTTTCGAAGTTGGTGAAGTAATATTTCAATTCCATTTTGCAGATACATGTGTTCGCGTAAGGTTTTTTTCAACTATTTAAATAAATTGAAAACCAAGAATACCCTTTTGAAGAGGACTCGTAAACGAAGACATAGGTATTTTTTGAAATTTTGTCATTGTGTTATTTTATGTTATTGATTTTTTTTCAACCTCTTTAAAATTGTCTAAAAAAAATTCAAACATTATGTTTAAAAGAAATTATATGAAAAATATCATATGAATTCAAAAATGTCAAACTCATATGTCATTGGATAGAATATTCCTTCATGAATCCAACATGATCAACTTCGCCACCGAAGGACAAATTTTTCCCAAACTCTGCTAGGGTACAAAATGGCGTTGCAGAAAAATTTGTAGAAGGGGTGTTGAAATTGCGAATTTTAGGAGCTCAAAAGTTCGATCAAGCACTTAAAACGCTCGCTCAAGTGCTTAAGATTTAAATTCAAATAGCTCAATCAAGGGTCTTGTACACCATCGATCGAGCCATTTACGTGGTTAACTAGGGGCTCGATCGTACCTCTAAAAAAAAAAAAAAAATTGTGGATCCCATAATTTAGATTTTAGAATCAATAAAGATCTAAAATTTAATTCATCAACAATTTAATTAAGCTGATATGATATTATTTTACTAAAAATGAAAATTCAACCGGATTTAGGTTATGAACAACATTAGAAAGTTTTTATGTTATTGTGTCGAGATGTACATTGTACAACCTAGAAAGGGGCAATGTGTAAATATGTATGTATGTGCTCAAAATATACCTTATCATATACCTTAAATTTGAATAGATCATAAATTTACCTTCCATAAAAAAAATAATAATAATAAATAAATAAATAAAATAAAAAATTTACCACATTGAAACTCTAAATTTTATTATAATTTTTGTTATCATGTCATGGAGAAACCTTATTAAATTTAATATTAAAATATTAAAAAAAATATTATTATTATCATTAAATTAAATATAAAATCTAATATTAATATCAAAATTTCGATATTGATATATTTTAATGTTAATATTATTAAATTTATTAATTTTAATATGATACAAAAAAACTATATTATAATATATACTAGCACAACCACATTAATAAATGTGGTTGATATATGTCGTAGTCGTCAACAAAAGAGTCATTAACACAAAAAGAGTCATACAAGCTGACTCAATATGTTAATTTTATTTAACCTAATTTTTTTATAAATCTAAAATAATAAAATATAATATTTTTAAAATATTGAAGTAATCATAACCTAAAGCTACCTAAAGAAATAAAACCTAAAAAATTTCAATTGGAAAACATGAAGCGCTCTGTGTATCTCTGATGGAGGTAGTTGGAACGATAATATTTTGGAAAATTTTATATAAGATTTCCATGAAAAATTACAATTTTCCCTCCAAGTGAATGTACAACACACATTTGAAATCTTGTATTTTAAATATGTATTATATAAAAAATAAATTGTTGTACAAGATCAAAATAAATAAATAAAATTATTTAAACATAATATTTTAATTGTCTCCCGAATCCCGCTGAGAAAATGGGCAGCGAACCCTTCTGGTTCTGGCCTTAGCCGCTAGTGCTCTCCGCGCCAGGCAGCCCCGCTGCTGGGCCGCAGCCCTGACCTGGTTTCGTGGTTGGAGCCTCCTGCTCTCCCGAGCCCGGGTCTTCTTTCGGGCCTCCTGCCCTCCTTGCAGCAGCTCTGTGGCAGCTGCTCCCTCCGCCTCGTCGCCTCAGCTTGTTCTTTCTTTGGTCCCCTTCCCCCGCTGCCTTTTTTCCTCCTTTCGGAGCCATGACTCAGCCTTCTCAGGAGCTCTCTGAAATGGAGAAAGCATTTGCCATGCTCGTTCCAGAAACCAATACGGCACGAATCCGTCCCACAGCTTCAAAGTTTATCAAGAAACTGGATGAAATACCGCTGATCCCTCTGCCCACAGCGCTACCAAGAAGAGCTGCTGTAACTCTAGCAGATCGTGCATTAGTTGGATAGTTTACAGGATTGTGGCCTTCCCCTCGCACGGTTCAAAAATGGGTGGAAAGAAACTGGAATACGATGGTCCAAGGGAAAATCGCTATAAGATTTTGTGGAAGGGGATACTACACCTTCCTCTTTGAATCAGTGGAAGATCGCAACCTCATATTCAGGAACGGTCCTTATTTTATGGACACCAGAGGACTTTATCTAAATCGATGGACTCCCGATTTTGATCCAGAAATGGATGTTCCTAATGCGGTCCCGGTATGGGTTCGCTTGCCACATCTCCCACTCCACTGCTGGGGAGATGAATCTGTTCGTGCTATTGGAAACGCAGTGGGGAAATATGTGGACAGATCGGAACCAAAGGAGAACATGTATGCCTGTGCGAGGATATGCGTAGAAGTGGACCTAAGTAAAGGCTTACCAGAAGCAGTCAAACTCCAAGTCGACCACTGGACGCACATTCAGCAAGTGGATTACGAGCAGCTCCCCTTCAAATGTAAGGTATGCCATGAATATGGTCATTTTGCTAACAGATGCACCAAATTTAGATAAGAAGATAATGTTAACAAAGAAGCCCCCGAGGAAGCATGGGAAATTGTTCGGAAAAAAAAAAAATCAAACCCTCCGCAAGATACAGCTGAGCCCTCATTGATAAAACCCTCATCCTCCATGCAACCATCCAGCTCTGGACCTCCTCCCCCATCCTCTCAGCAAGTTACTTCTCCCTCTCCTCCTTCCCCTCCACGGGCTTCTGATCCCCCCATCCCCCCGTCCTCAAACCCCTTTGCATCTCTCTCCGAGGAAGATCCCTCTCATGAGCCTGAACATCAATCCTCCTCGCCCCCCCATATCTCTCAACCTTCACCGGATAGCACCTCAACTAGAATCACAAGAAGCCTTTCAAAGGATCTAGTTGTTTCCAACGAGCCTCAGAAAAAACTTGGGCCAGGAAGGAAATCTGCAAAACAGCATCGAGAGGAAAGTGCACAAAAGGATATTGCAATGGGATCCCAGACGCCAATAGAAACCTTCATACTAGGAATCTCGGACAAGGAAGGCAACCTCAAAGGCAAAGAGAGGCGAGCACCTCTGCACAACACAGGTAAATAATGATGAAAGTGCTGTCCTGGAACAGCAGGGGACTAGGGCACCCCTCCAAAAAAGCTGCCCTCATGGAGTTAATCCGTAGTGAAAAGCCAGATATCCTACTTATTCAAGAAACAAAGCTAAGTCAGGTTGAAATCAGTAAACTCATTGAACAACACAAGCAGTATGAAGGCTGTACCAGCGAAGCTAGGGGAGCATCAGGGGGTATTTTAACTATGTGGAATGTAAACAGATGGAGCTGTCAGGTGACCAAAACACAGCAGCATTGGATAAGCACTAAGCTGGAAAACAAGGACAATGGCAAAGAGGTAAAAATTTACAACATATATTCTCCCAATCAATTTAGGGAAAAAGAGATCTGCTGGACCACCTTAGAAGAAGAGTTAGATGGAGATAATGATAACAATCTCATCCTAGCGGGGGATCTAAACCTTATCTTACACTCAAATGAAAAAAGAGGAGGGAACTTCACTGCCGACCAATGGCGAAATCGGTTAGAACGCATTATGCATGATAAGGATCTAGTGGATCTAAAGCCCAAGAATCGCAAGTACACATGGAGTAATAGGCGATTGGGAGCTGGTAATATAATGGAGCGACTTGACCGATTCCTCGTCAACATCGCTTTCCTTTCCTCCTTCTCTATTGGGCAATCTGAAGTCCTCAACTCCTCTGCTTCAGATCATTTCCCCATTACCCTCTCTTTGCAAAGTCAAAGCCCTCTTGGTGCCATTCCCTTCAGATATTCCTCCCTTTGGAATCAAAACCCAGCAGCACGTGAAATCATCAAGCAAGCCTGGCTGCATCACGTGGAAGGATCCCCCATTTACATATGGGAATCGAAAATCAAGCAAACAAGAAATGCGTTAAAGGCATGGGCAAAAATCTATTACAAGGAGCCCGAGGCAGCAAAAAAAGAAATCAAACAGCAGCTCGAAAAAATACAGCAAAATATAGAAGTGGAAGGACTCACCCAGCAAGCCAGGCAAAGTGAAATCAGATTGTATGCAGCATTATCTCAAACTGTTAGAGATGAAGAAAGCAAATGGAGGTTAAAATCTCGGCAAACTTGGCTACGTGAAGGTGATAAAAACACTTCCTATTTTCACAAACAAGCCACAATAAGAAAAAACAACAATACAGTGAACGCAATCCGAGATGGAGAAGGGAACATGCACGATTCTCAAGAAGCAATCAAGGAAGCGGCTACAGCCCACTTCAAAACTCTATTAACCAAGGACCACAATGAGGTGGACTATGCAAACTTTCTCCAGCACATGAGCAGAGAGGTCACTCCAGAAATGAATAATAGCCTCACAAAAGAAGTTGAAGAAGAGGAAATAAAAAAGGCGATTTGGAGCCTCCATCCGGACAAAGCCCCAGGCCCAGATGGATTTCCAATCAGCTTCTATAGAGAATTTTGGTCTTTGATCAAAAAGGACATCCTCAAAATGATACGCTGGGTCTTAAAAAAAGGTAAAATTGGAGGCTTTACAAACTCAACCTATTTAGCTCTCATTCCTAAAGAGAACCGGCCAACCTCCTTTGCCAGATTCCGTCCAATATCCCTATGCAACTCGGCTTATAAAATAATAACAAAAATTCTGTCCTCAAGACTTAAGCCTCTCCTTCCTACTCTGATATCCGAAAATCAGGGTGGATTCTTGGCCAACAGACATATTTCCGACTCTATCCTTCTGGTCCAAGAAGCTATTCACTCAAGCCTCAGCCGAAAGGAAAAAGGTTTTATTCTTAAGCTTGATCTAGCAAATGCTTTCGATAGAATCAATCATTCATTTCTATATGCTGTCCTAAGCAAGCTAGGATTCAATGATTCCTTCATCTGCATGATCAAAGCATGTATCTCCAACCCCTGGATTTCGCCTCTTGTGAATGGACGACCCTGCACAGCCTTTCAATCCTCACGAGGCCTAAGGCAAGGCTGCCCCCTCTCCCCCTACCTATTTATTCTAATGGCTGAATCTCTAAGCAAAGCACTGGACTATAATAGAAGGGCAGGACTAATAATAGGGATCAAGTTCGCGCATGGCACAAAAAACATAAATCACTCTCAATTTGCTGATGATACCCTTCTAATGGGAGGTGCTTCGACTATCATTGCTAGGCGCTTCAAAAGGATCCTGGACCAGTTTATGGAATGCTCCGGAGGAAAAATAAATCAAGATAAAAGCTGTATTTATGGATGGAATATATCGGCCCACAAAACTCAAAGTATTGCAAATATCTTAGAAGTCACCTACAAGACTGAATGGAACCACTTCACCTACCTAGGTATGCCAGTGAGCAAAGGCCCTCTGAAGACAGAAACTTGGAACACTATTCTCGACAAGATCAAGAGGAAAATCCAGCAGTGGGGAACCATGTGGCTGAACCCAGCAGGCCGTCTTGTCCTTCTCAAATCAGGTTTGATCTCTCTCCCTATCTATCGTTTTACTTTGCTCCAAGCTCCAATGAATTTTCACCATAAGTTGGAAAAAGCCCTTCGCTTTTTTCTCTGGCAAGGAGGGAAAACAGAGAAGAAAAAATTCAATTTGGTTGGTTGGAAAAGTATCATTCAGCCCCAAGAAAAAGGAGGTCTTGGAATAAGATCTCCTTATCTTTTGAACCTAGCGCTCGGGGCAAAAATAGTTTGGAGATTAATCACGGGGAGCCAGGCTTGGTGGAAATCAATTTTAGAAGCCAAGTATCTCAGTGACTCCAGGCACAAGCTACTAGAGAAAAACATACCCAACAGAGACAGCTCCAACATCTGGAAGTTATGCAAGAAAATTATCCCTATCATGGCACAGCATGTCTCCAAAGTACCAGGAGAGGGAGGCAGCATAAGCATATCTAAGGATAGAATTCTTGGTCAAAGTCCAGTGGAATCCAAAGAAGAGGTTCTTCCAGCTTTAAACTGGTTACAAGGCAAAGGAATTTGGAATCTTGCCCAAATTTCCAAGTGGGGAGACCCCCTCAAAGAATGGATTGGATGGGAGCTGCCAGACTACCCAAGGGATCTTCATCCAAATTTCAGCGCTCTCAAAGAGCAGTTACACAGCAAAGCCCCGACTCAGAAAGGGGCAAGAGACAGCTTGCGATGGGATCCATCAGGCGCGGAGTACACGACCAAGGCAGGATATCACCACCTCTGCGCCAACGCCTTTCCACAGGACATATGGAACCATTGGAAGCTTGTTTGGAAAGCAGAGGCCCCCCCCAAAGTCAAATTCTTTTGTTGGCTCCTAATGAAAGGGAAAATCTTAACAGCTGAAAACCTCAAAAAAAGAGGAATCATAGGCCCCTCCAGATGTCCAATATGTCTTCAAGAAGAAGAGACAATGCAGCATCTATTTATCAACTGTAAGGTGGCAGCTAACTGTTGGAAAGAACTAGCCGCTGTTGGAAGAACAGAGTGGAATCCTAATCCAAGCATAGTAGAGGCAATCAAAAATTGGAAGAAGCTTTGTCCATGGAAGAGCAAGAAAATCAAGTTATCTCAAAGAATCTGGAATACTCTGCCCCTAACAATGCTGTGGAGTATCTGGATAGCAAGAAATAAGAAAGTGTTTCAAGACAAAAATCATAACATTAGAAAGATATGCCACAAAGCTATAAGCTTAGCCGTTGAAACTGTGACCATTCGACCTCACAGCAAAATCAATCTCAGCAACCTCAGTGTTGAAGAAAGAGACTTGCTCAATTATGGCAACGTAATTAACAGCTACGAAACCGTAAAGGAGGAGCAAAAAACAAAAGAGACAGCCACAGCGTGGAAATTGAGACCCAAGGAGGAAGAATTCGCCCTCTGGTTGAGTAACAGCAACAAATATTGTCTATTTTTTGATGGAGCTTCAAAATCCAACCCGGGTCGAGCAGGTGCTGGTGGTGTTATATGCAATGCAAATGGCACAACAATCTTGTTTTTTGAATGGGGGCTTGGAGACTTGACCAACAATCGGGCTGAAGGGCTGGCTCTATTTCAAGGTCTAATCCAAGTAATCAATCTGGGAATCAAGAAAGTTAATGTCTTTGGCGATTCAGCAATTATCATACGCCTTATGGAGCAAAAACAAAACACTCCTAACACTCTCCTACAACAAATCAACATAAGAAATCAAAATCTACATAAATTGATAGAGGAAGCCAACTACTATCACATTTTAAGGAATCTAAATAAAAAAGCGGACTCTCATGCTAATCAAGCATGCCACCACCCAAAAGGGCAGCTGCGCTGCAATGATCGCATCACTACTCAACCGATTCCATGAGTCACAATCATCCACTTGCAACATGTGATCTCATATCCTGCAGAACCAGCTGCAGCAATCACTCCAAAGGATCTCATGATAAGAAGGATAAGTATGACAGCGCAGAAAGGTGTAAACAGCAAGGAACCTCAACTCAAATCACAAAAGTTAAGATTTGCAATGCAGAGAATCGTCTTTGTTGCAGAGATGGCAATCCCAACCAAGATATATGCAACAGAACTCAAAATTGCGTTGGAAAGGGTAGCTCTAACTCCCGTCAAAGTATCGGGATAAGGAGAAGCCTCTCCCGCCAGTATGCCCACAGAAACTTCATAAGTACTCGCCCACAGCATTCGCTCCAATGCACTTCTGGAAATACCCATTGCGAACTTGAAAGCAAAATAGGAGACGGAGGTCATCCTTGCAACAAAAGTTCAAGTAAGAATAGGAAGTGCCTCAGAAGCTCTGCTCTTATCCTGTTACAGAGCATCGTTGACTGTCATCAGAACATCAAGGGGGAAAGTAGCGGTCTCAGAAATCCTTTGTGCGATCGTGTAGGGGAGCCCACCGCAGTAAAGTGCCTCAACAGAAGCCGCAGCAACAATCAAAAGAATTGGAACAGCCATCAGACAACGCCAAAGAACGCAGCCCACATCCAGTCAAAAGAAATCATGGAGCGCCCAGAGGATTGCTGGCATTGCCGAGACTTAAACAAGGAGTTTAACGAACTTCGAGCCCAGCAAGGAGCGCTGGAAGATTTGGTCCATAGTATGGAAAACCAACTCGAAGACAAAATTAGCATTCTGGAACACAGGTTGGAGGAGCAGGTTAAGATCCTTCATACCAAATACAAAGCTGAAATGGAGCTCTTTTTGCACAGGGTACACACCCTCCACGAGCAATACAGTGCGTTGCACAACAGATGCATTAATGCAGAACAAAAATGCATACAGGCTGAAGAGAAGATTGATGCACTCAAGAAAATGCTAGAAAAGAAGGAGGCTTCCTCCTCCTCAAGTGCCAAACCCACTGAAGTCAATATGGATCCAGAAGGATCAACAGCCAGAAAAATAAGTCACATTGAGATCGATTGATCATGATTTGTAAGTGCAAATTTTGGGGAAATCAGTATGTCTGTATCTACAGTAGTTTAAGTAGCACTAGTAGTAGTCTAGTTAAGATAAGGATCAAGGAGAAATTCTTTTTTGTAACTCCTGGGATCAAAACTGCTCCAGAAGCAATCTATGTAAGGCTCTAGCCTCTTTTTTCAGTTAATGAACAGCAACCGAACTTGTCAAAAAAAAAAAAAATTTTAATTGTCTCCCGGATGCGGGTGTTTGACAGCTCGGAGGGTATGCGGATGGTGTTTCACGTGGGCAGGTGTCAGCCCCAACACGCCACGAGTTATGAGGCAGGTCAGGCGAGCTGGTCTCGCACAAGCCTATTAATGGAGGCATTTACTTCCTCCATCCATTGCCTAGTTAACTGTGCTATGGCGCTCCATAAGCGAATCGCTCCCGCGGCTTTGTTGCATTCCTCTGCAGCTTCATGGATTGCAGCGTTGTGTGTCTCTCTGAGCTTCTCTGCAAGCGAACTCAGGCCCGTCAGTCCCTTTCTGGTTCCGGGATCTTATGGTTCAATTGATGTTCTGTTTTCGCCTCGCTCAGGGTACTCTTCTCCGCGCATTCACTCTCTCGACAATTCTCTGAACATTGCAATGCCGCGCGAACGGCCCAGGATGGGGAGCAGACGTGGTGGCTCCCGTGGCCGCGCGGCCTCTCAACGATCCTCGAACACGTTGGAACCTGGGCGGAGTAGTCCCCCGGCCACCAGAAGCGGAAGAGGCAGGGGTCGTGGGAGAATTGGGAGGGTTGACTGTGAGCATGCTGCTCATCCCACTGTGCGTTATCGCATCCCGTGTTCTCTCGCCAACTCCACCTTCATAGTCTCAGTCACCATAGAAAAATGTGAAGATAATAGGGGCTCGGGAGCAGCCCATCCTGAAGCACTCGCAGAACAGAGGATGGTGAATCCGGTGGACAATCAGCGCCAGGTCATGGGAGGTGCTTCACTGATGAATCTGGTTGTCCCTGCCGGTCCAAGTGCGCCAACACGTGGTGAACCTACAGGCTCGGCGGTTCCTCATTCTGACTCGGAGGACTCTCTTCAATTCGAGTGTAGGGTCGTCGAGGAGCCTTACACCTCTGAGGATGACTGATCCAGCCCGGGTTTTCGCCCTTGCAGTTTCTGAAGTAGGCGCTCGACTCTGTTTTGATTCTCGCAGTTATAGCTTGTTTCAGGTCTCTGTCTGTCAATGTGTCATTTATGTTCAGCACTGTGTCGTGTCTGTCAATGTGTCGTCTTAGTTTCTGTTCAGCACTGTGTCGTGTCAAAGGTGTAGTCAAAATACTGCTGAAGGTTCACACTGTACTGAAATCATGATCTTTTTTGTAACATGCCAAATTCAGGGCAGAACTTTCAAGGCCATGGCCTTGCTGTAATATTTTTGTATAAATAATAAGAGTAGACAGATTGAGAAAAAAATATATATATATATTTTAATTGTCAAAGTATTTTAAAATTTTTGAAATATATTTTTATTAAATAATTTAATCCTTAAAATGTTTAAAAATATACTTACATCATCAATTGAATTTAAATAATAAAAACACGCATATTCTTAATCTTTAATTTGAAATTTTAATAGTAACAGTAATTTAATTAAAATTCCAATGTCAATAATCAACTCTTTATGAGATACATAAATATAAATATATAATCATGAGCCAAGTAAGAGTGTCGACACATGCATTGATTTCAGTGTTGATGTTGATTTTTCATCCTATTTGATTGTTTGCATTAGATGGATTGATTTCGGTGAAGATGTTAATTTCTTATTTGATGTAACTAGATGTATGGTGTACATTAATTTCAATGTGATTAGATTAACATTGTGCATTGATTTCACTGTAAGCACAAAAAAATTATTGACAATGTGCATTATGACTAAGCTCTTGTAGATAAAGCTCAAACGAAATAAAATTGAATAAAACTTTTATTTGTAACTTTTACATCTCCACATATTTTAAAATTGAATAGAACATATTTCAATCATATTTGTGTTTTTTCGTAGTATTAGTAAGAGGTGGAAGGGTTAAAGATTTACTCGGTGTGAGATATCACATTGTTCGAGGAACCCTAGATGATGTCGAAGTAAAAGATTGTCAACAAGGGCATTCTAGTGCGTTGTATATTCTTACTTATCTAATACTTGTATCATTTCATGATGTTGCCATGTGAATTGCTAGGAACATGTTAAGTATATAGCTAACCTAATAGTGAGTGTTTTGTAAGGGGACTATAGCAGGCTACCATGACTAACTAGAGTTTATTTCAATCATAAGGAATTGATTGAAATGCGATTGACTTATATCATGTTATGACTAAGCTCTTGTCGATAATATCAAAAGAAATAATATTGAATAAAACGTATTTGTTGCTTACATGACATATTTTAAAATTGAATAAAAATTATTTCAATCCTATTTGGGTTTTTTAATTGAACCTTGAGATAAGAAATTGATTGAAATACTTTAAAAAGTTGACTATGCAATGCTATATGGGTGGGTCACAAAATAATTCAGATATAGATTTTTTATTATAATATGGATGACTTTAGAATTCAAATAATTTATTTTAAAATTGAATTTACATACATGTTGATTGAACTAAAAGACACTTTCTACAAGCCAATATGAAGCATGATTGTAATTTTTTCCATGTTCAATATTAAATTGATACATGATATATTTTAGTTCATTTTAAGTATTAAAGTGACTTGCATCATAGTAAGATTTTACTTATATCATATTATGACTAAGCTCTTTTAGATGACCTCAAAATAAACAAAATTGAATAAATTTTATTTGGTGTTTACCAAACATCTTTTAAAATTGAATTTAAAACTTATTTCAATCTTATTTACATGTTTCTTAATTCAACCATTATATATTTTAGTTTGTTTTAAGTATCAAAGTGACTTGTGACTTGCATCATAACTTAATATTGTACTTATTTTCTTAGTCTATGAAACTAGAAATCAAAATTGTTATATTTTGTAATAAAAGTTATAGTATATAGAAAAAAAATTAAACTAGCGAAATAATTTTAACAGATCCATAAACTTTAAAAATTAATGAACATCCATAAACAAGATTAATACAAATCCATAAATTGAAATAATGAATGTATCAATAAACTATCCATATGAAAATATATACAAATTACAAATATCACATGAACATCCATAAACTGAAATAATAAGCATCCATAAATTGAAATAATGTTCATGTACATCCATAAATTGTCCATGTATGAAAATATACAAAGTTTGTATCACATGTGAATGTGCCCTATGAAATGGGCCTGAAAATATACAAACTATCCACTCTAAGTACCACCATAACTCCTATGTGAGTTTTGTCACGTAAAGTGTCCATAAGCTGGTACTACAATATAACACATTCAAATTCAAAATAATTAGATCATTATTTGTACAAAAAATTGAAAAAATAAATAAATAAACAAATATATATAAATAAATAAAAATAAAAATAAAATAAAATAAATAAATAAATAAACAAATATATATAAATAAAATAAAAATAAAAATAAAAATAAAAATAAAATAAAATAAAATAAAATAAAATAAAATAAAAATAAAAAATAAAATAAAATAAAATAAAATAAAATAAATAAAATAAAAATAAAATATATCTATATATATATATATATATATATATATATATATATATATGGAAATAAATTATTTTGAACCACATTTTAAATTACATATATGAATATACTAACCTCACTCAAGCCCAAATGCAAGTCAGATAGGATGGGGGTCTGATGAATCTGGGTTTGGTTCTCCCCTGCTTATGGCTTAATGATTGGGGCCTACATCGATGGACCTGCATCGTTAATGTCTCTATACCTAGCATCCCACTCATGTGTCCACATAACTGCAACAGCAACAACACTCTACATATGGGCCTGTACACAATGGCAGTGAAAAATTATAATTAGTCTACGAATTAATTAGCATATATGCGTAACTTAAAAAAAAATGAAATCTTAGGAATAAAAAAGTTTACCTCAATTGTTGGTCCATGTGGTTGTACATAATGACTCTCCTCCACATGAGTGTTATGAGGTGAAGGAGAATCCATGGAAACATGCTCTCGTGGAGGATGGCATCATTGATCAACTGACCCCTCAAATGATCTCATAAGCTTATTCATGTAGTTGGGTTGTGTCTAAATGTTACCATGAACTTATTAATATAAATGCAACCTAGTATGAACTATAAATTAATATAAATAATTATGCATAATTTGACAATAAGAGTCAAAAGTTTCGTATATATATATATATATATATATACCTGGTTTGTGTCACGCAAGTCATGCACCCTCCAAGTGTCATGAATGGCATCACGATACATACATGCATATGACAAAAGCTAGTCAGGGGGTAAACTTGTGAGAAATGAATCATCATATAAAGGAATTGGCGGGTCACGAGGCAATGGTGGCAGTCTCCTAATCTCTCCATGCAATGCAACACACGCACTGATCAATGATGTCCACATGATATCTGAAATGGTATCCCTAGTCTCATCACAGAGTTGTGACGACTCCTCTAGTTTTGTCGATAATATCGTGCTCCGAGACGGTAGTGAAAATAATATCAGAGGTGGTGGTACATGCCCAAGGTCCCTACGAGCCCCCTCGCAATCATATGTACGTCTCAAGTTGGCTCCATAATAATGAGATCTAGTATCAGTGTAATCTGGCCTCATATGTAACACGAACTCTACATATATATGCTTGGAAAAATAAACAGCGACCTGGTCATGGTGGGGGAACCGACCCCAATATCCAATGAATCGGTTATACACAAAAGGGGTTGCATACACATTCTTGAAATATTTCAATGGAATCAAACCTTTATGACTAGCATGGAGATCTGGAGGGATGTCAAACAACTCTCCATGAACATCAATGTTCTTGGTAGCCTCTTTCATTGCCTCCCAAGTATGTGGGCCTCTAACCTCACACCTCATAATCCTCTATATGGACTGTAGGAGTAGGCTTTGTGGGCCAGACCTCTAGTATGTCTCGATTAACCTATTGATGATATCCAACATCAAAGACAAACTATGCCTAGTAGGTGAATTGGCATGGATGTTACTCAGCTCTTGTGTGATCCACGAATGTTGGGTTGTGACATCCTCCAACATGATATGAGTTGTAGCATTGTCCCATGGAGGGATCAATGTTGCACTATGATCCTCATCTTTGCCCTGCTGAGGATCTGCAAATCATAAACATAATTTAGCATATATATTTAACTAACTAGAAGCATAAGAACATATACATTGAATTCAAACACAACAATGAAGACAATTTAAAAATTAAAGACAGTTTCAAGACATAAACACATAAAGTTTAAAGAGGATTTAAAAATGTAGGAGGTGTACCTGAAATAGGTGAAGAAGGTCCACTTGAGGTAGCATGATAATCAACAGAGACTAAAACACTACCTTTAACACTCTAACTGGCATCGAAGGCATGAATAATGAGTGGAAAGCACTCTAGGTGGGCTACGTGATCTATCACGAGCCTAACCATTTATAACAGATCCCCTCGCACTTCGACAACCTGTAGTTGGGACACGCATATGGGATGCCTTTACATATTACGTATAATACATATAAATTAATCCAAGAAAAAAATGTTGACTAAACTATTACATATAATCACAGGGGTTTCACTCAATGAACCTCTAACATAGCACCTGCATTCGTGGCATACTAAACAATACCCTTAATTTGACTACATATTGGAAAATACCTCTAAAAATCATATTATTTAACCCCCTACCAATATGAACCCAATACACCTTACTAATTTAAAAACCCCTACTTTCACTAGATATTGTAGGTTTCCATTTGTTCATTAGCATTTTTTATACCCCTTTATACTTGTTCATTAACTTTGAGCTCCATTTTTTATACCTACCAATATTAAAACCATTTACCCCTATTATATGCTCGATATATTATGTCATTTTTCCTCAATATATATCCCCCAATATGAACCCACGTGGTATGGTATTTTCCCCGGTGAATCCCCCGTGCATATAATACAAAACTATTACATATAATACATATAAACTAATCCAAGAAAAAAATGTTGACTTAGAAAAAATGTTGACAAAAAAACCATTTTTAAACTCAAGCAGAATAATCTAGCCTGAAGTCTTGAAACTTAAAGTCCATTTTTTGATAATTTATCAACCAAAGTATTGAGTTTCATGTAAACACAATCAAAAGAAGTGAGCAAATATACCTTCACATTTTTTCTCGTTTCTATTAACACATTTTATTCATAAGGCATAAATATGTAAACATGTATGTAAAAAATTGAAATAAACATATTTGCAAAACTAATAAAATTTCATACCAACCAAATACTCCAATAGACTTTAAATTATTATAATGTTTTGACACATGACATGTACTAAGTGCAACCACATGAAAACAATGTTTCTTGTACAACACACTACATAATGAAACAATATGGTACAAATTAGAAAAGAGTGAAAATGATTTTATTCACTCCAAATGCGTTTTTCATGATGGATTTAATGTATCTATCAATAATTAATGGTTGAAACTTGAATACACACATAATGTTTTAAATAGTTATTAGTGTTAAATGTTATATACATGTTATGTTTTAAATATTTATGCTATGTTAAATGTTATAGTTATGTTGTACATGTTACATTATGTTATGTATATATATATATATATATATATATATATATATATATATATATATATATCTATGTTAGAAAATACTGAGAAAGTGGGTTGGTGGGGGGTGTGGGTGAATCAATATTCCTTTGCAATTATCACTTTTAAATCTTTTCAGAGCATTAGTTAATCTTCAATTATCATTAATGTTTATGCAGTAACAAAAGTGAATAAAAGAACACAGGAGGCACAAAAATTTTAGGTGGAAAACCCCCTCCGGGTCAAAAACCACCGAATGCTTTTCTAATAATTCTTTAATCTTCAACTCCAATTGAAAAGAAAGCTCCAACTTCCTAGAATCTAGAAAAGCATTCTTCTCCAGCTCCCACTGGATGGACGCTCCAACACCTGAGATTCTTCAGTAGTAAACTGAACAGATTCCCCAACACCCAATGAGCTACAACTCACCCTAGCACCACCCTACCATCCTGAAGTTTTCACAGGCTTGAACCTATTGGTGACTTCATGCACCAGCCTAGCACCACCCTATAGAAGAATAAAAGAAGAATGGACTCCCGTACCAGGGAAAATGGTTCACTTTACAATGATATAGAATGATGTAGAAGAAGAAGACACACTAGGCCATAACCCCAACTATGACACAACCACCTAATGATGATCCTAGACCGTCCGACACTACCTCTTCAACGCTTGGCAGATAAACACTTGTACAACTTTTACAATGATGCTTTTACAATGACTCTGTACAATGATACTTTTACAGTGATTGTATGCAGTGCTTCCCACTTGAAGACTTCATGTGGTGATCTTCTTACTGTTGTTCTGCACCTTGATTACTACTCTTTTCATGCTACCCTTTCTCACTCTTCAGAACATTAGATTATGCATTGAGTCTTCTCTTGATGAATATATAATACCTGCAAAAAGCCTTCAAAGAAATACCCATGACATGATAATAGCAAAACTTACCTCATCTTATAGAACATATGTCAGTGCTAAACAAAAACAACAAATTAGAATACAAAGAAACTATGCAATTAAGAGATGAACATGCATATACAAAAGATACTTGCCTGTAGCTTACCTCTGCTGCATCATTTTGCTGCACCTTTCTCTTTGCTGCCCTAGAAAGTCTGGTCCTTTGCACCCCTTGACAACACTTGATCTAGTTTTTATTGCCTTCTAGGAGCATGATATTTAATCTAATGTATCTTTGCGATTTCAGATCCCCAACATGTGATCTTCGATCCTAAAGAATCCCTTTGAGTCTACTTTCCAATGCCGCAGGTATGACCCGATTTGGACTCTTCAAGACAAAGTTACACCCAATCTCTCACAATGACCTAATTATGGACTATTTTAGTAGAGCGAACTTGTACGACGTACCACATGTCATTGTTTCCTCCTTCGGCTTTGAAATTGATACACATAAAACTACAGTCCATGCACTGTCCACCACTTTTTACATAATTCCAATCCTCTTCTCTAAGAGAGAGTTATGACGATTTTCCCAAGGTCACCTCTTTGAGATGAAATTCGGCTACCTACAAAAACCCTAACTTCCACAGATCATATCTCCGAAAATATAGTGAACCAAGATCTGAAATTCGGTCACGATGTTACTTAGGATTGCGAATCAAATGGGTTTAAATTCCATGATTGTTAGGATATTCCGACACATAGGAAATAGTTAAGTATAACTTGGTCTAGTATAGAGTTAGATAAAGTGTGTTTCTTTACTATGTACATTTTGTAACTTACAATCCGACGATCACGATATGTAGTGATCCGACGGTTCATTCTCTCCTCTGTATTACCGACACTTGATTCGTGGCTTAACACCCGATTGGTCCATGATCCCTTTTTAAAGAGCATGGAGGGTCATTTGTAGGTTAACCGTCCATGAGAGAAGCTTATGTAAATTTTCATTCTTTTATTAATAAATTGCCTGAAGTGGCCGCGTTGGCTCAGGCCGTGGACTGTTTCCCTCTTTGAGGGTTTTAACCACGTCAAAAGTACTGGTGTATTGATCTGTGATCTGCTTGTGAGCGGTGTCCTTTGGTGTTTTGTCTGAGGAACTTACCCTATAAATTCCTACATGGTATCAGAGCTATTTGAGGGCCGCGTCCATTGGTGATCCAAATCTGAAGCCGGTAGAACTGCATCCGACTGCTGTTTCCTAGATCTACTGTTTCTGACTACTTTCGGGCCGAGAGGACTGCTGTATTGTGTTGGGAGCATCTGTTCCAGTGAGGAACCCCTTTCGTTTCATGCGAAAAGGTTTCCGGTAGCCCTAGCTACGTCATTTTAAAGATCTAGAGGTATACAGTGTTTATTTGCAATTTACAGTTATTTTCTCTCTGTTTATTTCGGTTTTGGTTTATTTAGCCTTTTTTATTACCGGATCTATATCTTTCATTTCTGCGTATGCTCTTTGCCCCGCGACTCTGTACGATTTGGGCAAATCAGAAACAGAAAGGAAGGATTTTTCTCATGCGTATGCTCTTTTCTGCTGCACCTTAGTGTGATCTCAGAAAATCAGAAACATTGAGGAAAATATTTAGTTTCCGGCTAAAGCTAACTTCAAGCCGCAAGGTTCATTTTTTTTTGTATGTCCGTGTTGGGTTTTGTGTTTTTTGTTTTGTAGGGAAAAATAGCTTTCTCAAAGCAAGCACGCAACCCAAAGCTTCAACCCCCCCCCCCCCCTCTCTCTCTCTCAAACTTTTAGTATAGCTCACTTGGTCCAAAGCTAATTTATGAGAGTAGAGGTCTTGAGTTCAAGTCTCCTTTTTGTGGGGGCGGATTTTTCATTTTCGCACATTCCCGCACTTCGTCGACGTCTTCATCAACGTTTCTTCAAAAAGCCATAACTTCTTCATCCGGAAGCCGTTTTCAGAGCCGTTTTTTTTTAACCAGCCTAATTTTTCGAGATCTTTCCATTAGAACACTTAGTTTTAGCATCTATAGCTTTAGTTTTTGTTAAAATGGAAAGTCCATGCCAAGTTGTTCTTGACAGCACCAACTACTTCCAATGGTGGTCCTACATTGTGGATTTACTTAGAAGTAAAGGTCTCTACAGAATAGCCTCAGGCCAAGAAACCAAACCGAAAGATGAAGATAAGGAAGCTAAATGGGAAAATAGGCAAGATCAAGCACGTGGGTTGATAGGGATGTCTATTTCTCCAGATCTTAGATTCCATATTGTAGAACTTGATACTCCTAAAGAAGCAATGAAACAGATCACTAAAGTTTTTGGAATTAAAAATGAACTTAAAGCCCATCAACTTGAAAATGAGTTGCTTACATTGGACCCAAATAATTTTTCTTGCATTGAAGATTTTTTGTCCAAGTTCAGGACCCTTAGACTTCTCTTGGAAGGTGTTAAGGTTAAGAAAGAAGATAGTAGCCTTATCTACTCCATTCTTACTAAGTTGGGACCAGCCTATTCTGTGTTTGTTTCCACCTTCCATTCTATAAGAGAAGCCTTCATTTCTCAAGGACAAGCCTACAAGTCCCCTTCCTTTGATTCCTTTTGTGATTCTTTAATAAGAGAACAAGAAAAACTCTTACAACTTGGTCTTCTTCATCTTGGAAACTCTTCTAAGAAAGCGTTAGCCGCCCAGCAGCAACCAAATTCAAAGAATCCTAAGAAGTTGTATCCTAAAAGGAATGGTCCTAAACCAAACAAGGGTCCTAAGCAATTTCAGCCTCAAAATGAAAAATCATTTCAACAAAATGATAAGACAAATAAAAACAAAGGGAAGAAGACTGATAGACATTGCAACTTTTGTAATCGAGATGGCCACTTAGAATCCAAATGCTTTAAGAAGATGGAAGCCTTGGAAGCAGCAATGAAGAAGCATAATATCCATTTGGAGCACTCTTCAACTTCAACTTCATCTTCAGGAATGGCACTTTCTGCATGTGGTTGTCAAGCATCTCGGTCTGGCTATGCACTAAATGTATCTTCTTCTTCTCATTCTCATGAGTGGCTCATTGATTCTGGAGCTTCTTATCACATGGCCAAAAACAAAGCCATGTTTTCTTCTTTAAATGATTGTAACACCAAAAATATATATGTTGGTGATGATAGATCTCTTAGTGTTGTAGGGACTGGAACTGTTCATATAGACAATGGTCAATTTAATGATGTATTATGTGTTCCAACCTTATCCTGCAACCTTCTATCTGTATATCAGATAACTCATTCAGGTGAAGGTAAAATCGTTGAATTTTCACCTCACGATGTTGTAATTAAGGACCTAAGAGATCCTAGACAGATTTTAGCTACTGGCATTGCTGATGATTCTACAAGGTTGTATAAGTTTCATAACTTTGGGTCATCAAATCTTCCCTCGGTATTTGTTGCTGATAATGATGAAGTGAGCAAACTTTGGCATGAGCGATTTGGTCACTTAAACTATCGCTCCCTTCAGAATCTATGTAAAGAAAATATGGTGACAGGTCTTCCAATGGTATCTTGCAGAGATGGTGTTTGTTCCGGATGTGTACTCGAAAAACATCATCAGGATAGTTTTGAAAAACGTGCCTCTTGGCACGCCTCAGCCCCTTTACAGCTCGTGCATAGTGATTTATGTGGTCCACTTCCAGTTGTTTCATTCTCTGGCTACAAGTATTTCTTAACTTTCATTGATGATTTCTCCAGACGCACTTGGGTATACTTCTTAAAACTCAAGAGTGAAGTATTTAACATGTTCTTGGCCTTTAAGGCCTTTGTTGAAAAACAATCTGGACATCAAATTCTTAAGCTAAGATCTGATAATGGCGGAGAATATGTTAACAAAAAATTCATCAACTTTTGCACTGAGAATGGAATTCAAATGCAACATACTGTTCCATATACTCCACAACAAAATGGTGTAGTTGAAAGGAAGAATCGCACCTTAAAGGAAATGGCTAATTGTATGCTTCAATCTAAAGGACTTAGTCTTAATTATTGGGCAGAAGCAATTAACTGTGCAAATTACATAATAAATCGCACTCCTACTAAGGTTTTAAAGAATATCACTCCAGAAGAAGCATGGAGCTCAATTAAACCAGATGTAAGTCATTTTCATGTTTTTGGAAGTGAAGCATGGGCCCATATTCCAGATGAGAAACATAAAGCTTTAGAACCTAAGAGCGAAAAATGTATTTTTGTTGGATATTCTGAAGATGTCAAAGGATATAGACTTATTCCACTTAAGTCCAAAAATGTTATCATTAGAAGAGATGTAAAGTTTGCTGAAAATATATCGGCCTACGAGCCTAGTTCGGTGGATGTGCCACCTCTCCCTATCTCTTCTACTTTTGAAAATATTTCTTCTTCAGATGATAAATGCGAGGATGAAAATCCTCCCCCACCTTCTCAGGATCCTCCTTCAACTCCTCAGCTTCCAAAATGGGTCCGTGCTACTCGGGATGCAGCAGGTGATCTTGCCGGTGATCCTACAGATTAGCGATGTACACGTTCTCAGTTTGATAGAGCCTCTTCTTTACTTGCTCAAGCTTCAGTGAATTATGATCCTGACACCTTTGCAGAAGCTTCAGGCCATCCAGATTGGGAAGCAGCTATGAATGAAGAATATCATTCACTATTAGCAAATGATACATGGGATCTTGTTCCTCTACCAAAGGGACAAAAACTTGTTAGATGAAAATGGGTTTACAGAACCAAGTATGGACCAGATGGGAAAGTTGATAAACATAAAGCTCGTCTTATTGCTAAGGGTTTTTCACAAGTTGAATGCATTGACTACACTGAAACCTTCTCCCCTGTTGCCAAAATGAACTCTATCCACCTTGTTCTTTCCCTTGCTGCCTCTTTCAAATGGGAAGTCCATCAGATGGATGTTAAATCTGCCTTCTTGCATGGGGACTTGCATGAAGAAATCTATATGGAACAACCTATTGGCTTTATACAAACAGACTCCAGCCTTGTATGTCGGCTTAAGAAATCCCTTTATGGTCTCAAGCAAGCTTCTCGAGCTTGGTATGCCAAAATGGATAACTTTCTTTTAGAAAATGGCTTTTCTAGGTGTCATTCTGACAATACTGTTTACACCAAGAAAGTGGGCAAGTCTCTTATCATTCTTGTTCTTTATGTTGATGACCTTATCCTGACTGGTAGTGATCCCAACCTTATAAACCATGTGAAGTCTAGCCTTAAAAGGAAGTTTGAAATGACAGACTTAGGACACTTACATTATTTTCTCGGCCTTCAAGTCTTGCAATCCAAGGAAGGTATTTCCCTTTCGCAGTCCAAGTATGCCTGTGATATTCTACACCATTTTCACATGGAAGACTGTAAGCCAGCCCCTTCTCCCTTTCAGTCTGGAGTCAAAATTTCAATCACTTGTACTTCTCCTGAAGTTGATGCTAGCTTATACCGTCAACTTGTAGGAAAACTTTTGTATCTAACCCATACTCGTCCTGACCTTTCCTTTGCTGTTGGCCTTGTTGCTCGGTTTATGCAAAACCCACATGAAAGTCATTAGAAAGCAGCTAAAAGAATACTTCGTTATGTTCGAGGTACAGTTCAGTTTGGGATTCATTACAGTGCCGAAGCAGCTCCTCTATTGGTTGGTTTCACTGATTCCGATTGGGCTGGTGACCCTAATGATCGGAAGTCTACTGCAGGTTATGTGTTCACTCTTGGTTCAGGACCTATTACATGGGCTTGCAAGAAACAAGGTGCCATTTCTCTTTCTTCAGCAGAAGCAGAGTATCGTGGTGCCGTAGAAGCTAGTAAGGAAGCCTTGTGGCTTCGTCAGATCCTGTCAGAGTTTGGCTTTCAGCAGCAACATCCGACTACACTTTGGTGTGATAATCAAAGTGCCATTCAACTATGCAAAGATCCAGTCCAACATCAGCGCAGCAAACACATTGAACTGCACATGCACTTCATCAGAAAGCTCATCCACGACCATGTTCTTGAAGTGCAATATTGTTCAACAGATGATCAAATTGCAGACATCTTTACAAAGGCTCTCACAGAGGCGAATTTCACTAAACTTCGATTTATGGTTGGAGTTCAGGAAGTTGTCACTAAGGGGGGATAGGCTCTAGTGCCTCCTTCCTTCTCCTATTGTGTCATATTTGTAAATCCTTCAATCCTATCCCAAGTTGTTCTTAAGGGGGGATGTTAGGATATTCCGACACATAGGAAATAGTTAAGTATAACTTGGTCTAGTATAGAGTTAGATAAAGTGTGTTTCTTTACTATGTACATTTTGTAACTTACAATCCGACGGTCACGATATGTAGTGATCCAACGGTTCATTCTCTCCTCAGTATTACCGACACTTGATCTGTGGCTTAACACCTGATTGGTCCATGATCCCTATTTAAAGAGCATGGAGGGTCATTTGTAGGTTAACCGTCCATGAGAGAAGCTTATGTAAATTTTCATTCTTTTATTAATAAATTGCCTGAAGTGGCCGCGTTGGCTCAGGCCGTGGACTGTTTCCCTCTTTGAGGGTTTTAACCACGTCAAAATTACTGGTGTATTGATCTGTGATCTGTTTGTGAGCGGTGTCCTTTGGTGTTCTGTCTGAGGAACTTACCCTGTAAATTCCTACAACGATCACTACATTTGGAGGATATATGAGATTTCTTTTTATAGAGTTGAGAGGGGCTTCTATAGAGAATGTTGGAGGGATTTTAGGAGCTTAAAAAAATATGAATTATCGACTATTCAATGACAAAAACCAATTATGAGTGCCATGCCACAACTCCATAGGGTTTTAGCCCACTAACTAGGGTTACTAACTTCAAATATGAATATCTCTCAAACCGTAAAGAATTACTTGGCGTACCATATATCAATGGAAACATCTCGATGAGTAGAATCTATCTAGAAGATCCTTGACTCAAAATAGAGTAAGTTTTCAAGTCAAATTCCCTTGCAAGATCAGGGTAGCCCCTAGTGTTGCTTGGGTTGACATCAATGACAACCTTATATCATCTTTAGATCAACAATATATATATATATATATATATATATATATATATATATATAGTTACGCTATGTTAAATGTTATATACATGTTATATTTTAAGTAGTTATGCTATATTAAATTTTATAGTTATGTTGTACGTGTTACACTATGTTATATTATGTTGTAAGCGATATATATAGTCTAACTATAATCTATAGCTATGTGATGTTATAGTTATAATAGTTAAATATATATAATTTAGAGTTATATAGTTATGTTATGAACTACAATTACAATTACAATTATGCTATGCTCTATATATATATATATATATATATATAATGAATGTTAAATAGTGATAGAACTATATTATGTTATAAACAATATATTTAGAACTATAATATATAGCTATGTGATGTTATAATTGATAATAATTAAATATATATAGTTATATAATTATAGATTAGCTATATTATGAACTATAGTTATAGTTATGTTATATGCTTATATATGTTATATGTGATATTATAATTCATAATAGTTAAATATATATAGTTATATAATTATATATTAGTTATATTATGAACTATAGTTATAGTTATGTTCTATGCTATATATATGTTAGTTATAGAACTATGTTATGTTATATTTTATATATAGAACTATAATATATAACTATATTCTATATATAGAACTATAATATATAACTATGTGATGTTATAATTAAATAATAGTTAAATATAATTATGTTATATATATTATATATAATTAAGTTATGTTTAGTTATATAATTATATGATGTTATATAGATTTATATGTTATAGAGTTTCTATTATATATATATATATATATAATTTAAGTAGTTAATTTTTTAAAACCAATCATATTATATTTATTATTTAAAAAATATTTAAAATAAAATAAAAAATTTGTATTTGATATTTAATAGAGGTTAAACATCATGTGCAACCATGTTCATCATGTTAATTTCAAGCTCTTAATTAATTTATTTATTGGTTAAATAGTTTATTTGTTTTCTGTTTTGGAGTTTTTTGGGTATATTTCTTGGAAATTTAAAAGGCATTTTAAATAATAATAAAAAGTTTTAAAAAAAATGAAAATTTATTTCACTAAATTCCTAACAAAGAAACTTTAAAATCTAAAATAATTAGCAATTAACGTTTTTACCATTCAAAATCAGAAAATATTGATAATAAACATGCTACCAAATTACAAGTAAGAAAAAAAATTAAAACCTAAATTATAATTTTTTTTGGTGGTTTTGAAGTGTTTTCTTTGTGATTCTGTGATTTTCTAGGTTGTTTTCATGGTTTTCTGTGATTGCTTTTTTTGTTTTTCTAAGTGGTTTTAAAGGGTGTTTTGTGTGGTTTTCATGGTTTTTGTATGGTAAGTTTTTTTTCAAATTAATTTATTAATTTTGCAAGAAAAACTAAATAAAAACAAAAAACTGATAGGAATCCTACCTTGGCTTGAGCCTTTGGAAGGTTAGTTTGGTTCTCCATGCTCCAATGGCTTAATCTAGCTCCAATACTTGGATCGAGCTCTTAGTTATCCTGTTGTAGGTGCACAAATGACGTGCGTAGACTGTAGGTGTGCATTTTAATAGAAAATAATGGCTTGATCAAGCCCTATAGCTCAATCAATCTCTAAAGCTCGATCGAGCCATGTAGCTCAATTGAGCCCTATAGCTCGATCGAGCTATTTTTTAGCACTCGAGGAGTTCGATCAAGAACTTAAAAACGACTCAATCGAGCAATTATTGAGAGCTTAAAAACGACTCGATAGAGCACTTAAACTGCTTGATTGAGCACTTAAACTACTCAATTGAGCCCTGTTTTGTTTAACTAAACACACCCTCTCTTGCCAAAAAGTGTAACCCAACTACATTTTATAACCCATAACATAAATTTAACTTACATTGCACTTTCTTAATTATAATATATGGTATGGCATTCATTCAAAGTTATAGTTAACCATTGTTTGAGAAATATAGAGAAAACTACTTTGTTATTATTCCTTGCCCAGGCAGGATTCTAGCAATGATTTGTTCGACATATTAATTAAAGTGATATAGTGTTAGGGAAAAAATTAAAGGAAATATTTCTAATGAAAGAAAAAAAAAAGTATAAATAATTTATATACATAATTTAATATATATATATATATATATATATATATATATATATTAATCGGTGATTTCACATCAAAGAGTGCTTTAACAAAACACATGATCATCGTTTATCAAAAACCCTATAGACTATATATTCTATTTTTTAATATTAAAATATAAAATAAATTAAAGGAAAAAAATTAATTATACCTATAAATTATTATGTAAATAATAATATATAATATAAATATTTAATACATTTAGATAACAACAATAAAGATAAAACATATTTTTCAGGCTCAAGTAGAGTTTCATTTGCTATGCTTTCTAAATATTTTTTTTATATAATGTATTTCACTACTAATATATTTTTCGTTACAAACTGAGAAACGAATTACTAGTTTTAAATCTAGAATACTTTACCAAATATAAAATGCCCAAAGAAATCCTTCTATGTATATGGGGATACTGAAAAATAAACGAAAATCTTTAAAATTCAGTGAAAATGCTATAAATATTAAAGAAATGTTATAAAATTTAGTATGATTTTACTAATAGTGATGTATTGAAAAATGAAGGTTAGTTATAAAATTTAGTATGATTTTACTAATAGTGATGTATTGAAAAATGAAAGTTAGTTTTATTTAATAGAAAATTTGTGGTTATTTTAATTAGAGAAAAATATCGACCCATTTTACCCATTAATTTCCTCTTCGATTATAAAAAAGAGATTTAAATTTTTTTTATATAAATTACCCCACATTTAATATATAGAATAATATTATTTTATTTATTTATGAATAATATTATTTTATTTATTTATTTAAATAAATAAATTTTTTCACGTTATAAGTTTCAAGTATATCAATATTAATTTTCTATTAAAAACTTGGTTTGGGTTAAGTTAATTTTCATAAATTTTGAATTATAATATAGGAAATGACATTCGTACAAGTTTTGAAGTTGATAAAAAAAATTAATTTACATTGTAATTTTTAATTATAATATAAAGTATGGTATTTATCTCAAGTTTATAGTTAATTAATGTTTGTGAAATATAAAGATTTATTTTGTTATTAGTTTTTGTTAATGCATGAATTTATCTATTCATTTGCTTTAGATTATTTATTAATTGAATTTTGACCAATATATTTGAAGCTTTAACAAGTTTGTTTGACATATTAATTAAATTGATAGAATATTATAGAAACAAATTAAAAGAAAAAATTCTATTTAAAAATATATATTTTATTTTTAATATTGAAATGTAAAATGAATGAAAGGGAAAAAAAATTATGATTAAAACATTAAATTACTATTTAAATAATAATATATGTTATAAATATTTTTAAAATTATATTTATTCTGAATAAATTATTTATGTATGTATATAATTTTAAAAAATAATTAATATATATATATATATATATATATATATATATATATATATATATATTAATATATTAAAATATAAATATAAAAAATTAAATGCATAATTTAAAAGAAAAAAATATAATTAATTATGTTTATAATTATGTTTTTTTAAATAAATTTTGTATAACTTTAATCTAATTATTAGTGATTTTTAAGTGGATAGTAGAGATTTAACCTCCATAATATATTCTAGAATATCTTTAGTAGTATACTTAAATCAAAGATTGAGATTTATTTTCGAAGTAGTCATGTCATTTTTTCCCTTTTAATTAAATTCAATACATAAAATAATATGTCATTATGAAATGAGTTTTTTTTTTTGACATGTGGTATGATAAGTCGACATGTGGTATGATAAGTCATGGTATCGATCCATGGTATTGTAATAAAGCCTATTTACAAATTAAGAGTCTCCATGGGGTGAATCCTCCATGGTTAAAAATCTTGTTGCATGCTTTTAATATATATATATATATATATATATATATATATATATATATATATATATATATATATATAGATATATATATATATATATAACTTATATATTATTATGGAAAATAATAATAATAATAATGACGATGATTTTTATGATTTTTTTTTTTTAGCAATTTAACATATATGATGGAGTAAGAATTTTGATACTTATTAGTCTCTGCCAAGCAGGACTCTAGCAATCAATTCTCTCTCTCTCTCTCTCTCTCTCTCTCTCTCTCTCTCTATATATATATATATATATATATATATATATGTATAACTAATTTGTAATAATCACATTGCTTAATATTTTGAAGGTCTTAGAAGTTGACAGTTATTGTGGAGGGATGGGATATGTTATTATCAATTCTCTCTCAAGCTCTCATCTCTGCACTAATAACTTTGGGTTTCTTATTCCTTTCCTTCAACTTTTTTTTGGTTCTTTTATTTTGTTAGTGTGTGACAGAGAGTTAGATTTGGACTATGTGCTGATGGGAATATGTTATTATCAATTCTCTCTCAAGCTCTCATCTCTGCAATAGTAACTTTGGGTTTCTTGTTCTTTTCTTTCAACTTTTTTTTGGTTATTTTATTTGGTTAGTATGTGACAGACAATTAGATTTGGACTATATGCTTTGTATATTAAATGTAGTTGGGAATTTTGGCATTTTATTAGGGAATTTTAGTATTTTATAGCAATATTACAGTTCTAAGCTTATTTCCGCTATTTATTATCTTATTTATTTTTGTAGTTCAATTTGCATTGATTTTTACATGATTTAATGGAGGCAATTTCCGTATTTTATATATTGCAAAATCAGTGCACCTTGATAAGCCACGCTCAGGTTAGTGTGGAACAAATGGCATTCATTTTACTTAATTTTTCTATGTACATTTTGTGTTGAATTTGGTCTCAACTATTTGTAAAGTTAAAGTTATCAAAATTTATGTGGAGGATTTGAATATTTTTACAATATTCTAAATCTACAATTTTTTCTTGTTGAAGTTAACAAATCACATAGAACTTTAATAAAATATGGCTAGCCGAGAATGCCCCTAATCAATGTTTTTCATAGGCAACGAACATTCAACAAAAACACCAAAAAACTATTGAGTAATTTTTTAATTGGAAAACATTCATTTTACATCATTATTAATAATTACAAAAAGTAAAACTAACAATTATTAATTTACATTTCTATTTCCATAAGATTATGCTGCCCTTGTTTAAAAATAAAAATTTCATCTTTATAATTTAAATTTTTATATGTAATTAGAATATATTTTATTTATAATAAAAATTCTTATATGTGATTAAACTATATATTTTTTCTATATTACATTGAGGATGAAAAATCATAATTAAATATTTATTTATATATTGGAATAATTAAGTATAATAAAATAATTTCAATGTTATTCTCTATATATAACCAACTTAAAAATGACCCAAATCCATTAAAATGGAAGTTAAAAAATATTCAAAATGAGAAGGGATGATCGGTAGATCCATACGTGCAGGTCCTCCATCTTCCAAAAACACCAGCCTAATGCCTTACCTACCTCTACAATTGTCACAAGACTTTTAAATACTTAAAGTCAATATTTAGTTTCAAGAATCAAAGAGAAAAATCTATATAGAGAATAATTAAGAAAACCTCAGATTTAAAATAATAGGATAAAATGAGAACAAGGAGGATGGAATTTTAATAATGTAAAGGTCAACGAAACATTTATAGCTAATATCGACGTGGTGGATAAGATTACCGTGGATAATTCGGACCACTTGACGGCCATCTCCACCACGCGCTAATTTGACGGTCTTCGTTATCTCTTGCCCGTAAGTCTTTGTTGACAAATTGGGATGTAATGGTTACGCTTGCTCCGCTGTGACTCGCCACGGGTATCAGATTTCTGGTGATCTACTATCAATTGCTCTAAATCTATCATATCACTAAAGGAAAATCTGCTCCTTGCAGCATCTATTCCTCAAATTAAATTGATGCCCTGGTGACCATCAAATTTTAAAGTATAATATTTTTATTTTAATCCAGACAAATCCGTGTATTCATCCATCATGCACTATCCATGAAATTATGGAAGCTAAACCAGAATAAATGATTTTTCTAATCAAATACACGGAGTAGCGATATTCTTGAAAATGGATCTGTGATTAGGATATCACCAATTAAGGATTAAGGCGAGTGACATTTCTAAAACTGCCTTTTGAACTCGATTTGGGCTCTATGAGTTCTTGAACAATGTATCGACAATGTTTATGAGCTTCATGGATTACATATTCTTGATGTATTTTGACCACTTTGCGTAGGTTTTTATGGATGACGTTCTTATATTTTCCAAGAATGAAAAGGAACATGAGAGCACTTGTGGATTATGTTGAAATGTTTAAGGGAAAACAAATTGTCTTGGCCATATCATTTCAGAAGAAGGGATTTAAGTGGACCTGGAAAATGTGAATGCCATAATGGATTGGCCAGTACCAAAAAATGCACGAGGTATCAAGCATCATGCGACTAACATGTTATTATAAGAGATTTGTGAAACGGTTTTCAAAGAATGCAAAACCCATCCCCACATTACAATGTAAAGGAGTGAGGTACGAATGGACGGATGAATGCAACACTACATTCATTGAGTTGAAGAGATTACTAACCAATGCACTAATCCTTCAAATGTTTGACATGGAAAAGGACTTCACAGTTTGCATGGATGCATCGAAATAAGGATTATGGGCAGCGAGACTGCATGGCTCATAATGGTAACATCTAATGAGGAAGGAAACATCTAGTCCTAGGCAACTTATATCAACAAAGGAGGCAAGTTCTAAATATGTATTTGTAAATCTCTTTAAAATGTTATCAAGCTTCATGATAATGCAAGTGAATATTAGAGTCTTTTATCTTATCTTGTGTGATCGTGTTTGATTCATTAAATTATGAACAAAGTTTGTAAGATCCAGCAGAGAGGAGAGGTGAGGCTTAGAGAGCCTCACCTCCAATGAATTGTAGATCAATTGGAATCAGAGCAAGTCGCTCATTGAGGCTTGATCTAATTTTTTTTCCAAAGTTTGTTGCTATAAACTTTTGTTATTAGCATCCTCCCTATTTTCTCGCCGCTACAGATTCTTTAGTCTCAGTTCCTCTGCCTCGTCACGACATCTACAACACCCATGGCCACTTTTGCTACAAGTTTGCAACACATTTATAGTTCAGGTATATCTTTGGTGTGGCCTAGTTCCGTACCCCACCCAAAATCCACTAGTTTTTATATTAGGAGCAATATTTGGAGCGATTTCCTTTTGGAGACATGCCCTCCCACCCCACTTTAGTAGGCACCTGCTTCACATTCATCAGTTTCAGCATAGCAGCATCTGGCTTAGGTTCCTTTGGAGAAGTGCCCTCCCACCCCAAGCTATGTAGGCACCTGCTACTTCATCAACAGTCAGCATAACAACATTCAGCTTGAGTTCATTTAGAGACGTGACCTCCAACCCCAAGCTATGTAGGCATTTTCTACTTTATCAACAGTCAACATCACATCACATCAACTCCAGTAACATCCAAAACTATTTCAACCATGGCTTCAAACTTAAACTGGGAGGTGGAAAGCAGAAGACACTTTCCATCTAAACCAGGAGGAATTGGGCAACCAGACTGCCTGGATCATAATGGTAACATCTAATGAGGAAGGAAACATCTAGTCCTAGACAACTTATATCAAGAAATACAATATCTAAATAACGTATTTAGCTTTTTCTTGTTTGGAAACTAACAACAAAGGACGCAAGTTCTAAATATGTATTTGTAAATCTCTTTAAAAGGTTATCAAGCCTCATTATAATACAAGTGAATATTAGATTTTTTTTATTTTATCTTGTGTGATTGTGTTTGATTCATTAATTCTAAGCAGAGTTTGTAACATCTAGCTGAGAGGTGAGGCTTAGAGAGCCTCACCTCCGATGAATTGTAGGTCAATTGGTATCAGAACAAGTTGCACCTTGAGGCTTGAGTTTTTTTTTTCAAAGTTTGTTGCTATAAACTTTTTCTATTAGCATCCTCCCTATTTTCCAACTATTACAGGTTCTTTAGTCTCAGTTCCTCTACCTCATCACATCATCTACAACACCCATGGCCACTTTTGTTACAAGTTTGCACACATTTATAGTTCAGGTATATCTCTAGTGTGGCCTGGTTCCGTACCCCACCTAGAATCCATGAGTTTTTATATCAAGAGCAACATTCAGAGTGAGATCCCTTTGGATACGTGCCCTCCCACCCCGGTTTAGCAAGCACCTGCTTCACATTCATCAGTTTCATCATAGCAACATCCAACTTGGGTTCCTTTGGAGAAGTTACGTCCCACCCCAAGCTATGTAGGCACCTGCTACTTCATTAACAATCAACACATCAACATTTGGCTTGGGTTCATTTAGAGATGTTCCCTCCAACCCCAAGCTATGTAGGCACCTATTACTTTATCAATAGTCAACATCACATCACATCAACTCCAGCAGCATCCAAAAATATTTCAGCCATGGCTTCACACTTTAACTCGGAGGCAGAGAGCAAAGGACGCTTTCCATCTAAACCGAGAGGAATTGGGCAACCAGGCTGCCTGGCTCATAATGGTAACATATAATGAGGAAGGAAACATCTAGTCCTAGGCAACTTATATCAAGAAAGGCAATATCTAAATAATGTATTTACCTTATTCTTATTTGGCAACTAACAAGAAAGGAGGCAAGTTCTAAATATGTATTTATAAATCTCTTTAAAAGGTTATCAAGCCTCGTGATAATACAACTTAATATTAGAGTCTTTTATATTATCTTATGTGATAGTGTTTGATTCATTAATTATTAGCAGAGTTTGTAAGATCCAACTGAGAGGTGAGGCTTAGAGAGTCTCACCTCTGATGAATTGTAGATCAAATTAGGAGTTGTGTTAATGCAAGAAGGGGAGTAATAGCCTATGCATCTAGGAATTTGAAGAAACATGAGGAGTTGTATGTGACACATGACTTAGAATTGGAAGTGGTGATGCTAGCTTTGAAACTTTAGAGAAATTACCTCATTGGGAGAAGCCTTGAGCTAATGACTAATCATGAAATCCTGAAACATCTTTTCACCCAAAGGGATCTGAATGCTAAACAAAGGCAATGGAGAGTATTCATGAGTGAGTATGATTTTGGAATTTCATACATAAAAGAAAAGGAGAATGTGGTGGCCAATGCAATATGCAGATGACCTCAAATCTTTTTCGTGGTACCCTTAAGGGTCAATTTAAGGGAGTGTGTGCTAAAAGAACTATTTAGAGATGACATCTAAAGGTTACATCAGTGCTCCAAAATGGGAAGCACATAGAACCAAAGCTTGAGGGTTATGTCCTTGAACAAGATGGATTGTTGAGATTTAAAGGAAGGATGTATATCCCTGAGGAAGAGAATATACAAAGGACCATTCTCAAGGAGTTCCATAGAGCAATTTACTGTGCACATATTGGTGCAAAGAAGATGCATGTGGACATGTAGAAGTTTTTCTTTTGGGAAAGCATGAAGCATGTTGTATTCAAGTTTGTTGCTAAGTTTCATAAATGCTAGCAAGTGAAGGCTAACCATCACCACCCAACAATAATCCTACAACAACATGACATTTTTATGTCCAAGTGGGAGGTCATTTCTATGGATTTTGTTGTGAGTTTGTTGCTCACATCACAAAGGCACATTCCATCCTAATCATACTTGATAAGTTGACCAAAAATGCTCATTTCATCCTAGTCAAAGACACTTACGATGCCATCAAAGTGGTACGAGTGTTTATAAGCAAATTTCTCCAGCTACATGGGTTACCCACAAAGATAATTTATGATAGAGATGCTTAATTTACATCTAGGTTTTGGAAAATATGCTGTCAACACTAGGGACTCAATCGAAATTAAGCACTGCATATCATCCAGAAACATATGGGAAGACTAAAAGAGTAAATCATGTTATGGAAGACATGCTTAGAATGTATATTATAGATAACCAGACTCAATGGGAGAAGTACCTACCATTGGTAGATTTCGCCTACAATAATATTTATCATAGTTCAATCGAGATGTCTCCTTATCAAACTTTGTATGGGACGTTGTGCAGGACATCGTTGAGCTAGGAATGATTGGAGGATAGAGTAATATTAGGGACTGAATTAATACAAGAAATGGAGCAGGGGATTAAAATTGGACCGAGGTTAAAGGAAGCTCAAGATAGAGAGAAGAGTTATGCTAGTGCACATAAGATCAATCAAAGTTATGAGGTGGGGGACCAATTTTTTTATTAGTATCTCACCCAACAAGAGTACCATTTGGTTTGGAAAATGGAGGGAATTATCGTCGTAATTTATAGGACACTATAAGATCAAAGAGAAAAATGGACAAGTAGCCTATCATATTGTACTTTCATCGCCCTTGCATAAAACTAATGACATTTTTCATGTGTCTATTCTACGACATTATGTTGCTAATGAATATGACAAAATTAATTGAAGGGAATAACAAGTCTTAGACGTGGAACCATTATGTATATTGGACCATAGAGTTCGATAGCTTAGACACTAATTGGCGGACCAATTTAAAGTCCAATGGGACAAATATATCTCAGGGTCTACTATGTGGGAGGATGCAAAGACTTCACGTCAAGAGCTCTTTTTTAGCACATGTAATGCACAATTTTGACATAAGAAACTACTTATAATGAGGCCCTATTTGAATTTTTCATGATGTATTATTTATGAACACTATGTAGTATTGTTGCATTTCAAATTACAGACAAATCGACTCATTTATATAAAAAAAAAATTAGATGAAATATGTTTGTGTGGTTAATATAGAAGTATGATTTACTTCTAGCATGCTGATGTTAATTGAAATATTCTAGTACGTGGATATTAGGTCCGATAATATGATGATTAGGATTACATGTCTATATACATATATTATTATGCATATGCTTGGATGAAAGTTAACTTGAAAAATGGAAGGGGGCTAGGTGATATCCATAGAACCATAGTAGTAGTTGGTTAATATCGAGACATTGAATGATTAATTGTGTGATGTGCATTGTTCTTTTTCATTTTTATTACTTGATATGCAATGTTATGATCTTGGGTAACATGCAAGTTTGCAGGTAACATGGCTACTTGACTAAATATTTTGATGACAAATACCCTAAAGTAGCACTATAATGTGGTCCATGATAAGGTGTTGACCTACTTTTGTAGGAAGGGTGGAGGTATTTCCCACCATGTAAACTCCAAACCTGCAGTCATGGGAGGTCTATGATGGACATATTCCCCTAGAGGTGTGGTGATGACTACAAGTTTCTAGTTGGGGAAGTGATGAGCCCCAAAAATGGACAATTATTTGGGCTCATTCAACCTCCTAATTTGACTTAATCCACCATTCTCATTGGTTTATTGCATGTTTTTGATTATTTTTATGTTAATAGAGTGAATTTGGTTAGTCATTATGCCAACAAGTCTAATGGGTGCTTTGTGTAGCCTTTTTGGTCAACTTGGAGACAAAATTGAAGGTCTTAATGAGCACTTGGCAGCCAAATTCGTGGGAGAACAAGCTAGAGGATTTGTAGGAAGGTGTCCCCTTCATTTATGGGCCCTTACCTCGAATTCTCCACCATCAGCTCGGAGTTCAAGGGCCACCGAATCAATCAGCACAAGGGCAGCCAAGCAAGTCAAGTAGGACTACTGTTAACTCCAAGTTTTGGGCAGCCGAGTCCCTAACTTTTAGGAGGACTGTTGTGTCCTCAATTTGTATAAATAAGAGGGCTTAAGGCCTCATTTCAGTTAGTCAATTTGGTTAGCCAGTGTAAGCCAGTTTTGGCATGATGTTGTTTATGATCTTTTAATAAAGGCAGGCAGCTTTGGATTCAATTCTAAGTTTTTAAGGGAGCTATAGCTCTCAGGTTAGGGCCCAACTTGAGAGCAATAGACCTCCTCTTCCTTGTATTGTTACTTGTTTCCTTGCAGCACTTTATTTCCTCTGTTTTGACATGCATTTAGAATTTACAGTCTGCTGATTTGATTTCTTTTATGTGATTGAGTAGGATTAGTTTACAGTTCAAGTGCTTTTAGTTGTTCAGATTAGAATAGGAGGATTGTAATTCATTGGAGATTCAAAGAAGGTTGATAGTGCACTCGCTGCCATCTCTGTTTAGAGATTAGGGGTGTGGGCTGTACCAACCACCAAAAAAACGCAGTCTTATGCTTTCATGCAAGCTGCCACACAGTCATTTCAATTGTAGATCCATACATGCACTCCGCTCTTGAGCACTACTGCTTCATTCCAACACCATGCACGATTTTTCTCCACACTTTACATTGTTGTTCCTTGGTTTAATAACACAGTTAGAATAGGTTGATGGAATTCTCGATTTTGTGCAAGATATAGAGGATTTGTTTCTTTCACACTGCTTAGCATCACTTTATCGTGTTCTTCTTCTTCTCAACGACACCTGAAGCCACTTGCTCAACCTCTGTTCAGCTCATTAGCCTTCCAACTCATCTACTTCTCACGTAGCTCCATCTTTTCAACTTTTCCTTGCTTCCACCCTTCTATTCACCAACCAACTGTACCCACTCTTTCCTCATCTCATATCTCTGTCCCTGAGCCACCACAAACTCCACCTTCACCTTACCCATCCACCCATACCACTCCTCCACTACTCCATCACCCAAAACTCCAACCATAGCACATCCTGTAGAAGTTAGCAGACTTCCTGTAGAAATCCCAAGCTTCCTGTAGGATCCCCTGCAGACATCCTGTAGAAGCTTGCAAACTCGGTTGCTGAGCATCTGAACGTTGTGGACTCCTGTGGAATGATGTTAGGGATCCCCTGGAACCTCTCCTAGCCCTCTTGACCTTTCCCAAGCTTTCTCTCCCTTCGCACCACCTCTGCACAGCCAAACCCTAATAAGAAACAAAATCATAATCACTCCAACCACTTAAGCAAAAATATAAAAACATGTTCTTTTCAATAGAAGTAGTTTGAGTTCATGCATTTCACATCACTAGAAGTAATGGCATCATTCTTAGACATTTGCACTCCCACCATTGCGTCATAGAGATTAAGCTAGTCAGATTAGGGTTTACTAGGGTTTCCATGTTTTGGTTGGTTTTCAGTTCATTTTTGCAAAGTAGATTAATTTCCTTTGAGATAGCCTTCGTCCATCATTTAGAAAGCTTCTTCTGAGAACATATAGAAGTTGGCTTGAGCCCTAGCGGACTTGTGCCAGCTGACCAAGTGACAGCTACGATAAGAGCTAGTACTTGTGCATACAGCACCGTCGCTTCCAAGTTTGTTACGAACTACCGGGTTGATAAAATTAAAGATAGGAAGCTCCAGGAGTTGTAGCATTATTGCTACAATACTGGAGCCCACCATCTTTTTGGCGCCGTTGCCGGGGAAGCGCCAGAGTATTAGTAATTGTTGCTTTTCTTCTATTTTCTTACTCTTGCCTTCTGCCAATTAGTTTATTTCATTTCCAGTCTGCAAAAGTAGCATAGACATTTCCTGCTTTCCTAGATTAGCCTTTCAATTCCGCAATTTCAATTCTGCAAGCGTAGATTAGCATTTCAATTCTGCAAGCATAGATTAGCATTTCAATTCCTGCAATTTCATTTGAGCAAAATAGATTAGTCCTTTACTGCTTTCATTTCAATTCCGCATTTTCATTTCAGCAAGATAGTTAGTTGTAGTTCAGTCTATTTTAGTTTTGAAAGTACAAGAAGAAAAATACAAAAAATCAACCAAAAATATTTCCTTTCATGCCTTGTAGGAGTAGAGATAAGTTAGAAAAATATTTTCACAACACCCCCCTTTGCTTCACACAGCCAATCTTCTCTCTTCTTCGATGGCTGTGACTAAGAAGAACCCCTGGGTGGACATCAAGACATATTTGAAGAACCTCTAGGGGAGAAGAAGAAGAAACCACTCCTCTGGAGCAAATGGCTACAGGCAGACATGTTGGGAGCAGTCCCTTATCCAAAGATGAATTTGAAAATCAGATCGAAGGTTTCAAGAGTGATATGAGGCAGTTTCTTGCCATGCAACTGGATACCTTGCGGATCCAAAAGAAGCAAGAAGAAGCCAAGAGGGCTTTGGTCATCTTTTGTCCTAGGTGCACTAGAAAGCATCCTAGGAACGAATGTCCAATGCACTCCCTAGAAGTGTGTTTCATCTGTGAAGAATACCATCCTATAGATCAGTGCCCTTCCTTACCCAGAATCAAAGCTGCATATCAGAGAGCCAAAGGAGCCACTAAATCACTCTATTATATGAACCAAAGGAGGCCGCATGGACCTATACCTTACCAGCAGGAACTGCAAGGGACACCCGAGACCTATTATGACCCTTATCAAGCCACTTTCATGCCTTCGTGGGGTCCCCCTGCTCATCCTTCCTGGTCTACACCTCCTCCTTGGTCATATCCTCCTTGTTCCTTCATGGATCCATATTATGCCCAACCAGTTGCTCATTCATTTCACTCTTATGCTCAGCCACAGCCTCAGTGGAATGCACCTTATCAGGAGTGGAGGCCCCAGTACAACTCTCATCCCGCTTATTTTCCTCCACCACCTGCTCATCCACAACCATCGCCTCCTCCTCCACCAAGGCAACCCCAAATGCCTACCCAACCACAATGCCATCCATCTCCATCTCAATTTCACACCTCCACTCAACTACCCGTACCATTCCCAAAACCACACAATGGAGCAGCTCAACCCCATTGCAAATCTGAGGCACAACATATGCAAACAACTCCTCTTGAGCTCAATGATCTTCACCATAGCTCAGGAAGAGTGTTGCAAAGCAGAGACTATATTGCAAGCATTGAAGGACCGCATCCAGCAAAAGAAGATTCAAAAGAGGAGATCAAAGAACCATGGGCTGCACTTGATGAAGAGAAGAGATCAGAATCAGAGATCGAGAGAGTTCCCTCATGGTTACCATCAAATCTTCCATGTATTCAAGAGAAAGATCAACAAAAAGAGGAAGATCAGAAGGTCATGATAGAAGGTGACATGAAGAATGATCTAGATCAACAAAAGAACCAAGGATATCAAAGCTATATTGAGATATGGTTTCAGAAGGTCACTAAGTTGCAGCAGTACTTTCTTCCTCAGCTTTGTTTGATCCCTTCAACGCCAGATCATTTGGTCTCTGAGATCTGGATACTTGTCCAAGCATGCATTTCGAGCCTTCACATCATTTTTTCTCTAATCTCGATGTGCACATGGCTCCATTGGAAGTATTCTTATACTTGAAAATGATTTTGTTTTTCAAGTAGGGTAGGGTAGAAAAAAAAAAAGAAAAAAGAGAAAAAATGAAAATAAGAGAAAAATAAAAATCTAAGGTGAAAACCTCCTTGGAGGCGCCTTAGATTGGCTCATTGATTGAAAACCTCCATGAGGCGGTCAATGGGTTGGAAAGAAAAGAAAATAAAAAGGCAATAAGATCTTTGGGTGAAAACCTCCCTTGGAGGCACCCAAGGCAGGCAATTAGGGTGAAAACCTCCATGAGGCGCCCTAGTTTTTTTTCAAAAAAAAAGAGAAAAAGAAAAATAAAAATAAAACTAATTCCATTGGCTAATTGCAGGTTGCAAGAAGGACGTTTCATGACAGGAGGAGCACTCAAATCAAGGTTAAAGGAATTTTTCTTGTGCCTTCTACAGGAAGCTCTGTATTTCTACAGGAAACATCCTGTAGAACCTTTGGACGAGGCAAATCCAATTTCAAAAGTGAATCTGATGGTGGGAATCTATTGATTAGGCCTACAAGCACTTGTGTGTCCATCCCTTGCCTTTCTCCATCATTTTTTCCACCTCCTTGTGCTTCTCATTGTGCTTCTACAGGAACTTCTTGTAGAAATTGTGGGAAACTAGGCATGCATTTCAAAAAGTGGTTTGGTGAACATGGTAGCTTCCTCAAGGGTTCAAAAGCCCTCATGCAATCTTCCAACTCCTCCTCCATCATCTCCATACCTACATCACAGCCCAAGCTCAGTTTTTCCTTCCATGCAAACACTTGCAAAATGCCTTGAAGAAAAAAATCCATAGAACAAAATTTGTTTTTGCCATAACTTGAAAACCATGCATCCATTTGACAAACCATTTTATGGGGAATTGCACAAGGGTGATGGCAACATGCTTGAGCAGTTTCAGCCAATTCTGGTGCACGGTTTCCAAGAAATCAGCCTCCATCACCATCAGCCATTTTTGCATTTTCTCCATAACCGTGCATCCGTTTCAAAACCTGTTTCATGGGGAGATGCACATGGGTGATAGTAACCTACCCAAGCAGTTTCAGCCGATTCCGATGCACGGTTCCCGAAAAATCGATCTCTGAAATCTTCAGCCATTTTCCATTTTTCTCGAAATCCGTGCATCCATTGATCACGATTTTGCTATGGGAGATGCATCATGATGATAGAAACATGCTCAGCAAGTTTCAGATCAATCCGCTTTACCGTTTGGGAGAAATGGCGAAAACAAGTTCTGGTTTTGTGACCATGCAGCAACAGCAGCTTGAAGGTGCAGATCTGAACGTGGAAACAATTGCATGCAGCTTAGATCCGGCCAGAGGACACTTGCACAAGGAAAAGCAATAAAAAACCATCAGCCAAGCCCTCCTGCAATCAAGGGATCCAAGCATGCAGCAGCAGAATCAGAGCATGCAGCAGCAAAAAGCTTCACAAGCAGCTGTTTGACTTCAGGACACCCAGTTCTCTAGCGCTCAAGGAAAAATCACGCAGCATACGTGTATGGTCGTTCATGGAAAATTTGAAAAACACAGTTAGTGGTATATTTGTTGAACTTCAGTGCATAGGGCATCAATTAATTAACAAATAGAAGAGTTCATGATAGCACAGCAGTTCATATGGGCCAGCACACGTTTTGCCACCTCACTCCACCAAAAATCACGCAGAAATTAATGAGCGCTCAGCTGAAATTCATGGACTGTTATTCAACTCGCACTTGCAACCTGTTCAACTGAAGATGCATCCTCTTCTCCCACAATCAGTTAACCTATCATCCTTCGCTGATTTTTTTGGCCTGTTCAAAATTCTCCCGCTCATCCAGTTTGAAGCTTGAAGAAATGCAGTCAAGGTTGTTGCAAAACAACTATAGCCCAGGAACAAATGGATTGCTTCTCCGCGGCAGAGTTTGGACAGACTAAACAGGGATAGAGCGCGAAGTCTTGAGCACAAGAAGCACTTGAATGATCAAGTAAAAAAAAAAACGCTCAAGATATTGATGGTAACTGCTTATCTGTACTTTCATCTGAAAGATCTATTCAGGATGGCTCCGACAACTCTAAGGTCAATATAACTAGCAATGTTGTAGATCCAGATAAATGCAGTAAATCTGGACCAATGGAGACAGGTTGGCTTCGGCACAGAAGCATTAAAGCTACTGCTAAGATTTGCCCAAAATCTCTTCATCAGAGACAGAGTATGAATGATTCGAATAAGAAGGAAAATACGTCTTCCATTTCTGATCAAAAGGACCATCATCAAGTTCACATGGAAGAAATTGGCAGAGATACATTGGGTGTTGCCGATGATCCTTGTGCAAAGAAAGTAAGAAACAGAGGGGATTCCCCTTCAGCTGACTCATTCTCTGGACCAATTCCCTGTCAAGAGCATGGCACATCTGCGAATTTAGTGAATCCAGAGACTCAGAGATACATGGAAGGCTTAGACAGTCATAAAAATGTCTTGAAGGAAGCTCATAGGAAGTCAATCCATGCAAAGATATTCAACCCAAGCATCTGGAAGAAGCGAAGAAACGAGGGCATGATGCAAAAAGGTGATTGTGCAAAAGCAGATTGTCCAAGGAAAGACACCTTGAAGCAAGATTTTTATCAGAAGATTCAATCTTGTCCTCCATCCCCTCAAAAGATTTCTAGGTTTTCCCCAACTTCAACTTCTTCCGGCCAAGGCAGAAAGCCCAAAATGACACCTGTGCAACCTTTGAGGACAAGAACCATGGAACAATGTTTGCTCAAGGAACTTCAGTTCAACAAAAAATCAAACAGATCTTTTGAGAGTACGGACAACATTTTGACCTCTCCTGAATCAAAGTTGTATCTTCCAGATGTGTTCTGGTTTTTGAAGGGTTGTACATCAACGAATTAACAGATTATTCCTCCTTGAAATGAATTTAACAGAGAATAATCCAACAAAAGCAGGTGTAATGGCAGTATTTATCTCTATGTTGACTCGGATCAAATATACTTAAGTGAAAAATATTACCTTCTGGCATTCTAGTCCAAAATATGGGTCCTAAGAGTTAATGTTGAAGTCTGCCAGCACTGTATTTCAGCTTTCTGCATTATCATGCCACTGCCCTATGCTTGCAATTACTTCTGTCACTTGTCAATACAGCGTATTGTCTTCAATGCCTGTGACATTTCCTATCAATGATCTTAAGGAAAGCTTTGTTTTCAGCACCTGAATTGGGGCATTTGAATTCAGCAATACATGATATTGTTTCTGCTGCCCTGTGTGATATTTTCCAACTATGATAGGAAAATACAGCGTATAGAAAAGAGAGCACTGATATTGGGCACCTGATTTCTCAGCAATACACAGCATGCTATTTGAGACATATTTCAGAAACACGGCATACTGTATTTGTTGCCTGTGATGTTTTCCGATTATGATAGTAAAAAGAGCACTGCTTCAGTCTCTAGATTTCTTAACAGTATGCATACTGTTCGGGGCATCTGATTTTTCAGCATCAATTCAGGGTATATGATTTTTCAGCAGTAAGTCATAATACATATTTCATTGCCTGTGATCTTTCCAACTATGAAAGTAAATAGAGGACAGGTCAATTTGAGGCACATGATTTCTGCACAGGAAGCCAGAACTCAGCTACAGGACTGTTTCTACAGGAAGACAGAGAACTGTTTCTACAGGAAGCCAGCGAACTGTTTCTACAGGAAGTTTGAAAAGAGGGAAGCCAAAGGAGAAAACAGCCGAGATGTTAGCCAAAGAAGCCACCAGGGCCATCAAAGATGAGGAGAGAGATTGGTTGCTCAGAGGATGAGCAACACTTTCAGTAGGGGGGTGATGATGAGCCCCAAAAATGGACAATTATTTGGGCTCATTCAACCTCCTAATTTGACTTAATCCACCATTCTCATTGGTTTATTGCATGTTTTTGATTATTTTTATGTTAATAGAGTGAATTTGGTTAGTCATTATGCCAACAAGTCTAATGGGTGCTTTGTGTAGCCTTTTTGGTCAACTTGGAGACAAAATTGAAGGTCTTAATGAGCACTTGGCAGCCAAATTCGTGGGAGAACAAGCTAGAGGATTTGTAGGAAGGTGTCCCCTTCATTTATGGGCCCTTACCTCGAATTCTCCACCATCAGCTCGGAGTTCAAGGGCCACCGAATCAATCAGCACAAGGGCAGCCAAGCAAGTCAAGTAGGACTGCTGTTAACTCCAAGTTTTGGGCAGCCGAGTCCCTAACTTTTAGGAGGACTGTTGGGTCCTCAATTTGTATAAATAAGAGGGCTTAAGGCCTCATTTCAGTTAGTCAATTTGGTTAGCTAGTGTAAGCCAGTTTTGGCATGATGTTAGACTCATGTTTATGATCTTTTAATAAAGGCAGGCAGCTTTGGATTCAATTCTGAGTTTTTAAGGGAGCTATAGCTCTCAGGTTAGGGCCCAACCTGAGAGCAATAGACCTCCTCTTCCTTGTATTGTTACTTGTTTCCTTGCAGCACTTTATTTCCTCTGTTTTGACATGCATTTAGAATTTACAGTCTGCTGATTTGATTTCTTTTATGTGATTGAGTAGGATTAGTTTACAGTTCAAGTGCTTTTAGTTGTTTAGATTAGAATAGGAGGATTGTAATTCATTGGAGATTCAAAGAAGGTTGATAGTGCACTCGCTGCCATCTCTGTTTAGAGATTGGGGGTGTGGGCTGTACCAACCACCAAAAAAACGCAGTCTTATGCTTTCATGCAAGCTGCCACACAGTCATTTCAATTGTAGATCCATACATGCACTCCGCTCTTGAGCACTACTGCTTCATTCCAACACCATGCATGATTTTTCTCCACACTTTACATTGTTGTTCCTTGGTTTAATAACACAGTTAGAATAGGTTGATGGAATTCTCAGTTTTGTGCAAGATATAGAGGATTTGTTTCTTTCACACTGCTTAGCATCACTTTATCGTGTTCTTCTTCTTCTCAACCATGCCTAAAGCCACTTGCTCAACCTCTGTTCAGCTCATTAGCCTTCCAACTCATCTACTTCTCACGTAGCTCCATCTTTTCAACTTTTCCTTGCTTCCACCCTTCTATTTACCAACCAACTGTACCCACTCTTTCCTCATCTCATATCTCTGTCCCTGAGCCACCACAAACTCCACCTTCACCTTACCCATCCACCCATACCACTCCTCCACTACTCCATCACCCAAAACTCCAACCATAGCACATCCTGTAGAAGTTAGCAGACTTCCTGTAGAAATCCCAAGCTTCCTGTAGGATCCCCTGCAGACATCCTGTAGAAGCCTGCAAACTCGGTTGCTGAGCATCTGAACGTTGTGGACTCCTGTGGAATGATGTTAGGGATCCCCTGGAACCTCTCCTAGCCCTCTTGACCTTTCCCAAGCTTTCTTTCCCTTCGCACCACCTCTGCACAGCCAAACCCTAATAAGAAACAAAATCATAATCACTCCAACCACTTAAGCAAAAATATAAAAACATGTTCTTTTCAATAGAAGTAGTTTGAGTTCATGCATTTCACATCACTAGAAGTAATGGCATCATTCTTAGACATTTGCACTCCCACCATTGCGTCATAGAGATTAAGCTAGTCAGATTAGGGTTTACTAGGGTTTCCATGTTTTGGTTGGTTTTCAGTTCATTTTTGCAAAGTAGATTAATTTCCTTTGAGATAGCCTTCGTCCATCATTTAGAAAGCTTCTTCTGAGAACATATAGAAGTTGGCTTGAGCCCTAGCGGACTTGTGCCAGCTAACCAAGTGACAGCTGCGACAAGAGCTAGTACTTGTGCATACAGCACCGTCGCTTCCAAGTTTGTTACGAACTACCGGGTTGATAAAATTAGAGATAGGAAGCTCCAGGAGTTGTAGCATTATTGCTGCAATACTGGAGCCCACCAGGAAGTTAGGTCAATATAGTCGATGTTTCCACCAATTTGGTTCTATCAATGGTTAGGTCGATATAGTTGATTTCATAGTATATTGTAGTAGAGTATATATAGAATGAGAGAGAAAGTAGGTTAGGGAGGATGGGTGGATATAGTTTAGTTGTGAACCCCAGTTTGGAAATGATTCTTCTTGTGCTTTTCGTTAACTATGGTTACTACTTCTTTCTCCCTATTTATTGTGTTTGATTTTCATTTCACTTCTTGTCTTCTTGTATCCTCTTAACTCTAACTTCAGGACAAAGATTCCCAAAGGAAGCATGTATGTAATACCCACTCCTTAACCCTTTTATGTTATGATTAGTTATTAGCCTACCTTTTGAAAGATTGATTGTTGGGTAATTTCTTCTTAGCATTATTAGTATACATACGAGATATGCATATGCTACCTACATACCCACATGTCGCATGAAGACATTATTATTCTATGGTCTATTATGTTATATGATTGATTAATGATTAAGCTTGTGGTTAATTTTAAATTCGATTAAACTTTTAAGTATAGCATTATGATTAATTTACTATTAAATTTATTTGGGCCCTCTTGTGATTCTTTGACTTTCATTATATCACTAATTGTTTGATTATTTTATTATGTATTAATTATTATTTAGGGGGGGTTGTCTTTCCTTATCATAAAGAGGGGCATTCGAGACGTGACATAAAGGGAAGTAGGTGAAGCTTTTGTGGGGTGAGAGGGGGGCGGGAGGTGGCAAGGATGTTAGTTATGAGACTTAAAAAATGGGTAGGTGAACCATTAATGAGGAAAAAGATATTTTGGGGAAAGAGGGGGATAAGTCTTGGGGAAGAGGATGGTGAAAGGAACTTTGGTCATTTTATCATACTAGATTTTGCTGGATTTTGGGGGATGGAAGAGAGGAAGAAACTTAAAATAGTTTGGACACTAAGGGTTCTTACTCTTGGTCAAGATTGAGAGAAGTGTTTGGCACCTGGTGATTTAAATACTTGGTTTGGACACACTATGAATGATGGTTCTAGACATGGGCACAAAGGGTTAGGGAACCTGTGGAGGTTCCTTGGAGCTAGGAAGCTTAAAATGCCATTCTTAGTTGGATGGGTGGTAAATTTAGTTGGCTGGGCTTTGAAGGTCACGAGAAGGAAAGTGACTTCAAGGAATTCACAAACTCCTAGGTACTCTTCTCATTGTTGACGTAATCCAAGTTAATTTATGAATAATAAAAAAGTAGATTTACATGCTTGCGATATGAAATTAATGTGATCCGTAAACTACCATGGATATTCCACTAGATAGTTCGTCACAAAAGATCTGATAAAATTTATATTTAAAATCTGAAATTCTACACTATTACAGTTTTATTAGATTTCTGGAACTGTAGATTTATTGTTAATAGTGCATCCATGCGAATTAAAATTATGCAGAAAATAGAGAATGGAAAAATACAAGCTCACACACACACATTTGACACAAGATATGCTCTTGGAAACCCTTTCAGGAGAAAAACCCAACGGGAAGGTGAGGTCACTTCGCCCTCTTTCTTTGAATGGAAATATCGCTACAAGTACAAAGAAGTATGGCCTGTGGCCCGTGGGTTATTACAGTGCACAAACCCTCCTTGTGTTCTCTACCTCTTATCCATCTTGGCTATTTTTTCTCAGTTATGGAACAAATGCACTTGAAAGAATGGAATCTTTTTTTCCTCCTAGTGGCCCAGTTATAATACATCCTAACAGCCTCCTAGTGGTTCAGTTTGACTACCTCAACTTTTAGCCTGAGTTATAATACAAACTATTCTAAAGTCTTGTACATCACAATCATGTGACTAGCCCCTTTTCCATGAATATTGGGGGTTGATGTGGCATCCTCTCAAATTATGGTGGTGAAAATAGGAAGGTCAACTTCTGAGTGGCATAACTTTCACATACAAACTCTGATTGACGTGATTCTTGTGCCATTGGAAATGTCTCTATGTGTAGAATAGCATGATAAGATGTGATGATAAAGTGACAAATATCTACGCCCTGAAAAACATCGTTTGATGCCTCAAAACACTCCCAAAAGGTTTCAAACCCTGTTCTGCCAAACTCGGTCCTGCCAGGAAAAATGGTCCCGTGAGCTTATTCATCCACATTTTCCATTCTGAAAGCATCGAGATGGATGAAAAACAATATAATGGTCCAATATGAATCATAATGAAAATGAATAATACTGTTTTAAATGATATATATATATATATCTATCTATATATATATATATATATATATATATATATATATATATATATATATATATATATATATATATATATATAACATGGCATGACATGGGTACAAAGTAGTTCAAAGTTCTTGATGCCTTGGGGTAGGTATCCTAAAAACATTGACATGTGTATTTTATGAAGACTAGACAAAGTAAAAATCAAATAGTACAAGCTTAATTTTCAGGATGGCTCTCAGATGGGAGCATGTTATAAAGGATAAATAGTAGAACATCATGGTTCCTAGCCCTAATAGAAGATTTCTAGGTCATATTCAACGATTATATAAGCAAAAATCATCTTTATTCACATACAAACTACAATGAAGAGCTCTAAGTATGAATTGATGAAACATATGGTGACAGATTAAGTAGATCCATATATAGTTTGGGAAGATAGACTAGCTCCACTAGGTTCATGAATTTCCAAAATATCAATATGTATAACATTAGTAAAAGTATAGTAATAATATGGCTTCTTAGTAGAGCCCTCAAACGGAATTTGGGTTGTATTTGACTATTTTGAGAAATTATTAAGGAGGCTCGCCAAATGCAAGTTTAACACAATTTTCATGCTTCTCAACCCCTGAGCTGAAGATTGGTAGAAGTCTTATTTGTTGTTTCCTTACAACCACTTTCATTTATAAAGGAGAACACTTGCCTCAACATTTTAGAGGATCATAAGTGTTACTCGAGAGATATGGAAAATATCAACTATGGCACTAAGACAAATATGATGTTGCATTATGTATTAGGTTTCAATTCAAAGCATTTTTTATCTTGCAAATTAAAGGCACTTCTCTTAGGTATGGACTTCAATACCACTTGTAGCTAAGTATGTAATAAAATAGAGACCCACAAAGTGTCAACATTCATATTAATGATAGAGGCATTAGTTAGATTGAGAAGTTCAACAATTAATATGCAAGCTTACTATGGAAAAGATTGTATTGGAAGATTTTTCAGATATATTTCTGGTTGATTATGAAATGGTTGGATTGGGAGAGAAATCCTGTTGGGTTGTGTTATATTCTTTCCATGACTAGCCCACGTAGTTAACCAGGGGGTTAGAAGGGGGGCGGAGCCCCCCCTTTGTTGCGTTGATTGCATGGCAAGGGGAGTCACAGGGGGTTTGAGAGGTGCAGGTAACCCTACTTTATGGGGTTCGGGGCAGCGCCCCGAAAAATTTTGGTTTTGGACCCTATATTAGGTTGGGTAGACCTACCTATGGTTTTGTGCATGTTTTTCGCACATGTTTTTGGATGCGATGGTTTTCGGTCCATGGTATTGGATGCTTCGGCATGTATAAATATGTATTGTAACATTGAAAGGAACATGATGAAAAATCAAGTTGGTAGTCCCGGTTTTGGGATCCAAGGGAAAATCTCTGTGTATATGTGTTTTATGTGTTATGCTCTCGCATTGTTTATGTGTTTTAGAATTCGTATGCAAGTAATTTCTGTACGGGGTTAAAATCTACATTTGGTATCAGAGTTGTTTTGGCTTGAAGGGGACGCCTTTGTGAGGGGTTTCGCTCGGGCCTGTGGTAGACCCTGTTCAGTGGGAGATCTGCAGGATCGATTCTAGTGGTGAAAGAAGATGGCGAGCGGTGGAAAGATAGAGATCGATAAATTTAATGGTCAGAATTTTGAGTTGTGGAAACTCAAGATGGAGGATCTGTTGGTGGATAAAGATCAGTGGATTGCGGTAGATCTAGGTACTAAACCAACGGGAGTGTCCGATGAAGAATGGAAGAAGTTGGATCGGAAGGATAAGAGCACAATATGATTGTGTGTCTCAGATTCAGTATTGCTGAATGTATCAGGGGAAGCTACAACGAAGGCTTTGTGGGACAAGTTAGGGACTTTGTACCAATTTAAGTCTCTGGTGAATAAACTATTCCTATGGAAAAAGTTGTATAACCTGAGGATGAAAGATGGAGACTCAGTGACAGAGCATCTGAACGCATTTAATACAGTGGTAAGTCAGTTATTATCTGTTGATATTAAAATTTCAGATGAAGATAAGTGCATCAGTTTGTTGTGTTCTCTACTAGATTCGTGGGATAGTCTGGTTATTGCAATAGGTAGCAATGCAACTGCCTTGCAGTTTGATGAAATAGTCTCATCCTTGCTAACAGAGGAGATGAGATGGAAAAATATGGAGAGCTAGAATGGTGATGCCTTGTCTGTACGAGGACGGTCCCAGAACAGAAACAAAAATAAGTCATCGAGTGGGAGATCTAAATCTAGAGGGAGATCTAAATCTCCAGGAAAACCTATAAAGGTGGTGTGCTAGAAATGCGGAAAGGAAGGGCACTACAAAAGGGACTGTAAATCTAAAGCTCCTGACAAAGGAAAGGGATCTGATGATGCTTCTTCTGCAGAGGCAAAAACCACCTCAGATGAAGGTGGGGATGTGTACTTGGCTTCTTCAAGTACACATGTAGATCATGAGGCATGGTTGATTGACTCAGGTGCATCCTTTCACTTCACTCCCCATAGAGATTCGTTCTAAGAGTATGATAAATATGATGGTGGTGATGTCTTCTTAGGGGATGATAGGAAGGCTAGAATCGTTGGTCGTGAAAAAGTAAAGTTGAAGTTGCAAGGTGGAAGGGTTAGAACACTTCCAGGTGTTCTGCATATTCCTGCATTAGCCAGAAATCTGATTTCTGTAAGCAAGCTGGATGATGCAGGTGTAAAAACAGTGTTCGATAAGGATACCTGCAAGATGGTTCGAGGAGCACTAGTATTGATGTGGGGAGTTCGGATTGGAACTCTGTACAAGCTGCAAGGTAGCACTGTTGTTGATGGGTGCAACAACTCTATGGTTCCTGAAAGTGGAGCAGAAAATCTAGTGGTCTCTGGAGAGAATACCATGTTGTGGCATCAAAGGCTTGGACATATTGGAGAGAAGGGCCTTCGAATACTTCATGGTAAAGGTATGGTAGAAGGTATGAGTAATAGCTATCTGGATTTTGATTTCTGTGAAAATTGTGTATATGGGAAGAAAAATCGGGTGAGTTTCCTCTCTGGTGGTAAGAGGGCGAAACAGATATTAGAGCTTGTGCACAGTGATGTGTTTGGACCTGTGAAGGTTCCATCACTGGGTAAGTCTGTGTACTATGTATCATTTATATATGACTTCTCAAGGAATACATGGATATATTTCCTTAAGAAGAAATCTAAAGTCTTTGACAGGTTTAAAGAATTTAAGGCTCTGGTGGAAAACCAGATAGAGAAGAAGATAAAGGTGTTGAGGACAGATAATGGTGGAGAGTTTTGCAGTAAGGAATTTGAAGAATTCTGTAAGAAGTGTGGCATAGCACGGCAGAAGATTACTCCATATACACCTCATCAAAATAGAGTTGCAGAAAGAATGAACAAGACGTTCATGGAAAGGGCAAGAAGCATGCTCAGTGGTGCCGGGTTAGGACAAGAATTCTGGGCAGAGGCAGTGGAGACAACATGTTACTTGGTCAACAGATCACCTTCATCAGTGTTGGAGGATAAGACTCCACAAGAGGTATGGACTGGTAAGAAACCCTCTCTTTCACATCTGAGGGTATTTGGATGTGATGCATATGTACATGTTCCAAAGGAAGTTGGATAGTAAATCTGAAAAGTGCATCTTTATTGGGTATAAGGATGGTTTAAAGGGTTATAAGCTTTGGAACCCAACAATAAGGAAGGTTGTGTACAGCCGAGATGTGGTGTTCAGAGAGGTGAAAGATGTTATTAAACATGAAGTCCAACAAGAGGAACCTGAGAAGATAGAGTTTGAGCTAAAGGAGGAAGAATCGGACTCTATAGTAGAGGAGGATCAGAAGATGAAGAGCCAAAAACTCCGAGTGTAAGAAGATCAATTAGAGAAAGAAGGCAGCCAAAAAGGTATAGTCCATCTGGTTTTTGTTCAAATTTTGCTTTATCTATTACTAATGATGATCCTAGAACTGTGAAGGAAGCAGTAGATTCAGAGGAAGGAAAACTCTGGAAAGAGGCCATGGTTGATGAAATGGCATCTTTGCACAAAAATGAGGCTTTGGATTTGGTGGAGTTGCCGGCTGGAAGGAAACCCATTGGCAACAAATGGGTGTTCAAGAAGAAGACAAATGCAGAAGGAAAGGTGGAGAAATACAAAGCTCGGTTGGTAGCAAAAGATTATTCCCAGGTGCCGGAAATTGATTTTGGTGATATTTTTTCTCCTGTTGCCAAGGTAACTTCTATTAGATTACTTTTATATGTTGTTGGCGCTTTTGATTTTGAGGTAGAACAGATGGATGTGAAGACAACATTTCTTCACAGGGATCTGGAAGAGGAGATCTACATGAAGCAACCTGAAGGCTTTGCAGTGAAGGGTAAGAAAGAACTGGTATGCAAGTTAAAGAAGTCTCTGTATGGGTTAAAACAGTCACCAAGGATGTGGTATCAAAAATTTGATACATTTATACGGGGACTTGGCTTCACTAGAAGCAAATCAGATCACTGTGTCTATTTTAAATTAATTGGTGACCATGTTATTTATCTGGTCTTGTATGTGGATGATATGTTGCTGGTTGGAAATGACAAAGAAATTAACCAGGATTTGAAGACCCAATTGTCCTCCAAATTCGACATGAAAGATCTTGGTGCTGCAAACTATATTTTGGGCATGGAAATTAAAAGAGATCGGGCAAAGAGGAAGCTCTGGTTAAACCAGAGGAAGTATGTCGATACAATACTGCAGAGGTTTGATATGCAGGATAGTAAACCAGTGAAGGTTCCTATTCCTGTAGGTGTAAAGTTATTTGTTGAACAGTGTCCCAAGACACAAGAAGAGGAAAAGGATATGTCTCATGTTCCATATGCAAGTGCAGTCAGTAGCCTAATGTATGCAATGGTTTGTACTAAACAAGACATTGCACATGTAGTGGGAGTATTGAGCAGGTTTATGTCAAAACCAGGGAAGGGGCATTGGACAGTAATGAAGCGGGTTTTCAGGTATTTGCGTGGCACTAGTGATTATGGTTTATGCTACCAAGTAAGACTAGGATTGGACAGAGTTTTGGATATCCATGGCTTTGTTGATGCAGACTGGGCTGGAGATTTGGATCAGAGAAGATCTACAAGTGGGTATGTATTTAACCTATTTGGAGGTGCAGTCAATTGGATGAGTAAGAAACAATCTGTAGTGGCACTATCAACTACAGAGGCAGAATACATGGCAGTCACTCATGAAAGCAAGGAAGCAGTTTGGTTGCAGAGATTGTGTTCAAATATGGGGTTAGTATAGGGAGCTATAAGGATAGACTGTGACAACCAAAGTGCAATTTTCTTGGCAAAGAACCCTGCATATCATTCAAAGACAAAGCATATTGATGTTCAGTATCACTTTGTGAGGGATATGATAGAAGACAAAAAGGTGTTGCTGGTAAAGGTGGACACTTTGAAGAATACTGCATATGCATTGACAAAATCTGTGAGCTCTGAGAAGTTCTCTTGGTGTAGAGAAACAATGGGCGTTGCAGGGCTAGATAAATGACTAAGCTCTCCTATGGCCCCATGTGGAAAGAAAACAACAAGTGGGAGAATGTTGGGTTGTGTTATATTCTTTCCACGACTAGCCCACGTAGTTAACCAGGGGCTTAGAAAGGGGGTGGAGCCCCCCCTTCGTTGCGCCAATTGCATAGCTAGGGGAGTCACAAGGGGGTTTGAGAGGTGCAGGTAACCCCACTTTATGGGGTCCGGGGCAGCGCCCCGAAAAATTTTGGTTTTAGACCCTATATTAGGTTGGGCGAACCTACCTATGGTTTTGTGCATGTTTTTGCACATGATTTTGGACGCGATGGTTTTCAGTCCATGGTGTTGGATGCTTCAGCATGTATAAATATGTATTGTAACATTGAAAGGAACATAATGAAAAATCAAGTTGGTAGTCCCGGTTTTGGGATCCAGGGGAAAATCTCTGTGTATATGTGTTTTATGTGTTATGCTCTCGCATTGTTTATGTGTTTTAGAATTCGTATGCATGTAATTTCTGTATGGGGTTAAAACCTACAAATCCCTTAAGCATAATTCTAAAATCTTTGAAATTTTGTTGGAGTTCTTTTGTCTTGGATTTGGTGCCATGAATGGAAGGCTAATGCCCCTTATTGAGAATATATTTTATGGATGAATTTTGCAATTTCTTGATGATTCATGGGTATCATTTATGGATGAGCAATAATTTATGGAGTAAGTGGTCTCTAAGTCTTGCTAATTTATTTGTCAAATTAGATAAGTGCAATTGCACTTATCTAGTGGCAAAGATGCATTGTGTTTGTATTGTTCTTGAATAAATCATATCTTTTAAACTTTAGGAAGAGTTTTAGTGAAGAACCTTTCTTTGAAACTATCTTAGAGATTGTAAAAGGTAATACAAGGATCTACTAGGGTTAGAAGTAGAAAACTCTAGTCATCACACTTAGTCTATTCATACTTTCTCAAGGTAGACTTGGTTAACCCCACATGCCCAATGAAAAGACACTAGCTTTTAGTACTTGCATCAAAGTTTTGTATCCTAAAAGTTACCAAAACCATTTTATTAAATTTACCTTTCATATCACAAATAAAAATTCTAACAATCTTAACATGAGGGAACCTAAAAGAAAATCAACCTTAAGCAAGAAAAAAATTTGGTAAAGTGACAATGGCCGTTTTGTTACTCAACTTGCACTTTAGCTTTCGAAATTTATCTCAAAAAATACAAATTTATATAATAATAAAATTGTTTACTTCTTTAACAAATTAAAAATAAAAATCATAATTATATATTAATATTTATTTATTAAAACAATTAAATATATATTTATGACTTGGAATAAATATGTTAAAACAATTAAATATATGCTTATGAGTTGGAATAAATATCTAACTTAAAAATGAACAAAATCCATAACAATTAAAAAAGTATACACGTTGAGAAGGGAGGATCGGTAGAGCCCTGCATCTTTAAAAATCGCTAGTCTAATACCTTACCTACCTCCACAATTATCACAAGTCTTTAAGTATTAAACGTCAATATTTTAGTTTCAAGATTTAGAAAAACCATAAAGGGAATAATTAAGAAAACTCCGTAGCAAGGAGTTGCAGTGCTCTATCCTGTTAATGCTATTGTTTGTTTAGGTTTGTTTTGTTTTTGTTTTAATTAATAATAGAGTTTTTGGTTAAATTTTGATTTTTTGTTGTTTAAAATGTGTTGTATATAAAGATTTAACATCTTGAAAAATTCCAAAGTATTAAGATTATAGAGTTCACAATTCAATGTTATGATTCCAACACATTTTTGTCAAATTTTTAGAAAAATTCAACCAAAAAATCCAAAATGTACAACAAGTAGACTACCACCATGTATAGTAAAACATGTAACATCTTTTTTGCTTAGCTAAATTATATTTAGGCTATTCAAAGGACTATATAGCATTACACAAACAACACTTCAACCATGTTAACCTTATAACATGTGAATGTAGTCTTCTTAATATTTTTGCCGTAGGATTGTCATTTATTTATTTTTGCAGGGGTTGTGTAGATGTTTGACTAACAACTTGACCCCATATGTATAAATTTGATAGTTGATTTTTAAGTTTTTGTTACAGTGGGTCAAGTCCGTTTCCACTACGTGTCAATTTGATGATTGAATTTTAAGTTTACACTGCAATGAGTCAAGGCTTCTCCCACTGCATGTCGATTTGATAGTTTATTTTTATGTTTTCGTTGCATTGTGTCAAGTTGTTTTAGGCTAAGATTTTAAAAGTAGTATACTTTTAGCATTTGGTATAATGACTCTTTTATTTAGATATTCATTTTTAGGATTTCTTTCAGTCATGATATTTGGTTTCAAAATATGTTGAAAATTTAATGTTTCTTAGAGTCATGATATTTGGTTTTAATTCCATGGTTGAAAATTGTAGAAATTTTAAGGTTTTTCAAAGTCGTAATGTTTTATCTTTAACCATATTTATTCATAGGGTATAAATATGTAAATATGTATGTAAAAAATTGAAATAAACATATTTGCAAAACTAATAAGATTTCATACCAACCAAATACTCCAATAGACTTTAAATTCTTATAATGTTTTTACACATGACATGTACTAGCTGTAACCACATGAAAGCAATGTTTCTTGTACAACACACTACATAATGAAACAATATGGGTGCAACCACATGAAAGCAATGTTTCTTGTACAACACACTACATAATGAAACAATATGGTACAAATTAGAAAAGAGTCAAAATGATTTTATTCACTCCAAATGCTCTTTTCAGGATGGATTTAATGTATCTATCAATAATGCATGGTTGAAACTTGAACACACACATAATGTTTTAAATAGTTATTTGTGTTAAATGTTATGTACATGTTATGTTTTAAATATTTATACTATGTTAAATGTTATATACATGTTATGTTTTAAATAGTTATGCTATATTAAATGTTATAGTTATGTTGTCTGTGTTATGCTATGTTGTAAGCAATATACATAGTTTATCTATAATATATAGCTATGTGATGTTATAGTTATAATAGTTAAATATATATAATTATAAAGTTATATAGTCATATGAACTACAATTACAATTATGCTATGCTATGCTATATATAATATGAATGTTAAATAGCGATAGAAATATATTATGTTATAAACAATATATTTAGAACTATAATATATAGCTATGTGATGTTATAATTGATAATAGTTAAATATATATAGTTATATAATTATATATTAGTTATATTATGAACTATAGTTATAGTTATGTTATATTCTATATATATATGTTATGTTAAATAGTTATAGAACTATGTTATGTTATATTTTATATATAGAACAATAATATATAACTATGTGATATTAGAGTTAAATAATAGTTAAACATAATTATGTTATGTTATAGTTATATATATATATATAAGTTATATTTAGTTATATTATATATATAATTAAGTTATATTTAGTTATATCATCTCTTATTTATATATATATATATATATATATATATAATTTAAATGATTAATTTTTTAAAACCAATCATACTATATATTTTTTTTTAAATATTTAAAATAAAATAAAAAAAATTGCATTTGATATTTAATAGAGGTTAAACATCATGTGCAACCATATTCATCATGTTAATCTCAAGCTCCTAATTAATTTGTTTATTGGTTAAATAGTTTGGTTGTTTTCTATTTTGGAGTTTTTTTAGTATATTTTGGGTAAAATTTCTTAGAAATTTAAAATGCATTTTAAATAATAATAAAAAGTTTCAAAAAAAATGAAAATTTATTTCACTAGATTCCTAACAAAAAAAACTTTAAAATCTAAAATAATTAGAAATTAATGTTTTTACTATTCAAAATCAGAAAATATTCATAATAAACATGATACCAAATTACATGTAAGAAAAAAAATTAAAACCTAAATTATAATTTTTTGGTGGTTTTGAAGTGTTTTCTTTTTGGTTTTGTGGTTTTCTAGATTGTTTTTGTGGTTTTCTATGATTGTTTTTTTTGTTTTTCTAAGTGGTTTTAAAGGGTGTTTTTGTGTGGTTTTCATGGTTTTTATATGGTAAGTTTTTTTTTTCAAATTAATTTATTAATTTTGCAAGAAAAGCTAAATAAAAAACACAAAAATGATAAGAATCCTACCGTGGCTTGAGCCTTTGGGAGGTTGGTTGGGTTCTCCATGCTCCAATGGATTGATGGAGCTCCAATACCTAGATCGAGCTCTTAGTTATCCTGTTGTATGTGCACAAATGAAGTGCGCAAACTCCAGGTGCCCATTTTAATAGAAAATAAGCCTTATATCTCAATCAATCTCTAAAGCTCAATGGAGCCATGTAGCTCTATTGAGCCCTATAGCTTGATCGAGCTATTTTTTAGCACTAGAGAAGCTCGATCAAGAGCTTAAAAATGACTCTATCGAGGAATTATCGAGAGCTTAAAAATGACTCCATCGAGCACTTAAATTGCTCAATTGAGCCCTGTTTTTTTTTTAACTAAACACACCCTCTCTTGCCAAAAAGTGTAACCCAACTACATGTTATGACCCATAACATAAATTTAACTTACATTGCACTTTCTTAATTATAATATATGGTATGGCATTCATCCAAAGTTATAGTTAACCATTGTTTGAGAAATATAGAGAACACTACTTTGTTATTATTCCTTGCCAAGGCAGGACTCTAGCAATAATTTGTTTGACATATTAATTAAAGTGATATAGTGTTAGGGAAAAAAATTATAGGAAATATTTCTAATGAAAAGAAAAAAAATTATAAATAATTTATATACATAATTTAATATATATATATGAACCGATGATTTCACATCAAAAAGTGTTTTAACAAAATACATGATCCTCGTTTATCAAAAACCTTATAAACTATATATTTTATTTTTTAATATTAAAATATAAAATAAATTAAAAAAAATAATTACACCTATAAATTATTATGTAAATAATAATATATGATATAAATATTTAATACATTTAAAATAAAAACAATAAAGATAAACATATTTTTCCAGCTCATGTACTGAGAGTTTCATTTTCCATGCTTTCTAAATATTTTTTTATATAATGTATTTCATTACTAATATATTTTTCGTAACAAACTGAGAAACGAATCACTAGTTTTAAACCTAGAATACTTTACCAAATATAAAATGCCCAAAGAAATCCTTCTATGTATATGGGGATACTGAAAATAAACCGAAATTCTTTAAAATTCAGTGAAAATGCTATAAATATAAAAGAAATGTTATAAAATTTAATTTGATTTTACTAATAGTGATAAATTGAAAAATGAAGGTTAGTTTAAGTTAATAGAAAATTTGTGGTTATTTTAATTAGAGAAAAATATCGACCCATTAAGCCCATCAATTCCCTTTTTTTTCAGAAGAAAAAACTAGATAGATTATATTACGAAAATATAATAAAACAGTTGCATACAAAATACAAATTGCCGTATAAAAGAAGCGGCTATCCAGGAGATACAGTTCTAATTGTTCTGTACAGATAAAATGATCCAAGCCATCTCTCTGTAGAAAAGATTCCTAAGCCAGATAAAAGACAGTATGTAGATTCAGTCAGATCTTTGAAATAAAACCATTGACAGAACTTGCCTATGCATGGATGATCATCAGCCCTACACATCAGGACAATTTGATAGTTCTGAAACCCTCAGCAGAATAGATTCCAAGGGAGACCTGGAGTCTTGGAAAATCTGGTCGTTCCTCCATTTCCATAAAAGCCAAACAACCATTACAAACAGGGAGCGCAAAGATGGACATTGATCACTCCACCATTTGTAACCTTCCTGTACAGAAGCAAAAATTTGGTGAGGGAAACAAAAAGATAATGATAAAGCATACTAGATTTGAAGAGTTGAGGTGCACTGGAAAAACATGTGGACATTGGATTCGAGATCGGAGGAGCACATAGAGCATCTGCTCGGTCCATTCCACCCCTTCTTTTGAAGAACCTCCCAAGAGAGGTTCCTGTTGGAGAAGACCAGCCAGGAAAATAATACCATTTTGAGAGGGCATGTCACCTTCCATAGAGAAAGAGGAAAGATTGGATCAGTGCCAGCTGGGATGCATTTTGTCATAGCATTGTAAATATCCTTGACCCGAATAGGCTGAGATGACTTCGAAAGGGACCATACCAACTCGTCCTTGATACCAAAACGATGGACTCCTTTGCTAGAAAAGATCTGAATCGCTGATGACCATACAGGTCTCATGGAAGGAGGCAGAGATAAATCCTCCTCATCCATCCAGACAGGAGATGAAGATGCCCATGATTTAATCAGCCTGTCCCATGTGAAGATCCCTTTTGATTGGAAAAAAGATATAAGACAACGGGGGAGCAGCAAATCCAACCCATTAACAATTGGATCAATACCAATGAAAATAGAAGATCCCGAAAAAAACCTCCATCAAAGATTTTCCAAAAAGAAGGGCAAAATTTTCCGGAAACTGTTCCATATGGCTGATCCCGATTTGATGCCTAAAGAAGACCTTCGATACCAGTAAATCAGGTTGCGTCCTTTTAAATATTTTTTATTAATGATCCCGCTCCATGGACCAGTCCCAAAAATGCCCCGATGTAGTGATTTGCAAAGGAGGGCCTTTCCAAAAATTCTCATGTTGATGACGCCCCATCCACCTACTTTCTTCATCTTAGTAATGGCGTCCATCTTAACCAGATGAATTTTGGACTGGTAAGATCTTCCACCCCATAAGAAGTTCCCTGCTAAAGAACACTTTTTTTTTATAATTGAAGCCGGAAGATGATACAAATGAGCCCAATACACCGATAATTGGGATAATACAGCTTAAACCAGGATGAGTCTTCCTACCAGAGATAAAAATCTCAATTCCCATCTGGAGAATTTTTTGTAGAATCGATCAATTAACCATCTCCAATCCTATTTGCGGTTCCCTTTGGCTTTCAAAGAGAAGTCGAGATATTTGAAACCCTCACTGATCGAAGACTGATTTATGCCAAATAATTCCGAAATCCAATAAACATTGTCCATATTAGATTCATTATGATACAACGTGGATTTTTCCTTATTTATTACCAGTCCCGACGCCGCTTGGAATTGAGCAAGGATATCAAATAAGCATCTCCAAGAAACTCTGCAGAGCATAGCAAAGATAAGAACATCATCAACGAATAAGTTGTGGGATAAGGAGATATCTTTGCAAATTTTGATTGGCATGCATCTATGGTCAGACACAGCTTTCTTGATCTGATTACTGAGGGTGTCCATCACAAGAATAAATAGTAATGGAGATAAAGGGCAGCCTTGCCGAAGACCTCTCTCAGCTTGAAAAAAAGATGATGGAATCCCATTGATTATAACTGCATATTTTACATTTTTGACACAAGCCATTATCCAGTTGATGCATTGTGGTCTTAGTCCTATCTTAGCCAGCAAGATTCGGAGAAAACCCCAGTCGACACAATCATAAGCTTTTTTCAGATCAATCTTTAATATGGCAGCATCAATGTTTTTTGATATGATAGAATATAAACATTCCTGGGTCATGGCCACCGCATCCAAAATATTCCTGTCTTTAAGGAAGGCACGCTGATCACCGGAGATGAATGTGTTTAATACATACTTCATCCTTCTTGCAATGATTTTGGAGATAATTTTGAATAGGATATTGCATAATGCAATCGGCCTGTAGTCATGGAAGGATTCTGACCGGACTTTTTTTGGTATAAGAGCTATAAAAGTAGTGGTGATGGCGCTGTTTATATTTCCAAATATACGGGAAGCCTCCACCATCCTTAGCAGGTCATCCTTGAAGATGTCATAGAAATGGGAGAAAAATTCAATAGTCCAGCCATCAGGCCCGGGACTTTTGTCCTTTTTGAAAGATTTGATTGCCGCTTGCAGCTCTTCCTCCTTTATGGGTCTGAAGAAATTATCATTCGCATGTTCATTGAACATTTCAGGCATGAGGTCCACGGCCCATAAAATATCAGAAATGTTACTCTGTTGACGCCTGTATTGATTCTGAAAAAAATTTGTGGCTACAACAAAGATGTCACGCTGAGAAAATAAAAAGCCACCCTTTCCATCCTCAATTCTCCAGATGGAGTTTTTGTTGCGCCTGTCATTAGCAAAATTATGGACATACTTTGTATTTCGATCTCCCTCTCGGAGCCAAAGCGCTCTGCTTTTGAGCCTCCATGAAGCTTCCTCCTCTTGCAATAAAGCTTGTTTAGCTTTCCCTAATTCTCTGATATGATTCCTTTGGTCAAGAGTCATGCTATCTGGGCTAATGGTGTTTAGAAAAAAACACATCTCCTTTTGAATATCTACAAGCGCCTGTTTGTCTTTTTTTTTCTTGCGGACTTGCCATTCCTTAGCTACAACCCTTATGCTTTGAATCTTCTCTCTGAATGTAGTGAAAAGGTCCATGTCAGATTCTTTTATTTCCCTCCATTTTTTCCGGATGGCATCATTGAAATCTTGATCTTCTAGGGAAACTCTATTGAATTTGAAAGAATAACCCAACCGGTGATCATGTTCCTTCCATTCCAGATAGATGGGCCTATGATCCGAAGTGAAATCAGAACCGATGTATGAGAGCGGCATTCCCCATGCATCTATGATGCTTGAATTTACAATAATGCGGTCCAGTCTTTTCGCAATGAAGGCTACACCCGACCTTTTGTTGTCCCATGTGGGCATCAATTTCCTTGGCCGAATATCAACTAAGTTCCTGCATAAAAATTCCTGTCTGAGTCTATCTCCCACAGGATCATCTCTCCACCCGGATCCCCAACATTCATCAGATTGTAATGTGAAATTGAGATCCCCAGCAACCAATAATGAATCAATGTCCAATAGTTCAGAGGCAAATAACTTTTCCCAGAAGGGGAGCTGATCCCTGTATGGAGCATATATATTTAACATGTTGATGGGGAGAGGATGACCTCTGAAGGAAGCCGAGATGAGGATACCTGCGCAGCATTTGTAAGCTTTCGCTTTAATCCATGAAGGGTCCCAAAGAACTGCCAATCCACCTGATTGTCCTGTTGCTTTGGTGGCAACCATATGCCATGAAGGAAACATCTTCCTGAAGAATGCCAAAGTGACTATGCTTGAATGCATAGTTTCCTGAATGAAAATGATTTTGGGGAGAGCCGAGTGGAATATTTCTTTGAGCGCTAGAAATTTGGGAGCAGCACCCAGGCCCCTTATGTTCATGGAGATTAAGAAAGTCATGTGGATGGCTGTCCAGCCTCCCATGCTCTAAGGGACTGTGATTCAGATGATTCCATAATAGGGACTTCAACGAGCGACAGGTTTGTAACACCAAAGTCGGTGGCGATGGACCTACCTCTGAAATGCCTGCTACCTCCCCTTTGCTTTTTCCGAACCGTTATGTTTCTTGCAGAACCCGGGCTGAAGGAAGGGAGGGAAGGAGAGGCAGGTTTGTGGATGGTAAGGGGTTCAAGAACCGAGGGGTTCCTTTGTAGAAATAAGTCAAGGTCGCTATCGGATTTGTTGACAGGAGAATCTACAGGAGAATTGAGAGGGGTAGGCGTAGGCATGGGGTCCTTTCCTTTCGTCTTGCCGACAAAAGGGGAGACCGGAGATGGAGACCTTGAAGGAATTAGGATAGGATGTGTTCCTACCACAAAATCACCCTTTTCCATAGATGGCGGGGAGGGGACAGAAAAATTCTCAATGGGTTCGGGTATTGGGGAGCTTACAAAATCCGTGTTGCTTGGAAACGCCGACAGGTCTTTTGAGGATGTGGAGCCGATAGGAACTGTGACCTGGGATGATGTATGATTGTCATGGTTGTTTATTCCTTCCGAATCAGATCCCGAGTTCTGGCCCTGATTAAAATGACGCTCCTTGACTCTTCCTTTTGGTCGATAGCTACAGTTTTTTATGAGGTGACCTGTGCGATGACACATTGAGCATCGGAAGGGAATACCCCAAAAATCAAGTCTTTGATTGATTTTGGCCCCTTCTCATGCAATCACAAGGTGGTCTGGATATCCGCCTTTGTATGGTTTTTCAATCAATATCCACGCAATCCTCTTGTCCTTTTCTCCTCTGCACCATGGATCCACATATATGAATTTGCCAATAGAATTACCAATCACAGTAAGAGTCTCTATGGACCAAAATTCCAAGGGCAAGTTGGGCAATTTTACCCAGATCATACAGTTGGAAGGAGTATTTTTAAGAGGGTCAAAACCCAAATACCATCGCGATAGAGCCAGAAAGCTTCTGCCGCAGACCCATGGTCTGGAAATGATAAATTCCAGATCTGTTGTTTTTTGAAAATGAAAAGAATACCAGTCTTTCATAAGACGGGAAATCACAGGGACATAACCAATCACAGGAAACCATTTATCTGCCAGCCATTTTCTCATTACCTCCTCGGACATTTCCGGGAAATGCCACCTCCCTACCAACGCTAAACGTTGTAGGCTATCAATTCGGTCCTTCAGAGTTGCACTATCCACGGTTATGGCATTGGGAGGGGGTACTGTCTTAACCGGGTTCCTGTGATTGTTATACGGCTGTTCATTCCCGTGTACACAATCCTTTTTGATCCGGTCCGATTTGGAGCGACTACCCCCAACAGATGGAATCTGTTCCATCGGAGATGGATTGATTTCATCAATTCCCTTTAGATTATAAAAAATAGATTTAAAATTTTTTTATATAGATTACCCACATTTAATATAGAATAATAATATTTTATTTATTTATTTAAATTAATTAATTTTTTCACATTATAAGTTTCAAGTATATCAATATTAATTTTCCATTAAAAACTTGGTTTGGGTTAAGTTAATTTCATAAATTTTGAATTATAATATAGGAAATGACATTCATACAAGTTTTGAAGTTGATAAAAAATTAATTTACATTGTACTATTTTAATTATAATATAAAGTATAGTATTTATCTAAAGTTTATAGTTAATTAATGTTTGAGAAATATAAAGATTTATTTTATTATTAGTTTTTGTTAATGCATGAGTCTATCATTTCATTTGCTTTTGACTAGGGAAAAAAATTATGTTACAACATTAAATTATTATTTAAATAATAATATATGTTATAAATATCTTTAAAAATTATATTTATTTTGAATAAATTATTTATGTATGTACATAATAATATATATATATATATATATATATATATATATATAAAATTAAATATAAATATAAAAAATTAAATGCATAGTTTAAAAGAACAAAAATATTTAATTATGTTTATAGATATGTTTTTTTTGAAATAAATTTTTTATAATTATAATCTAATTATTAGTAATTTTTAAGTGGATAGTAGAGATTTAACTTTTATAGTATATTCTAGAATATTTTTAGTAGTATATTTAAATCAAAGATTGAGATTTATTTTCAAAGTAGTCATGCTATTTTTTCCTTTTCAATTAAATTCATTAAATAAAATAATATGATATTATGAAATGAGTTATTGTTCTCTGGGCATGTGGTATTGATAAGTCATGTTATCGGCCCATGGTATTGTAATAAAGCCTATTTACAAATTAAGAATCTCCATGTAAACTGGGGTGAATCCTTTATGGTTAAAAATCTTGTTGCATGTTTTTAAAATATATATATGTTTAACTTATATATTATTATGGAAAATAATAATAGTAATAATGATGATGATGATTCTTATGATTTTTTTTTTAGCAATTTAACATATATGATGGAGTAAGTATTTTGATACTTATTTGCTTTTGACTACCCAATCTCTCTCTCTCTCTCTCTCTCTCTCATTTGTAATAATCTCATTGGTTAATATTGTGAAGGTCTTAGAAGTTGACAGTTATTGTGGAGGGATGGGATATGTTATTATCAATTCTTTCTCGAGCTCTCATCTCTGCAATAATAACTTTGGGTTTCTTGTTCCTTTCCTTCAACTTTTTTTTATTATTTTATTTGGTTAGTATGTGACAGAGAGTTAGATTTGGACTATGTGCTGATGGGATATGTTATTATCAATTCTCTCTCGAGCTCTCATCTCCGCAATAGTAACTTTGGGTTTCTTGTTCCTTTCCTTCAACTTTTTTTGGTTATTTTATTTGGTTAGTATGTGACCGACAGTTAGATTTGGACTATGTGCTTTGTATATTAGATGTAGTTGGGAATTTTGGCATTTTGGGGAATTTTAGTATTTTATAGCAATATTACAGTTGTAGACTTATTTTGGCTATTTATTATCTTGCTTAATTTTCTAGTTCAAATTTCATTGGTTTTTACATGATTTAATGGAGGCAATTTCTCTATTTCAGTATTTTCTATATTGCAAACCCAGTGCACCTTGATAAGCCAGACTCAGGTTAGTGTGGAACAAATGACATTCATTTCACTTAATTTTTCTATGTACATTTTGTGTTGAATTTGGTCTCAACTATTTGTAAAGTTAAAGTTATCAAAATTTCTATCGAGGATTTGAATATTTTTACAATATTCTAAATTTACGATTTTTTCTTGTTAAAGTTAACAAATCACATAGAACTTTAATAAAATAGGGCTAGCCTGAAATGCCCTTAATAAATGTTTCTCATGGGCAACAAACATTCACCAAAACCACCAAAAAACTATTGAGTAATTTTTTAATTGGAAAACATTCATTTTGCATCATTATTAGTAATTACAAAAAAACAAAACTCTAATAATGAATTTGTTATTAACAATAATTAATTTGAATTTGTTATTAACAATTATTAATTTACATTTCCATAAGATTGTACTACCTTAATACTTGTTTAAAAATAAAAATTTCACCTTTATAATTTAAATTCTTATATGTAATTAAACTATATTTTATTTATAATAATAAGAATTTAATTAAAATTTCACTTTATAATTTAAATTCTTATATGTAATTAAACTATATTTTATTTATAATAATAAGAATTTAATTAAACTATATTTTATTTATAATAAAAATTATTATACGTGATTAAACTACATTTTATTTCTATATTACATTGAGGATGAAAAATTATAATTAAATATTTATATTACATTGAGGATGAAAAATTATAATTAAATATTTATATTACATTGAGGATGAAAAATTATAATTAAATATTTATATTTATATATTGAAATAATTAAATAGAATAAAATAATTTCAATATTATTCTCTATATATAACCAACTTAAAAATGACCAAAATCCATAAAAATGGAAGTTAAAAAGTATTCAAAATGAGAAGGGATGATCCATAGATCCATGCGTGCAGGTCCTCCATCTTCTAAAAACACCAGCCTAATGCCTTACCTACCTCTACCTCTACAATTGTCACAAGACTTTTAAATACTTAAAGTCAATATTTAGTTTCAAGAATCAAAGAGAAAAATCTACATAGAGAATAATTAAGAAAACCTCAGATTTAAAATAATAGGATAAAATGAGAACAAGGAGGATGGAATTTTAATAATGTAAAGGTCAACGAAACATTTATAGCTAATATCGACGTGGTGGATAAGATTACCGCGGATAATTCGGACCGCTTGACGGCCATCTCCACCACGCGCTAATTTGACGGTCTTCGTTATCTCCTGCCTGTAAGTCTTTTTTGACAAATTGGGATCTAATGGTCGATTGCTCCGCTGTGACTTGCCACGGGCATCAAATTTCTGGTGATCTATTATCAATTGCTCTATATCTATCATATCGCAAAAGGAAAATCTGCTCCTTGCAGCATCTATTCCTCCAATTAAATTGACGCCCTGGTGACCGTCCAAATTTTAAAGTATAATATTTTTATTTTAATCCAGACAAATCCGTGTATTCATCTGTCATGCACTATCCATGAAATTATGGAAGCTAAACCAAAATAAATGATTTCTCTAATCAAATATACGAAGTGGCGATTTTATTGAAAATTGATCTGTGATTAGGATATCACCAATTAAGGATTAAGGCGGGTGACATTTCTAAAACTGCCTTTTGAACTCGATTGGAGCACTATGAGTTCTTGACTATGAGTTCTTAACCAATGTATCGACAATGTTTATGAGCTTCATGGATTACATATTCTGGAAGTATTTTGACCACTTTGCGTAGGTTTTTATGAATGACGTTCTTATATTTTCCAAGAATGAAAAGGAACATGAAGACCACTTGTGGATTATGTTGAAATGTTTAAGGGAAAACAAGTTGTATGAAAAATTGTCAAAATGTTCTTTTTTTCAAAAGAAGATTCATTATCTTGGCCACATCATATCAGAAAAAGAGATTTAAGTGGACCTGGAAAATGTGAATGTCATAATGGATTAGTCAATACCAAAAAATGCACGAGGTATCAAGCTTCATGCGACTAACATGTTATTATAAGAGATTTGTGAAAGGGTTTTCAAAGTATGCAAAACCCATCCCCACATTATAATGTACAGGAGTGAGGTACGAATGGACAGATGAATGCAACACTACATTCATTGAGTTGAAGAGATTACTAACCAATGCACTAATCCTTCAAATGTTTGACATGGAAAAGGACTTCACAGTTTGCATGGATGCATCCAAATAAGGATTATGGGCAGCGAGGTTGCATGGCTCATAATGGTAACATCTAATGAGGAAGGAAACATCTAGGCCTAGGCAACTTATATCAACAAAGGAGGCAAGTTCTAAATATGTATTTGTAAATCTCTTTAAAATGTTATCAAGCTTCATGATAATGCAAGTGAATATTAGAGTCTTTTATCTTATCTTGTGTGATTGTGTTTGATTCATTAAATTATGAACAGAGTTTGTAAGATCCAGCAGAGAGGAGTTTGTAAGATTCATTAAATTGGAATCAGAGCAAGTCGCTCATTGAGGCTTGATCTAATTCTTTTTTTCCAAATTTTGTTGCTATAAACTTTTGTTATTAGCATCCTCCCTATTTTCTCGCCGCTACAGATTCTTTAGTCTCAGTTCCTCTGCCTCGTCACGACATCTACAACACCCATGGCCACTTTTGCTACAAGTTTGCAACACATTTATAGTTTAGGTATATCTCTGGTGTGGCCTAGTTCTGTACCCCACCCAAAATCCATGAGTTTTTATATTAGGAGCAACATTTGGAGCAAGTTCCTTTTGGAGACATGCCCTCCCACCCCGCTTTAGTAGGCACCTGCTTCACATTCATCAGTTTCAGCATAGCAGCATCTGGCTTAGGTTCCTTTGGAGAAGTGCCATCCCACCCCAAGCTATGTAGGCACCTGCTGCTTCATCAATAGTCAGCATAGTAACATTCAGCTTGAGTTCATTTAGAGACGTCCTCCAACCCCAAGCTATGTAGGCATTTTCTACTTTATCAACAGTCAACATCACATCACATCAACTCCAGCAACATCCAAAACTATTTCAACCAAGGCTTCACACTTAAACTGGGAGGTGGAAAGCAGAGGACACTTTCCATCTAAACCAGGAGGAATTGGGAAACCAGACTGCCTGGATCATAATGGTAACATCTAATGAGGAAGGAAACATCTAGTCCTAGACAACTTATATCAAGAAATACAATATCTAAATAATGTATTTAGCTTTTTCTTGTTTGGAAACTAACAACAAAGGACGCAAGTTATAAATATGTATTTGTAAATCTATTTAAAAGGTTATCAAGTCTCATGATAATACAAGTGAATATTAGATTTTTTTATTTTATCTTGTGTGATTGTGTTTGATTCATTAATTCTAAGTAGAGTTTGTAATATCTAGCTGAGAGGTGAGGCTTAGAGAGCCTCACCTCTGATGAATTGTAGGTCAATTGGTATCAGAACAAGTTGCACCTTGAGGCCTGAGTTTTTTTTTTTTTTCAAAGTTTGTTGCAATAAGCTTTTTCTATTAGCATCCTCCCTATTTTCTAGTTGTTACAGGTTCTTTAGTCTCAGTTCCTCTACCTCATCACATCATCTACAACACCCATGGCCACTTTTGTTACAATTTTGCAACACATTTATAGTTCAGGTATATCTCTAGTGTGGTTTGGTTCCATACCCCACCTAGAATCCATGAGTTTTTATATCAAGAGAAACATTCAGAGTGATATCCCTTTCGATATGTGCCCTCCCACCCCGATTTAGCAAGCACCTGCTTCACATTCATCAGTTTCATCATAGCAACATCCAACTAGGATTCCTTTGGAGAAGTTCCCTCCCACCCAAAGCTATGTAGGCACTTGCTACTTCATTAACAATCAACACAACAACATTTGGCTCGGGTTCATTTAGAGATGTTCCCTCCAACCCCAAGCTATGTAGGCACCTATTACTTTATCAATAGTCAACATCTCATCACCTCAACTTCAGTAGCATCCAAAAATATTTCAGCCATGGCTTCACACTTTAACTCGGAGGCAGAAAGCAAAGGAGGCTTTCCATCTAAACCGAGAGGAATTGGGCAACCAGGCTGCCTGGCTCATAATGGTAACATCTAATGAGGAAGGAAACATCTAGTCCTAGGCAACTTATATCAAGAAAGGCAATATCTAAATAATGTATTTAGCTTTTTCTTATTTGGCAACTCACAACAAAGGAGGCAAGTTCTAAATATGTATTTATAAATCTCTTTAAAAGGTTATCAAGCCTCATGATAATACAAGTGAATATTAGAGTCTTTTATCTTATCTTGTGTGATTGTGTTTGATTCATTAATTATGAGCAGAGTTTGTAAGATCCAACTGAGAGGTGAGGCTCAGAGAGTCTCACCTCTGATGAATTGTAGATCAAATTAAGAGTTGTGTTAATGCAAGAAGGGGGAGTAATAGCCTATGCATCTAGGAATTTTGAAGAAACATGAGGAGTTGTATGCGACACATGACTTAGAATTGGAAGTGGTGATGCTAGCTTTGAAACTTTAGAGAAATTACCTCATTGGGAGAAGCCTTGAGCTAATGACTAATCATGAAAGCCTGAAACATCTTTTCACCCAAAGGGATCTGAATGCTAAACAAAGGCAATGGAGAGTATTCATGAGTGAGTATGATTTTGGAATTTCATACATAAAGGAAAAGGAGAATGTGGTGGCCAATGCAATATGCAGATGACCTCAAATCTTCTTTGTGGTACCCTTAAGGGTCAATTTAAGGGAGTGTGTGCTAAAAGAACTATTTAGAGATGACATCTAAACGTTACATCAATGCTCCAAAATGGGAAGCACGTAGAACCAAAGCTTGAGGGTTATGTCCTCGAACAAGATGGATTGTTGAGATTTAAAGGAAGGATGTATATCCCTGAGGAAGAGAATATACAAGGACCATTCTCAAGGAGTTCCATAGAGCAGTTTACTGTGCACATCTTGGTGCAAAGAAGATGCATGTGGACATGTAGAAGTTTTTCTTTTGGGCAAGCATGAAGCATGTTGTATTCTAGTTTGTTGCTAAGTTTTGTAAATGCTAGCAAGTGAAGGCTAACCATCACCACCCAACAATACTCCTACAACAACATGACATTTTTATGTCCAAGTGGGAGGTCATGTCTATGGATTTTGTTGTGAGTTTGTTGCTCACATCACAAAGGCACATTCCATCCTAATCATAGTTTATAAGTTGATCAAAAGTGCTCATATCATCCTAGTTAAAGACACTTACGATGCCATCAAAGTGTACGAGTGTTTATAAGCAAATTTCCCCAGCTACATGGGTTACCCACAAAGATAATTTATGATAGAGACCCCTAATTTACATCTAGGTTTTGGAAAATATACTGTCAACACTAGGGACTCAATTGAAATTGAGCACTGCATATCATCCAGAAACATATGGGAAGACTGAAAGAGTAAATCATGTTATGGAAGACATGCTTAGAATGTATATTATAGATAACCAGACTCAATGGGAGAAGTACCTACCATTGGTAGATTTCGCCTACAATAATATTTATCATAGTTAAATTGAGATGTCTCCTTATCAAACTTTGTATGGGACATTGTGCAGGACATCATTGAGCTAGGAATGATTGGAGGATAGAGTAATAGTAGGGACTGAATTAATACAAGAAATGGAGCAGGTGATTAAAATTGGACCAAGGTTAAAGGAAGCTCAAGATAAAGAGAAGAGTTATGCTAGTGCACATAAGATCAATCAAAGTTATGAGGTGGGGGACCAATTTTTTATTAGTATCTCACCCAACAAGAGTACCATTTGGTTTGGAAAATGAAGGGAATTATCGTCGTAATTTATAGGACACTGTAAGATCAAAGAGAAAAATGGACAAGTAGCCTATCATATTGTATTTTGATCCCCCTTGCATAAAACTAATGACGTTTTTCATGTGTATGTTCTACGACATTATGTTGCTAATGAATCTGACAAAATTAATTGAAGGGAATAACAAGTCTTAGACGTGGAACCATTATGTATATTGGACCATAGAGTTTGATAGCTTAGACACTAATTGGTGGACCAATTTAAAGTCCAATGGGACAAATATATCTCAGGGTCTACTATGTGGGAGGATGCAAAGACTTCACGTCAAGAGCTCTTTTTTACCACATGTAATGCACAATTTTGACATAAGAAACTACTTATAATGAGGCCCTACTTGAATTTTTCATGATGTATTATTTATGAACACTATGTAGTATTGTTTCATTTCAAATTACAGACAAATCGACTCATTTATATAAAAAAAACTAGATGAAATATGTTTATGTGGTTAATATAGAAGTATGATTTACTTCTAGCATGTTGATGTTAATTGAAATATTCTAGTACGTGGATATTAGGTCCGATAATATGATGATTAGGATTACATGTCTATATACAAATATTGTTATGCATATGCTTGGATGAAAGTTAACTTGAAAAATGAAAGGGGGCTAGGTGATATCCATAGAACCATAGTAGTAGTTGGTTAATATCGAGACATTGAATGATTAATTGTGTGATGTGCATTGTTCTTTTTCATTTTTATTACTTGATATGCAATGTTATGATCTTGGGTAACATGCAAGTTTGCAGGTGACATGGCTACTCGACTAAATATTTTGATGACAAATACCCTAAAGTAGCATTATAATGTGGTCCATGATAAGGTGTTGACCTACTTTTGTAGGAAGGGTGGAGGTATTTCCCACCATGTAAACTCCAAACCTGGAGTCATGTGAAGTCTATGATGGACATACTCTCCTAGACGTGTGGTGATGACTACAAGTTTCCAATTGGGGAAGTTAGGTCAATATAGTCGATGTTTCCACCATTTTGGTTCTATCAATGGTTAGGTCGATATAGGTTATTCCATAGTATATTGTAGCAGAGTATATATAGAATGAGAGAGAACGTAGGTTAGGGAGGATGGGTGGATATAGTTTAGTTGTGAACCCAGTTTGGAAATGATTCTTCTTGTGCTTTTCATTAACTATGGTTACTACTTCTTTCTCCCTATTATTGTGTTTGATTTTCATTTCACTTCTTGAATTCTTGTATCCTCTTAACTCTAACTTCAGGACAAAGATTCCCAAAGGAAGGGTGTATATACTACCACTCCTTAACCCTTTTATGTTATGATTAGTTATTAGCCTCCCTTTTGAAAGATTGATTGTTGGGTAATTTATTCTTAGCATTATTAGCATACATACGAGATATGCATTATGCTACCTACATACCCACATGTCGCATGAATACATTATTTATTTATGGTCTATTATGTTATATGATGATTATTTGATTAATCTTGATTAATGATTATATTATGTAGGAAATAGAGAATGGAAAAATACAAGCTCACACATTTGACACCAGATATGCTCTTGGAAACCCTTTCAGGAGAAAAACCAACAGGAAGGTGAGGTCACTTCGCTCTCTTTCTTTGAATGGAAATATCGCTACAAGTACAAAGAAGTATGGCCTGTGGCCCGTGGGCTATTACAGTGCACAAACACTCCCTGTGTGCTCTACCTATTATCCATATTGGCTATTTTTTCTCAAATATGGAACAAATGCACTCAAAAGAATGGAATCCCTTTTCCTCCTAGTGGCCCAGTTATAATACATCCTGATAGCCTCCTAGTGGTTCAGCTTGACTACCTCAACTTTTAGCCAAGTTATAATACAAACTATTCTAAAGTCTTGTACATCACAATCATGTGCCTAGCCCCTTTTCCAAGAATATTTGGGGTTGACGTGGCATCCTCTCAAATTATGGTGGTGAAAATAGGAAGGTCAACTTCTGAGTGGCATAACTTTCACATACAAACTCTGATTGACGTGATTCTTGCGCCATTGGAAATCTCTCTATGTGTAGAATAGCATGATAAGATGTGATGATAAAGTGACAAATATCTATGCCCCGAAAAACGTTGTTTGATGCCTCAAAACACTCCCGAAAGGTTTCAAACCCTATTCTGCCAAACTGGGTCCCCCTAGTAAAAACGGTCCCGTGAGTTTATTCATCCACATTTTCCATTCTGAAAGCATCGAGATGGATGAAAAAAAATTATAATGATCCAATATGAATCATAATGAAAATGAATAAAGGATAAAGGGATGGCTCTCAGATGGGAGCATGTTATAAAGGATAAATAGTAGAACATCATGGTTCCTAGCCCTAATAGAAGATTTCTAGGTCATATTCAACGATTATATAAGCAAAAATCATCTTTATTCACATACAAACTACAATGAAGAGCTCTAATTATGAATTGATGAAACATATGGTGACAGATTAAGTAGATCCATATATAGTTTGGGAAGACAGACTAGCTCCACTAGGTTCATGAATTTCCAAAATATCAATAGGTATAACATTAGTAAAAGCATAATAATAATATGGCTTCTTAGTAGAGCCCTCAAATGGAATTTGGGTTGTATTTGACTATTTTGAGAAATTTATTAAGGAGGCTAGCCAAATGCAAGTTTAGCACAATTTTCATGCTTCTCAACCCCTGAGCTGAAGGTTGGTAGAAGTCTTATTTGTTGTTTCCTTACAACCACTTTCATTTATAAAGGAGAACACTTGCCTAAACATTTTAGAGGATCATGAGTGTTACTTGAGAGATATGGAAAATATCAACTATGGCACTAAGACAAATATGATGTTGCATTATGTATTAGGTTTCAATTCAAAGCATTTTTTATATTGCAAATTAAAGGCACTTCTCTTAGGTATGGACTTCAATACCACTTGTAGCTAAGTACGTAATAAAATAGAGATCCACAAAGTGTCAACATTCATATTAATGGTAGAGGCATCAGTTAGATTGAGAGGTTCAACAATTAATATGCAAGCTTACTATGGAAAAGATTGTATTGGAAGATTTTTCAGATATATTTTTGGTTGATTGTGAAATGGTTGGATTGGGAGAGAAATCCTGTTGGGTTGTGTTATATTCTTTCCACGACTAGCCCACGTAGTTAACCAGGGGGTTAGAAGGGGGGCGGAGTCCCCCCTTCGTTGCATCGATTGCGTAGTGAGGGGAGTCACAGGGGGTTTGAGGGGTGCAGGTAACCTCACTTTATGGGCTACCCTGGAAAATTTTGGTTTTGGACCCTACATTAGGTTGGGCGAACCTACCTATGGTTTTATGCATGTTTTTCACACATGGTTTTAGATGCGATGGTTTTTAGTTCATGGTATTGGATGCTTCGGCATGTATAAATATGTATTGTAACATTGAAAGGAACATAATGAAAAATCAAGCTAGTAGTCCTTGTTTTGGGATCCAGGGGAAAATCTCTGTGTATATGTGTTTTATGTGTTATGCTCTCGCATTGTTTATGTGTTTTAGAATTCATATGCAGGTAATTTCTGTATGGGGTTAAAACCTACATTTGGTATCAGAGCTGTTTTGCTTCAAGGGGACGCCTTTGTTGCTGAGGGGTTTCGCTCGGGCCTGTGGTAGACCCTGTTCAGTGGGAGATCTGTGAGATCGATTTTGATGGTGAAAGAAGATGTCGAGCAGTGGAAAGATAGAGATTGAGAAATTTAATGGTCAGAGTTTTGAGTTGTGGACACTCAAGATGGAGGATCTGTTGGTGGATAAAGACCAGTGGATCGCTGTAAATCCGGGTACTAAACCAACAGGAGTGTCCGATGAAGAATGGAAGAAGTTGGATCGGAAGGCAAAGAGCACAATACGATTGTGTGTCTCAGATTCAGTATTGTTGAATGTATCAGGGGAGGCTACAGCAAAGGCTTTGTGGGACAAGTTAGGGACTTTGTACCAATATAAGTCTCTGGTGAATAAATTATTCCTACGGAAAAAGTTGTATAACCTGAGGATAAAAGATGGAGACTCGGTGACAGAGCATCTGGACACATTTAATACAGTGGTAAGTCAGTTATTATCTGTTGATATAAAATTTGAGATGAAGATAAGTGCATTAGTTTGTTGTGTTCTCTACCAGATTCGTGGGATAGTCTAGTTATTGCAATAGGTAGCAATGCAACTGCCTTGCAGTTTGATGAAATAGTCTCATCCTTGCTAACGGAGGAGATGAGACGGAAAAATATGGAGAGCCAGAATGATGATGCCTTGTCTGTACAAGGACAGTCCCAGAACAGAAACAAAAATAAGTCATCGAGTGGGAGATCTAAATCTAGAGGGAGATCTAAATCTTTAGGAAAACCTGTAAAGGTGGTGTGCTGGAAATGCGGAAAGGAAGGGCACTACAAAAGGGAATGTAAATGTAAAGCTCCAAACAAAGGAAAGGGATCTGATGATGCTTCTTCTGCGGAGGCAAAAACCACCTCAGATGAAGGTGGGGATGTGTACTTGGCTTCTTCAAGTACACATGTAGATCATGTGGCATGGTTGATTGACTTAGGTGCATCCTTTCACTTCACTCCCCATAGGGAGTGGTTCTTCAAGTATGATAAATATGATGGTGGTGATGTCTTCTTAGGGGATGATAGGAAGGCTAGAATCGTTGGTCGCGGAAAAGTAAAGTTGAAGTTGCAAGGTGGAAGGGTTAGAACACTTCTGGGTGTTCTGCATATTCTTGCATTAGCCAAAAATCTAATTTCTGTAAGCAAGCTGGTGATGCATGTGTAAAAACAGTGTTCGAGAAGCATACCTGCAAGATGGTTCGATGAGCACTGGTATTGATGCGGGGAGTTCGGACTCGAACTCTGTACAAGCTGCAAGGTAGCACTGTTGTTGATGGATGTAACATCTTTGTGGTTCCTGAAAGTGAAGCAGAAAATCTAGTGGTCTCTAGAGACAAGACCATGTTGTCGCATCAAAGGCTTGGACATATTAGAGAGAAGGCCCTTTGAATACTTCATGGTAAAGGTATGGTAGAAGGTATGAGTAATAGCTCTCTGGATTTTAATTTCTGTAAAAATTGTGTATATGGGAAGCAGAATCGGGTGAGTTTCCCCTCTGGTGGTAAGAGGACGAAACAGATATTAAAGCTTGTGCACAGTGATGTGTTTGGACCTGTGAAGATTCCATCACTAGGTAAGTCTGTGTACTATGTATCATTTATAGATGACTTCTCAAGGAATACATGGATATATTTCCTTAAGAAGAAATCTGAAGTCTTTGACAGGTTTAAAGAATTTAAGGCTTTGGTGGAAAACCAGACAGAGAAGAAGATAAAGGTACTGAGGACAGATAATGGTGGATAGTTTTGCAATAAGGAATTTGAAGAACTCTGTAAGAAGTGTGGTATAGCATGGGAGAATACTACTCCATATACACCTCATCAAAATGGAGTTGTAGAAAGAATGATGAAAAGGGCAAGAAGCATGCTCAGTGGTGTCGGGTTAGGACAAGAATTCTAGGCAGAGGCGGTGGAGACAACATGTTACCTGGTCAACAGATCACCTTCATCAGCATTGGATGATAATACTCCACAAGAGGTATGGACTGGTAAGAAACCCTCTCTTTCACATCTGAGGGTATTTGGATGTGATGCATATGTACATGTTCCAAAGCAAGTTGGATAGTAAATCTGAAAAGTGCATCTTTATTGGGTATAAGGATGGTTTAAAGGGTTATAAGATTTGGAACCCATCAACAAGGAAGGTTGTGTACAGCCGAGATGTGGTGTTCAGAGAGGTGAAAGATGTTATTAAACATGAAGTCCAACAAAAGTAACCTGAGAAGATAGAGTTTGAGCTAAAGGAGGAAGAATCAGACTCTACAGCAGAGGAGGAATCAAAAGATGAAGAGCCACAAACTCCGGGTGTAAGAAGATCAGTTCGAGAAAGAAGGCAGCCAGAAAGGTATAATCCATCTGCTTTTTGTTCAAATTTTTGTTTATCTATTACCGATGATGATCCCAAAACTGTGAAGGAAGCAGTAGATTTAGACGATGGAAAACTCTGGAAAGAGGCCATGGTTGATGAAATGGCATCTTTGCACAAAAATGAGGCTTGGGATCTGGTGGAGTTGCCGGCTGGAAGGAAACCCATTGGCAACAAATGGGTGTTCAAGAAGAAGACAAATGCAGAAGGAAAAGTGGAGAAATACAAAGCTCGGTTGGTAGCAAAAGGTTATTCCCAAGTGCCCGAATTGATTTTGGTGATATTTTTTCTCCTGTTGCCAAGGTAACTTCTATTAGATTACTTTATCTATTGTTGCTGCTTTTGATTTTGAGGTAGAACAGATGGATGTAAAGACAAAATTTCTTCACGAGGATCTGGAAGAGGAGATCTACATGAAGCAACCCGAAGGCTTTGTAGTGAAGGGAAAGAAAGAACTGGTATGCAAGTTAAAAAAGTCCCTTTATGGGTTAAAACAGTCACCAAGGATGTGGTATCGAAAATTTGATACATTTATACGGGGACTTGGCTTCACCAGAAGCAAATCAGATCATTGTATATATTTTAAATTAATTGGTGACCGTGTTATTTATCTGGTCTTGTATGTGGATGATATGTTGCTGGTTGGAAATGACAAAGAAATTATCCAGGATTTGAAGACCCAATTGTCCTCCAAATTCGATACGAAAGATCTTGGTGCTACAAACTATATTTTGGGCATGGAAATTAAAAGAGATCGGGCAAAGAGGAAGCTCTGGTTAAACCAGAGGAAGTATGTCGAGACAATACTGCAGAGGTTTAATACGCAGGATAGTAAACTGGTGAAAGTTCTCATTCTTGTAGGTGTAAAGTTATCTGTTGAATAGTGTCCCAAGACACATGAAGAGGAAGAATATATGTCCCGTGTTCCATATGCAAGTGTAATCGGTAGCCTGATGTATGCAATGGTTTGTACTAGACAAGACATTGCACATGTAGTGGGAGTATTGAGCAGGTTTATGTCAAAACCAGGGAAGGAGCATTGGACAACAGTGAAGCAGGTTTTCAGGTATTTGCGTGGCACTAATGATTATGGTTTGTGCTACCAAGGAAGACCAGGATTGGACAGAGTTTTGGATATCCGTGGCTTTGTTGATGCAGATTGGGCTGGAGATTTGGATCAGAGAAGATCTACAAGTGGGTATGTGTTTAACTTATTTGGAGGTGGAGTCAGTTGGATGAGTAAGAAACAATCTGTAGTGGCACTATCAACTACAGAGGTAGAATACATGGTAGCCACTCATGCAAGCAAGGGAGTAGTTTGGTTGCAGAGATTGTGTTCAAATATGGGGTTAGTACAAGGAGCTATAAGGATATACTTTGACAGCCAAAGTGCAATTTTCTTGGCAAAGAACCCTGCATATCATTCAAAGACAAAGCATATTGATGTTAGTATCACTTTGTGAGGGATATGACAGAAGACAAAAAGGTGTTGTTGGTAAAGGTGGACACTTTGAAGAGTACTGTAGATGCATTGACAAAATCTGTGAGCTCTGAGAAGTTCTCTTGGTGGAGAGAAACAATGGGCATTGCAGGGCTGGATAAATGACTAAGCTCTCTTATGGCCCCCTGTGGAAAGAAAACAACAAGTGGGAGAATGTTGGGTTGTGTTATATTCTTTCCATGACTAGCCCACGTAGTTAACCGAGGGGTTAGAAGGGGGGCAGAGCCCCCCCTTCATTGCGCCGATTGCATAGCGAGGGGAGTCACAAGGGGTTTGAGGGGTGCAGGTAACCCCACTTTATGGCATCCAGGGCAGCGCCCCGGAAAATTTTGGTTTTGGACCCTATATTAGGTTGGGCAGACCTACCTATGGTTTTGTGCATGTTTTTCGCACATGGTTTTGGACGCGATGGTTTTCGGTCCATGGTTTTGGATGCAATGGTTTTCGGTCCATGGTATTGGATGCTTCGGCATGTATAAATATGTATTGTAACATTGAAAGGAACATAATGAAAAATCAAGCTCGTAGTCCCAATTTTGGGATCCAGGGGGAAATCGTTGTGTATATGTGTTTTATGTGTTATGCTCTCGCATTGTTTATGTGTTTTAGAATTCGTATGCAGGTAATTTCTGTATGGGGTTAAAACCTACAAATCCCTTAAGCATAATTCTAAAATCTTTGAAATTTTGTTGGAGTTCTTTTGTCTTGGATTTGGTGCCATGAATGGAAGGCTAATGCCCCTTATTGAGAATATATTTTATGGATGAATTTTGAAATTGATGATTCATGGGTATCATTTATGGATGAGCAATAATTTATGGAGTAAGTGGTCTCTAAGTCTTGCAAATTTATTTGTCAAATTAGATAAGTGCAATTGCGCTTATCTAGTGGCAAAGATGCATTGTGTTTGTATTGTTCTTGAATAAATCATATCTTTTAAACTTTAGGAAGAGTTTTAGTGAAAACCTTCCTTTGAAACTATCTTAGAGCTTGTAAAAGGTAATACGAGGATCTACTAGGGTTAGAAGTAGAAAACTCTAGTCATCACACTTAGTTTATTCATACCTTTCTCAAGGTAGACTTGGTTGACCCCACATGCCCAATGAAAAGACACTAGCTTTTAGTACTTGCATCAAAGTTTTGTACCCTAAAAGTTACCAAAACCATTTTATTAGATTTACCTTTCATATCACAAATAAAAATTCTAACAATTAACATGAGGGAACCTAAAGAAAATCAACCTTAAGCAAGAAAAAAATTGGTAAAGTGACAATGGCCGTTTTTTACTCAACTTGCACTTTAGCTTTCGAAATTTATCTAAAAAAATACAAATTTATGTAATAACAAAATTGGTTACTTCTTTAACAAATTAAAAATAAAAATCATAATTATATATTAATATTTATTTATTAAAACAATTAAATATATATTTATGACTCGGAATAAATATATTAAAACAATTAAATATATGCTTATGAGTTGGAATAAATATCTAACTTAAAAATGAACAAAATCCATAACAATTAAAAAAGTATACACGTTGAGAAGAGATGATCGGTAGAGCCATGCATGTGGACCCTACATCTTTAAAAATTACTAGTCTAATACCTTACCTAACTCCAAAATTATCACAAGTCTTTAAGTATTAAACATCAATATTTTAGTTTCAAGATTTAGAAAAACCATAAAGGGAATAATTAAGAAAACTCCGTAGCAAGGAGTTGTAGTGCTCTATTCTGTTAATGCATTTGTTTGTTTGTTTTTGTTTTTGTTTTTGTTTTGTTTTTTTTTTTTTTTTTTTTTTAACTTTAACGGATATGATTTTTTTTTATTATTTATAGAGGAAAAAGAGTGGGGCTTTGCCAAAGCAGCCCTGATTACATCATGCTTGTACTTCTAAAACAGCTGATCTATCTAATCTTTTAGTAAGGAGTTTCTACAAATCTGTCCTCATTGATGATCAACCACCCTCTGTCCAGAGCGCTCCCTTTGTTTGCCATCAAGTCCGCTTCGCTGTTTGAGGTTCTGAGAATATGGTAGAATTTGTAAGATGCAAAGGATGAGAGCACTCTTTTCAATCTTTCCAGTGTTCTATTGAGACCTGCATTTCTGAATAGCTCTCCAGCGTTCAGCTTCTTTATGAGGATCTCCGAATCTCCAAAAATCTGAATATCTCTGATCCCTTTTTCTCTGGCTATTTGACAAGCTTTAAGAAGGCTGAGCAGCTCTGCTTGATTGTTAGTCTTCAAACCAAGACCCCAGTAGAAAGAATCTCGGGTGAGCCCTTCAGGGGAGTAGATGATCCACCGGCGCCGAGGGGCCGGGGTTTCCTTTAGAAGCCCCATCAAAGAAGATTGTGTGTGAGTTTTGAGCTCTCCACCAGATCTGGAATGTTTCATCTGTGTCTCTCTTCTTCCAGGTTGGGGGCTCTAATTTAGGAGAAAAGAGGATTTTTCTGTTTTGCAATTCAAGCTTTCCAAGCCACCGCTTCTCTGTCTGCTGAAGTGATGCATCCTCTTTATAGTTCTGTTGCTGCACCGCTTCTAGAAGAAGGGATCTGGCCTTAGCTGCTACTTGCAAGGGAGTGAGATGGATTTCTTTAAAGATCTTCTGGTTACGGGCCAACCAGATCTTCCAACAGACAAATTTGGGCAAAGCGTTCCAGATTTTGTACCAAATCGATTTTTGAGGGATATGATGAGAGTAGCGATGGCTCCATTCTGCGAAGAGGTCTGGGACTGATATCTGAGCGGGAGAGCTTATAAGTAAATCTTGGAGCGTAAAATCCCATACTTCCCTTGCGAACTGGCAGTCGATGAAAAGGTGTTGAGCTGTCTCGGCGTTGCTTCTGCAAAGAGCGCACCAGTGAGGGCCAGCGAAGTTTCTTTTTGCTAGATTGTCTCCTGTAAAATCTTATTATGAATCAGAGTCCAGAAAAAGAAATTGACTTTTGGGAGAGCTGTGGGATCCCATACGTTTTTCCAGAACGCAGGACTGTGCTTGTTTTGTCCCGAAGTCTGTAGAGCTTTATAGCCTTCTGTTGCTGTGTATTCTCCAGATTGGCCCCAGCCCCATCGGTCTTGCATTGATCGATGTATCGGTGCAGTATCTTCGATCAGTTCCTGAAATAAGTTCAATTGCTGTTGCAGATGGGCTGGAGGAGCGGGGATTGCCCAACCTGCCCAATCGTCTCTCTGATCCCAAACGGATATATCAAATAAACTTGACTTCCCAACTGTAGTTAACCAGTCCCTTAAGCCAGCGATTTCCTCATTTTCGCTTAGAGGATTTCGCCCCATTATCCGATCCTGCCAGAGACGAGTTTTCTTGCCATTCCCTGGAATTCTGTAGACATTTCGTTTGAAGATTTTGCTGCTTTTGTAACAGAGCTTCCACAACAGCGTACTGTTAGCTGTGTAACCCAGATGGAGGTTTCTCAAATCAGTTTTGTTTGTATACTTTGATCGCAGTATGACACTTACAGGATGACTTGGCTCTTTGATCATTTTCCACAGGATTTTGCTGCCTAATGCGAGATTGACCAGAGAAGGATCTCGGATTTGCAATCCTCCTTCGTCGATGGGTTTTTGACTGTTTCCCAGTTTACAAGATGTTGTTTCTTGTCATTGCCCCTGCCTCCTTGCCAAAGGAAATTTCTAAGGAGAGAGGAGATTTGATCCATGACATTTCTGGGAGCGAGCAGAAAGGCTGCTTGGTAAATTATTAAGGAAGAGAGCTGAGATTTAATTAAAATGACCTTACCTCCTTTTGTCAACCAGTATCCTCCCCATTTCGATATCTTGGATTTAAATTTGCAGATTATGTCGCTCCAAAGCGATCTCTATTCACTCCTGAGATTATGGGTAGCCCGAGATATCTGATTCTCTCCCATTGTGAATGCCCTTTGAATCCAAGAGAATTAGCTATATTATTGAGCTCCTGTTGATCTGTATTCCAGCTGTAGACTTCGCTTTTGCTTTCATTAACCAATGCTCCTGAGACTTTGCAATAGTTCCTAATGACCGTGTCGAAGGCCTTTGCTATTCTGGGTGAGGCGCCCCCCATAAGAATCAAGTCATCTGCGAATAATGCGTGATTCAGGGGGCTTACTCCGTTGGAGGGTTTGAGGCCCGGAATGGATCCTGTCAGTCTTTCAGCTTCAAGTTTTCGACTTAATGCTTCAGCCAATATGATGTAAAGATAGGGGGAGAGCGGGCATCCCTGCCTGATGCCTCTCTTGGCTTTAAAGAAGTTAGTAGGTCTGCCGTTTATGAGAGGAGCTATCCATGGGTTATTCATGCAGGCTTTTAGAAGGTTGACAAACTGAATGGAGAAGCCAAAGGAGAGCAAGACTTTACTGAGAAATGTTCTATTGACTCTGTCGAACACATTCGCCATATCTAACTTTATGAGCATACCTTTCTCTTTTCTCTGCTTGCTTGAGTGTATGGTCTCCTGCACTTGTATGACGTTGTCCAGGATGTGTCTACCTTCCACGAAACCTCCTTGAGAGTTAGAGATAATTCTAGGAAGCAAGGGCTTCATTCTGTTGGCCAACAACTTTGCCAAGATCTTATAGGAAGCATTGCATAACGAAATTGGCCTGAATCTGGCAAAAGTTTCCGGATTAGAGTCTTTGGGAATCAGAGCTAAGTAGGTTGAGTTAGTGCTGCCAACTACTTTAGCTTTTGTCATGAATCCCCTTATCATCTTTTGCAGATCATTTTTATGATGTCCCAGCATACTTTGTAGAAATGAATGGTGAATCCGTCCGGCCCGGGGGCCTTGTCGGAGTCCATAGACCAGATAATTTTGATTATTTCTTCCTCTGTAACAGGTTTGCATAGATCTGAGTTGTCCTCCGGAGAGATTAAGGAGGGGATGTGATTGAGGAATTCTGTTTCATCCGTTTCTTCACCTTGAACATCCGAGCTGTAGAGATTCTGAAAGTGTAATTCTGCTGCTTCTTTGACTTGTTGATTGCCCTTGCAGATTTGGCCCGTCATAGTCTTTATTTCTGCTATATGATTCCTTGACAATCTAGCCTGTACTGCCGGTGGAAGAAAGAGGTATTGCGGTCCCCTCCTTTTAGCCACAGGCTCCTAGACTTTAATCTCCAGTATTCTTCCTCTTTTCTAAAAGATTGGTAGGCTGCTCTCTGCGCTTTTATTTCCTTATCCAAGAGGTCTTCATTAATATTTTTGCTTTCCATGTCATTTTGTAGGGAATGCAAAGCCTGGACTGCTGCGACTCTAAGAGAGATGGGGTTGGGAGTTGGTTTCTTGATCCACTCCTTCAAAGCTTTTTTGGTGAGTTTCAGTTTTTGCTCCCAAACGAAGCTTGGGGAACCTGAAATGGAGATGTTCCAGGTTGCTTTCACCGTGTCCAAAAAGCCTTCTCTTTCAATCCATTGAGGAGAAAAACGAAATGGGATGGGACCCAAATCCTCTTCGTCTTCTAAACAGAGCTGTATTGGCTTGTGATCCGAGGACAACTTGGGCAGAATTTTTGTTGTTATGATTTTCTTGTTCATGAGAAGGGATTGCACAAGAAAACGGTCCGACGAGCAGAGATATGATCTGTTCCAGTTCTGTTGTTTGACCAGGTGAATAAGCCTTGGATTGGGTTAAAATCTTGCAGATCCCAGTGCTGAGCAAGCTT